>CM049855.1:28389345-29006875 GCA_027422415.1 Schizothorax lantsangensis | reverse complement strand
TTGTGAGCCCACAATAGAAAGACATAAGGCATAAAGCAAAAAAATAATGTTGCTTTCTGTATGTTCCTCAGTATCAAGCAAATACCATATTTTGGCCTCAATATACACTCTTAAAAATAAAGTGCTTCAAAAGGTTCTTCAAGCGATGCCATAGAAGAACCATTTTTTGGTTCCACAAAAACCATTCAGTCAAACTCTTCCTTACCTTTTTATAATTCTTCAGATGTTAAAGGTTCTTTATGGAACCATTTAGACAAAAAGGTTCTTCTATGGCATCGTGAAGCACCTTTATTTTTAAGAGTGTATTGTTTAGGAAGACGCATCTGAGGGTCACAATGAAGAGTTCATTGTCCAGTATATTTTCTTCTAGCATGACACGATGATTCAAAGTCTTTTTCGTGTTTGTTACTCTGAAAGGTGAAGTTTCAGAACAATGAAGTGATTGTCCGAGAGGGAACAGAGGGCAATACGTTTTACATCATTCTCAAAGGAGAGGTAAAAGAAAATCATTACAACTTAAATATGTGTTTTTCAGCACTTTTACAAACACAAAATATGCAAGAACCAAAAAAAAAAATCTCTGTGTTTGTGTTCATATTCAAGTTAAATACTAAAATACGTCTTGCTTAAAACAGCTGGTCAGGATTCGGTCTATTTTCTGTCTATTAGGTATTAGTGACAAAAGAAGTGAACGGACAGCAGAAAATCATTCGTAAGATGGGTGAGGGGGAACACTTTGGAGAACTGGCTCTAATACGGTAACCATGGTCACTGTTACTTAGTGACATAGCATATCATGAATAAATATTTGTTAATCATTGATCAGCTGGTTATTTTAAATGATTGTTTTTAAAGTTGTAATTTTCTAGATACAGTTATCAGGTACCTTTGTAAATGATGTAAGCCATAGATAGTTATCACAGAATTATGATATCAAAATCTGGTTTAAATGTAAAAGTCAAGTAAATCTTCTGTTGTGTTTAATGCAGAGAGATCCTCAGGACGGCCACATGCACAGCGGTGGGAGCTGTCACGTGCTTCTCCATTGATAAAGAGTGAGTTTGATGTCAGTGATGACAATATTGCTTTACTTAGTTTGTACAGATGCAATCACATAATTCCCTTGATTAAGTATATCTGATAAATAATCACTGTGCTTTATTTTCTCACAGGGTTTTTGAGGAGACCATTCCCTTTGAAAGCCTTGAGCTCCATGACGAGTGAGTTTTCCTGCTTTGTAACTTTTGTAACTTAGCTTTGTAAAGATTTTCAATATAGTCTTCAACTCAGTCACTTTTAACATGTGGAGTTAATTAAACATGTGACCTGTAATCAAGGGGGAAAAGCCATCAGAAAATCCTTTTGCAAACACAGATCTGTGGTGTTTTCTGATTTTGCTAGATTTGTAGCATAGACAAATAACAAATTACTTTATTCATAAATCAATTCTTGCAAAAAATGATTCACAAGCAGAGAGGATTTCTTCACTAGTCAGGTGTTAAAGTGTGACATATCTGTCAGGAAGTAGAAACATTTTGTGCTACACTGACATGTTTCCAGGTGGCTCATTATCTGCTGTTATTGTGCGTTCTGTTCTCTGGCTGGATTCATGTTTTAGATTGCTAAGAGTATAGTATTATTACTCTAGTGTTTTGCAACAGTGGTTTAATTTATTTTGGTGCTGACATATTGTTCTTTTTCAAAAACTGTTTTTGTAGTGTTGATTTACCGGAGGATGATGTAAAGCCAGAGAAAGTTGGGTAAGTAGGGTATTTTGTTATTATTTTATAATAATATTGTTTTAAATATATATTTTCACATAGGACAGAGAACAAACTCGCAGTCATATATTAAGCTTGTTTCATATACAGTATACTACTGTTTAAAAGGTTGGGATCACTGTATTTTAAGTTCATTAAACTGATAAAAAATGACAGTAAAGCCATTTATGTTAAAACTCTATTTCAAATAAATGCTGATCCTCAAATTTTCTGTTCATCAAAGAATCCTTTAAAAAGACACTATATCATGGTTTCCAGACAACACTGCGATAATAATAATAAATGTTTCTTGAGCATTTTTGAAAAAAGCAAAAAAAAAAAAAAAAGTTTCTTGAGCATATTAGGAAAAAAACAGCATATCAGAATGATTTCTGAAAGATCATGTGACACTGCGGTTAAATACAACCCAGTGCTGGGTAAATATTGGACAGAACAAATGCCGGGTTGTTTTCAACCAACAGTTGGGTTAAATGTTTAACCCAACCTTCTGGGCAGTAACCCATCCGCTGGGTCTAAACAACTCATTCGCTGGGTTCGTCCATATTTTACCCAGCGCTGGGTTGTATTTAACCAGCATTTTTTTAGAGTGTGAAGACTTGAGTAATGATGCTTAAAATTCAGCTTTGCATCAGAATAAATTACATTTTAAGATATATTCAAATAGAAAACAGTTATTTTAAACTGTAAAAATATTTCACAATATTACTGTTTTTATACTGTATTTTTGATCAAATAAATGTGGCCTTGGTGAACATAAGAACTTTCTTTCAAAAACATATGAAAATCATAATTTTGAGCGATAGAGTAGATACTGAAATTAATCTGCATATTAAATCCAAACTATTAGACATACTATAGGAAATACTTTCTCTATATGATGTACAGTATTAGTGTATTTTATTTATGATTTTTATATAATTGAATGGCATCCTTCTAAGCCTTTCATTAATCTGGGTTTTTCATATAGCTAGGTGCCTGTCTACAGCTAAATGCAGCCTTTAAATGAGTTATAATATGAATTATATATTATGTTGTCATTTCTGTTGAATTATATATTTTAAGTATTGCTGTCTCCAGGCCAGAAACATCTCTAAAGCTGAAAGATCTCGTCCCTGTACTGTACCAGGAGGGAAGTTATCAAGGAGACCCTGTCACTCTTGGAGTCGGGGGGTTTGGAAAAGTGGAGCTGGTATGAGAGGAGAGCATAGACGATGGCTTTTCTGAGTCCTTTTAATGTCAAAACTCTAATTGGGCCAGAGTAATGATGCCTGGTTGTTTATTTACCAGGTAACTACCTTGCAGCACAGAACGTACTTTGCTATGAAGAAGATCAGTAAACAGCATGTTGTTGCAAAGAAGCAGGAAGCACACATTCTCCTAGAAAAGAACATTCTCCAGGCAATCCAATGTGACTTCATTGTCAGGTTAGTGCAGCTACCTACCAAACCTATAATCATATCTTATCTTGCTCAAGCCGTTCACATATGAAATTCCGGTCTGACGTTTCTGGTGTTGTTTAGGCTGCATGCTGCCTTCAAAGATTCTCGCTACGTCTATATGATCATGGAGTTTTGTCCTGGTGGGGAAATCTGGACCAAGCTGAAAGAGGCGTAAGACATTCACAAATGAATTAGTGTTGTTTGCTAAGGCAAGCATCCTTATGACAACTGCTGTTGATGTGTTGTTGCATTGCATAGGAACTAGCAGGAAAATCCTAGCAACCGCATAACAATGCATTAACAACCATGCAGAACATCTTAAATGTTCTTAGAAAATGCTATAAGAATAGTCATCTTTCTTGCATAATATGGTAGACCATTAATTAGAATCCATTTCCTGTCTCTGTCAAATGTTTGACTGCAGACATATATTTCCCTAATTAGCACTGTCTGAATGTGTGAATGTGGGCGCATGTGTCGTCATGTTGCAGAGGACGCTTCCAGGAGAATATAGCCGTGTTCATAACAGCGTGTGTGGTTGAAGCCTTTGCATACCTCCATAACAAAGGGATCATGTATCGAGACCTGAAACCAGAAAACCTCATGCTGGACTCCAAAGGATATGTGAAATTGGTAAAACAAATGAAAATCCCTTTTCCCTGCTTCTCTTGTCATATACATCTATAGTGCCTAGAACACATACACCCTCTTTTTTAATGTGATGCAGCATACAACTGTGATGTTTTTAAACAAGGATCTGTTTTTCCACTTTCAACGAATAGAGCAATTACAGGCATTTACATTGTGTAAATCACTGTGACAATTTAATACGCCCACTAAAAGATACATTTTATCAGTCCTCACGCTGCCAGGCTGTCATAGGTCCTCATTACGTTAATGAAAAAGGATGAAGAAGTATACAAGATATATTTCAACAAGATTTGCGGTCTAGGTAGGATGCCAAAACATTACACATGGCATCTGAATTTATTTAGAAGTTTAATGATTGAGTATTTTTTTCTTGCCTTCCTTCTTTGCATGTTACATCATTGAATTTCTCCCATCTCTTTTCACGGAGAACTGTAATTGTAACGGATATACAGAAAAATAACAAGGATACGCTAAGACAAATTCAAAGGCCTCAAATATATCTAAAAGCATATAGTCACCTATTAGTCCAATAAAGACTGGAATACACCTATGTGAATTTTGCCCAGAATCCCCCCCCGATTTATAGTCTGAATGAGTCAACTCTAGTTGTAGATTTGAATTGACAGATTTTTTCCTGAAAATCATGTAGTGAATGATGTGCACAGACTTTGATTTTTAGAGCTCTTTATAGCTTCAGTTGATAAAAGTGGAAAAATACTGTATCAACATGCAAAGAGCTGGCCATCCTCCAAAACTGAGTGTCAAGACAAGATACTTATAAAGCAACACTAATTGGTGGTGTTCAGAGAAAATTAATAAACTAAAAATGATTCACTAGTTGGACATAAATGAAGTAAATGCAAGTTAAGGCGATTAAATTTTGTATGTATTTAGTCATTATCAGCCTTTTTCTTTTCATATAATTGTTTTATTTTTTATTTTTTGCTTTGGTACAATACAGTTGGTGACAAACATTGTCACCTAGTCCAAATCAATATTTTTTTTAAGCATTCATTTATGATGATGTTACAGCTGTTTATACCCTTTTTCTCTCTTGCTCTTTTTTTTTCTTGTATTCTTTTCAGGTTGATTTTGGCTTTGCAAAAGAGCTTTCTCGGGGTGAGAAGACATATTCGTTTTGCGGTACTCCTGAGTACATTCCTCCAGAGATCATTCAGAACCAGGGCCATGACTTTGCTGCTGACTTCTGGTCACTTGGTGTTCTAATCTATGAGCTACTTGTGGGCAGGTAATAAAGTTTACTCATGTAATCTACACATGTGGCAACAGTGATTTATTTATTATTATTTTCTTTTTATCAAATAATTTAAATTGAGTGAAGGCTGTTGTTTTACAAACTGGAAGAATCTGTAATGTGCAGGCAAAGCAGAGGATCTAATCAAGTATTTAATAAAGAAACAAAGAAAACTAGTGACAAGGAACACTGGGAGGAAAGAAACAGAAATACGGGGCATTACATTCAACAACTGACAAAGAACAAGTGAAACACTAGGGCTATATATACACAGGGGGTACTTTTTCATTTTAAGTAAAATCATTTATTTTTAGGAATGCAATGTCACATTGGTTATGTTGATGTATTTTTTCCTGTTGCACCGTATGCATATGGCACCAAAGTATAGTATTATCACTTTTCAAATTTTGGTCTGTCACAATTCACATTAAAAGTGCAAATAAAATGTGTGTGTCTGTTACTTGTATTGCTTGTAAACTGAAGTCAGATGAAGCCGGCCATCGGTCCCTTTCTCTGTGTCAGACTTAACTTTGTTTGTTGTCTTCTAAATAATGCTGCGAGTGATTGAGGATTGAGGCTTGAGGAAGTGACGTCGCCTGCGTCTGTGCAGACTGTTGCCAAGTCCGCGGTTTTCCCGCGGAATTGGGCTACTTTAACACTGTTGCCGCGGGTTGTTTTTCATGTCCGCGGGTTGAAGCGACCCCAATAACGTGATATTTAGCCCCTGGAATGCTGGAATGGAATATTTAGACCCTGGAACTTTACCGGGGAACCCCCCTCGAAATGCGATTGGGCTAGTTGTGAGTAGCAATTGGGTGGGTTTTGTTGCGAAAACCTGGCAACCCTGACAGCCCCTGAAGTAACGTTAAGTCACATGAAACAGTAATACTGCAAAATAATAATAACGCGACTAAAGGAGACGAAATAATGTTATAACATTTCGTTTCGTCTCGTTTTGGTCAACGAAAATGAAGAGACATTTTAGCATAGTTTTTATTTTGTAAACCACATTTAGTCTCGTTTTTATTCGTCAACGATATTGCATTATACATTTAATTATCGTCATCGTCACATGACCAGCATTTACGTTGCGTCTCGTCTCGTTTTCGTCACGTGATAAAGGTTTGTTGACGACGATATTTAGTCATAATTTTCGTTGACGAAAGCAACACTACTCCAGGGTCACATATGTTTGTCAAAGGAACCTGAAATGATGTGCTGCTTTGCAGATTTCAAGCATGCAGTTCTTAGTTCAGACAGTGTTTGCATGTGCTGTCAAGTTTGTATGGATTTCATTTTTAAATCAGGGCCAATAAACTATAAAACTTTGTGGGGGAAAATAAATAAAATACTTTTTTCGTGTGTGTTTAAATTTGTTGTTCTTGTTTTATTTGTCCTAAAGTCCACCATTCTCCAGTTCAGAACCACAGAAGATCTATGCCAAGATCTTGGATGGTGTGCTGAATTTCCCGTCATATATGGGGGAAGGTGCCAGATCTCTCATCAGTAAATTGTGCAGGTAATTTCTGAATCTATTATGAAGACTTTGGCTTGTTTTTACACATTTTTTACAATTTATTTAAATGTCACCCCTTAATGTCATTTTGGTATTTACATTATTAATCTTCAGTTTATGTGTTGTTTACATGACACGCAGATCACGTCCGGGTCAGCGTCTGGGCAATACAAAAAATGGAATCAAAGATGTCCGACATCACAGGTAAGCTTTATCAATGCATATCGTGTATTATATAGTGTATATACATGTGTGTGTGTCTATACACACTGAGTAGTACTGAGTACTGAGTTGAGTATGGTTATGGTATTGAGTATGCTTTTGTGACGTGTGCTGTTTATTTGTTATTAATGTTTTTGCTGTAATGTGTGTATTGACATTTTCTCTCAATTATTTCTCAGGTGGTTTAACAGCATTAACTGGCATAAATTAAGAATGGGGCAGCTGGAGGCACCAACTATTCGACTCATAAGAAAGGTCAACTTTTTTCACAACTTACAAAAGTAACACTTTAGCTCCACTCCCTTAAATATATTTTCAATGATCAGTGGAGGCTAATGGACAGATTTGAAAATCCAAACTTGAAAAGCCACCAAGGAACAAAGTCTGTTTCATTGATTGTGTTTTCTTTGGTTTACAGGGTCCTTGCTATATAAACTTTGACCGCTTTCCCTATGATAAGATCCAAGCAGAGGAGGAATTTTCAGGCTGGGACTGTGATTTCTGAGCAGTCTTGAGGTCTCTGATATCTATAAGATATCTTCACTTCCCAAGCTATTTACTCAGAAATATACTCAGTTTGATAAACTTACCTACACTTAACTATCTTAAGGGAAGATAAGCTAATTTTGTGACTCTTGGCATATGACTTTCACAGAGAGTAAGTAAAAATGACTTCAATTAAAAACTCAATAATTGCCTACTTTATGCCTATTTTTATGCCTAGCATTTTAATGAGCAGACATTTGAAATGTTAATATAGTAATGTTACATATGGCTGGATGTTCAGACTTTTATTTTGTATAGTTTTTGCTGCAACCCGATGAATGCTATGTATATTTAATTCAATTTAATTATTAATATTTAATTCAAATGAATGTAATTGTGGTTTTGTACTATTATTGTTGAGGCATTATAATAAAGAATTATAGTTAAACATAAAATGGGAAATGTAATTAAAAAATGTGAAATATCTTCTTAAAAGGACTGAAAAGCACTATTTCTGCTGCAGTTATGGAACAAATTTAGTTCTGACTGTTATGGTACCTTCAAAGAATAGTGTTATCTGTAAGCTTCCAAGTCAAGTCATCAACAGCATCTTTACAGAAAGTCACACCGTTATGTCTATAATTTACCACAGAGCAAGCTTTAGGTTCTGGGCAATATGATGATATATAGGGACGATACAGGTGATCCTCTGGATTTTAGATCTAGCTATATTGTAATCATAGTATTGACATATACTGTATCAGTGCTGCAGTGACTCTGCCATACGCAAAACAATGCATTCAAAAACTTTCACAAAATGAAACACCATTAATTCCCATTTACTGTCAAGATTTATTGCCACAGAACAGCCATTGAAAACACATCTAATGTATGTGATTCAGTTTATTTGAAAAAGGCTGGTGCAGTTAAGAACCCATTAACAATCACACTTATTATCAGCTTTACTCCCCCTGTTTTGGCTTAAAGATGCAGAGCACCAACATACAATCATTTGTCAACTATGATTATTATTATTATTTCACCCCTAAAACATTTGACCTTTGCCATTAAGTGATCCTATAGTGTAGAAATACTGTATATTATTACAAAATGCAATATAAATTCTAACTGCAGAATTTGCATGCTTACAGTATGGTAGATTTCCCAAAGTCTCTGTGCTTTTAGAGAAACTTGATGTACATTTGGTAAATAAAAGATTCAGTCTGAAACAAACTGCTTCTAGCTCAATTTCACATCATTTTGTTGGTAACACTTTGTCTAACCTCTGCTCTTCACCTTTTGATGCCTGAAAATGCTCACACGATCATCATCATTGTGACTGTGAGGGTTACAGCAACCAATTTCATAAAAATGAGGCTCTCAAAAGCCTTCAGAAATCAATTGTGATGCAGCTCTATGACTGTGATATACAGTAAATGATATTGTCGCTCACAGAATCTGGTTCACACACAGTTAAAAAACAGCCTGAAGATCTTAATTGCTTCTTTCTTTGTGTTGTTAACTAAGCAGAGACGAAACAGAATAGCACTTAAATATCGCAATCATACTGAAATCAGTGCGTTTTGTTCAGCCAGAGCTACCCTGTACAAGAAAAAGGCATTTTAGTTGCCTACAATTCATTTATAAGCATCGGTCCTGAATGCTTTCAGCTGTGAGTCTACGAGAGAAACATCAGTTCCTGCCTCCTTCAGAGTAAATCATCTGAGGACACATTTCATCTGGAAACAGTCTTGTGTGTGATTTGTCTGTCTCTCTTCATTCCCTGAAGAGTGTCTAGTGGGTACGAGAAGGACGAAATTTACGGTCACGGGTCGGCAACCGTAGTATTCCTCGCAGCAGAGTGGAGCTGTGGTTTAAACCGTGTCTCAGATCTCCATGGCAACTGCATTCTCTCCGTCTCAGCCCGGCGATCACGATGTCAGAGGTTGCAGTGCTTGCTAAGCAGAACAATACAGTTAAATTAAACTGAGCTGTAATGAGGCATCAGCACAAAAACCATCATGTTAAAATATTTTGGTGTACTTGGTTTGCATTGAACGATCATGAAAAACAAATTTGTTGTTTCCAGTAAGTTCAGTAACAGTAGATGTGATTGTTTCTGGGTAGTAACTGATTACATGTAATCTGTTTTACGTAATCAGATTCAAAAGGGGGGTTACACTTTATTTCAAGGTGTCCTTGTTACAGTGTAATTATACATTTAAGTACTGAGTAATATTAATTAAGTAACCCCCAGTTTCACAGACAAGGCTTAAGACTAGTCCCAGACTAAATGCAATTCTGAGCTGTTTCAACTGAAATAAACTTGCACTGACTGATCTTAAAACATATCAGCGCCTCTGTTTTGTCTCAAGTTACACACCAGTAATGTTTTTTCTAAGGCATGTTAATAAAAATTACTTAAATGTCCTAATTGAACTATGGCCTAATCCTGGCTTAGTATAAGCCCTGTCTGTGAAACCGGGCCTAAATGTACTATATGGTAAGGATTAGGATTAGGGTTTGTTTTAGGGCTACTTGCATGAAATTATGCATTATTATCGATTTTTTTAATGTTCCTTTCTAAAACGAAATGTTTCTTTCTGTTTTCATGTTTATTAATGTTTGTTCATATAATGCAGGGATTCCCAAATGTTTTTGTCAGCAAAACACCTTAAAGTATTTACTTGAAATATCTCTGAGGAAGTTAATATTTCAAATAATTTCACAACACATTTGCATGTTTACAGTTCTTTGATGTCAGTTAACTGTCAGTAAAAGTTTAGCATTCAAGTGTGTCAATTATTATTATTATTTTTTTTTACATTTTTATGATTTCATTAAATATTAGCTTTTTTATCAACTCACTATTCACTCATTGTAAACTCACTAATGTAATGTTTAATGCATTTTATGATGCTGATACAAAAAAATTAATATATTTTCAGTCACAATTTATTTTAAGGTCCAATTTTCACTATTAACAAGCCATTAACTACGACTTTTGCCTCAATAAACTCCTAATTTGCTGCTTATTAATAGTTAATAAGGAAGTTGTTAAGTTTAGGTATTGGGTAGGATTAGGGATGTAGAATATGGTCATGCAGAATTTGTGTTTTATAAGTAAACAGCCAATATGCCAGTAATATGCATGCTAATAAACAACTATTAGCATGTGAATTGGCCCCTATACTACAGTGTTACATTTTCTTTCCCTTTGTTTATATATCTCAATATTTTATTATACTGTATTTGTTGGTAATTTTAAAACAAGTTTGATAAAAAAGTAATCTAAAAAAGTAGTCAGAATACATGACCTAAAATGAGTAACCTAGAAGATGTTAACTACAGTTTTCATCATGTAATCTGTAATCAGTAACAGACTACAGTTTGTAAGTAATCTACTCAGCTCTGCTGGTTACCGGTCTGATTGGTTAGGGTGGGTTAAGCAGTTTTTGTCAGGATTGCAGAAGGTGATTTTTAGTCCAGGGCAGCAGAATTATATGACGCTAAAAGTGACCAAAAGTAAAAATGACCAACCCCACACTTTTGAACGGTAGTTTATGTTGGCTAAAAGGATACACTTGAAACAAAACATTTGATTGTAAGTGACTGTTTCAAATGTGTTCTCTCATAATAATCAAAACAGCTTTAGTTGATTAAATACTGAATGGCCTTCTGTGAGCCTGTCAGGGTTGCCATGGGAAACAATAATTAACCATAAACTGAAGGCACCTGTTCCCAATCAAACACAAAACATAAGGAGCAGCGTCATCTTCATCAGCAAAAGGGTGAGTATGTTCTCCCATTGAAATCCAATTACTCTCCTCATATCCTTCTTCACCGTGTCTGCATGGGAAAAGGTCACTGGTTTGAGCTTGTCTAATCTGCATATGTTGAAGCTGCCCACTAGCCATGGATCAGCTTGAGTTGAGGGATATATATCAGCAACAATAAAATTACATTTTGTATCCTACTTCATTTTCAATGTAATCCATTGCTTTGAACAGTGAAGCTGATTTTGTAAGGGCTATTTGAGAACACCAAAACGATTATCTGAATAATGTTAGAAGGTTAAAAAGAGAGAAGGTAAAATCCACATGGAACCAAACATTCATGGTCTTCTCCTATGCACTTAAGTCTGATGCCACGCATCATCGTTTTGGGTCCAAACGATGCTTCAGATCCCATAACCAAACAATAAATGGTCCTAATATACACCCACGGTGTGCTGTATTACCACAGAAAAACCATGACCCTAACCTTTATCTCCATCCCAAAATCTCAAATGGCTCAACAGTGATTAATGTTTTGTGAATTGTTAAAATGCATGTTTCCCAGGTGCCATGAATCCACAGACTGTAGTGTACGCTGTGGATTTGTTAAAAGCATAAACAGCTATTGAGAGTGTAGAGGCTTGGCCCCAGAAACAGCATGACTTAAGCGAATAGCAAGGACACAAGAAAAAGTGCCTGGAGAAGTCATGCAGCACATCAAAAATGGGAATGGTTCAACTGAAGATGCACTGCACTGCACAAATACTTGTAGTGTTAAAAGCTTTGTTGATTATATTTGGAGCAATATGTTACATGAAGAATACTTTTATACCTGCCTCCACAATGACCCCCTTCACTTGAGCACCCTGTGCTCAGATACTTCTGCTGCCTTCGAGTCCACTTCAGACCTCGTCACAAATCAACAAATTCAGTGTCTGCTTTAGCCCAAAAAGCTTTTCAGTCATTTTTGACTGATTTAATTTTTGTTTCCTCAAGTCCAGAACTTTTTTAGAAATACACAATCTGAAAAAACAAACAAACAAAAAAAAACCCTGGCCTTCATTTGATGAGTGGTAATAAAAAAGCCACACATTGGCTGCTTGCGGTCAAAGGTGTCTGATCATATATACATATTCTACAGTATGAATTTGTTCATTTTACAGTAATAATGCTGTGAAAACTACATAAATGTGTTACAGTGTAGGAAATGATCAATGGGAAGGACCGTAAGGCAGATAAATAGTTTTTAATTATTTTGAGTGAAATCTATATATCATCAACAATACTGAACAAACACACACACAAATGAAGTGGGTGAGACCATAAAACATTGAAAAGAGAGCTATGGTTGGCTTTGGCTGCATGCATTAAGTCGAGTCAAATTTATGTGTATAGTGGCTTTTCACAACACACATTGTTTCAAAGCAGCTTTACGAAAAGTCATACTCATGTCTATGACAAAAAAATCCAAATTGATTTTAAGCATAAAATCTAGAAATGTTGTACAGCTGGTGGATGCATAGATCAGTTCTATGTGATTTTGAGATGAAGTCATGTTATTTATATTTTTTCATCAGATGGAAGCAGTCTGGTCCAAAAACATGTTAACATTTGAATGGTAGTTTTAGAAGTGTAGTGTAAATTTATACTGTAGTGAAGTTCCAAAAGTTTACTTGTACACTCTCAGTCAGACAACAAAGGACAAAAGCTGTTGCTGGGGCAGTACCCCTTCAAAAGGCATACCTTTGTACCTTATTTACCACTAAATGGTGTATATTGTTACCTTAAATTACCTAAAATGTAAAATGGTATTAGTACCTTTTGAAAGGGTATTGTCCTAGTGATCCCTATTTTTTGAGTGTACAAATAATGGTGAAACAGAGAATTTACCACATAAATAAGATTTAAAAAAAAACAGCCAGCAGCCAATGTGTGACCCTTTTTATTAGGAGGGTTAAAACAATCCTTAAAGAAGTCTCTGTCACTGGTAATTAAGACATTGTGGTGATGTTCATGTGTGCTCATCTCATAAACATGATCATTTTGACATGACTGACAGCAGGACTACTACAGTAACTTTCACCTACCTGTTGACTGTGTCTCTTCTGGTTGTGACTTCATTATGCTGGCAGAACCAGAAGTCGGGCTTTGTAGACATAGTCTTGTAGTGTGTTAGACACAACTTCAAGAGAGCTCTCCTTTAGCATTCCCATTCATTTCAATTGCAGTTGCTCGGCTGTCTATATTAGCCCATTCTTGCAGCAGAAAGACTGTCATGCCTTGTAGAGCCTTGCCACAGAAAGCTTGTGAAACATCTACAGTATATTAATCTGTAATCATATAAATTCAAATAACTTGTTATACGTGGCTAACAAAATTATTAATTAGAATACATGGCTACTTTTGCATGGCCTTCATTGGAAAACAAAGATTTTTGTACACATTAAAAGTTAGGGCATATTTTCTTTACATAAAATGTGAAGTCTTTTCTTTGCCCCCTTATGTTTCTTTTGTTGTATTCTTTTTTTACGCATCTTATCTTTTCACAGTTTATCAGTGAACATCTTTAGTTCCAGTTCATTTTGTTTGTATTTTAGTGATATCCCGATGGTCATCGTAATCCGGGATGAGACTGTTGAGGAATAAGCTTCCGTTTCGTACAAGCGTGTAGGGATACACCTCTCTCTCATCTCCAAGGTTAACTGAATGTGCACGTTTCCCTGGTGTCATCTGCTGATTGATAGGTGGGCTGAGGTTTATTTCAGCGGACAGTTTGCGCTTGATCGATGCAGCACGCTGGAATTTGTCGTAAACGTCGACACTCAATCGCCGGCGTGTCTCCTTAAACTCAGCGGACACATTAGCAGTCCATTCAGCGGCATGAACTCGAAATTCTCCTACCTATATGCAAAAAAGAAATAGATTGATATTACAAAATAATGTTTTTGGGTTAGTGCACTAAATATTCTGTCATTATTTATTCATGCTGTTTGAAACGGTATATGCCCCCCCCCCGAAAGACAAAGGGAAATTTTTGAAGTAACTTTTTTTTAAGAAGCTTTATGTAGCTCTTTTTCCGTATAACAACACTTTATTGAGACCAAACCACATGCTCCAAAAAAAAAAACTATTAAAGTGGTCTGTGTGACTAATGCGCCAAGTTTTCTGAAAGCATATGGTTGTCTTTGTGAAATTCAATCATCATTTGCAAGTACAAATGGTAAAATGGCAAATATAGACAAATATAACCACGTTGGAACCAACTGCCATATGTTCTCACATGTCTTAATAAACACAATGTTTCATTTCAAATTTGTGGAATGAGAATGCCATTTGGGAGCTGGATGAGAGGGGAATGTTATGAGTGAAAAATGACTTCATTTTAAAATTATTTTAGTTTGTTCTTTACACAAATGGTATCATATGACTTCAGAATACATAGAATATATAAATATTGGGTTTGGAACAACATGAGGGTGAGTAAATTATGACAGAATTTTTATTCTGGGGTGAACTAATGCTGTAAATAGGTTCAGTTTTAATTTCATGTTGGTTTTAAAGCCTTGCATAGATGTGTGTGCATGTGCAGCTGTTGTTGCATAATTGCATAATTTATCGCTTCACATGAGAACATACCTCCTCTTTTGTCTTCTTGGATATGACACGAAACCAGTCTCCAATCATACTGAGAACAGCAGCGAAGTATGCTAAACCAATCAGGATCCAGAACCACACCAGGGGCTTGTAGTAGTCCAGGTACTCCAACTCAGAACCACCTGAACAAACAAGACAAGATGCTATAATCCATTTTGCAAACCACTAAGCACATGTATGTGTGTCCCGTTTTTGCTCACCACTGTTCTCTTCGTGCTGGCGTCGCTCACCCTCACCCGCGACAAAATCTCCAAAGCCGATGGTTGTCAAGGTAATGACGACAAAGTAGATGGACTCCAGTGCACTCCAGCCCTCAATGTGTTTGAATATGATGGCCGGCAGGGTGACGAAGAGGAGACAACCAAACAAAATGAAAATAACGGTAGAAATCACACGGATCTTGGTTTGACTCACATTCCACTTCTGAGGAAGGAAAAAAGCATGGATGGAAAGATGGAGGCATCCACAGATGGAATGATGGATGAATAAATATATATAAATTTGCAGAATCCAGAGAATATACTTAGAGAAAACAAGTACATTTTCTGAAAATAAAATGTGAGCAGTGTTTGCTGTGATAACTCTCTGTGCAAGGATGTTGGAGTTTATGCACTGCTGCAAATCAAATGAGCCCATGCTCCATGATCCTGCTTCTGGAGGGCCAAGTTAAGCTCTGGCCCTAAATAAACACACCTGACCCAGCTAATCAAGGATCATTAGAAACTTCCAGGCAACTGTGTTGGAGCTAAACTATGCAGGAAGGTGGACCTCCAGGAGCAGAATTGACCTATTGGTAAGCCCCACCCCCCCTTTAGTTACTGTTTAGTTACTCACTCAGACAAACAAATGGAGTAGCTAATGCCGAGTTCACACTGCACGATTTTAGCCCTGATTTTCACTCGCCGACAAATGCCCAAAATCGGAGGCAAATCAGTGCTCGTTCACGCGAGTGACAATCACGCAGTGTGAATTATCAAAGACGCGATCTGAGAGAATCGCCGATGCGTCGCCGACGCTTGTGAAATATTTGGCATGCTAAATATCTGGAGCTGTCGGTGATTCAAAATCCTGCTGTGTGAATGAGTTCTGACTGAAACATACATCGGCGATGACCTACAGCCAATGAGAGAGCAAGATACAGGGCAGCGGGAAGTTCGGGGAAGTTCCTTTTTTTGCGTTTATTAGCTATTAAGCAATTAGCAAACTTATGCACAAACAACGTGGCAGTATCAGTCCATTTTTGCATTAGAATGTACAGAACAGGAGCATGAAGATCAGGGTGATCTTGCGTTATTTCCTTATCACTTCTCGTGTGCGTTTGGTTGTGAAACGTGGTTTGCGGACCAGACAAGAGTTGTCGGTGATTCTTCTTATTGTAAAGTCATGCAGTGTCTAACCCCATGTCGCCATTCCATCATGCAATGTGAGCACAGCAGCGACTGAATGCTACCCCAGATAGTCATGCAGTGTGAAAACAACGGTGATCCGATGACTTTGAAAATCGTACAGTGTGAACTCGGCATAACTGTCTTACAATGACAGCAGTCAGTGTGAAAGCCTTGCCCAAGACCACCTCTTGTCAAGGAACATTCAAGTGGGACTTGAATATATGCCATGGAGGGATAAAAGATTTAAAAATAAATATGGTGGGTAACAAGATTACACAATGCAAGCGGGAGAAGCCTCATGTTATGGTTGCAGATGACAATCTAGGATCAACACTGTTCAGGGTATGATTAAATTAATTTAATTTTAATCAGTAAATGTAAAATTTACTGTTTACTATGGAAAGATACTGAAATGTAAACCTTCATGTGTTTTTGACCTACACTGTACATGATGTGAGAACAGTCTGCTATTTAGGTTTGTACATTAGCATGGACTCACTAACATTAACGTTAGCTAGTTTTAACCAGAGATACCTAGCTGAAGCACAAGATGACATTAAAGTTCTGCTTGAGCAGATGAAAATTGTAACTTAATGAGAGAATTACAATCAGAAAATGAATGTTGAATAATAAAATAAATTCCCATTTCTATTGCCTATCCTATCATGATACCTGGAACCAGGGTTACAAGTACCCCAATTACATCTTTTTGCCATTGTTGTAGCATAAACACCATCAAACTAATGAGAGATTTGGATCTTCCAATGATTCTCTATGGCGCTGACACCTAAATATGTCCGAGTTCCAGTCCCCATGCAACTGATACTCAACTGCCATTGGCTCATCTGCATTCGAGGGGAGGGGCTTACCGATAGGTCAATTAGACACCTCTGCTCTTAGACCAGAGATGTCCAAACCTGTCCCTGAAGAGTTTACCTCCAACCATAATTAAACACACCGGTACAAACTAATCAAGGTCTTCCGCTGCACTATAAACTTCCAGCTAAACTCTGCTGGATGTTGGCCCTCCAGGAGCAGGATCGGACACCCTTAGACACTGTGATGCTGTGATAGGGCAAGAGCCCCAAAAGCCTGAGTACACTGTCCCAAATAAAAAGAGCCCATCTCTATGTCTTCTACAATATTCTGGTGAAAAGATATGGCAAGGATGTCAAGGGTTCTCAGGCTAAACCTTAGCAAACTACCTCACAAAAATTGAGCCCATAACCATGTGTCTATCATGCTGAGGATAATCTGTATGTGTAACTGAAATGAATGTTACTGTTTGTACACTACAGTGTGGTCTGGTTCTGCTCATTTCGGGATGCACTCGCATTTACGCATAATGGAAAACACTTTTGAGAAAAATCATTACACTCACATGAGACAAAGACTCCAGACATCTTTTAATAAAGCAGTTTCATTTTACATGCATGGAGCTGGTTGTTATCATCTCTGCAATGACATTAAGCAAGACTCCCGGCACCTGTGTGCATCTCCCCAGATCACCGTTTATTCTTTCCTTCCTTCCTCTCTCTTTCGTACACCTCCTCGTACACTACCTCGCTTATGCATTCTGGGTATTGCGGTCCCTATCAGTACACCTCCCTTTTATCTATGTAATGCGTTCACTTTCACTTATGGCAACTGTAAATCAACATAATTGTATTTTCAGTGCAACACTTCATATAACTTGAACTCTTCTTTTTTTTCTTCACAACAAATTCTTGTCAAGATTTATTTAAAAACATCTTAAACCATTTTTCCCCTTTTATAGTTCTATTTAACTTAATTTCATAATATATTAAGTCTATCAGGAGGTTTGTAAATGGGGTGGAGATGCTTTCTGTTTCTTTGCAGTATCCCTCTCTGTCTCTACCAAATACGATGCAGCTGGAATGTGATGTGATGAACTGTAATTCACTGCCTGGTGCTTTCTTGCATTCTTGCAGGTCTAGCTATATGTGATCCATCTTCCCTGGGTTTTGGTGTGTAGAGCATGAAGAAAAGCCATGCTCCAGAGGTCAGCACGACTTTGTTGTGGTCTTATTAAACTGTTCGAAATGTGTGTGAAACAAACTGAGGTCCATTTTCTGAAATGACCTCCTCCGGGATGTGCAAAAGATTCTTTGACTGCTCTTAACCATGTATTCTGAGGATATACCTATAGTGTTTCTATGTGGAATCTCTACATATCTGGAGAAATAGTGCAGGTATGTTTTCTTTTCCTACTCAAAGAAATCCATGTCCACTTTTTTTGCCAAGGAAGTGCAGGAAAAGTAGTAGCTGATTACATTTTTGGCATTGCACAACCATTTGGTGATTGTTTGTTTATATACCAGGCCACCAGGGTCAGAAATGAACTTTTCCATTAAGGGGAAACCCCCCCTGTAACAGAATACATATCAACTTTTTTGTTTT
Source organism: Schizothorax lantsangensis (assembly GCA_027422415.1). Taxonomy (NCBI): domain Eukaryota; kingdom Metazoa; phylum Chordata; class Actinopteri; order Cypriniformes; family Cyprinidae; genus Schizothorax; species Schizothorax lantsangensis. The sequence goes on along the minus strand of CM049855.1, from coordinate 28,988,286 downwards.
GTGTCTGAGTTTTGGGAAAACGGCTTGTATATTATGGCTCTGGCTTAGACAAACATTTAATTTCAGTCCATGAAGTTAGTCTAGTCTAGCGCAAATAGACACTTTTCATTTACACAAGTTTCATTTTAATCACGACAGCCGCAATGGATTGTTTAATTGTGCAGGGGCATTTTTTTGCACCATTATCTTGAATTTGTGGTCATTTTTTGTCCATTTTGGTGGCATTTTTGCCACAAGCCCATGTTAATTTCCGACACTGCACGCCACCATGCTGAATATGCTGAACTCTTGCTCAATACATTATTTCTTAGTGGCTATCAAGTTTTTTTGTTCTTTTTTCTTATCTTTCTGTAGAGTCACTGGAATTACAAGTCTTTCTCATTAGCAGGAGAATATCTGGCAATGCCAGTTCTGCCCTCACCTATCAATAAGCCATTGGCTATTATACTGATACTGTTACTAAAACCATGCTTTTGTAGTCAGCCGGAGAGAAAGTGTGCCTTCACCTATTGAGCCCATTTTATTAAGTTTTTTGAAAGCTTTATGGTCACTAAGTATAGTGAAGTGCAGACCTTGCAGATATGAAACGAGTCTTTCACACTCCAACATCACTGCCACTGACTCGTTTTCAGTTGTCAGTATACATCAGACTCCTGGATATGTATGTGACAGGTTTCCATCATATCGTTTCTGTGTCAAGACAGCACCTACCCCACAAGAGAAAGCATCTGCAGCAACCTTTGGTGAACTCAGATCCTCTCTAGGCCTGCGAAAGGCCTGTCTCTGAGGTTTGACCATATCCATATTTATACCATAAATTAATGGTAAAAATGTAGCAAGGTACATTTAGTGTGAGACCCACTGACTAAAAATTTGTCAAAACCCTGGCAGGCGCAGGTCATGTTCAGCTTTGTTTTGCCTGAAGACAAGAATGTTGTCGGTATGTCGGTATTTTCTGGTCACCGGCTGGGGAGCGAGGAAACATCTATTAGCATAGTAATAAGCACCCACTGTGCACCTTTAAATATAGCATTAGGGAGTACTAATAAAAAACACTAACCTGTCATTGCAGGGACAAAACAAGCTGAAGTGAAAAAATAAAGGTTTATGTACAAGGGAATTATTTTGGATTAATCTGTTCAAGATGTTCATAGTTATGTTTGGTTGGAATCTCCAGCTGCTTCTGTTGTTTCTCACAATATTGTTGTATACACTTATGATTATACCCACTTATAATCATGGCAAGCCTATATGACATTACTGAATTCATAGCAGGTGAAATACGGAGTACAGAATGTATTCAGATTCAAGACTACAAATGCCTGTTCCTGTCAAAACCTTGTAAAATCCATGAGATATTTATAAATATAATTGTAAAAATAAGGCAGTATGAAATATTGAATACTAAGGACCCTCAGCATGCAGTGCCCTAAGTTAAATACATATTTAATAGGTATTGCATTATGCTATCAGGATGGGGGAGTTAGAGGGAGTAATTAAAAATGTAATGTCATGATTTTTAATTAAATGAAAAGAAGACGAAATGGAACATTTGTGTTAAGAACACTCTAGTTATCATGTGTGATTAATTTTAAAGTGTGTTATTTTCAACTGGTATTTTAAAAAGCAACAGCATATTAAATTGTGGGACAGGTTTTGTCACATATCTCAATCAGCGATTTATATTTTAATTATACTTCTGATGGTTCTCATTCTCTGTTTCACTTTTTATTTTAATAGTTTAATATTCAGTAGTTATTGTGTTACACATTAAGTGAAAAATCTATCAGCTATCTAGTTAAAGTGTCCACTTTGATAAATGTGACCTGTTTTAATGAAACGGCTTTCCTGAACAGACCAAATGAAAATACAGTTAATTAAGTGGAACATGTTTCATCAACGATCATCAAGAGCACTTAGTGAAGACAGTGTGTTTCCATCTGTGCTGTCTTTGATCATGCTGTACAAACAGAAAGTCGACAGAGAGCAAGCATAGAAAAGCTGAAAGTGACTTTATCAGCTGGGACAGGGCTGTGGACACAGCACGGATAAAAGACTGGGATAGTCTGCAGCATTGGGAATGTGATGTGACATATACAGGTAGCTACTCATGCACTTTATAAATCTCCTGAAGTAATGGAGAAAGGTAGAAGACACAAGGAATATAAGGTAAGAAGCTGTCTGAACTGTCACAGAATTTCTGATTTCCATTAATAAACACTGAACCGGGTCTGAAACACTCGCCTGTCTGTGTTTCAGAGTGAGATTGTGCAAGTAGCACGCTGCCCGTATCATTATATTAGAAAGATGGCCACTGCGGCTCTGATTAATGGTACTATGGCTCATTCATACCTTCCGACTTCTGCCGCAATCATGTTTCGACTGATTTTTGGTTTGTCACCAATCTTCCTGTATTCTTGCACATTTTTCTTAAGTCTCACAATCAGATATTTCAATTCCTCGGAGCCACAATGCAGACTTTGATAGACACAGCCCATTTTCTCACCATGTTCATGCAGTTAGGAAATCACAGATGTACTCACTATTATTACTGTGATCACAGGTGTATTCACTTTTCAGGGATGCACAATCCTGTTCCTGGAGATCTACTGTACCTACCTGTAGAGTTCAGTTCCAGTCCTGCTTCAACACACCTGTCTGGAATTAATCATGTGCTCATGAAGATCTTAATTAGCTGGTTCATGTGTGGTTGATCAGGGTTTGAGCTGAACTTTGCAATAAAGGTAATCTCCAGGAATAGGATTGGGCACTACTGACTTTTGTTGCATTGAGTTTATACTTTAGGATCTGTATCTACAATACATCTTCATAAAGTGTTTGTTTTTTGGTTCTTTATTCAACCCAGGCTCATGAAAATAAGTACCTCTATATAAATTTCTGCAACACCGTAATTACGTACCTTACTGCACACTTGCAGCAGTTTCAAAGTGGAATGTCCAGAGAGTGCTGCTAAAACACACATTCAGTATGTGACTGTGGCATGTTTTTATTACGTTGGTAGAGGCACGAATTGCAGCGTTTTTATTACGCTGCTTGAGGTACGTATTGCAGCTGTTCAGAATTAAAAATATCCAGGGAGTGTCGCTAAAGGTTAATGCTCTGTCGTTTTGGAAATATCCCCAACCCCAAATCCAACCCTAAACCTACCCAATAGTGAAATGCACAAATTCTATAAAAACACATTTGGTGGTGAAGCCGTGCTATTTTAACTTCCATATGTGGATTTGAGCTGTTTTGTCGAACCATAGTTTCACGGAGTTAGTACCAGAGCTCTTCATCACCGAAGTGCAACGCCGTATCGCGTGAGCTACCGAGCAAACATACTGAATTAGAAAACGTATGCATATGAAGCTGTATATGTGACGGCAACATTCAAAAGTATCAGTTTTCAAATCGCGCCGGATGTTAAAATTGTTTTGAAGTCATAACATAATATTCTGCAAGTAACTGTGTGAAAATTAGCCTTTATTAATCAAAACTCTGTACCTGTAAATCATACTTTGTGTAAAAAGGATATAAAAGTTGTGAGAGTTTTACTGCCTCTACTGTTCATTTCAACTGGAAACTACAGTGATTCGTACATATACAGTATCTCACAAAAGTGAGTACACCCCTCACATTTCAGCAATTTTTTTTAAATAATTTCTCAAGGGACAATACTGCACAAAATGAAACTTGGATATATTTTAGAGTAGTCAATGTGCAGCTTGTATAGAAGTACAAATTTACTGTCCTCCAGCTTTTTTGACAATAATGGCTGTATGTTGAGTTATTTTCAGAGGACAGTAAATTTGTACTTCTATACAAGTTGCACATTGACTACTCTAAAATATATCCAAGTTTCATTTCTATAGTAGTGTCCCTTCAAAAGATATACTAAATTGATTGCCGAAATGTGAGGGGTGTACTCACTTTTGTGAGATACTGTAGGTAAGTTTTTTTCAGTTCAGCAGAAATGTATATACAGGCATGTATTTCCAATGACCCTAGTTTGTGTTTATAAGTTTCAAGTTTCAAGTTTCAAGTTTTATTTGTCACATACACAACTATACAGAGAGTAGCAAAAGGAACAAAGGGAAATCATTTTAGGAAATCAAATTAGGAATCATTTGTAATTATTTCTAATGTCAATTATATAATGTCTGATGTAAATTACATAAATGTAAAATGGTTTTGTACTGACTGAACTAATACTTAATATCAATGTAAAAACGGCTTTAACTCACATCAATCATCCCCTCCACTTTAGCAATTGCCTTTCCGAAGATTGTTCCAAGCTGATCTCCCACTCCTGCCAGCAAGAACCCAAACAAAGGAATCCCCAACAAGGCATAGATAATACAGAAGATGCGTCCACCCTTTGTGTGAGGAGAGATATTCCCAAATCCTGGAGTGAATAAAGGAAAATAATAATAAGTACTCAAAAAGTATTTGAGAAATGACTTTTTCAAAATTGTACACATTTTTGTTACCTCTTGAGTGGTTGTATTTAGTTTAAAACACACACACACACACACACACACACACACACACACACACACACACACACACACACACACACACACACTTAAGCTGTTTACTACGATAATGTAACTTGATAAGACAAGGTGAGATGCGATTATTAAAAACTCAATTGTGCAATTAAAGAAGTGATGAAACACACAAAAAAATCTCCAATACCTGAACGGTTGTTTTATACACAGCAATGGATTAAAGATAATAAATGGGTAAGATTTTAAACAGTCTTTTCCTCAAATAATTTAAAGGGGTGGTTGACTGGTTTTTTTCTAGGCTTGATTGTGTTCATGGGGTGCAGTCTAGCATGTGTTTATGCTTGTTTTTTTTAAAAACGCATTATTTTTCACATAATTTACCTTTATTCCACTCCTCTCTGTCCCTTCTCTGACAAACGCCTCGATTTATTTCCTGGTTTTATGAAGCTCCTCCTTCAGAAATACGCGATGGGCTGAGATTGGTTAGCTGGCTCAGTGTGTTGTGATTGGCTAAACCGCCTCTACTGCACGTCTGAACGTCCCGCCCCTCTCCTCAGCGGCATGTGCTCCGGTTGAATTGTAAACAGTGGCGTTGTCTATAATGCTTATCAATTTGAGCCCGATTGAGACCCAGAGGATATTAGTGAAGAGGATCGTGCAGAACCTGTGCAAGCACGGCTCTTAATGGTATGTTTGGTTGTTGTTGTCTCATACTTTTAAATACGCTGCTATTTGTAAGTGCTACTGCTTCTGTTAGCTTTTAATATACGGTTTTATCCTGATTAAAGCTTTAATACAGCACAGCAACCGCACACGTGTCCATTTATAATGCTTCTCATTGCTGTGTGAAAATAAGTGTATAATTGGAACAGTTTGTTGGAGCTTATCTGATGATCTGAATGAGAGAGAGAGAGAGCGAGAGAGATGCAGAGCAGGGCGACACCAGTAACAGTATTAAGAACCGCTGCTTTAATGATTTTGAAACTTGTGAATCCATTAGAATCGTTAGAAGACAGAATCGTGATTCATATGAATAGATTTTTACGTGCATCCCTAGTTTTCTTCCTCTTCTCTAAAGCAGCGCAGCATGGCCTCGCCCCCTTTGCTGCGTGTTCCCGGGGGCGGGGTTTATCTGGGTCTGTGACGTATCAGACCCGGGAAGTAACTCGTTGTAGTCCCTTACCTGTCGTTTTTGTAGGCATTAAATTGCCAGAATTTTAAAAGAAGATATCTCCGTTTGCATTGAACTTTCAGCGCCGCAACTCTGCAGATATTGTTTATGCTCAAACAGCAACATTACACACTAACTAATGTTAAAAAAGTGAAATCGCAATCAACCACCCCTTTAATATATAATTTAATTTAATCAAATAATTTAATATCTCAATAATAATTTATTAATGTGGTGAAAAGCTGTGTAATTAATGATACAACTGTACATTACACCTTAAATATCTGTCTTGTCTGAACTTCAACTAAACTCAAAACAGTTTGTTAGGAACTTTTTCTTTTCAGAAGCTTTGCATTCAAAGAACGAATAAAATATTCAACTCAAATCAATATTTTGTGTTTAATTATTTAATTACGTGGCAAGTAGCCATGCAAAAAGCAGGATAATTGGCAGAATAATTCAAGGTCTATTTTGCAATAACAACCCACTGGAAGTACACTATCTCTTACTTAAAATTCAGTCATGTGCGAAAAATGCCATTTTACTTGTGATTGATTACAGCAGTGTGGACACAGCAACTATGCATGCACTCAGAGAATCTGCGTCTCAGAAGTACACTGTGTTTTTCTGAAGGATTACAGACAACAGATTGTCATTCACAAAATTCACAAAAAACATCAAAGGATATTTAGAGATGACTGGCATACTGGATGATTATGATGATACTTCATCCAATATATTATAAGGGGACATAAATGGAAACATTTGTTAATTTAGCTATTAGCAACAAACTGAAAATCATGAAAGGGATACTGGGATAAGATGACTCCCTACCTGAGGCAAGAAACACCCTGGGGTCAATTTTGGGTAACGTAAAACACTAAACCAAATATTTATATTGTGTTGTATTTATTTATTTGTACATTTACTTATACATCTGAATTACACTACATAATTCTATGAATTATTTAAATGTCTATATTTTAATTGAAGAGAATATCATAATAGCACTAGTTTATAATGAATATATTTGAATTATTGAATAATAACTAATTTAATTATAATATTTATTAAATTAAATAATAAAACACCAGCAACAACGTGCTGTCAGGGTTATGTTCTGTTTTGGTTGAGTTTTCTGTGTTCTGTCCTGTTTTTTTCTTCCTGAGTTCCCGTTAGTCTCCTTAGTTCCTAATTAGTTCACACATGTTCTGTTTCAGTTAATCATACTCTGTGTATTTAAGCTAGTTTTCTTAGTTCATTGTCTGAACTCATCAGTGTTTGTATGTGGATGTGGTTACATTTCTCCTACGATCTCCTGAGAGATCTTTGTGGATTTAAGACTGTGTTTGTTATTTTACTCCATCGCTGTGTCCTTTACTACAGTGATATTTTCAAGAACTCAAATATGATTTGATGATAGGAAAAACAAATTAGGTAGGAATACATAAGTGGATGTGGGCTTCATGAACACTTGGTTCATGAAATACAGCCAAAAATGCCAACATTTCAGTCCAGTTCATGGACCATTTATAGTGTGCAATTTTCAGAATTTTACAATTTATTCTTTCGAAAACTATAAGACTAAACCAAACATTGCTTGCTTGTGGTTATGGGTTCCAGACAGAGGTGTCACTAGTGTTTTTACCCACTTTGTCCTTACTGTAAATGTTCATAAGTAAGATACTGTAAATACGATCAGTTTCCAGCTGTCCCCTGTAGGAGCGGTAACCTAACCTGTGTGACTGGGGCAAATTTAGCCAAAAGCCCTATTCGGACGGGAACGTAAGAGAAATTTGTGTTTCACAGACCCACTTTGTAATTTTAATCACATTCAAATTTGCCAAGTCTGTTTTTCTCACACAACCTCTGTAAAAATTGAAGATCCAAATTACCTGGAACAACGTACAAAACTACCAAAGTTTAATCACAACACATAATCATTGCAGTTAATAGCGTTCACCGTCTGTTTGATTACATGCAATTTGTAACTAACTGAATGATTTTTAATGTACATTTCTGTCATAGTCACCACAAATAGCCTACTCCTAAATGAAATGTAGAAACTTACAATTTTCTGTAAAGCTGCTTTGCAACGATTTGTATCGTGAAAAGCGCTATACAAATACACTTGAATTGAATTGAACTGAACTACCTACTGTTTTTTGGCAAAAACTCAATGGTCCTCTGAGAAATCTAATCCCGTCCGAATGCAACTGTCTGTGATTGCTGATATTGTATTATCCCAGTGCTTTTCCTCATGTGTTTTTTGGCCTACCTGAGCTACCTTTTGCACACCAGTCTTCCGCATGCTGCACCTTTCACTATGGACGGTATCCGACGAAAAAATAAAATGAGAAAATTAATAAGGAGAGATAAAATCACGGAAAATGCTAAAACTGGCCATTTTAACATCAGCGTCAGGTAAGATACTTGTCTAGATTTTACTGCTCACTTAAATGGGTTTATTTTTATCGCCACTTCTATAAATTCAAGTGAAATCTATTTAAATTATGTTTTTGTGTATAACTAAATTATATAAATACATATTTCATTAGACATATACGCCGTATGTAACGCATGCAACCACACACCCACTTCTGTAATAAACACGGAGATGTTAGTCCCGTCCAAATTGGTACATGAAATTGCAGACGTCGGGTGATAAGAATTGAAACTAACCGAAAAGAGCTAAAGAAGGTCATCATATTACATCTGTTAGCTGCTCTACTTCTGTGGGCAATAAAAATTCAATTTCTCTGACATAAATGTAACATTTTTAACTGTTAACGCTTTTGAGCAGACTCAGCTCCATCTGTCAGCTTGCATCCACTGCTTGACATCATCCCAGTGTTCTTAAAAAATACTCAAACTGACTTCAGATTGAAGCCTTTTGGTTTACTCTGGCAGTTTAACATACATGTTGAGAACAATCACTGTTCTTATGAGCCTTAAACAGAAACAATGCATAAAGTCAAAAAAAGATGCTTAGTAGATAGTGTGATGGCTCACTAGGTACTCTACTGCATGTATGTTTGTGTGTGTCCTTTACTACCTATGGTTGTAATAACTGTTCCAGCGAAGAAGAAGGAGTTGCTGAGATCCCATAAACTGCTCTGATTAGATGAGTTTCCTGAAGGGTTCACTCCTGCTCGTAATGCTGAGACCACTTGCTGTGATAAGAGAAAAAGGTTTCTATTATTACACATATTCCAAAAATATTCATGTTCTCACACATTTCAAAGTAATACTGTTTCTGCCTCAGTGTATGACATATTAAAATATTTAATGATTAACAGAATAGTAGCATTAATTGAAATTGCAAAAATAATGACCGTTTCTAAGCAGATTTCAGAAAAAACTCCCTATCTGTGATTGGTTGGCTAGACAGGTAGTCCCACCCCTTATATCATGCAACTGACTGAGCAGGAAGTTTATATGTTGAACCGCTCAAACAAACAGAGCAATGTTTTGAAATTGCCACAGATTCACAGACTTTACATTTTCAGGAAGTTAACTGCAGTACTGTATTTCAACAAATATTTAATGTAAAATTAACATATTCTCACATACAAAAAAAATCCCTTTCACAGTTGCATCATGAAAAATTTTTTTTTGGTGAATGTGTTTGATTATTTCATCATTTTGTGATAAAATTACTGCGAGAAATAAGATTTGATCTGTGGAACGCATGTCTGGAGCTTCAGCATTTCCACACATTTAAAGTGCAAACTCACATTTTTTTCTAAATTAAATGGTTGTGATCCATAACAAGTTGTCTGCATAAAATATCAAAATATTCCACAAATATGCACACTTCTGCCATGTGTGAGACATGCAATTTACCCCATGAATATTCAGGTGTCTCTATTCTATACATATTTACACCTATCTCCTGTAATCAGCCTGCATCCATCACTCCACCAGCACCATAGAAAGTAAACTCTCTTGCAGTCTATGCTAGCTTATGTGTAAAAAAAAAAAAAAAAATCTAAGTATACTTTTGTGATTGAGCCGTTAGGTACAGTACAGTGCTGGATGATGGAGGTGATCAGGGCCACGGAGAGCTGATCTCTCCGTTACTCTATTACATGATAATAGATAACACATGTGATCTATGATCTGAATGGCAAAGAGCCTCAGGTGTGCTGTTTCAAGTAGAAATCAGCAGCACACTTAAGCAAGGACTGAAATGTCTGTAAGGTGTGTGTGTGTGTGACTAGAACAAGAACAGATCTGTGAGCTTTCTTAGACTCAACAAAAGGAAAGAAGACTTAAACCCAAGCGCTGTATAAAGGAAACACCTAAAAACATAAATGACTTAGGTTATCTCCTTTCCTTGCACACTGATGTCTGAAGTCCAATGAAAATAGCTCCAAACAAAGCCACAGTAGAATTACTTGTTGCATCTGTCTGAACAACAATTGACTAAACATTTTTTATTTTAGCACAAAAATATTCATATTATACTAAGCACCCACTGACTGGTTTAAGCAAGTACAATCACCACTTAAATGGCACTGCTGCTTCCTCTAAAATACTGTACTCAGAATCGACTCACAAGAACAGCGCCATGCAAATTACATTCAGCACAGACGTTGTGGGTAGAGGTCGACCGATATTGGATTTTACCGATACCGATAGCTAGGTTGGACCACACTGGCCGATACCGATTAATCAAACGATAGTTTTTAAAATAGATACTGAATGAAAACTAAATAGAGCTTTACTATTTAAAAAACAAACAGTAACAGTACTGAACTATACTTTATAAATGAATAAAAATTTAGTATTAATATTTATTACTATATTGATTATTAAAGTTATTTCATAGTTTACAAATGTTAAAAGAAGAAACTTTAAAATTTAAAAATGAAGCCTATTAGTAAATGTTGAAATGAAATGAACACACTCTAACAAGGAACAATACTTCTACAGCTTTCGTTAATGTTACAAATGGACTCTTATTAAGTATTACCATTTCATTTCAACAGTCATGCTTAAAGATGGCCATCTTGAAATACCTACACAAGGCCATATTAAAATTACATGCACAGGTTATTGATATTGTATGTGCACTCTTTATTTGCTGCTATTTTAGAACACTGCATGATTATCTAATTAAAATATAAACAAATATGCAAGTGAGTGACACACTGTGCAAAAGCACAGCGCTGCGTCTTGGAGAAGTCACGGGTATCACACACACACACACACACACACACACACACACACACCAGACGCGTCACGTTCAATTTAAGCAGCGGTCTAAAACTGTTTATTTAATCACCAAACGGACATAAGTTTGCTTCAAGAATGAATTATGTGTCATAAATGAGTTTGAAGTTCGGTGTTTAAATAACAGAGCAAACGGAAAGAGAAAGCGCGATCTGTATTACAGCTCTCTATATGAAGCATACAGACTGTATTAGAGCCACGGAAAGACAAACGTTTTGCTGAAAAATGCACAATACATAATTTATAGCCTAGGGCGAAGTCATTATGTACATTAACAATGATTTGGGACAAATAGGCTATAATGCTATTTAATGGGAAACTATGTGAATGGCGCTCTGTTCCGCGGCAGGATTTTCTGTCGGCTGCATTTAAATGCGCGTTTGAAGTTTCCCGCTCTGTGCAGCGCCAAAACAAACAACATGTGCTGTCAGTGATTTCTGCCTCTAGAGGCCGCTCTCATACTGTATAATGATAGCAGACCATTCTCAACCACTCCAGCAACAGACGCAACAAGGAAAAAACCCCCAAAAAAACACCGAAAGCTATCGGCATGGATTTTTGCCGATAACCGATTGTTCTGCAAATCAACTATCGGTGCCGATTAATCGGCAAAACCGATGAATCGGTCGACCTCTAGTTGTGGGTGTTTATGCATTGCCATACATGGACCGTTTCTTTATTGAATCTAGTAACCTGTCTCTCTGCATCAAAGAGGGAAAGGCCAATACAATGTCACATAAAGTGTCACTCTGATGAAGATAATGTGGGCAAAGGTTAAAAATGAAGACGAGGGACCTGTTCTTAGGAGCAACTGTGGAAGCAACCACACATTTCCAGTAATTGTTGTCCCTGAATGTGATTGTTGTAGGCATTATGATATGAAATAATTCATAACATGATATTTGCTGTTTTTATCTTGGTATATTGTGTCTTTTATGATCATTACAAAAATAAATTGAAAAACAGGTTGCAAATTTCAGTGTTGTCCTCTTAATAAAGGTTTAATAACTGTTTTTCACTGTCACTAAATACACTCTCTGAAGGAACACTTCTTTTAGGAATGCAGATAAACTTCTGAGCCATAGCAGCAAGATGAGGTTCTTCAGCATGCCAATACCACCACTGCATCTAGATGTGGTGCATGCATTTGACTCATTTTATTGGTGGCACAGAAAGGTATAGCTTCCACCTTTGTCTTCAGAGTGCTGCTGCCTTCACCCTTCTCTTTTCTCTGTTGCCTTGTGGAGGTGATTTTCTTGAGCAGGGTGGCCAAGCTTTGGCACTGCCTTTCAGATAAGGATACGTTGTGCTGGTTTGCTATGCATGGCCAGCTCTCTCACACAGTGTTGTCATCTTTGTCAATTTTGAGGCTTCCTCAATTCATAATTTGATCGTGGCCTCAAAGTCAGAAAAGCACTGTCTTCATTTTTCATGTCAAGAATGTCTGAGAGCATGGGACCTAGCACCGGCATCATACTGACAGTCTTACTCTGCTCTCTGAAGCCAAAGCATCTGTAAAAGATTATTTCAGGGATTTTTTGGTGATTTTGTTGATGTCCTTCCTGCAACATGTTTTCAAAAAAATGACTGAAGTTTCCAATCTTTGAGGTAGTGAATTATGAAGCTTATGTATGGACCAGTGCCTTCACTGCTGGTCCATAGGTCAGTGGTTGCTGCATACCATTTTCCTTAGGCCACACGCTTTTAGACTTTTAGATTGTTATGTTTGGTATCTCTGTCATTGAGCACTTCTGTGTGGGAAATTTGTAAAGTGGAACTGTAGTTTCCATCAGTTTTTGAAATCCTGGTTTTGCTACTGTGTGAATGGGTATCATGTCCTTAACAATGCAATTTTTCTATGGCCTGACTGATTTCTTCGGCTCAGTTAGATTAGGGTTCACATGCAGACTGATGCTGGAATGCTTCTTTGATCATTGGCTGATCACTGACTTCAGCCAAAGATGAACCAGCACTATATGCATGGCCACTCTGTAAAACAGGAAAAAATTAAAATAAACATAAATAAACACAAAAATCCATGCCTCTGAAAATGTAAGCAAAAGAACAAAATATGCTTTTCAGACAATTAGAATTCATTGCTGCTGTACAATAATCAACACAATAAATACATAGCCAAATACACATTAGATATATGTCTTAATATTTAGAGTGTCATTACTGACATTACTTAATTACAGATTATTACCCAAATAATTGTTTTTATCAGTACAACAACAGTAATGTATTGCATTTTTTCCTGGATGGTATAGATATAATATAGCATTACCTACATATTTAAAAACAGTTCATTCACTATGTGTCATGTAAAATTGTGTTGTGTTCCATCTTGAACTTGATATTGATATCTTTACTCTGCCACACTGCCTTTATTAATTACACAACTTAGTATTAGCTGATTAACATTATTTTTAATACAAAATGCAAACTTTAGCACAGTTAGCTGAGTTTTAGCCAATTCTTCAACTACTGTACATGCAATCAAGCTGCAGATTACATGCAGATTTCACTTTATTTTGGCGTCTTAGTTGTCAATCAGTGAACTGTTTCTAAGAGCCGTGTCTATTTGGTATTCAAAAACGTGTAAAATAGAAGTACAGCATCATAACTTACCTTTATCTTCCTGATTTGTACTGGATGATTGTTGTGAAGACCGTCCTTTGGATGAGACGTTAAACCGAGGTCCTGACTCTCTGTGGTCACTAAAAAATCCCATGGCATTTCTCGTAAAGAGTAGGGGTGTAACCCTGGTGTCCTGGTCAAATTCCCTCCACTGGCCCTTGTCAATCATGGCCTCTAATAATCCACATGCATTGAATTGGCTCTGTCTCTCTCCTCTCCACCTGTAGCTGGTGTGTGGTGACTGCACTGGCGTTGTTGTACTGTAGCTGGTGGTGGTTGAGGAGAGACCCCCTCTTATGATTGTAAAGTGCATTTTATTTAATTTCAAATCTAGCAAAAAAAGTTATCCTGGGGATCACGTGACCCTTCGACGGCGATGCAGGCTTAGTCTTTTGCTCCGCTCACTTTGCCACATATTTTACGATCCTGTCAGTAAAACTTAAACCACTCTGCATTGGACCCATCATGAGTGCTAAGGCAGACAAAGGGGATCGGAAAAGAGAGATTGTGCAATCGCCAATGAAGAAAAAATTCAGAGATTCAGCCATCTCCAGTGAAGATCTCGACGATGCTATTGCTAACCGCATTGAACTAGCATTTAAAGAACACCAAAGCACTTTGAATTCGGTTGTGAATTCGGCAGTAAGAGATGCGATGGACTCTATGCTGATTCCAGCATTGCGCGAACTGCGTGAGGACATACAAGCTACCAACGAGTCTGTTAAAGAGCTAAGAGAGGAGTTTGAGGCCATAGTTACCACGGCGAAGCAGACACGTGACCGCGTTGATTCTGTTCAGGCAGACGCACGTGAAGATAGGAGAACAGTAACGGACTTAAGAAATCAGCTGGAGCGACTCACCGAGAAGATGACAGATATGGAGGACAGGTGCAGACGGAACAACGTCAGACTGGTGGGGCTCCCAGAGGCGGCTGAAGGATCCGATGCGGCTGGTTTCCTCAGAGTTAATCTTTCCAAGTGGATTCCTTCGTTGAAAGGCCGTGACATTGAGATTGATCGGGCGCATCGCGTGTATGACGGAGGGAGGGGCTCCGATCGGCCGCGTACTCTCATCTTCCGTGTGCTGAGATGGCATGACAGATCAGATATCCTAAAGGGTGCTCGGCAGGCTTATCCCGTGAAATGCGCACAGAGCAACGTCACACTGCTATTTTTTCCCGACTTTAGTCCGGCTACAGCGATCAGGAGAAAGGCATTTGGTCCGGTTTTGAAGAAGATGACAGCGCTTGGTCTACAGCCCTTCCTCATCTATCCGGCGGTAATCAAACTACGACACAAAGGGGAACAGATGAGTTTCGACTCCCCACAGAAAGCGGAGGATTTTATCAGCTCCCTGTCTCAGCAGAAGACGTATGCCGCGGCTCTACGGGAAGGCAACGGGAAAACAGCGGCCACTATCTCTCCGGCCCGACGGGAGAGGCTTGATGGCCGGGAAGGAGGCGGTTCTAGCTGCCCAGGAAGGGATGATGACAGGATGGACATGAAAGTCTGAACCTGTCTTTTTCTTTTTCTTTTATCCTTTCTCCTACTGGGATATTGTCCCTATCTATCCGGTACAACAATCTCTTTGCTGGTAAGACTGATGCTAATTTTTTTTTTTCTCTTCTTTTTTGGATGGGACTAATGGAGAGTAGGTTTAATTAAAAAAAAATTTTTTTTGACTGTGTGAGCCTTTCGGGAGACGTGTCTTGCGTTGGAGTGGATCGGTCACAGACCATCACTATTTTTTGTTGCTCAGTCAGACCTATGTTCTCGGTAATATGCGGTCTGAGTTGTTCCTTGTTTATGGTTGTCGGTTGTTCATGTTTTTTTTGTGTTTTTATTTTTTACAACAGACATTTATACTTTTATTTATTTTACCTTATTTCTAAAGGGATTTTTCATCTAGGAGGTTTGGTATTTAAAATGCACATCAACGTTTACATGTTATTTAGAGAATGGAAGTGCTTCTGCTTTTTTTCATTTATTGAATACAATCTTGGGATTATGAATATTCAATGCATACTCTAAATATTTTATCACTGAATGTGAATGGTTTAAATTCTGCTGTTAAACGTACCCGTGTGTTAGAATATTTACACCGTAAATCTATCTCCTGTGCCCTAATTCAAGAGACACATTTAAAACAATCTGACGTGGCACGTTTCCAGAATAAATATTACAAATTAGCAGCTTTTTCCTGTGCTCTTAATAAAACTAAGGGGGTGCTTATCCTTGTTAACCGGAAGTTAAATTTAACGATTGAACACCTTGGTAGTGATGAGAAGGGTAGATTTGTTTTTATCCGATGCAAAATATATAATAATAGGTTAGCATTGGTCTCTATTTATGGTCCGAATGAGACAGACAGTGCATTCCTTACACAGATTTCCAAAACTCTACTTGAGGAGATTGATTGCCCTCTAGTGGTGGGTGGTGATTTTAATGCTGTCATAAATCCTGCTTTAGATAAATCTCAATCTGATACAACAGCCAATCCATCCTCTAAATTACAGAATAAATTTATCACTGAGCTTAATTTAATCGATCTTTGGAGAATTCAGAATACTAAAGCTAAGGACTTCACTTTTTTTTCTAATAGACACAAGACTTTCTCTAGGATAGACTACATATTTCTCAGCCCATCTCTAATTTCGTCTAATTCCTCCATCTCTATATTACCAATTTTATTATCTGATCATTCTGCTGTGTTGTGCAGTGTTCCTCTTTCCGATGTTAAAGGCAAGTCCCCTAGATGGCGCTTTAACATATCATTATTAAGTAATCAGACTTTCATTACTTCTCTAAAAGAATATATTAAGGAATTTCTTGAAATTAATATGCCCTCTGATGTGGATCCTCAAATACTGTGGGAAACGACTAAGTGTGCTATACGAGGTTTCTGTATATCTTTCTCTTCTACTCTTGCCAAAGCGAAAACTCACCAGTTTACACAATTAGAAAATAAAATCCAATCATTACAAAATCTACAAAAACGACATTTTACTGAGCAACAGGCTACACAGCTGTCCTCTTTAAAAGAAGAATATGATTTACTTTCACACTCAAAGGCAGAATTTATTTTACATAGGACTAGGCAAAAATATTATTTCGAATCAGAGAGACCTAGTCATTTATTGGCCCTTAGGTTGAAAGAATGCGAGTCTAAGGCATATATTAGCGCAATAAAATCATCGGATGATCAGGTCACCACGAACCCTGTAGCAATTAATTACATATTTAAAGGTTTTTACACAAATCTGTACAAAGCTGAAACAGATTTTGATGAACCAATTTGTAAGCAGTATTTAGATAAATTGGAACTGCCTCGGATCTCACAGATGGATAAAGAATCTTTGGAGGCCCCATTAAGTTTGGAGGAACTTCACGTCTCTCTAAAAAGCCTTCAAAAGGGCAAATCGCCGGGTCTAGATGGTCTCCCCCCTGAATTATATTTAGAAATTTGGGATTTGGTAGGGATACTTATGCTTAACTCATTTAATTTTGCAATTGAACATGGGGTATTTCATAGAGATCAAAAAACATCACTGATTTCATTACTTCTTAAAAAAGGGAAAGATCCATTAGATTGTTCCAGCTACAGACCGATTTCGCTTATCCCATGTGATGTAAAAATCTATGCTAAAGTTTTTGCTTCTCGTATGGAGAAGGTAATTCACAGTCTGATCAAGGAGGACCAAACTGGTTTCATCAAGGGGCGCAATGCATCTGACAATATGCGTCGACTCCTTCATATTCTTGACTTTGCGGACTCCCACCCAACCCCTTGTGCGGTCTTTTCAGTTGATGCAGAAAAAGCCTTTGACAGGCTAGAGTGGAATTATATGTGGGCAGTTCTGCAATGTTTCGGCTTCGGTGAACACTTCGTTTCTATGATTAAGACATTATACCACTCACCTGCAGCATCAGTCATAACTGGTAATATTATTTCCCCCTCATTCCCTTTACAGCGGAGAACGAGGCAGGGGTGTCCGCTTTCCCCCTTATTGTTTTGTCTATCTCTTGAACCCTTAGCACAAGCCATCAGGAAATCTGAAGTATCGATTAAGATTCATGACCATAATCATAGTATTTCATTATACGCTGATGATATTATTCTATATTTAGACCACTTTGATGTTTCAGTCTCTAGTGTAATTAAGGAATTTGATAATTTTAGTAGCCTATCAGGATATAAAATAAATTGGAGCAAATCTGCTTTAATGCCAATTAACAATGTCAAGGTTAATTTTTCTATTCCCTCATTTATCCCTATTAAGGAATCTTTCATCTATTTGGGCATTACCATATATAAAAACATTCATAAGATTGCCAGAGACAATTTTAATAACATTTTAGTTAAGGTCAAAAATGACATTCAAAGATGGAAGAATCTTAAAGTCTCTCTCCAAGGAAGAATCTCCACTGTTAAGATGAATTTGTTACCTCGATTTAATTTTTTTTCTCTATGCTACCACTTTCTCCCCCTCCAGGTTACTTTAAGGAGATCAACTCCATAATTTCTAAGTTTATCTGGAATGATAAATGTCCCAGAATTAAACTTACCACATTACAACATCCTAATAGTGCAGGAGGACTGGCTGTACCAAATTTTGAATTATATTATTGGTCGTTCCAGCTTAAGGCTCTTCATAATTGGGTTGATCCTCAATCTACAGTTTCATGGAGGGTGATTGAAGCTGACAAGGTTAAACCAAATAGACTTCAAGATATTTTATTTACTGGCACAGGAAAAAAAGGGGATAATTATAAATTTGGTCCGGTTGTGGCTAACTCTATTAAAGTCTGGAAAACGGTTGAACGTCGGATAGGTGGACCCTTCAAATTCTGTAACAGTACACCTTTATGGCACAATTTTAATTTTGTATGTGGAAATCGTCCATTTGTCCAACCCTCTTGGTCTTCTTTAGGTGTAAACACGTGCGGTGATATATATGATAACCAGGGCCTCTGTTCATTTCAGACATTAAGAACCAAATTTTGTCTACCAGCATCTGCATATTTTGTTTTTCTTCAATTGCGTTCTGCTCTCAAAGCGTATGGCGTTCCTTGGTCTTCTTCCATTTCCTCTCATCCTATGCGGGACTGGATTGCACCATCTGCTGGTCGGCCATCTGTTTCCTTAATATATAATAAAACTATTGATTGTATTACAAAACCTCTTTCTATTAAAACTATTTGGAATAGGGAATTATCTGACCTTAATTTATCTGTCGACTGGGAGAGAGTGTGGTCTAATCTCAGCTTAACATCTAAAAATCTGGCTCATCGTTTTATTCACTTCAAAGTCATTCATAGAGCATACATAACTCCTTACAAAAGATTTAAAATGAAACTGCAGTCAAATTTGAACTGCCATATATGTAACACTACATCATCGGGCACTTTTCTGCATATGTTTTGGGAATGTCCTGTCGTCATCAGTCTATGGACACATGTAAACCTGGTTTTGTCATCATTACTGCGAATTGATTGGTCTGTTAACCCAAGTTTGTGTCTTCTTAATGATGATTCTGGTCTCTGTATTAGTTCAATGCAAAAGAGAATGTTGTTTGCCGGTTTTACAGCTGTGAAGAAGACAATAATCCAGAACTGGTTTACACCACACGTGTAGAAAAACATATTGGATCCGCATCCTCCTGCAAATTGTCTCATGTAAATGTACAACGGCGCGAGTTGGTGGCGCCAGGCCTTCGACCGTTGATGCTTGGCAGTGTTTTTTGTTGAATATACGTGATTATATAAAGGAGTAACTTTTGTGTTCTTGTTGTCCTTCCCTCTCCCCCTCCCTTTTGATTGGACCTTGAGATGTTGAGTATGTGTCTGTTGTTTTGTTTTGTTGTTTTCTGGATATTATGTTGTGTTGTGTGTGAAAAAAATAAATAAAAAATTGTTGATAACAAAAAAAAAAAAGTTATCCTTTGTTTCAGTGCCACTTTCTATCCATGTGTCTTACACAAAGGGTATTTTTCTTCAACCAACAATCCATTTGCATTTATTTGGAATCCAAAATATTTCCAAATCTCCAACTTTACCATTTTAGAAGAGGGAAAAAAGCTTCAGCTGTGTTCCTGCTTCCACCATACTTCTCCATGTGTGCACATGTGCCTCTTTTACAAAGCAGACACACGGTGTTGTTAACCATTTTAAAAGTTCTCCTCCCATCAAAATACCAGCTCTTATTTTAATCAACAAAGCTTCATTCACACGCTTGTAGTATTGACAGTTTCCTTGATTGTAACGGAAGCAATTTAGTATGATTGATCGTGAGACTGGTTTGACAGGAGGCAACATTTTAATGTTTGGGTCTATAACAGAAGGCAAAGCTTCTCCAGTGAAAAAGTGCTTTCTTTCTTTCTTTCTTTCTTTCTTTCTTTCTTTCTTTCTTTCTTTCCCGTAAACCTTTGGTTTATGATGCTTTTGGCAAACGCAGCCCAGGATCAGACATGCCAGTAAATGTTATTTTCATCAATAAAAATAAATAAAATTTTCTTATTTTAAAGATGAAAATAATAAGTAAAATGAACCCAGCATCAATTCAGTAGAACCTGACATTTGGGACAGATAAATACGAAATCTAAAATGTGTAACCCAAGTTGCCCAACATGTGTTTTGTCCAATATTTGGTTTGTGTGCATGTCAGCTGTTTCACCTTCACAAATTTTTCCAGGTCTGATGAGTTGACACATGGATGCTGCTCAAGGAATTCCAGTTTTTCCACCAGGATGGCCAGTTTCTGGGACATCTCATGAGGCTGTTCCAGCTCTTTAAACACAGTTGCTCCGATAATCAAGTACAGTACCACCAGCAGGAAGACGCTCAGCACTGTTTTCCAGCGCATAACAGTCCCACGAGGCTCAAAGTCATCTGGAGCCTTCAGCAGTATAGGCTGAGCTGAGAACGACAGGCGTGGTTTGGAGTTGTGAGTGGCTGTTTTAGGATCAAGGAGGTCAGGAGCAGCCACTAACAAACAGAAGAAGAAAGAAAGAAAGAAAGAAAGAAAGAAAGAAAGAAAGAAAGAAAGAAAAGCATAATATAAGATTAGACACTCATTCACATCAGTAGTCCAGCAGTAATTTACCGATAAACGGAATTTGTATATTGTAAATCATTAAAATTGCACAGAATAAATCTGTAATGTCAAACTGAATGAACGGCTAACTGCATTGCTTACATTTGACTGTGTTAAACTAATTTTATTAATCGTAACCTTTACTTTATGTGTTTATAAAACACTTGTACCCAAAGCATCTTATACTGCATTCATAGTACAGTTCATGTATTTTCTAGACTCAAACCTATGACCTTGGCAGTCATACTTCTACTACAGGAACACTTGTTTGAGCTGCAGAAACACTACTTTTCCATATGCAAAAAGACAATAATAATAAAATAACTAAAAAGTAAAAAAGTCTTTGTTAACCCTAAAAAGGGCAAAACCATAAAGAGACATCAGAAAATTAATTTATTGCTATTTTCTATCTTATTGGGACTCAAATAATAAAGTTTCATGTTGGATGTTGGACTCATAAAAAATAATCACGTTGTTTGTATTTGCCAAAACTGATTTACAGAAGTCAAAACATGGACGGAATTGGTCTTAGCATGAGCGCTGCTTTCTGTGAGGCGTAAGCGACCAGGCAGCAGAGGATTCCAGCCTTCCTCGAACAGTTATGTTAGGTTTTCTGATTGGATGATGACAGGTGTCGGTCATCATTCTCAAGTGATCAGGACTGCTGCTGTTGTATCAGTCAGAGGTTAGCTGTCAAGAAACGGGACACGTTTTTTTTTGTTTTTTTTTACATATGTGATTATGTAAAGGAAGGATGTGTTTTGTTGTTACTTTTTCCCTCCCTCTCTCTCTCCCTTTTGACTGGACCTTTAAAATATGGAGTATGTGTCTGTTGTTTTGTTTTGTTTGTTTTGAGTGAATGTTATGTTGTGATGTTGTGTGTGAAAAGAAATTAAAAAAAAATGTTGATAACAAAAAAAAAAGAAACGGGACATGGGATGTCACGTATGGGACACATAAATTAAGCCCAATATATGGGACGTCCCGGCTAATACGGAATGGTTGGCAACCCTAGTACCATAACAACACAGCTCTTCATCTTCTGATGCCAGTGTTGTCACAGTTATGTTCCATAAGATTTTGTTGTGTGGATTATCACACAGAAATGTTACAAACATGAGATTGATCTTTCTAGAACTGTAGTCTGGGACTTAAACTATTTACTTTTAGAACTTTCCCAACTAGGTACACATGAGTGTAAATTTCCCCATCTCTAAACCTATGATTTAGTTATCTTTCTATACATTCAAGATTTGTTCAGTGAGTCACACATCCAAATCCAAACACTTGATCTAAAATCCTATGTTTTTGTATTTTTGTTTTTCACAAAGAAACATTCTCAAATAGGCTCTTACTGTCAGGTTTGAGGTAAGGGATGAGGTGAGGACTCATGCACAGAACAATTACATTTAAAAAAAGAAACAGAAGGGTATTAAAGACAACAAATTATCACAGGACTGAAAACAAAAGGTAATGATGATAAATAGGAAAGCAAACAGTGAGGATAACAAAGGAGGACAGGTGGACAAATTATCCAATGATCAGGTAACAAGAGTGTTCAACAATAGAGAGAAGAACACATTGCATATAGAAACAAACACAAAAGCCATCTGTTCACACAAAACATAACACAAGAACACATGGCCAATGAGACCACTCACAAGCCGTATGCTAAACCAAACACGACACAAGAAAAAAATAAAAGGCAGGAGACAAGACCGCATGGTGAGAGAATGAACACTCAACACGTGTGCTCACAACAAAGACAAAACATAAAGCATGAATGTCTGAACCCCGACCGAACTAACAGAAGTGCTAGGATCTGAACATCACACTCCAAACCAGGGGTGTAAATTGAGGGGGGAATGGGGCATCAGGACCCCCTATCTGAGAGTTGTCCCCCCTAAAATATCATTACAAACCACTCTGTGTTTTGTAAATAATATGATGGACATATACTTAAAATAGTTGTGTAAGTAGTAAAACAATATAAATGCAAAAAAGCATTTTAAGTTTAGAAACGTTTTGAGTCCCCCCTCCCTTGCCTCACGGTGGTTTGGTCCACTGCCTGCTTTCCCCCACAAAATAGTGATAAAAAAGTTAAATCTAATAAAAATGTCTAAAGGATGAGTTTGTTGGTATCTTTTTTTTTAATCTGTTACATGCATGGGTTCATTGTGTCTCTCTCTTCTTTCCTAAGCACTGCATTGTGGTGTCTGAATGGTGTTGTCCTAGTACTACTAGTGTTCGCCAAAGTTTTGTAATTTGCGAATCTAGCAATGATTTCTGGAGTTTAAGTACATATGAAAAAAGACATTACGTATTATTTAGCACGCCTGTAACCACCTAAATCAATGATTAAAAGAATGAATTTTCAATTCCAGGTTTTTTTATCATTTATGGCTGTTATAGCGCCACATATAGTACGATATCCATAAAAGTTGGCAAGCTTCTTTAGATCCGCTGCATGTGCTCACCTAATTTTGTGAAGTTCTGAGTTTTTGTTCAGGATTGTAGGCGTTTGGGTATATTTGGCCATGCCCATTTTCTAAATGACACTCTTATAGCTAACCAAATTGTAAAGTTCAAAATTGTTTGATAATTATTGACCTAGAGCAGTGGTCGGCAACAGACGGCCCGTGGGCCAAAACTGCAATAATATCTGGCCCGCAGCCAGATTATTTTGATAGTGGCTGGTTCTGAAATAGATCTGTCATGACAGCAACAGTTACTCACAATCAGAGTACGTGAGCGGAGTGCGGAGTTTTCACTCCACCACCGCTCCATCCCGAGTACAATTCATGCCAACAGCCCATAATATAACTGCATATTTAGCAAGAATTCACAAATTAAGCATATTTAGCTAGCTTGATAGAGAAGGATCATTCAAATCAGAAAGAATGTGAAGGCTATGATAGTTCTCAAGGAATTTGTTTGTTCCTTCTAGATCCTGAATATTTTCAGCTGAAAGCATGATTTGAACAAGTACTACAACACTTATTCACAAGCAATCACTCTCTCAATAATGCATTCAAACTGTAATCTTACAGTGCTACTTCATCTGTATCTGATTTCGAATGAGCAGAAATCTATAAGAAATGCAGCGATCCGTAGGTAAAATAAATGACAAAAACGTACTGTTATTTTCATCACAAACTAAATTTTAACTGCAAAAAGCAGCATAATACCTTTTAATGCTGACAACCATATTATTAGCTCATGTGGTAGGAAAAAAAGTTTGTACACTAGTGTTCCAATAAGCCACGTTGAAACTCTCCTGTTATTTTATTTATTTTATTTTTTAATATACGTTATCAACAGAACTGTGATATTTCAAACCTACTGAAATACCTTTCATAAGATAGCAAAGGCGGAGCGGTGTTTCTGATATCAGCGAGTGAGGAGTGGAGCGGGAGTGGGAAATGGTGAACCCGGAGTGGAGTTATTATTAAATGCTCGGAGCGCGGAGGGGAAATTGTTGGCGCTCCACTCTGCTCACATAGGCTACTCTGCCACCGGGACACGCCACACAAATGTGGCTTTTTGTTAACGACTGTCCTACTACAGGATTTAACACAGCGTAACAGCTCACTACCAGTTACAAAAGACACCATAACAGTCTGTAAGGCAATTGTAGTTGTATTTTTTATCAATTAATTTCTTAAATTATCCTTTGACTATGTTCTGGCCCACCATCTAGTGGCGAAATGTTTTTTTGGCCCGATGCCAAACTTACTTGCCGACCCCTGACCTAGAGAGTCCAGAGAATTGTACTGAAGTGGTTTTTGAGGTTAAAGGGATAGTTCACTTTGAAATTAAAATTTGGTATCTATCAGCTTACCCCAAGGGCATCCAAGATGTAGGTGTCTTTTTTTCTTCAGTAGATCCAATTTTGATGTTTTTAGGTCAAACCGTTCTAGTCTGCCAGTCATATAATGGCAGGTATAGGTCACTGTCTCTATAAGAGGGAAAAAGAACATGCACAGAGAAATTCAAATTAAACAATTCCCCATCGTAACTACACATTGATGGCCTAAGACACGAAACGAGCGGTTTGTGTGAGAAAACGAACAGTATTTATATCGTTTTTTACCTCTTGTACACAACCATGTCCAAGTGATCTGAGTGCGCACACATCCGGTGTGTGACGTGTGTGTGCGCGCGCTCTGGCTCACGCTTGACGGAGGGCGTGTCTGAAGCGTGGTGCTGACGCAACTTCGTGGTATTTTCTTGTTGGAAGACGCGCACTGTCATCGCTTGTGTCGTTTCTGAACTGTCTACTCTAGGATAATGATGACTTCTTTTAAGCAGACCCGCTTGCTGTCATGCATTGTATTTCTATACGAGCTCCATGTATCCGTTTCATTCATCTGTAGCTCGCCGTCAACGCTTGACGGAGGGCGTGTCTGAAGCGTGGTGCTTTAAAAAATTATTTGAATTGTTTGACAGTATTATTATATACGGTTATGTATATTCCTTTTGGTACAAAATGATGGCTCTTTAATTTCGGAATGGCACAAATATTATTCATGGACTAATCCTTCGTCATAGTAAGATTCAGTTTTTTTTTTCCTCGCCGGTGTCATGTCTCAATAAACTGTTCCTGGATCTGTTATTTTTTACATGGTTAGGTGGAAGTGACGCAGGGTGAGGAGGGTGGAGTTGCGGCATGTGTGTTTGGCTAGTTACAGATGAATGAAACGGATACATGGAGCGCTCGTATAGAAATACAATGCATGACAGCAAGCGGGTCTGCTTAAAAGAAGTCATCATTATCCTAGAGTAGACAGTTCAGAAACGACACGAGCGATGACAGTGCGCGTCTTCCAACAAGAAAATACCACGAAGTTGCGTCAGCACCACGCTTCAGACATGCCCTCCGTCAAGCGTGAGCCAGAGCGCGCGCACACACACGTCACACACCGGATGTGTGTGCGCACTCAGATCACTTGGACATGGTTGTGTACAAGAGGTAAAAGACGATATAAATACTGTTCGTTTTCTCACACAAACCGCTCGTTTCGTGTCTTAGGCCATCAATGTGTAGTTACGATGGGGAATTGTTTAATTTGAATTTCTCTGTGCATGTTCTTTTTCCCTCTTATAGAAACAGTGACCTATACCTGCCATTATATGACTGACAGACTAGAACGGTTTGACCTAAAAACATCAAAATTGGATCTACTGAAGAAAAAAAGACACCTACATCTTGGATGCCCTTGGGGTAAGCTGATAGATACCAAATTTTAATTTCAAAGTGAACTATCCCTTTAAGCAAAAGTAGTTTTTTTTTAAATAATCTTGAATAATTCAAACAATTTGATTGACATCAGTGGTTCTTGAGGCAAAGTTGTTCAGAATTAACAGATATTTATCATATGATTATCATATGATATGAACGTATTTATCATATGAACGTATTATTGTTTAAACACTTGAAAAATGTGATATTGCCCCCAGTGGCCAATTTCTTTCAAATTTCTCACAGACCTTTAGGGCCGTGGGTCAAAAAGGCCCACTCAATTTCGTTCAGATCGGCTTCCGTTAATCCCGTCCAATAGGTGGTCAAATTTCATTGGCTGATGGCGGTCATGTTTTTTAAGATACACAAATAGACAGCCATGGCACTTAATTTTGGACAGACACTGCATGAGAATTTTCAAGTTAATCAGACTAGCTGAAGCGTAGCCAGGGGCGTCGCTAGTGGGGGAAAAAGGGTGACAGAATGCACAGGGCCCAGAGGGGGGGTGTTGCGCGATCGAATACTGTCCATCGGGAACACTGGGACATTCCATTCAAGTAGTGGGCCGATCACCGACACGAAGGAGACCTCCCCGATATTAGGCGCTGTTTTTAAATTACAGCGCATGTGAAACCACATAAAGCAAACTCCAAAAGCACGAAGCAGCGCTCCCCGATGCATCCGCCAGCCGCGCGACAAAGCAGTCTCTCGCACAGCG
This sequence comes from Schizothorax lantsangensis, assembly GCA_027422415.1. NCBI lineage: Eukaryota > Metazoa > Chordata > Actinopteri > Cypriniformes > Cyprinidae > Schizothorax > Schizothorax lantsangensis. The sequence goes on along the minus strand of CM049855.1, from coordinate 28,961,671 downwards.
CTGACGAACGTGCACCGCGCGCTTCTGCCACAATTCATAAGAGATAAACAGCGCAAGTCGCTTGATCCATTCAGATGTGACACAGAATTGTTATACAGTCGTGTGATATGAGAACATTAAATGTTCTGTAGTGATGCTGGCTGAAAACAGCCCACGACAATGAGTTATATTGGAAAACGCCAATAGGCTTGTCAATTCAGCACCATAGAAATTTAACTTGAAGTTATTAACACTGTACAAATAGCCTATGTGTTGGCAGAAATGTATATGTATTTATTAGGGGTCAAGCACCGAAGGTGCGGAGGCACCTATTGTGTTTGTTGGCGTTATTATTGCGTCTATGGCAGCCCATAGAACCGTTCGCGGGAAAGTTGTAAAATTTGGCACACTGATAGATGATACTCTCAATAGTATTCACACCAAATTTGGAGTCTCTTAACTCAAAATCTCTAGCGCCACCACTTGTCCAAAAATTCAATTTTGAAATGCTAATAACTTTTGAACCGTAAGCCGTAAAATTATTTTTTCCTCTTATTCCTTGTCTTAAGCTGAGTCGAATGAAGTCCAAAATTCAAAAATCGTAAGGTTTAGTTTTTTCGCTATATTCAATTGTTCGTAAAACCTACTTTGTTGAACTCGTCCTAGACGGTTCATCCGATTCTCACCAAAATTGGCTCAGATCATCTACAGACCATGCTGGCAGAAAGTTATGGAATTCAAGTCGATTCGTCCAGGCGTTCTCGAATACCATACTAACGAATTCGCCGAAAAGCATGCAAAAATGAATCTGAGGCAATATCTCCGCAACGGTTTGGAGAATTGAGACGAAACTTGGTGTGTGTTATAATAAGCAAGAACTGAGACTACCTGCAGTGGTTTGGCGCTGTGCCACCTAGTGGTCAGGAGATATGAAAAATGCATATTTTTGCTTATAACTTGTCAATGGTTTGGCCAAAAATCATAAAAATGGTTTCTTTAGATTCGGTGCATCATGCCGAGTCCAACCATATCCGATTTTCCATATCCATGTCAGCCATTTTGGGCGTCGGCCATGTTGAATTTTGTCGTAAAATGCTATATTTTACGAACGCATTGACGTATCGTTACGAACCTCGCTATGCTTCTTTGGCACCATGGTACTCAAAAAGTTTGGGGACAACGCCACCTTGTGGTCAAAGGTTATAATGAAATTTCTAAAAATGCTAATAACTTTTGCTTACATTAGCCTATTGTAATCAAACTGGTGTTGATAGATTCCTTGGTTCATGCCGAGAACATCGATACAAATTTTGCCATAATTGGCTGAACTTCCTGTCCGCCATTTTGATTCATGTTTAAAACCTACTTTTTGAACTCCTCCTAGGCCGTTAGTCCGATTTTCACCAAATTTGACTCGGATCATCTTCAGACCATGCTGGCAAAAAGTTATGGACTTCGTGTCGATATACGAAACAGTTTTCATTTAGCGCATCAACGATTTTGCTGGAAAGTTGCCAAACTGCATCTGAGGCTGTATCTCAGCGAAACTTTGACATATTCACACCAAACTTTGTATGTGACATTGTCACCTCACACTGACCACGCCACGTCAGTTTGGTGACAGCGCCACCTATTGGTCAAGAGTAATTAACCATTAATTTATTGTTAATAATTAAATTTCCAAAAATGTTAATAACTTTTGATTGCATTAGCCTATTGTAATGAAACTGGTCTCAAATGATTCCTTGGGTCATGCCGACAACATACATACCAATTATGTCATAGAAAGCCAAACTTCCTTTCCGCCATTTTGATTTATGTTGAAAACCTACTTTTTCGAACTCCTCCTCAACCGTTTGTCCGATTTTCACCAAAATCGAATCATATCATCTTCAGACCATGCTGACAAAAAGTTATGGATTTCGTGTTGATAGACAAAACGGTTTTCGCATCCCACAGCAATGAATTTGAGGCATGATGCCAAAATGACACTTGAGGCTGTATCTCTGCAATGCTTTGGGATATTGACACCAAACTTTGTGTGTACCATTGTCACCTCACACAGAACACATTACTTCGATTTGATAACAATGCCACCTGTTGGTCAAAAGTGAAAAGACATTTAATCATATTACTAGTAGTTTTAAATGATTTTTCAGCCATTTGGACTACAATAATCTTAAAATGGCTTCAATTACTCATTTCTGCAGGTGGTCTGATGCTCCATGCTATGCTTAGCTCCTAATTTTGCCGCTGGAGTGCTTGGCCCCATCATTGCTGCTTGCAGCTATATTTATAAATGTTACTGTTATTACATATTGGGAAATAGGCTATTTTAATTTCATAGAAGCTGTTTTGTAGTTTCTTCATGATTATTTTTTTTTTTTTTTTAGTTTTTCTACAAATTTTATAGTTTATTATTACTTATTTATTTTAAAAACCATATAACCATGTAATGAGGACCATGGTTTTACGTCTTGTGACCACCATCCTACTAGTCAGTTCTACTTCTTTCTTTTTAGATGTTTAGTTCTAATGAATTTTATTTAAAGTAAAATGTTAATTCAATAAGGGCCTGGTTAAAGATAAATATCAGTGCATTATATAAATTAGGTGCTTAATATTTACAAATAATAAAGTTCTTAAAGGGAGATTCACCCAAAAATGAAAATGGTCATCATTTACTCAACATCATATCATTCCAAACCTGTATGAATTTCTTTCTTCTGTGGAACATAGTTTGAGAAATTCAAGACATTTTTGTCCATATAGTAGAAATCAAGGGTAACCAAAATGGTTTGGTAACATTCTACAAATTCTTCTTTTGTGTTCAACAGAAGAAAGTCGTTTGGAACGACATGAGGGTGAGGAAATGATGACAGAATGTATTAGCAGTAACTTTCCATCAGTCTAGCTCAAAATCAATGCTTTACTGTCAAGTGCTTTTCTATGTGACAAAAACGCATTATTAAGTTTGTTGCATTTGTCGTGAATTCAGAAATATCTATAATTTCTGTCCTGTCTTATTTATTCATTTATTTACTCCAATTGAAGGCCCTATGACCCATCACCCCAAAAGTTATTTTACAATTTACGATCACAACTCACACCACCCCCAGACTCCCCCCCCACCCACCCCCAACATGATTTTGAGGGGGCCCCATAGCAAAATCAGTGCACAGGGCCCAGAATTGCTAGCGACGGCCCTGAGCGTAGCTATAGCCATTTTTACATTTTTGTCCTAGTGCCACACACTGGCCAAACTCCATGTTTTTTTGTCACGTGACCTCAGATTGAGGTCTTACATATGTGTATCAATTTGGTGTAAACATCTCATTCCGTTCAAGAGTTATAGCCATTTTAGAAAAAAGTGGCCCCATTTCTTTTGAACGTTTTGGTGTCTCTTTGCGACAGTGAGTTGAAAACTCAACTTTGTTTGCTAATTATTAATATTCACTCTCCAGAGAATTTTTCTGCAATGGTTTGGTTCTGATTGGGCAAAAAACCTTCACAAAGTAGGTTTTTCAAAAAATTCAAAATAGCCAACAATATTGCCAGGGTGGCGATCAAATCTGTTGTGTGTTTTGTTCGTCTTGAGTCAAGGATTCTGCAAAGAGTGGTTTAGGAGTTATCGATCAGGGCAAGCCTTGGTGATGTTGTAGACGGGGCGGGAACTACCATCCCTCATAGTTTCAGGTCTCTACACCTTATAGAGGTCTACACCTTATAGTTGGTCTGCCTGATCAATTTTAATGTGAAAGTAATGATTTTTCTCAAGTTTCTTGCAGACACTCATTTGGTCTGGCAATTATAATTGCCAACACCTCTGTCGTTATAGTGCTTTACAGTCAGCAGTATGTATTTCTTTCTCTCCAGCATCACGCCAGTGTTACTATGTGTGAGTTACAGTATGTTAAGATACATTTCTGCTGTTCTAGAAAAGCCTTGAAACCACTCAGAGACAAGTCCTCCTTCATTAATGTGGCTACCAAAACTTGTAAGTTATTTGTGGGCCTAGTTCAATCCATTTCATGAGCCAGTCCAAAGAACTCATGTGCTTCAGGTTGAGGATTCTAGTACAGGACAGGAGCAGTGGCTTTCAATCCTGCTCTGCACATTTGTCTCCCTTCTGATTCAAATTAAGATAATCAGTTCATTAGTAGAGAACTCTAAACTGAACTTAGTGTGTCTGATAAGAGAGATCTACAAAATGTGCAGAGCAGTGGGTCCCCAGGACCACAATTGAAAACCACTGCTTTAAACCATACAGTGCTGGTGAGTTGTGACGCAGCCACAGAACTGGTGAAAAGATCATCAGCTGGGTTCTGATCTGTAAGCGAAGAAGTAATTTGGTGTATGTGACGGACATGAAAAACAAAGAAATGTTTGAAGGCTTCTTTGTGTGGGCAGGCTCTCACCTTTGAGACTCAAGTCCTTGAGGGTGAGAAAGCTTGCATCCCATGCCGTTTGAGGCAATTTTATGCAGTTTAAGACTTGACTCTAAAAGTGATGCTTTTAAGAGTGTATGGGTCGAAGCCTCAGAATCTGTGGGAAAATATATAAGATTGTATTGTCCATGTAAAAAGTGCCTCTTTTGCTCACTTTTCTCTGCAGCTTGTTGAAGACCATAAATAGACTTGTTAAAAATTTACATCATCACATGGTGCAGCTGATTGGTTCTTTTGTATCAGCAGCAAATGAGCTTGCTGCTTAACATTCAAATACTTGGCTAGTGCTTGCAGCAGTTGCAGCATGCTTCAGAAACCCTCCACCTGTATAGATCTGCTATGAGATGATCATGTACTGTATGCTATATGGGGGATATTCATATATGTTATATGTGCAGCAGCAGTATTTCTTACATGCTCACAGCAGTATGTTGTGGATGTATTGGCAGTAGCAAGTCTCGGTACTTGCTCTGCCGCAGCAGCAGCAGCAGCAGCAGCAGTGTAGCAGATCTATTCCGCCAAGACCAAACGCATTAATATTGTCATCTACATTACCATGCTAATCCCTCCCAGAGTTGTCATGACAGAAATTTTACTACTGGTAGGTCATCCTGAGCAGGTAGGTAGGTAGTTTCAAATCTCTTCACCCCCCAAAAAATGTATTTTTAAATGTTAACTATTCGTATTATCTAGTGATTTCAATGCAATGTACCTATATCAGTCTTCTCTAGAAGACTGAGAAGAAGAGAAACTATAGACCTTAAGGCCATTGCACACTGAGTCCGAAATTTTCGCATGCGTTTTTCCATTCTTTCGTATTCCCCATCCTTTCCTATCAAAATGCATGCAACAGATGCGAAAACACAGAAAATCGAACCTGATCCGAATTTTTTTAAACGGACGAAAGTTTCAGAGGCAGTGTGCAAACGTGATTGACACAACATGAGGTCGTATTTATTTTTTAACGAGTGAAAATTTCAGATGAAAATTTCGGACTCAGTGTGCAGAGACCTTTAGTCAGAGTAGCGCCATTTTTTTATTTTTGACAGGACTGAAATGAAGCTGTAATGAAGTACAGTGTGTTCAATGAATTGTACTGTTATTTAACAACATGCCAGTTCTTCAGCTGATAAATAGTCTTTAAAAGACTTTCTTTCAGTAGACAGAAACTTGGTAGAACTATTTTAAAAGTTGTGAGATTTGAAAATACTTGTGATCTAGGACATTTATACAGTGCATGTCATTGTAAAGTCTGTAAGTCTGTCTCTCACAGCCTTGTTGTCATCCATGTAAAATTCAGTATGGTGTCTACCCTGATAAGGAGTTCAACACTGATGGATGGCTAAGGCCATCAAGCAGCATGCACTGTGGGAAAGATGCACATGACATAGGCTGAGAACCATAAAGAACCACTAGTTAACCAGAAATACTGAAAATAACTAAAGTGCGCACAATTTCATACATGCAGTCATTTATTAAATTAGAGCTAAAATACACTAAATACATGCACAAATGATTAAATCACTGATTGTTGATTCAAAAGATGCAGGATATAAGGGTGCTGCAGCATATGCCATGCAAAAAAAACACAAAAAAACAAGCGCATTTTAATTTTTGAGTAAGGCATTTAAATGTAACAATAACATCTTAAATTTACCATTTTAAACCACCTTTAATTAATTTCAGGCAGTGGGTTATAAACCTATATTTTAATAAACAGTTTTAAATTGTATGTTTTCATTCTTAAAATGAGATTCACATCATACAGTATTCTCCCTTGGCTAACACACACATTCATGGTGGATGTTGACGCACAAGGTCATGTGGCTCACTCAAACTCACAATCTGACCATGTAGTACAACAGAGTTCAGATTTTAGTCATTGTAAAAGGGATAGTCCGGGTTCAGTACAAGTTAAGATTAATTGACAGCATGTGTGGCATAATGTTGAGATTACAAAAAAAAAAAAAAAAGCACAAATATGGGATACAGTGAAGCATTTACAATTATGGTGCGATTTGTAAATGTTGAAATATTCACTGTTTTAATAAAACAGCCACAAGACTAAAATGGATTATAACATGATTATTCTAGTACTAACTAATTCCATTTTTCCAGATTCAATGCCTTAAACCCTTTTACTGTAAAAATGATGATAAAAAACAACTTATACCTTAAATAATACACAGGTTTTAAAATTAATGTAAGTGCTTTTACGGATGTATAAGCTTTACATTTTATTTGTAAATTCTCTTAAAAAAGGAGGGACGAGGTCAAATTTTTTGTAATCAACATTAACAAATAATCAACAATTAACAAATGTTTTCTATACAAGTTAAATGCCTAATTTGTATTGAAACCTTAACAATCCTTTAATATTCTTAATAACTGCAATTCACATTGTAAATAAAGTGTAAGATAGTCTATCATATATGAATGTAAATGAGCTGCACCATTTTTAAAAAAAAAGTTGTCAGTTAAAAGAGACATATCAAAACATATTCAGTCATGTCCTATTCATATAAACACTATAAACAGTTCTCCAAATGAACATAAGAAATATTCAGGTGATATGAAATGATATGTTACGAGCATGTATTACGCAGTTCGTTATACGCAACATATTGATAATTTATGAACCATTTCTGTAGGCTGCAGGTTTTCTCTCTCTCTCTCTCTTTCTCTCTTCACCCATGTGACTGCTCTGCCTTCTGATCTAGGGAAATTATTCACGGATATGTCCATCCTTTAATATTCATTTAGGATGTCGTTTATTCCTGTCTTTACTTCAAAGACGACTATATCAAATCTAAACCTCATGCGCATCCTCTCCTCCTCTCTCTCTTACACACACACACACACACACACACACACACACACACACACACAATAAAACACATCCGATGTATTTAAAGCCGGTTGTGTTCCTGTTTATGTAACTTACTTCTTCAGCCCTCTCCTCGTCGACGCTCGCGTTACCGTGTGGTTGCAGAGGGTCGGTTCAATTTCCCCAACTCCATTTCTTCTGACCAGTGATAGGGCTGTTTTTCTGCTGTTATCCTGCCAGAACCTCTCAGAAAACGCACAGCTTGTTGAATGAGTGAAAGCGGAGGGAAATGAATCGTGCCTCCTCTAGATCACTGACTCCAATGACGCAAGACGCGCGAGAGTGATCGGGATCTGAATGGTAACTAATGCTAGGTACACTACACACTAAAAGATTTTTAAAATCGTATAAGATCTTCAAAATATGAGAGACCACAAACATGAGGACAAAAAAAAAAAAATCCTAGATTTAACCCTTTTGCTCCTGGGTCCTTCTACAGAAACGTCCACTATAGACTTTACAGAAATATTGCAATTGAAATACACATTAGGGTTACAATTTTTTTTTATATCTTAAAATGAAAGAATATGTTATTTGAACAATTACACCCTCCTGAGCCATCAATGTGGCATTTGTTTTATTATTATTAATTATATAGAATTCCAAGTACCACAAAACTGCTTGTCCCCACAGCCATGTACATCGGGAAAGTGCTTTATTTTGAGGTCAAAAACAGGATTTAACTATCAAATATATGATGTAAATGGCATAAAAAAACAAAATGCCAAATAAATATTATAAAATATATTATGAAAATAGTGGTCCCCCGGAGTTGTGTCACTCGTGTTTCCGCTTAACAAAAATCTGTTATTTTGGAATAAAAAAATCACACAATCAACGAAAAGCTTGTTTTGAGATGTTCAGAGTTGATCTGAATATTTTGTTGATTGTCACCATTGTTGAGGTTGAAGAGGTTCATATGCTGAATCTTGATATCTGTGTGAGTCTACATGAGCCATTCCAAATAATTTCTGCATAACGACTTAATGTTCAAAATATTAAAGCAGGACAAAATTTCATGCAATTGTATTCTAGGGCTACCATAATGTGAAATAATTAAATCTAGATAATGTCCTCATAGATCAAACTCTGGATGAGATCAGAGAATCAGGCCACTACATGACGACTGACTCATCTGATCAGTTTTTCTTCTCATAACTTTTGCTATAATAAATGTGCTTCAGAAACACACAGTTACAGCAGCCAGAGAAAAACAAGTTATAAAGTCTAGGGTCAGGAACCCAACTAAAGCAAGCACTTACCTCCATAATGGTGACTTCAAATTTGATTATATTCAATAAAACAGCGCTTAGGCTTCCTGGAGGCTAAGTGAGGGCTGCCCGTGCAGGGCCAGAGTTAAGGGGCCAACGCTTTGCCAATGAGCAAATTCTCAGGGGCCCTGCGCTGGCAGCCCATAAAGGGCTGTGGACAACGACGCAGAAGTATAAATGAAAACCGACGCACAGCCTACGGCGTATGTTCAACGCATAAGTATAAATCAGGCTTTAGGGTGTCTCGAGTGCTTCTATTAAAATGTTCTGCCCCTTCATCCAGATGTTCTGCAGAGTTATCTTCACTGTATAGCACTTCACTGTTACTGGTGCTGAAGAGCCGAAGGTACGTAGAGTGACTGTTTCTTTCTTGATCGTAGGTAACTTTAAAGCTCTTACTGTGCTCTCACTGATGAAGCTTCTGCTGCCTCCATCCAATAAGCAGTGAATGTTTCTGCTTCTGCCCACGCTTTTAAGAGTCCACATCAGCACAGTATTGTTCTGTTTAGCGGGCTGTATCTTTACTGAATATGAAGCGAAGGAGGAAACCACATTAAACTTGTCATCTCCATCAGAAGTATGCTTCTCTCCTTTGTTACATATAGAACTGTGTCAGCTTCCACATACAGTACAGCACATTTTAGTCTTACAGAATCTTGTGATATTTTTTGGCCAAGGCACACAAAGCATCGTCCCATCTTCATCAGTTTGTCTTTTCATGCAGCAATATCAGTTTCTGGACACAGTTCTGTTTTGTGTGCTGCAGGTGTTGACGTTGTGCTTTCTGTGCTTCATTTTTAAGTTGTCTTGTCTTTCAATGGATTCTGGTAGCTTTGGCTGTCTCTGGAATTCCCTGGCTTAATGAGATGCATGGTTCTTTCTCTGCTCAGAATCTCTTTCTGCAGGAATTCCGTAACTTCTGAGACTTTCCATTCATCACTGGTACCTCTCTGTCGACTGTGCTGGAGAGCAATGTCGTCTGGAATCATTTGTAACAGAACTGGGCACAACAAGCTGCTATATGCCTCTGATATGACAGCCAGCAATTCTAAGCTGCGGATATGTACTTGACATTCATCATAAAGTTGTCTCAGACGTTATTAGATTTCTTTACTGAGATGTAGCACCTTGGTCATATTTGTGTTAATAAGCAGGTCTTTTCTTCTGAACCGATTCTGCAGCAGATCGATTGAAGCTGAACAGCCCAATAAATGACTATATAAACTTTCTGTTGTTGTTATTGAAAAACAATGAATTAAACCTTTTGTTAAACATTCATGACTAATATTACTCTAATTAAATTCACAACATCAAGTGAAAGTTGTGAAGTTAGTTTATATAGCTGATAATAAATATAGGTATGCAGAGACTATGTATGTAGTCATGTTTAAAGCTTTATCTATTGATTCTAAACCTTGTATATTATCTGTAAATATTTAATTTATATACATTTAAAATAGAAGCTTAACAATAATTATTAAACTAAAATGACTTATTTAATGGGGTAATAATTATATAAATCATGTAATTATAATGAATAATCATCATTAAAATAAGGTGACCAGACGTCCCCGGGAAGTGGCACGTTTGGTCACCTTACATACATAAACATGTTTTACTGTGTAGTGGCCTTTAATTTGGAGCAAGAGAAACTGGTATACGATACATTGAAGATACATATGAAGTAGCTAGCGATGCGATGCGATACGATTCACCTCTATTACGATGCGATTTGATTTCGATTCGATTCAACATAATGCGATTTGATGCAATACGATGCAATTTAAAAAATATGATCACTTTTATTTCTTTGGTTCAGACAGACAGCAAATCATGAATTAACTTATGTGTCTTCTGACTTCTAACGCCTCGAGGCCTGTTTCATAAAACAAGTTTACCAAATAGGCCAGGCTTATTTCAGTTAGTCTGACTCACTGTCAAATGATTTGGTTCCATAAAGCAAATTTAACAAAGATCAACCTCAGTCACTGTGGCTACTTATGCTGGAAAGCTGACCTGGTTCAGAGCAGGCAAACTGTCAGGCTAAGCTGAGCTCCTCTAACACTGACCAGCAGGACTCTCTCACATACTATCATAGCCATGCAGCCTTTCTCTCTGGTTTTATAACAGCTGTAACTTTTATAGTTAGAACAGATAGCATTAAAACATTACAATCTAACATTGCTCGTTAAAGCATTAACAATCACTAAACTAAAAGTTAAAATCACTAAATTAAAACTACATTTTAACTGCTATAAGAAACACTCAACTAATCTGAGCTTAGTAATTAGGACTGAATTAGCTGACATTTTATTTACCCATTGCAATAGTCCCTTTACAGTTACTGCTATCATAAAATGCATATTTGACTCAGAATTATTGCGCTCCGTCTGTTTAGTGCGCATGCGCGCAGCAGCGCTCGTCCACTCGCGTAAGCCCACTCCTGACAGCAAAATGGATATATTTGCACGACTTTCTAACATTTAGAGATGAAAAAATATACTCGTGACATGTCAGTTATGCACTGAGGAAAACAAAACATCTCAAATGCATTAAACAGCACAGATATATTCGCTGTTTGCCATGGGGGATCGATTTGATCCATGATCGACATTAAGGGCTGCTTAGAATAACCGTGCACAAAAGATTGTGTGAACTTACATTGTCGTTTATAACCGCTTTAGCCCCGATTGATTTGTTAGGTTATTTCAAGTCAGGTTTTGGACTTTAATCCTCGTTTTTCCTCAGGTCTCCGTAGTGTTGTTGTGATTCGTCATATTCAGGAGAGAACGCGCTTGAGAAACAGTTTCGAGGGGAGATATCAATCTACATATAAAATATTGGTCACAGATTATTGGTCACTTTCTAAACAATAAAAGTGTTTACTAGCATACGCATTCACTAGCAAATATATATAAATAAATATTTTTTTACCGATGCAAATATGTTAGAAACGATGCATCGCGATACAAATGCCAACTTGTATCTGATGCACACTTTTTAAACCGATTCATCGCATCGTTAACTTTTTTTGCCGATGCACCGAGCGAATCGGGGAATCTTCCCATCCCTAGTTTCTATGTGCCTTGTGATTCACTTTTTGATTCACCAATAAATTAGCGTTTATTGGTTCATTTGCATCACCTGTCCTCCCTTGTTACCTGCGTTTGCACTCCTATTTATTCTCTCTGTGTGTTCTGTCCTGTGCTGATCCATCATTGAAATTCATGTCTGATTCATAAGAACACTTAAAAAAATGATTATTAATCTGTTTATTACTTTGGGAATATCATATTCACAAACAGATAAAGGCAAATAGTAAAGCGAACATCCACCAATATAAAACAGAATCAATTTATTATATATTTAATATTTTCAAACAACTGGTGTTTGTAATAAAAAAAAATTATTAATACATAGACTATTTATACAGAATATAGTTCCGGTCCTCAAATTTGATTGGTTAAGTACATTTCCTATAGTTGTTTCACTGTTTGTATCAGTCTGTTTCTCTTCAGGTTTTCCAGATTATGTGTGTGGTGCCGAGTCGAAGCATATGTTTAAGATCTCTCTTCTCTTTAGCTTCCTGCTAGAATTCTTCTTGTGCCTGTCCCTCCGTTCATTTCTCAGTGATTTCTGATGTGTGTGTCGATGTCTGCTCAGTTGTATGGTATCTTTGCTCTGTTTGTCTGTTTATCTGCTGTTACTGATGCCCAGCTGCTTAAATGACATGAATTACTTATCTTGTTTTCCCTTTTTGCGCACTTGTTACACTTGCACTTCTTTCTGAGTTATATCTTGTACAGAAATACTTTATCAGCCTTAAGCATATTACTGAAGAAAGTCTCTCCATTCGTTTACTTTAATAAAGTGAAATTCAAGTACAATCTTAAACAGTACACACTATTTACATTATTCCCCTCTTATTTCTTGTTTGAGCTCCGTTACATATGTGTGGTCCTTTCCATGAACAACTTCCATGATGGCCAATGCCTGTAACACAAACAGAATTATCAATCACTTCTGGCATTTAGAAAAACAAACAAACAAATGATACTTTTGTCTGTAGTCCTAAAACCTGGGAGAGAATGAGCACTTTTAAGCTGTACATTTAAAAATGTAAGTTAAAACCTGTTAACCTGCACCCCCCATATTGGGAATCACAGCTGAAAATGACTAAGTAACTTAAAATGGTAACAGTTCCTGACTTCAGTGTGCCACACACACAATTGTGGTGTCTTTGGAAAGAAGACCCTTTTGGCTTTACTGTCCATCATCCAGAGTTGATAATGCTCAAAAATATAAAAAGTTATAGACACTGAAGTGCCTTGATAAAAATTGTACCACACTGAATTTTTTTTTTATTTCATATAAAAATACATGAAATCAGTCCTGAAGCAATCCAGAAAAGTAATGGGTTGAAAGTCACATGTCTCATGAGTTTATATTTCAAATCTGAAGAAGATACCATGAAAAATGAGATTCCTGCAGACATTCCCCCCCCCCCCCCCCCCCCCGTTTGAGGAACAATATTTACCAAATTATTGAAGAGTTCTACTACAAACTATTTAGTCTTTATACATGCTACTGCAGTTTTTCAATTATAAAACAGTAGACCGAATCTTAGAAATCGTATAAGTGATTTATTTGAGCACTAGAAAAATACAATAATAATAATTTTTGAGTGATGAAAAAAAAACAATAATAATAAAAAAAATAACTTAATTACATACTCTGATTTCCTGACAAACAGATGCTCTCCTGCTCATACATTAGTAATCACATGCTGACGATCATTCATACAGATGCTAATCATACTGATGGCTGCCCAATATAGTCAATAATCACATTATAATGGCCTTTTATATAGACTGCATTCACACTGATATCTGTGAACAGTCAGTAATTACACGCTGATTATCAGCCATAGAGATGTTAATCATACAGATACAGGCACATTACCCACAAAACACGCAAACATATATGAAAACTGTTGAAGAAGAAAAAAAAAGAAATGTTTATTTGTGCTAAAAAGATCGCTAAGTTACGCCCCATCAGACGACAGGTGCGTCACAGCGTGCGTCATGCGCCGTCGCGAGGGAGCGCCAGAATTCAAATAAACAATCTTCCGTGTATCTTTGACTTTTTTTTTTTTGGATGATTTCATTCTGTTTGGGACATTGTCTGCTACAAAATCATGCTGTTTTTTTACCACCAAGATGCTGTTTTTGAGCATAATTTGTTCCATAACGGACACAAACAATAACTCTCCCTGAAGAGATGAGACGTAAACAAAGGAATAACGATCTAAATTACAGCGTTGTTGTTTCTTTGGACTAAAAGTGCTCGATGGAATGTTGTTCAGTGGACCCTTATCTCTCAAACTAAACCAGGATTTACAGCAGTGGATACGTTTGAGAGTCGTTATCAGGATGAATATGGTATGTACTGCGGGGTTTTTTATACATGTTTTGATGTGTACTGCTTACACAAATTTAGCAAATACATTCCGTAAAAGCTTTCTATCGAAAAACAGCGATCTGTCGTCGATGCTAGAGGCTTAGACCTTCAAAATGATATATAGTTTGTCAAGATTCATTTTGTCCTGTTTTACTTTATCTGTTTGAAAACAATGACGTGTGCAAACAAAGAGCTTTCAGTGCGCCCGCGTCCTGGTGCATGTTAACAGGTTAAGGTCTTAAAAAGGTCTACCACAAAGATGAGTGAGTTTACCAAAATGTTTTGAAATGGTGGTCATTGACAGAAAGAGAGTTAATCTGACAATGATCCACTAAACCATGCAACTCTGAATGTGTGGATGTAACTAATCTTGAGTCAGTGCTTGAATATAATTAGGTATATAAAATCATTGGCACTGAATTGATTGACACTGGTAAAACTTCTACTTTAATAGAATTAAAATTAAATATTTGAAATTTTCATGCTACTTATGTCTTATGCACTGAGAATACTTTGAGCATCCATGTGACGACATCTACCAGCAGACCATGCTAACTTACCAAACTCACTAAAACATACTGTAGAATAAACAGATGTGTCAAACTCCTTCATGCTGAATTTAGCTTCAACCCTAATTAAACACCTGAACTAGCTAATATTGGGATTCGTTCCACTTCAAAATGTTATGCCCTTTTCTTGCTAACTTCCCTCTGTCTTGTGGACTTAGATGTACGTCATTGCTTCTGTGTGCCACTACTGATGGAACCAATGCAATGGTTTGAAATAAAACAATCAGAGCTGAATTATTATTTATAACTTTATTTCATGATCTTTTTTGGTAACACTTTATAAGAACTGCACACTATGAATCATTAGTTAAGCATTAGTAAATAGTCAGTTCATCCTTTACAAAGCATAGTCCTAACATTAATAGGCATTAGTAAGCAGTTTATAAATACAGCTAAAATGCCTTGTTCTTGCTTGATAAGCATATCTATTACAAAGGAGATTTAAAGTCTTAGTTATCTTCCAAACAGAAAGAATTGAACAAACACAACACAGAGGGATACAAAAAATTAAACTGTACAACTGTACACTTGACTTTTTTTTCTTCTATGACATTGCAGAGGTTTGTTTCGTTTTTTATCAAATGTACAGTTGTACAGTTTAATTTTTTGCATCTTGAAAAAAATATTTCTGTGTTCTGTATTACTCTGTGTTGTGTTAATTTTTTTTGAAGATAACTGAGCCTATAAATCTCTATAAATGCTTTACAAGGCATAAATAGTCCTCGCTTTAGATGAGCTCACAAAAATAGATGACTGACAACTACTAAATGTGTTATAAATACCTGACATAATCATGAATTACAGCAGGAATATGTGTTAATAAAGCATTTATTAACACACTGTGCAACTATTATGTGTCTAAATAATACGATTTATAAATGTACATTTAAATAGTTTATTAATCATTTACTTACACTGTCTAAATGATCTTATGAACCACTGACAACTGATAAATAACTGGTTTGTAAATAACGTAATACTTAATTTATAAATGATAAATTGATCGTTAATAAAGCATGAACATACAATTATTAAATATTATAGATATGCTCAAGAACAAAACATTTATAGCTGTATTTATAAACTGCTTACTAATGCCTATTAATGTTGGGATAATGATTTATAAAGGATGAATTGACAATTTACTAATGCTTAACTAATGATTCATAGCGTGCAGTTATTATAAATTGTTACCCCTTTTTCTTGCACCATTCCATAGGCCTATGGGTATAGTTGGTCTGCTGGAGAAAGCTAAATACATAAATGAAACTGATATAAATACAATAAACTGCTGAGGGTCTGTCAACAGAAACCTCCCTCACCCACTTGACAAAGTGAAACCGGCTTCCCTGAATTCCCCCTGAAAGGAAATGCTTGGGAAGTTTGCAAATGAAGTGGAACGCTGCTGAGTTCTTCAGAATACTTGATTAGTATTTCAGAATTACTCTACATAAGATGAATATGGAATGCCAGCTGTGTATAGTTGGGGCAAATTAAAACACTCTGCTAAAGAAACAACTTAGTTCAGTCAAAGTCTTACTTAAATAAAG
This sequence comes from Schizothorax lantsangensis, assembly GCA_027422415.1. Taxonomy (NCBI): domain Eukaryota; kingdom Metazoa; phylum Chordata; class Actinopteri; order Cypriniformes; family Cyprinidae; genus Schizothorax; species Schizothorax lantsangensis. The sequence goes on along the minus strand of CM049855.1, from coordinate 28,945,507 downwards.
TGATACATTTAGTCAAGTAAGTTTATTGTCATAGATGCTATAAGTACGGAGCCCCTTAAGGGACATGGTGGTGGGAAAAATTCGGGGCGAGTGGAACAATTTTTTTTAATTAAATTTTTGCGTTCTCTAGCAAAGATATTTGCGTTCCCTCGTACAAACTTTTGCGTTCGCTCGCAAAACCAGTTGAGTTCAGACAAACTCTTCCTGTTTACTTTACAGCTAGCAGTGGTTACAGCTCCGTATGTTCACAATGGAGCGGTTCATAGAGTTTTATTTTGAACGTGGACTCAAGTATAAAGAAATACGTCAGTGCTTAGTTCAAGACACGGTTTGGGGACATTCTATAACGCTTAATGTGGCTTAATGTTTTAAAACAGTGACATTGGAGGACCAAATTCGATAATAATAAATACCAATAAAATTATTAGGCCAATATTAATAACCTTATTAATAATATTACTATTAATAAAGCAGAATAGCCCAGAATATGAATGCAACGCCCTGCACGTTAAGCTTTTTCTCCCGCATAGAAAACGCTTAAGGTAGGCTATATGAACGAATACGGTGATTTAAAAAAACAAAACAAATCTGTTTACAGTTTATATTATGCACAGAAATGCAGATGAGCCCAGGGCTGTGTTTCCCGAAACCTTCTTAACGCTACATCGTTCTTAAGTTGTACCTTAACCTGTACCTTATTGTTAATACGTGTTTCCCAAAACATTCTTAGTTAAGTATATTATTAACTATATTTCTTTACATCTCATTCTATACGAATATAATAGTTGTGCAAAATCAAAGACGGCACCGTCTGCTAAGCCATATACTAAAAATTTTGAAAAAAAAATAAATAAATAATAATTGCCGAAATTCAGCTGCTTTCAAATTCAGATGCTTTTAGATCTTGTTGGTCCAATTTTGTCATGACAAATTCAGCTGCTGGCGGCTCTCCTCTTTCTCTCTTTTTCTCCGTGATAGCCTAATAGCTGTTGATTATATGTTTCTCTTGTTGTGTTTTTATTGAGTAAGTCATCCAATAACAGAAATTAGTGATTTACACCAATATGTGATGCTTCTGCTGGGCGATCAACCCTGGTTGTGGAGTAAATGAAGACACTATGGAAAATATATTATGATAATATAAATGACCCATTCAAAGACCAGTGAAGGCATACTGCCAGTTAGTGATATAGGCTATGTTTGGGCATGAGGTTGAGGGTTCGCACACTCATTTCAAAATTATATAAAATATCCAGGGTTGGATTTAGTTTGCAATTTGGATAATTTTTTTAAGATCCTATGAGTCCTGATAAATGCAATTTCAACTATTTCTGAAGTGCTTCTTGTTGGAAAGCACTCTTACCACGGTGTTTTTCTGTTGGACTTGTGTAGGCCAAGGAGTTATTTTTTATTTAGTTTTTTTCTCTCTCTTCTGTTAAAAGCTGTTAAATTATTAGGCAGTGTCTCCTGTAGGTTTTTTTACTTGTATTTTATGTGGTGTCCACTGGGAGGTGCTCTGGGCATATATTTTTCTTTCTTGGTTTTCTTCACTGACATGATGAATGTTGCAAAGCGAAAGTAAAAGTAAAAGTTTGTTGTGTTTTAACAGGAAAGAGTTCCGTGTATTTATTTAAAATCAACACTTCTTTTATAAAGAACACCGCTTTCTCACATAACGCAGTGAAGCAGCCCATGCATAGAATGAATAATCGATTCTCGAGCCATTGATATTAACCAATTCAGCACCACCGCCATGGACAGCACCTGGTAACGTCACACGTAAGATGAAGAGAAACTGCTCTTTGTTAATAATTGGAATCTTTTCTGGGAGCGTCCTAGGCTTTTCCGTGCTGATGGCCTGCACCCCAGCAGAGTCGGAGCGGAACTCCTGTCGGACAACATCTCCAAGACACTACGCTCCATCTGACTAGTAAGCCAATTCTCAAATAACTGCTATGATGACTTTTGTTCTACCCACTTAAATGATAGAAGTAATTGCGTTGTCCAATCTATACATACTGTGTCTGTTCCCCGAATAGTGAGGTCAAAATATAAATTTAACACAGGATCTAGAAAAAATCTGATCGTGATTAAACCAGAAAAATGCAAAATAAATGAACAAAAACTATTTTTAAAGCTTGGGCTCCTAAACATTAGATCACTCACACCTAAAGCAGTAATTGTAAATGAAATGATCACAGATAATAGTTTTGATGTACTCTGTTTGACTGAAACCTGGCTTAAACCAAATGATTATATTGGTCTAAATGAGTCTACTCCACCAAGCTACTGTTATAAGCATGAGCCCCGTCAGACTGGTCGTGGCGGCGGTGTCGCAACAATATATAGTGATATTCTCAATGTTACTCAGAAAACAGGATACAGGTTTAACTCATTCGAAATACTTATGCTTAATGTTACACTGTCAGATATGCAAAATAAATCTGTCTTATCTCTTGCTCTGGCTACTGTGTATAGACCGCCAGGGCCATATACAGATTTCCTAAAAGAATTTGCAGATTTCCTCTCAGACCTATTGGTTAATGCTGATAAAGCGCTAATTGTCGGAGATTTTAACATTCATGTTGATAATCCAAATGATGCATTAGGACTTGCGTTTACTGACCTAATAAACTCTTTTGGAGTCAAGCAAAACGTCACCGGGCCCACTCATCGTTATAATCACACGCTAGATTTAATTATATCGCATGGAATTGATCTTACTGATATAGATATCGTACCTCAAAGTGATGATGTTACTGACCATTTCCTTGTATCGTGCATGCTGCATATTACTGATATTAACTGTAGGGCCCCACGTTATCGTCCGGGCAGAACTATTGTTCCAGCCACTAAAGACAGATTCACAAATAACCTGCCTGATTTATCTCAGCTGCTCTGTGTACCCATAAATACAAATGAACTTGACAAAATGACTAGCAACATGGGCACTATCCTCTCTAATACGTTAGAAACTGTTGCTCCCATCAAATTAAAAAAGGTTAGAGGAAAACGTGCTGCGCCATGGTACAACAGTTATACCCATTCTCTCAAGAAAGAAACTCGTAATCTTGAGCGCAAATGGAGAAAAACTAACTTGGAAGTTTTTAGAATTGCGTGGAAAAACAGTATGTCCAGCTATAGACAGGCTCTAAAAGCTGCCAGGACCGAGCATATCCGCAAACTCATAGATAATAACCAAAATAATCCAAGGTTTTTATTTAGCACAGTGGCTAGACTAACAAATAACCAGACGTCACCCGATCTAAATATTCCCTCACAGTTTAATAGTAATGACTTTATGAATTTCTTCACTGATAAAATAGATAACATCAGAAATACAATAACTAATGTAGATTCTACGGCGTCTAGTACTTCAGCCTCATTCACCGCACCCAAAGAAAAACTGCAGTGCTTTTCAACTATAGGACAGGAAGAGCTAAATAAACTTATCAACACATCTAAACCAACAACATGTCTATTAGATCCTGTACCCACTAAATTACTGAAAGAGTTACCTGTAGCAGAAGAACCGCTTCTCAATATTATTAACTCATCGTTATCTTTAGGTCACGTCCCTAAACCATTCAAGCTGGCAGTTATTAAGCCTCTTATTAAGAAGCCACAACTAGATCCTAGTGAACTGGCAAATTACAGACCCATCTCAAATCTTCCGTTTATGTCTAAAATTTTAGAAAAAGTTGTGTCTGCTCAATTGTGCTCATTCTTGCAAAAAAATGATCTCTGTGAAGAATTTCAGTCAGGTTTCAGGCCCCGCCATAGCACAGAAACTGCACTTGTTAAAATTACAAATGACTTGCTTCTTGCATCAGACCAAGGCTGCATCTCATTGCTAGTTTTACTTGATCTTAGTGCTGCGTTCGACACTATAGATCATGACATACTCGTAGATCGATTACAAAACTATACAGGTATTCAAGGGCAGGCTTTAAGATTGTTTAGATCCTACCTGTCCGATCGCTACCACTTTGTTTATTTAAACGGGGAGTCATCTCAATTATCACCAGTAAAGTATGGAGTACCACAAGGATCTGTCCTAGGTCCTCTGCTGTTTTCAATATACATGCTGCCCCTTGGTAATATTATTAGAAAATACGGGATTAGTTTCCATTGCTATGCTGATGATACTCAACTATATATCTCAACAAGACCAGACGAAACTTCTAAATTATCTAAGTTAACTGAGTGTGTTAAAAATGTAAAAGATTGGATGACCAATAATTTTCTCCTATTAAATTCAGATAAGACAGAGATATTACTTATTGGACCAAATAACAGTACACAGAATCTCTTGGATTACAATTTGCAACTAGACGGATGTCCTGTTACTTCCTCTACAGTCAAAAATCTGGGTGTTATATTAGACAGCAACTTGTCTTTTGAAAAACATATTTCCAATGTTACAAAAACAGCATTCTTCCATCTTAGAAACATTGCCAAGCTAAGGAACATGTTACCTGTTTCTGATGCAGAAAAGCTAGTTCATGCATTCATGACCTCTAGACTGGACTATTGTAATGCACTGCTAGGTGGTTGTCCTGCATCTTCAATAAACAAGCTACAGGTAGTCCAAAATGCAGCGGCTAGAGTCCTTACCAGGTCAAGAAAATATGATCATATTACCCCAATTTTACAGTCTCTGCACTGGCTACCTATTAAGTACCGTATCAGTTACAAAATATTATTACTTACCTATAAGGCCCTAAATGGTTTAGCTCCTGCGTACCTAACTAGTCTTCTATCTCGCTACAATCCATCACGCTCCCTAAAGTCGCAAAACTCTGGACTCTTGGTAGTACCTAGAATAGCAAAGTCCACTAAAGGAGGTAGAGCTTTTTCATATTTGGCTCCCAAACTCTGGAATAGCCTTCCTGATAACGTTCGGGGTTCAGACACACTCTCTCTGTTTAAATCTAGATTAAAGACACATCTCTTTAGCGAAGCATTCATATAATGCATCTCATAATCTTGTACTGCAGTTATATCTGATCAAAACGCACATTATTATTCTTTAGCTTGGGTTGAACAAATAATTTTTGCTTGAATGGAACAACAGCTACGCTAATTATGTCTCTTTGTTTCTCTGTTTCTGCCACGGGATTAACATCCCGTGGTAACTAGGAATTACACAAGCTTCAGTCTGGATCCAGCCCTTAAATGATCTGAGATGACCAAACACCCGAGAAGAGATGATGCCGACCCCTCGGAGGACCTCAGAGGATGCCAACCTCTGATCCCCCAACAACATGCAGAATTAACAAATTTTGCCATAAGTTAATATATTAAGTTTCTACAATGTATAAATATATTGTAGAAACTTAATTTCCTGTAAAGCGCTTTGCAACGATTGTATCGTAAAAAGCGCTATACAAATAAACTTGAATTGAAAGTCATACCTTAAGCAACCTCCTGAGGTATAGATTGGGGAACACGCCTAGAAATGGTACACCTTTAGTTAAGGCATACCTTTAGAGTCTTTGTAGCGCACTAAGAGACAGCGTTATTGGGAATGCAGCCCAGAACGGAACAACTAGCTGTGGTTCATAAAATGCTTAAAGGGATAGTTCACTTTGAAATTAAAATTTGGTATCTATCAGCTTACCCCAAGGGCATCCAAGATGTAGGTGTCGTTTTTTCTTCAGTAGATCCAATTTTGATGTTTTTAGGTCAAACCGTTCTAGTCTGTCAGTCATATAATGGCAGGTATAGGTCACTGTCTCTATAAGAGGGAAAAAGAACATGCACAGAGAAATTCAAATTAAACAATTCCCCATCGTAACTACACACGTCCAAGTGATCTGAGTGCGCGTGTGTGCGCGCGCTCTGGCTCACGCTTGACGGAGGGCGTGTCTGAAGCGTGGTGCTTTAAAAAATTATTTGAATTGTTTGACAGTATTATTATATACGGTTATGTATATTCCTTTTGGTACAAAATGATGGCTCTTTAATTTTGGAATGGCACAAATATTATTCATGGACTAATCCTTCGTCATAGTAAGATTCCTTTTTTTTTTTTTCTCGCCGGTGTCATGTCTCAATAAACTGTTCCTGGATCTGTTATTTTTTACATGGTTAGGTGGAAGTGACGCAGGGTGAGGAGGGTGGAGTTGCGGCATGTGTGTTTGGCTAGTTACAGATGAATGAAACGGATACATGGAGCGCTCGTATAGAAATACAATGCATGACAGCAAGCGGGTCTGCTTAAAAGAAGTCATCATTATCCTAGAGTAGACAGTTCAGAAACGACACGAGCGATGACAGTGCGCGTCTTCCAACAAGAAAATACCACGAAGTTGCGTCAGCACCACGCTTCAGACACGCCCTCCGTCAAGCGTGAGCCAGAGCGCGCGCACGCACACACGTCACACACCGGATGTGTGTGCGCACTCAGATTACTTGGACATGGTTGTGTACAAGAGCTAAAAAACGATATAAATACTGTTCGTTTTCTCACACAAACCGCTCGTTTCGTGGCTTAGGCCATCAATGTGTAGTTACGATGGGGAATTGTTTAATTTGAATTTCTCTGTGCATGTTCTTTTTCCCTCTTATAGAGACAGTGACCTATACCTGCCATTATATGACTGACAGACTAGAACGGTTTGACCTAAAAACATCAAAATTGGATCTACTGAAGAAAAAAGACACCTACATCTTGGATGCCCTTGGGGTAAGCTGATAGATACCAAATTTTAATTTCAAAGTGAACTATCCCTTTAACGCGGCCTAATGAAGATGATAAAAAAGACCAAATATGCTATAGCCTATTACATATATATATATATATATAAAATATGTACTGTGTACATGCAAGCCCAAAATATGATCTGAATTTCACGATAAGCGTTTTCTCCCCATAGAAAAGTGCGCTTAACGTGGCTTAATATATATATATATAAACAGTGATAAAAAGCCCAAGTGTTATATTTTACTAAACATATACACTATATGCACAGAAAAGCAACGTGCTTAGAGTTTTTAAGAGAATTACGTAATGTTTTGTCTGCGGGGGAGAAAACACTGCGCGTTCCGTTCTGGGCTGTGCGTAATAAACTGTAAACAGATTTGGTATTTTTTTAAATCACTGTATTCTTTCATATAGCCTACCTCAAGCATTTTATGGGGGAGAAAAAGCTTAACGTGCAGGGCGTTGCATTCATATTCTGGGCTATTCTGCTTTATTAATAGTAATATTATTAATAAGGTTATTAATATTAGCCTAATAATTTTATCAGCTTTTATTATTATCGAATTTGGTCCTCCAATGTCACTGTTTTAAAATTACAGTCAAACTTGGAGTGCATTTTGGAATACTCTTTGTCAATAGAAATTTATAGTTTCTGTTGTTATATATTTTTTTAAAGCCATAGTATCATTTACTCTCACAATTACCCTCATGCCATTGTAAACCCTATATAACACAGTGTTGACACTGGGCACAACCACTGACACATCTTTTTGCACCACAACAGTTTAAGGCTTTCTACACTTTCTCCCATGGAACACAAAAAGACTTTCACACATTGGGCCTCATTCATGAAACGTGTGTAAATTTATGAGTAAATTCTGAGTAATTTGCACTTAAAACAGACCTTCCCGAAAACTCTCCTCTGGATTCACAAACACTTCGTAAACGTCCGATTTGATAGTTAAACCTGTGTATGTTAATGAATTCCAATCATTCGTAAATAGGGCGCTCATGCACACTCATTCACAATTAGCATAATAATGAATTACAGCTGCGCAAATTGCGTGTCCAGGAACGCAGTGGAATATTCTGGTCTACTTTCTCAGGTAGCATAAATGCAAAAAAGACTAATAGGCCATATGCCTAACAATAAATATTTATAATATGTGTGTCCACCAAAGAGTTTTTAGCCAGCTGAAAAAATGCCAGGCGCTCTTCTTAAAATGACCAGCTGGTGGCGCTTGAGAACGCTTTGGTGGCACAGCGTTTTTCCAGCTGAGATGCTTTAAGCCGTGTTCAGACTACACGATTTTAGCCCAATTTTGCCACGATCTGCTTGACATGGGGTGTTGTGGGGATTTGTAAATGACAATGGGTGTCGGAACGCACGATTCAATCGTTTCATCTCATGTAGAGTGTCATAGTGCATGACACCTCTGCGATGCTTCACGACGTCAACACAGAAAGACTAGCATGATTAATTTTTTTTTCCGTCGTACAAGACAAGTTCCATCACAGAAGCGCCTTTGTACAAGCTTTCAAACAAGCCGAAACGAAAGAGAGACAATGGCATCGGTTATGCGAGGTGTAATTTTACAATGGAGGAAATGTTTGTGGAGCTACGGCAACAATACTCCTGCATTTATGATGAGGGACTACCACGACACAGTGAAAAAAAGGTCAAATAAAAACTATTTTACCCCAGTTCTCTTTTACAGTCCATACCATCCTCTTCATGCAATCCAGATTTGTGTCCATTGTCAGGTTTTCTTTCTGTTTTGGGCTTTTCTGATGACAAGACAGGGCAAAACACGCTGTTTGCTAGCCATTGTTTGTTTACGCTCATAGCACCTTCTGTCTTGTCCGATGACAACACGCACGTCGTTAATGACGGCATGCGATGAATGCTCGGGTAGCATCGTATAGTCTAACATGTTTCTTGTTCATGACACGACAAGATTTTATGAGCCAAAATCGCATAATCTGACACAGTGACTGTTGTAACCGACAAAAAATATTGTGTAGTCTGAAAGGGACTTTATTTGTTATGATTTGGAATATCCACGGCGGCAACGTATTACTAGTATCTCATTTTTAAGAATTTTACTAAATATAAAAAAGCAGTAAATATTGTATATATATATATATATATATATATAGCAGTAACCAGTAATATTGACTTCTCCATTGTTGTAGGCAGTCGTTGTACAAGTATGATGGTCGGTCGCTCTTTGTCCCACCCCTCCTCTATTTACGGCTGGGTAAATAGTGACAGTGACGAGCGCTGTGTTTTACAATTATCAACTCAAAAAAAAAAAAAAAAGAAGAAAAGGAGGCCAAGGGCAAATTAAGTTATTTATTATTAAATTATTATAAATTATTATGGCAGTGCATCAAAATTCAGTGTCATCAGTTTGCCAAAAAGAACACAGAACGTTTTACACACCATTTACATGTGGTAGGGAGCAGGTGGACATTTCTTTCGTACCAACTAAAATTTTCAAAATACGAACATTTTCATGAATTCGAAAGTTTACGTCAGAACGGCTTTACGAATGATTTGCACAAAAATTCGCTCTGCTCGTGTTTCATGAATGAGGCCCATTGAGTGGGAACTGGGGCTGTCATGCTCCAAAAAGTTTAAGACAGGACCAAAAAAGTATGATTTGTGTGCTACATTCCACAAGAGAAAGTTATACATGTTTGGAATGACATAAGGGCCGATCTTGGAGGAGTTTGTACCTTTTGAAGGGCACTTATGCCAGTAGACTTCCTGTCCAGAGCCATGTAGAGTCTGCCCATCTTCAGATACATAGATGCAATATTTAAAGAGAATGCTGGGTAAAGGACACTACAGATAAAAAGCAGACATTAATATGTTGGCATATGCATAAATATCACACAATTTATGTATTATAATATATACATGAATGTGTGTGTTCTTACGTGTATGTCTTCATGATTTTTTCTCCATATCTAACTGCTCCATCATAATTCTCCTTGAAAAGACAGATGCCCATGGCCTGGTACATCATATGAAGGACGTAGATGTTAGTGTCATCAAACACAGTGCTCATCTTGTCAATGCTGAGCTCACACATCTCTAGAAGCTCAGCGGGACGTGAACGAGTCAAGGTTCAATAAAGCTTCAGATTATTTAATGACCTTTGACTAAACATCAGTGGTGGACTAAGGTGTTCTGGGTGGTAGCTAGGATGTTGCAAAGCTGATCTAAGGGGCTATATTCATTTAATATTTCGGTCTCTAGATATGGTTTTGGACAAATGAGAGCAACACTTCTTCACTTTTTCAAAAAGCCACATAATTTGTGACACTGAGGTTTTAAAAAGTGACAGGTTTGTTTAAATCACTCCTAAATCTCAACCCTGTAGGCAGTAGTAATAGTGATGCTTGACTTAGCAAATATAAAAAAAAAAAGAAATCTCGAATTATACACTGAATAATAATATTTTGGATATGTGACTGACAGATTTAAGAATGAAGCAATTGTGCAATCAATTTCACACTACAAGACGACAAAAGGGTAAAAAAAAAAAAAAAAAAAGGATATTTCTCCCAATTTTGGCCCTGCGGAAGTCTTCCATGGCATTCCGAGCGTAACGCACCATTTCCCTGATCTCCTTTTGACTGATCTCATCACTCAGTTTCCGCACCTTCAACTTCTGCATATCCTACAAAACCACAAGAGCAAAATTATATGATCTACATATTATATTATAATAATATATTATAAAACAAAACAATATGTAATTTAATACAATCTCTCTCTTGTACATGTGCTGAATACACATTTTTACCTTAAGCTAGATGAGGAATCTTCAGTCAGACATTTGAATTAGGTTGTGTATTGTGTAGGCTGCTGTGTAATTGGGTCAAAGACAAATTTTCCTAAATGCAACAAAGTATATTCCATCAATTCCACATACCATAGATTTGGTTGTGCACTCTTTGCAGTCACAGCTGAAGTAGTAGACGTCTCTGAGTCTCTCGATCCTGTCCTCTGTAGGGTACAGCAGGTCTATGTAGCTGGTATATATCTACACACAGAGCAAGTATAGAGAAAGCTGTCAGAAACTAAATGGCAACAATAAGGATAACTGCAGAGTATGAGGCATCGGGTTCATGACAGCTTCAGTTTTACCTGCTATCAACTTTGGGCATGTTGGGTAATCTAAAAGCATGGTCACTCATGAATCATCAGACCACATTACACTGTAAAAAAAACCAACTTGAAAAAGTTTAAATGACTGGTTTTATGTTGGCTCAGCAAAAATCCATGAAAAATCTGTACAACTAAGTTTAATACACGTATTCAACCTAAACAAAGTGTTTTCTTTCTTTTTTTCATAAACATAAAAAGTTGACTTTTGTCCAAAAAAAAAATAAAAAAATTGCAAACTTATTAATTTGAGCAAAGTCAATCTCATTTAGGAACTGCCCTCCCATATAGTAAAAATGCTAATAAAATGTGAATAAAATGTAAACATTTGTTTATTTTGGAGCAATGAAGAAAAATGGTTGTTTAGTGATTTAAAAAAAAAACATAAAGGTGCTGTATGTAGGATTTTGACTCTACTAAAGCATAAAAATACCATAATATGTTTGCAGAAATTTAAGAAACATACTATGTTAACATACTTGTTTATCTGAAAAACAATGCTACAGTCAGTTATTCTCCTTTCAAAATGTGCATCACCATTTTTCTCAGTAAATATATTTCTAAAGGTGCTGATGACAGGATATTTTCACCAGATGTCAATAACAACCAAAGTAATCCATACATACAAAGAAAACAAAAGACAACAAAAACACAATGAAAACAAAACAGAAAACGAATAAGTTCAGAAATTAAATTATGTGTAATAAAATGGAATGACACAGGGAAAAAGTGTTGAACACATGAAGAAAGGGAGGTGCAAAAAGGCATGGAAAGCCAAGACACCAGCTGAAATCTCTTTTTGAACCTATGTGCTGAATATTGCCTTTCTAAAAAGAATAAAATACACATTTGTTCACTGTTCACGGTTGTGCTGTATTTGCCCAAACAGACTTGGTTCTCGGAGCTCATGCTGAAGGCGTCAGCCCCTCCCTGGCGAATCCCCATGAGGAAAGATCTTCTTTCTCAGAGGCATGGTGCAATTTGGCAACTGTGCCCAGACCTTTATAACCTCCATGGCTGGTCCCTGGGAGGTACGAGGAGGAATTCAGTGGGCTATCACCAGCAGCGATAAATATAATCACTCAGGCAGGATCCCCCTCTATTAGGTGGTTATGTGCTCTGAGGTGGAGCTTGTTCATTGCTTGCTGCACTGGGAAGACCCACAGAGATGTGGTATTGGATCAGTGCTTTCCTTCCTCCAAAAGGGCCGGGAAAGGCACCTATCTCCATCCACTTTGAAAGTGTATGTGACTGCAATAGCAGCAAATCTGTGGATGGCAGATCAGTAGGGAAGCACAATCTTATTATTAGGTTCCGGAGGGGCCCGTGGAGATTAAACCCCCGAGACCTCTCAGTGTTCTTACAGGCCATCCCCTGGACAGAGATCTGCTCAGTAACCAGTCTCTGTGCCTGGAAGTCTCTCCACTAGCAGGTGGAGCCCACCACAGTTCCCTATGCATTACCTCCCCTTAGGTAAGTCTATAGGATGTCCATAAATGCCCATAGGTCTCCATAGTGTTCCTTTCTCACTTGAGAAGAAGAATGATTGCTAATGCTAACAACCAATTATGCTCATCTGTTAAAAATGTAACTGTTTTGAGACTCAAAGAAAAGGCTACTGTATGTACAGCTGAAGTGACCTCTTACTATTGCAATGGTAAGTTTCCTAGAGGAGATGGAGAAGTGAGGCCACACTTCCCCATTGTTGGAAGGTTACATGGAGGTGAAGTGCACTTGTTAGTTGACACCCATGCTTGTCAGCATTTGCACCACCATAGATTTATAAAGCAGTTCAGCTAGTTGTGGCATTTATAGGGACCCCTATTGTCAGATCTTCGAAAATGCATCAAAAGTGACTGACAGAACAGGAACGTCACGGTTACTATTGTAAAACTTGTTCCCTGATGGAGGGAATGGAGAAATTGTGTCCCTTATGCCGGGACACTGAACTGCTGCTGATGGAGTTGAGACGCTATCTTGGCTCCTCAGCACATACCTGAGTGAATTATACCGGCCCCGTTATATACCCGGATGTCCGGGGAGTGGCCACACGTGCAAATTTCACTCGCCAACTTCACTGGCCTTTTTGAATATGTCAGAGGTATTTAGGCTCCCAAGAGTGACCCCAAGTTTTGGAACTTTGACACAACACCCCCATTCCTTCCATCAGAGAACGAAGGTTACAATAGTAACCAAGACATTATTTAGATCATTGTTTTATGAGTGACAAGGTGTGTTTGTTGGCTGACAACCATTGCTAGTGTTTTGATTTGAAGAATGACTTGATTTGACACATGTATGAAATGTTTTGGTAGTTTTAGTGCATTTTGGATGTGAAATTTGCTGACAGTTGAAAGCTGAAAGTAGTTTATGAAATCTGTGTGAAGGGTTTTGAAAAAGTAAATTTAGTATTGAGAAATGGATCCTACAGATGTAATATTTTGGGGGTCTCAGATACAGGTTGACAAACATTTTTGTTTGGTTTAAGCTCACTTGTGAATTTGCATCATTTTGTGCAGATGCTGTAGTAAGCATCTAAAATTGATGCTTTTATGTAAGTTAATTAAGCAGGCAGTCTAGGATTATTGATTGATTATTTTAAAGAATCACATTGCTAGATTTTCCCTTAAAAACTGTTGTTAGTGCATTGTTAATATTTTGGAGTTATATATATTTTTTTCAGTACGTTTTAATGAAATGTTTAATTTTCACTATGATAGCTTTTTCACCTCATCTTTGTTATCATTGACAAAATAATAATAATACAAAACATTCTGTTAATGAACATTCTGTCAGTAATTTTACTGACTACATTACATTAAGAACACTTACCTCTTGCCCTGGACTGATTTCCTGCACAGCCCGTACTTCAGCGTTGATTCCTCTGTGGCATACTGACACCTGTGGTTCAAGAGGGCTTGAGAGAGCAACAGAAACCAATAGGGAATGTGTGAGGTGAAAAGTGTTGGACTCAGAGATTTAGAGAGCTAGTAAAGGATAAAAATAGAAAATGGAAATATGAGACTATAAATGAGAAAAATGTCCCCACTTAGACCTTCTGGGAAATGTTTCTCTAAGCACACAAATCCTGGGTAAGGAAGCTGGGTTTATTTGAGCCAATTTAGGTTGATAATTTGTAATCAGTAACCCAACAGTGCTACAATATGTTGTATGTGACTGAAAGAGAGAAAACGTGTTTTCCCTCAAATAAGTGCTCGTCATCTGTTGTTTTTGCATCTACTACAGTTTGTTGTTTTTCCATCTTAACAGCTGTGGTTCAAGAGGGCAATGCTGAGAGAGCAACAGAAACACAATAGGGAATGTGTGAGGTGAAAAGTGTTAGAAAGAACCTCAGAGAGTTTAGAGAGCTAGTAAAGGATAAAAATAGAAAATGGAAATATGAGACTATAAATGAGAAAAATGTCCCCACTTTTTATGATGGGAAATGTTTCTCTAAGTACACAAATGCTGGGTAAGGAAGCTGGGTTTATTTGAGCCAATTTAGGTTGTAAATTTGTAATCAGTTCTAACCCTGGATTGAATTCCAGTTCTCTTGCGATGTTGTAGAAGAGCGGAACGAAAGTGGAAAAAGGAAGGCTTATGTTTCTTTTGATTTTAAAGGACACTCTATTTAAATATCAGAAAATGAAAAAAGCAAAATGCGGACATTTGTGATATTATCAATAAAAGCTCTAGTCCAAAGACTCTCTTCAATATTATTAATGCTACTCTCAATCCTTCGGCCGGTCTAGTTCCTGGGGTTTTCATCATGTGAAGAATTTTTATTATTTTTTGATAGGAAAATTAGGGATCTCCGGCTGGGGAAACTCCCTTGTTTTTTAATCTGTCAAACCCCTTTATCTCTACTACCTTTTTTGCAGTTTGAACTAGTCTCACTTTCAGATCTGGAAATGTTGAGCAGCTTAAACCTTCGGGCTCGTTTGATATTATTCCCTCTTTTTTATTTAAGCAAATTTTTACTATGTTGCCCCGTATCTCTTGATTATAATTAATTGCAGTTTGAATTGGCATTTCCGATTCTTAAAGCATGCAGTAGTTTTCTTGCTCAAAAAACGAATCTGACTCATCAGTTTTAACTAATTTTAGCCTATTTCTAATTTGCCTTTTTTCCAAGATTCTGGAAAAAATTGTGTTTTCACAACTACAACAGTTTTTTTAGCTGATAACTTAATGTTTGAAACATTTCAGTCAGGTTTTCGTAAATGCCATTCCACTGAGACTGCGCTTTTGAAGGTTCTTAAGGATATTTTAATATCATGTGATTCTGGGGATTTTGCAGTTCTTGTGCTCTTAGATTTGATGGCCGCTTTCGATACAGTTGACCATGCTATTCTCATTGATCGATTAGAACATTGCATTGGTTTAAGAGGTATAGCTCTAGATTGGTTTAAATCGTATTTTGCAAATAGGAGTTTTTCAGTCAAGATGGGTGAACATTACTCGAGAAATGCTTCTTTGCCTTGTGGGGTTCCCCAGGGTTCCATTCTGGCTCCTCTGCTTTTTTCTCTTTATATGCTCCCTCTTGGCTCGATTTTTAGAAAACATGGATTATCATTTCACTGCTATGCAGATGACACTCAGGTTTATTTGCCTGTTAGATGGAATTCTGTGGGTTTTGAGTCTCTTATGGCATGTTTGGCGGATGTGAAGGCTTGGCTTTCATTAAATTTTTTCATTTTTTAATGAAAAGAAAACTGAAATTATTGTTTTTAGCCCGTCTGAATCTTTAGATTCCCCAAAATTGGATTTGGGTGAGATGTCTCCATGTCTGAAACCATGGGTAAAAAACCTGGGTTTCATTTTTGATGATGGCTTAAAGTTTGACCGTCAAATAAATTCAGTAGTCAAAGCTTGCTTTTTTCAGCTGCGTTTACTTTCTAAAGCAAAGCCTTTTCTTTCTTTTAAAGATTTTGAAAAAGTAATTCACGCTTTTATTTTATCTAGGCTGGACTACTGTAACTCACTTTATTTTGGGATTAGCCAGACAGCTATATCCCGCTTGCAGCTTGTTCAAAACGCTGCGGCACGACTTTTGAGCGGGGTCAAGAAGAGGGAGCATATTACTCCTATTTTACGCTCATTACATTGGTTGCCTTTTTGTTTTAGAGTGGATTTTAAAGTTTTGCTCCTTGTTTATAAATCTCGAAATGGTTTGGCTCCTACCTATCTTTGTGAGTTACTGACTGAATATCAACCCATTAGATCCCTTCGGTCTTCCAACCAGGATCTATTGTATACACCTAGGTCGAGGCTTAAGTGCAGGGGAGATCGTGCTTTTTGTATTGCTGCCCCCAGGCTTTGGAACGCCTTGCCACTCTCCATTAGACAAGCTTCTTCTGTTAATATCTTTAATATCTTTAAGTCCAGGCTAAAGACATTTTTATTTTCTAAAGCGTATGGCTGATGGCATAGGTGTATGATGTCATAATTTTACTGTTTGTTTGTTGTGTGTTTCTTCTGTTTTTAATGCCTTACTGGAAAGCACATTGGTCGACAGAAGTTGAAATGAATTGTGCTATATAAATAAATTGTCATTGTCATTGTCATTCACTCACACAAATCACGTTGGCTGTCATGTATGTTTTGTTGACCTTGGTTATTTTGTATTTGATTTGTCACCTGTAAATAGTATGTTTGTTTGCATAATAATAATAATAAAAAAGAAATTTCAACTCATTGCAAGCTGAACCATTTCTCATTTTGCTCAACTGTGGTGTGTAAAACCATCACAAGCTTTCCATCATTTCTCTTTTTTTGCCTATTGTTTGTCATGGCTATTTGCTTGGCCAATGTTTTGCTTTCCTTCCTTTTCTTTTGCTGTGTTAGGCTCTACGAACGACAAAATCTAGCTCTTAACAATGCCCTAATATAAACTTTAATACACTTTCTGAATTACTTGATGTTTTGTTTTATCTTTCTTGTCCAGTGTTCATTTTGTTAACAAAATTAAAGATAAAAATGTTTGTTGACACTTGATAGCATTTTTGTTTTGTCAACAAAATGAAGATTAGACAAAAATATGAACAGGAATTTCTAATGTAGATATATATGATGGGAAAATATAACTGAAAGATATTCCAATGCACTAAAAATGTTTTCTTACAAGAGAAAAATGTGAAAATGATATAGTTAATTCAACTACAACTGTACTGTACTAATTTATGCTGTAGATGCTTCAAGGCTCATGCAATACTGCACAGATATACAACCATTTCCAAGATGAACTTATCTCTAAAACAAAATCAAATGAGTATCATATCATAAATGAGTATCTGTGTTTTAAATAATCAATCCATCAACAATATCTCTGATAATAACATCAATGATGAATAATTTATATAATGACTAATAAGGAGTGCTTTTTAAAATATTAATTTACAACATGCTGAATTATGATCAGTAGGTGGTTGTTTTAAGCATAGTATTTACTTTATCACATATCATTACTGGCTAAAATTGTATGACATAAGTATCAGTTGCTGATAGAATATCTAGCCATGCCCATTTTTGGACACAATCCATGCAAAGTGAATGACAGTCACTGATGTAAATAGCAGGACACTGTTTTATGAGCATTCAGGACTGCTCACAAACAGGCAGCCAACCATGTCCAAGAGAGGCTGGAAATAGACTTGGACTGTCTAATGTTCTAAATGAAAACACTTACACACAAAACAGCATGATGTCTTGTGAGAGGAGCACGTTGTTATAGAGACTGTGCATGTGTTTGCTTGTGCTTACTCTGGAAAAACAGCTAAACCCAAGTTGGAGAGTTCCTCATCCTCCACAGTAAAGCCGTTACAGTGAATCTGTGTGAGGTAGACACAACACATCATGTATCAAACAATCATTTACTTTAATTGGACCATTAAGTGATTAATTGACCCTTTGCAGTGACCCCCTTTGGTTACTGTTGCTTGCTTAGACATATGTTGCAGAATGCTCCAAGGAATTAATTTAGTCTGATTTTCACTACAATATGCCCATGAAGTGCCAACAACAGAATAGATTATTGGCACTTATGCCAATAGGTGGAATGATGTGTAATATTACAAAAATATTTTTTATGATTTGTTGTTTTGGGCCCATCTCATATCTGTACAGGAGTGAGCATGTTTAGACTTATTCTGGATATATTTCATCTACTCTAGTGCTCCAACCATAAAGAAGGACCATTTAGGCGTACACATCATTATTTCATCAAATTGTGTTGTACCATTTAAAAGTACTGTTATTAACATATTATTAAAAATCAAAATGGTTGTTGGATCCAGTAGTATGAATGCAAACTCAAACAAACAAACAAAAAAAAAGCACTCACCCTAGACTTCTTTTTAAGAGTTATTAAAAAACTCTGTAATCAATAAATATCTATACACAATATCATTATATACAATAATAAACTAAATTACATCCCATATCTTCCCTAAATCAAAGTTTTTTTAACTTTTAAAAGTTGCTTTTGACCAATATTTATTGTGAAAGGTGATATTATAATTATTAAATATTTTAAATTAGTTATAATATTTTCCAAATATAACTTAATATATATATATATATATATATATATATATATATATATTAGTACAATGACAATGTAAAGGCCAATTGTTGATATATTTTTTTCTCCAATTTCATTTCATTGTCAGCTTTGTGATATCACACTATTTTTTTTCTCACACATTTTAAAGGAATATTTCACCCAAAAATGAAAATTTGCTATACACCCACAGCTCCTGATAATATACTGATTGCTTATGAAGCGAAAAGACCGGTCTGTGTCAAACCTTGAAACTTATTTACAACATCGTTACATATAATCCATAGCTTTCTGCAAATGTCCTGCTTTCTGTTGCATGTCACAGCAGCAAAATCACACGTCAGCTGACATCTTTTTTATGTACTAAATCACTAAAGGAAGGGCATAGCAAAGGGTCAGCCGTCAAAACTTCTTTTACAGTGTGTTTACCTGTGAGAAAAGTGTGAGCAGGGCCTGATGATCAGGGAAGTCCAGGTGTTTGGAGTAGAAGTGATGGAGACCAGCTATATGTGCTTCATTCATCTCTCTTTTCTCATTATCCATATCATCTGTGTCTGTGAGAAAATGAAGACATAATAACATTATCTAACAGCTGTACATGCTTAAAGCTGACATAAAATGACATCTGCTCCTGTGATGTATTTCCAAGTGATAAGGATCTCCTTCCTCACCCTCCATCCTCTAATTATTGTTATTAATGCTATTATTATTATTACTGTTATCATTACTATTATGTTTTTTTACTATTGTTATGTCTGTTGTACTTTATTTATTTATTTATTTTTTGTTTATATACCTCCACCCCCAACACCCAGACACACACACACACACACACACACACACACACACACACACACACACACATACTCATACTCATACTCACTCACACAAATCACGTTGGCTGTCATGTATGTTTTGTTGACCTCGGTTATTTTGTATTTGATTTGTCACCTGTAAATAGTATGTTTGTTTGCATAGTAAAAAAAAAAATAATGTAACCACTGGGAGTTAGATTAGATGGTAATTTTTTATTTTTTTTTAAAGCACAAAGGCAAAAGGCAACTGACAATAACTGATCAAAAATAAAATTCAACCAATTTTTGGATTATTGTAAAAACCTATAAAAGTATGAATCATGAAGAATTGGAGAAAATGGACAAATTAAAAACTGAAATAATAATAATAATAAAATACTGTGTAATACAGAGGAAACAAATTTAAAACAAAATGATAAAACCAAAAAACTCTAAAAAGGCACTAAAATTGAAAGATAATCAAATCATTAGACTTTCTACTTAAAGGAACTATGACCTGATAGAATATAAAATGAAATTAAAGTACATTTAACAATATATTTTAATTAAGACATCTTGAAATTATTCTACAGGTGTTAATCAAGGACTGACAAAAAAAAAAAGAAAAGAAAAAATGGGTCTTTGGAGGGCCTTGGGCTCTGGGTTCATCGAATGCAAACTGCTTTGAAACCACGAGCTTGTAAAAAATGCAACAGTGACACATTTTTTACTTTGAACTTGTAGCTTACATTTATTTAATGAAATAATAGCCTTTTGAAGTTTAATAATTACATTAGGCCACTAACACCCCGTTTTGTGATTCCTGTTTACCATCTCTAAATTTAAGACCTCAACTAAAGAGTGGTAGTTAAGACTTGTGATTTTACAAGCTTAAATTTGATCAAAACAAAAATAATCAAATAAAAGCACTGCACATAGCATCACAAAAGGGCACTTCCAGATAACAAGACTTGATATGTGAAAGCCCATTTGACAAAATAAATTAAAAATACATAACACAGCATGCCCTCTCTGTCAGATGCATTAAATGATTTCTGGTACTTACGGGCTTCCATATCCCTCAGTAAGAGCAGTTTTTCTGATGGGCTTCTCTCTCTCTGGTGTCTCTGCATCAGTAAATACACGTCAAACACTCATTCATTCTGTATCTACAAAGAGAGTAATAAAATGGTGCTTGTTTCTGACCAGCCTGGCGATGATTCGGGCCACCAGTCGCACCGTCTCCGAGGGGCACCAGTTCTCTCCAAACACACACATGGCATGACACTCCAGCTTGTGCATGGGCCAGTTCTTTTTCTGCCAAATACACACAAAAATGACACCTGAAACACTCATGAATGCATGTACACTATACACAGCATGAATGTCTAACTCTGCAGGACAGTGGACCTCCAGGACTGGAGTTGCCCATCCCTGGTCTATACTATAATGTGTTATATTCCACGAAATCTAAAGTTATCTAAAAATCAGTAACCATTCTTTCCTAAAATAATTTTAATGATTATCATATTCTGCAATCTCTCAAGACATAAAATAAGCATCTTATCTCTGTGTTGCATTATTACCTTAATCAAGATTAATCTAATTAATCGCAAATTACATTTGGCTGTGAAAATACCCCCGAAACATTATTTAAAGCTATTTTTGTGTTAAATGAGAAAGTATTAAGCAGACATTACAAATTGTAGCTTTCGAAATAAATATTTTATTTGATTCAACATAAAATTGTATTACACATAAACGTTTAGGCTACAAGGTTCAAGGTTCAAGGTTCAAGGTTCTTGTTTATTTGTCACATACACAGTCATACAGGGTATAATCAGTAGTGAAATGTAGGTCAGGACAGGTCCGCTCAATGGACAGTGCAAAAAAAATAAAAATAAAAGATGATACATAACACAGGAGCATATATTTAAATATAGGTAGGAATAAGATAAAAAAAAATAAGTAAAAACAATAAAATAAAATAAGGAGTAAAATGTGCAATACAGTCTACTGTGGATTTAATAAATATTAATATAACCAGGGATGTGCAAGAGGAATGTGCAAACAGGTTGTACCGGGTATGTACACATAGCAGCAATGCGGATGATGGAGAATGATGGGTGTTTTTACAGTTAATTAAATTGAGTCCTGTAGATGTTATGATGTTATGAGACTGAGTTTAGGAGCCTGATGGCCTGAGGGTAGAAGCTCCTCCTCAGTCTCTCAGTTTTTGCCATCATGCTCCTGAAGCGCTTGCCAGATGGCAGTGTGATGAAAAGACGGTTACCGGGGTGATTTGAGTCCTTGATTATTTTTGCAGCTCTGCTTTTGCAGCGTTTGAGGTAGATGTCCTGCAGAGAGGGGAGGGCAGACCCAGAGATGCGCTCAGCTAAACGCACGACTCTCTGCAGAGCTTTGCAGTCCTGATTTGTGGCGTTACTGTACCACACCGAGATGCACTGAGTCAATACACTTTCTATGGCCCCTGAATAGAAAGTTTTCAGGATTGTTGGTGAGACCCTGAATTTCCTCAGCTGTCGCAGATGGTACAGTCTTTGCCTGGCTTTCTTGACCTGTGTTTGAATGTGTGCAGTCCAAGTCAGGTCCTCGGAGATGTTTACACCGAGGTACTTGAAGCTGCTCACCCTCTCCACAGGGGTCCCGCTGATCATAAGAGGAGTGTAGGGCCGCTGCTGTCTCTTCCTGAAGTCTACAATCAGCTCTTTAGTTTTGCTCACGTTCAGAGAGAGACAGTTGTCCTGGCACCATGATGTAAGTCTCTCTACCTCACCCAAGTATGCAGTCTCATCATTGTTGGAAATGAGGCCCAGAACCACAGTATCATCAGCAAATTTAACAATAGAAGTGGAGCTGTGAGAGGACACACAGTCGTGTGTGTAGAGAGAGTAGAGCAGATGACTCAGGACACAGCCCTGCGGGGCTCCTACGTTCAGGGTGATGGAGTTGGAGGTGAACTGGCCCATTTTCACCACTTGTGGTCTGCCGGTGAGGAAGTCTTGAATCCAGTCACAGAGTGTAGTGTTTAGGCCGAGGTCTGAGAGTTTGACAGCTAGCTTGGAGGGGACTATAGTATTGAAAGCTGAGCTATAGTCAATGAATAGCAGTCTGACATAGTTGCCATTTTTGCTGTCAATATGTGTGAGGGAGGAGTGCAGTACCTGAGAGATGGCATCATCAGTAGACCTATTTGGGCGATAGGCAAACTGAAGAGGGTCCAAGGTAGCAGGGATGGAGGAGCATATGTGTTACTTTAAAAGTCTCTCAAAAACCTTCATGACTGTTGATGTGAGGGCAATCAATGGCCTAACATAAACTATGGCCTAACAATGGCCAACACTATTGTAAACTATATGAAAGAAGATAATGAGATGGAAACAAAAACCTTCTCCACATCACAAGTTTGAGATGACATATCCCTTTAAAGCTTTTTTTATTCAAATTATACTCTAAATATAAAACTGCCAGCAGGTGGCAGCAGTGGCGTAGCGTCTGGGCATGCAGGTATGCAGGTGCATACAGATTGAGGGCCCGCCGAGCCACTTTTCATGGAACGAATATAGAGCCTTGCACGGGCCTGGCAGCTCATATTCTCCGCCCGAGTCCGACCCGAGCCCGTGTACACAGCTGCTGTTGCAGCCATTAAAAAAAGTCCAGTTTTGTTTTTTAATGGCAAAGTGGTTAATTTCGTTTTGTTTCTTTATTAAGTTAATTTAGAAACATGACGTGGAACATGTTTGTTAAATTCAAGTGGCGCCCAGCGCCAGAGAGTGAGTTGAGCATATGTTTGATCAGTTTAGCCTGTTCAAATAAACACGATTTGAGACATTTTCATGCATTTCACAACATAAATTAAAAAAATTAAGATAATGTGTGATACATATAATCGTTTGTGCTAAAAGTGGAAGCTGAAGCGCGCTTTTAAGGACTGATCACTTGCCGTAAATTTTTACTCAGTATACATCATCGAAGCTGCAAATAATGCACTATATAGTAAGTAAATTTAGGAACACTTCACAAAAACTGAACCGAAACTAATAATGACATGATAAATATATTTATAGAATGCTGTAAATTACTACTTTACAATGAAATAATTCAAATAAAAAATTAAATTAACTCTTTCATTATCCTATGTAACCAAACCTCAGTTCAGTTCGGTTCACTTTTAAGTTTGTTTGGGCTGAGTTTGTTTGAAGTACTCACACTGTGGGAGAAAATTACTCAGTCCACTGAAATTGTCTGGAACGAGCCAAGTGTAACAACACTATACACCATAAAAGAGTGTGCGGCTATTTAAAGCTTTAACAAGTTTTAATAAACAGGACTGCAAAGAAACAATCAGAATTATGAGCTGTTTCCCAAAAGTCTGAAGCTGGAGCAATCCTAGATTGCTAAAGTACATCATAAGGACCAAACCCAGCCAGAAAACAACATCTGTTAGGATTCTTACACCTCACACTTAATGTACAGTATGAACTGAATATCAGGATACCATTTAGTTTTATTTAATTAAAACATATTCAATCAATATATAAAGAAATACAGTAATATGAGTAATATAGCTGGGCGATACATCATATATTAGTGATATAATCCCGATATTTTTGCTGACAATAGAAAATTAGGGAATATTGTGTATATTGCAATAATGTTACAATTTTCACTTATATAAAGAGTAAGACAGTTTCACTCCCCCTTTTTCATCTCACAACTATGACAGTTATAATTATATTGTGCTTGTGCTTATGTGCTTTATGTAGTCAGCACTCTGTCAAAGGTTTCTATAGAGCGCCACATTCAGGATCCGGAAGTAAAAAACTCTTTTTTTTATTTCATTATGATATATTTCATTTATCTTTCATTTTCTCTATAGGGAAATTGATTTGTAACAATGACTGATAACCCTTTAAAGACAGACCTATTGTGAGCTCCGAGATCGTCAATTGATTGTATATGTTTTTGTTGAACCCATTCATTTGCAATAATTCAACTTATTTTTGAAAATAATCAAGTTTAATAGCAGAATAAGTGGTGAAAAACGACATTACCCATGATGCATACAGAAAATTTCACCAATCAGAGAGTCACGGCCAGCAAAGCCTGCCAAAGCCTATATTTGTATAGATATGCATATTTTGCAATGAAAGTTATCACATCTGTCCGGTTAGCATAAGTGATTGTGAATCAGTTTCACCTGCTTTGGTGCAAATGAAAGTGACAACAGGTGCACTGGTGAGGAAACACTACTAGCTACACACTGAGTTTCTGGATTAACAACCCCAAATGCAGGGTTGAATCAAAAATGTGATGCTTAACAGTGATATCTATGGCAATGGACAAAAAAAAAAAAAAAGAGTTACTATCCACCTTATTTTTCAACGTGGAAGTATGCAGTTTTTTCATTAAATTACGAGAAGAATAACAACATGTAGTGAATGGTAAAACGCTTTGCACTACAAACCAGTGTGTTCATAATGAAGATAATACATTCAAATAATATAGTAAGACGCACCAGTTTGCAATATCAAGCAGCAAAACGAGCCGTTTTGTACAGCTAAAAATAGCTGGAAGCGGAAGACACCGGAAGCCAGACACATTAAATTTACAAATGGCTGCGCCCACTCTTACGAGAAAAATAAGGTGGATATGAGATCTGTGCATTAAGTCTTGGAGTGTAGATGCCCCTGTGCCTTGTTCTTAGTAATGTGTTTCTTTGTTCTTCTTCTTCTTCTTAAAAAAAAAACATTTAAAAATTACATTTAAATATAATTTTTTATTTTTACAATTCCAAATTGTATTTTTACTAATTTTATTTTAAAAATAAATAAATAAATCAAGAGCAAATGCAAAAAATATTGTCAAAATTCTGGAAAATATTGAGATGTTTAGCTATGTCACCCAGCCCTGATGAATAATATGGATAAACTAATTCAATTGATTTGTGTGGACAACCAGATAGTTTGGTACAAAGTTTTGTTGTAGACAACTGTACATCTACAATTTAGAGGGAGTTGAGATGCTATATTTAAATCCTAATATGCTTGGCAGATGGATCCTCATAAAAAATAGGCCAAAAACATATCAATGACTTGGTGCCATGCATGTGGAGTCACTGATGTTTCTGATCTTCATGAACCGATAGCCACTTACAAGGGCAATTCACTGCTGACATGATGGACTTTTAATAAAAACTTGGCTGTCTGTGCAGTAGAAAGTTGAAAAAAAAAAAATCTGAAATTGTATATATATACATGACTATAGAAAACATAGAAAGAACTGGGACCTTCCCTTTCACCAAAAACTTTTAACACCCATAATTAATTTTTGATGTTGGCACCATCCCTCTGTTGATCCAACTGCCTGTGGGTGGGAATATAAAAATGTGGAAGTTCAATCTGTAGTTTTAACAAAAGCCTTGTGAAACTGCTGTTATTATCAGGTACATGCATTGCCCAGTTTTTACGCATGTGCTCTGGCCCATTGTTTCATAGACAATTTTAAAACATTAAATAATTTAAAAACAAAAAAATACTGAAGTACAGTCTTTATTATATGATAATAAATAAAGTAGATTTGTTTTACTTTTTATCAAGGTGATAAAGTCTGCTGTCTAAGCCCGTTTCCCCTAAGGAAACAAGTAAGAATAGATTCTTAAATCTCACAAGCGGTTTTTTAAATAAAAAAAATTGATTCATGAGATATATACATATGCAAGATGTAAACTCAGAACTGTGAGAAATAACCTCTTTTTTGAGAAAATAAGTCTGAACCGTGAGATTAAATGTCACAATTACCTTTTTATTTTTTTTATCCCGTGGCAAAAACAAGCTTCCAAATCTGTCAGATACCCTTCATGTATGTCTTTCTTCCAGTGTTCTTATTAGTCCTTTTGCTTGCAATTTGTTTCTTTGTTCTTTATATCACTGTTAGTATACGAGTGTGTGTGTGTGTGTGTGTGTGTGTGTGTGTGTGTGTGTGTGTGTGTGTGTGTGTGTGCGTGTGTGTGTTTTACCTGACAGTTCACATTGCAGTAGAATGCTTTTTTGCACTTTCCACATTTTGCAAGACCCTTTTTCCTGTACATGATGGAGAAAAAAACACACAACCACCAATGTTCATTAAAACTCTTAATGATAAAAAATAAATGTGTGTGTGTGAATGTGAAAGAACAAGCAATATTTTCATGCGACAGTACGCATGTTTCATGTGTAAATAACTTTGACTACATGAAAATATAACTTGTTCATTGGCATGCATTAATTCACTATACTTTCAAAATGACTTGTGGTTCATTCACAACTGAGACTAGAACAGAATGTGATAAAACAGCTATTAGATTGTAAAGCAGCACTCTCTTCGGCAGCTGTGCTGTCACCACACAGAGCCAGAGCAAATGTCCTGAGTTTGGGCAGCTGCTTCTGAACATTCTGCTGTATTTATAGATGTGTCCTTTTGGAGCTTATCTGCTGGTCATGACAGAAAAGAGAGATACATCTAAAAGTAGAGAAGGGCTTATTTATATTGTCTATAGTGCTGTCTTTTCTGTTTTTATACTGTGTTTCAGAAAACGTTAGACCGTGCCTTAGACATCTTTCACACTAAAATCAAAACAATAAGTTTAGTTTTAAATTCAAACAACACTCTCTCAAAGATAGGCTCTGTAAATCTCAAAGCTTGTTTGCACCTCTACACAAGAGGTTATTCTGTCATTCATTCAGAACACTCAAATAAACAATAACATTTTCTAATGAAATTAACTACCCTTTAAGCTGTAGAAATGCTTAAAGTTCAAGTAACAAATGAGAACGTACACATTATTATTATTTTTTTTTGCAATAGCTACATTAAGAGAATAATTTGTTACTCAATAATGATCATAAACACAGTAGCCTAAACCATCAAAAATAAAGTGCGAACATGTCCAATAGCCTAAATAAATACAATTCAATTCAATTCAATAAAAGATTAAAAAAGGAAAGTAAAGCACCTTGTAAAGCACTGTTCACAGATGAATCCTCTCTCGTTGACAGACAGTATGTATGAATAAGCGGGACACGAGAACAGCAATTCACCGACTCCATACGCTCTGCTCACCCGCAGTCCTCTGCCCTTCCCCGGGCTGTCAAACTGCTCAATGCCCGCGATGCCCTCCGACTCCATCATGACACACTACCCTAGCTCTTAACGGTAGTCCGCACCGGTGTCCCGGGTTCTGAGGTTCTGAGATTTTTGATATAAATGGGTGGAGCATATTTGAATATTTATGAGTTTCTCCAACATGCGTGTGGAGTTGTCCACGCCCGAGTCTCAGAATTTATTTGGGGAAGGTAATGATTAATGAATCTAGTTAATAGATTTTATATCAGAAAGTAATCAAGTTGAATCGTCATGTATGCGAACGTATGCCTAAATTACAAATCGTAATAGCTGTATAGTTTGTAATGTTGTTAAAGTAGGCTAAGCATGCAACCAAAGGAATATCTTGCAAGTCAAGCACAAAACGGTTTTTCGTGGATCAAGCTTGGCTTCTTTTTGAGTCTGCCCTTTTTTTTTTTTAGAATTTTCTCCACTGTTTTTGTCGAATCCACCTATAAATATAGCATTTCACATGTAACTCTGCATGAAGCTACAACTAGATGGCAGTAACATTTCAGAGATTGTCGGTCATAATCTCACACGTTGTGGGTCTGACTTCAAATAGATCAAGTTGTAGCACGTGGTTCAGGTAGCTTATTACTTTGCAACGGTCAGTTTTATATGTAATGAAACTAAATATTCAGTAACTCCACACTTTGTTTCGGGCCTCTGTAGGTATTTCAGTGGTGTTCACCTGTGGGTTTAATCAACCTGTATGAGAGGTTTTAGGTTTAGAATTAGCACTATTAACTTTTTTTTCATTTTTTCATTCATTCTGCAGGCTTTTCAACTCAATTAATACAATGTTAATATTACAATGTCATTTAAGAATCAATACCAAGTTTAAGCAGTAAAATTAGTTACAAAACCCTTTGGTTTTGGTTATTTTGCAATAGCCTAATTTCAAGGGGTGAGAACCAGAAGGGCGTAAGTGCCATTTTTGGTGAAATGGATATACTGTATATACAGGTGCATCTCAATAAATTAGAATGTCGTGAAAAAGTTCATTTTTTCTTGTAACTCATTTCAAAAAGTGAAACTTTCATATATTTTAGATTCATTACATGTAAAGTAAAACATTTCAAAAGTTTTTTTGTTTTAATTTTGATGATTAGAGTTTACAGCTCATGAAAGTCAAAAATCAGTATCTCAAAATATTAGAATATTTACATTTGAGTTTCAATAAATGACCATCCATACAGTATAAATTCTGGGTATCTCTTGTTCTTTGAAACCACAATAATGGGGAAGACTGCTTACCATTGTTTATGGTTGTGTATTACTTACAGCTTGGTGCTCTGCGCAGGTGTGTCCTCAACTGTTTAGGTTGTGATGGTCTCAGCAGATTGGGTAGTGCTTGGTAGCTGTTCCACCAAAGAAATATAAAAATATACAATAACAGATGTAATGAAAGTATGTCCAAAACAAAGTTCTTTTAGGGAAATTTCCAGTTCTCTAAAACAGCCATGTGAGAAAATTTGGTTGTTTAACTTTATTAGTTTGTTGAAATGATTAAATGAGAATTAATATATTGATTATATTACAAACTACAGAAAAAGACAATAAGTGAAAAACATACTAAATAAGTATATGTTTACAGTCTGTATGAATATATGTACA
This sequence comes from Schizothorax lantsangensis, assembly GCA_027422415.1. Classification (NCBI taxonomy): domain Eukaryota; kingdom Metazoa; phylum Chordata; class Actinopteri; order Cypriniformes; family Cyprinidae; genus Schizothorax; species Schizothorax lantsangensis. Next base: position 28,916,480 of record CM049855.1, on the reverse strand, counting down.
ACATACAATAATAATAAAATAAAATCTAGAAAGCAAGCAAATGCATCATCATTTATTTTGCATTCCACAATTTGATGTTTATGCATAAAATAATGGTTCTTAATTGGCATCGATGGTTCCATGAAGAACCTTTAACATTGATGGATTTTTCCATTGTGCTGAAAGTTTCTTCCTGGAGAAAGCCTCCTTAGATTATTAAATGTTCTTCCTACATACATTGGTTCTTTGAATAACTGATCACTGAAAGGCTCTTTGAACCCAAAATGGTTCTTCTATGGCACTGCTGTGAACACCTCCTTTTGAAAACATTACTTTTAAGAGTGCAGATTATTAACTACAATATGAGACAGCAACTCCCGCTGGGATAATGAAAGAAAACGTGTGCTTTATCTACAGTACAAGTGTGCACTATGAAATGCATATTGTACCTGTAATAATGGGGTGTACCCCTAAAATTATTGGAGTGTAAAAGTATTAAAACAAATGTTTGTGATGCTCACTGACACTATTTCTTTTTTCAGTGTGCAGGATTTACATTTACATTTATGCATTTAGCAGACGCTTTTATCCAAAGCGACTTACATTACATTCAAGTTACAGTTTTACATTATATCAGCTCTTGCTTTCCCTGGGAATCGAACCCATGATCTTGGCGTTGCTAGCGCCATGCTCTACCATTTGAGCTACAGGAAAGCTGAGGATGAGGATGATCTTGACAAAAAGTGCAGAATCACTGGAAGAGTCAGACACTTTTCAGACCTGGGACAACGGAAACATCACAGATTTTTGCTCCCTATCAACAGCCACACTGAAAAAAAGAAGAAATGTTTCTATTTTTTTTTAAGGTAAGTGGTTGCAAACAATTTATTTTAGCTACATTTGAAAAAATAATTGTTGAAAGTTAGTCAACTAAATGTATGTAAATGTAGCTAAAATAATTTGATTGCAACCACTTACCTTAAAATTTGTTTCGTAAATTCAATGAATCTTTTTTTTTATTTATTATTTTGTTTTTTGAATGAGCAAGTGAGTCAAGCACAAAGGTAAGTATGTGACGTAGAGATGCTAGTTTATTTGGAAGCAGTAAAAGTTGAGGCAGATCCAAAACATGATGCAGTTGTACTTTTAAAAACCAGGCAGAATTAAGGCTATTACAAGCCAATATAACAAGACATGCTATCCATGATGCTGAAAGAAACAGATCCTCCTCCACACAAGCACTGTACATGTTCAACCTCCTCGATATAACTCTGCTAGCAGTACAGTCCCACCCACACCACACAGCACCTCAGGATTCTCCAAACACTGCCACCCTTAGATATTAATGACAGCCTGTGAAAGCTGTACTCTTTATTTACTTCATAAAGGTACTTTTATACATACTTACATAGATGTGGATTATTTGTAGCAGAATGGTTACACTGTTGGTTTGATTGTGTAAACAAGGTTGATTTTATTTCACTGTTGTAAAACGCATAAGCAATGTTGACAGTGTTATAAAAAACAGTAAACGCATATAACTTTTTTTCAGAATCTGTACACTAATGCACTTTATAAATAACTTTATACAGTTATTTTATGTACTCATCAATTATTGTACATTTGTTTTTTGAAACAAAGGTTATAAGAACAGCCTCTGTTGTTACATACAACTGAAACAATGATGTTGAATATATATGAAACTTGTATGGCCTGAAGGTATAATATGTACAAGACATTCTGTACCAAAAGTAACATAACCACATCGTTTTTTAGTAAATGCACTTTTCTTAAATAAAAAAAAAAAAAAAGGAAAACATGTCCTTAAAAGGCAATGCAGTCTCCCTCACACACAAAATATTTTTCAGTAAAGCTGCTTTGAAACGATGTGTATTGTGAAGAGTGCTATAAAATACATTTGACATCTGAGTGTTCTCCACTACATAAATACTAGTCCAACATTCCTACAATACTAAATGTGTTCCTCTTGCGAAGGAATGCAACCTGCCGGGGAGACGAAATAGTCACACAGAAGGTTTCGTTGCATTTCTGCCGTAACTAATGCATTGTGTTCCTCTCTTTGCTCGAGCGGCTGGCAAGTCCCATGCCCTCGATTCCTCCAGGTTCCCTCAACTATGCTGTGGTCCCCATTCTTCAAATCTGCAAAGGCTGGAGGTGTATATGCCTCAGACCTGCGCTCGCGGAGGAAGTTATGGATGCATAGAGAGGCCATAGTGATCTTCTCCACTTTGTCTGGCTCCAAGAATATGGTGCTCCTGAAAACCCGTAACCTGTTTGCTAGAATGCTGAATGCATTTTCTGCAACTCTACGTGCTCTTGAAAGACGATAGTTCAGTACCCCCTGACTGTGGTCCATCTGTTTATTTGGATATGGCTTCATGAGATCAGGCCTTAATGGATACGCCTCATCACCCACAAACATGTACGGCATTGTTATGTCACTGTTGGGCAATGTTTCAGGTGGAGGAAAATTCAGCAGACCCTGATCCATCGCTTTACACAAGTCAGAGTGAGCGAATAGTCCAGCATCAGAGACCTTATCTTGGGTTTCCAAACTGGCATAGATGAACTTGTAATTTGCATCCACAGCAGCCATTATTGTCACATATAATCTGCCCTTGTTATTATGGTCAAGGCAGCCACTTTTTACTGGAGGCTGTATATAAATCGGTTTTCCACCAAGCGCACCAAGGCAATGTGGAAATTGCCATTTCAATTCAAAGTCCTGGGCTATCGCCCGCCATTCTGACTCTGTTGATGGTGTCTAGCAATAGAACAGAAAAACAAGACAAAGATTTGTACACTGATTCTTATATATTTCTCACATGTGATAAAAAATAAAACTGCAGTACTGTGAATATGAATTCATGACTTGACACTTATGACTTGTCACTTTATGACTTGACTTGTACTACAAAATAATTACATAAACAAATTAAAGCATTACCCTGTCGCAATGAAAATATTGTGAGATGAGGTTTTAGATATATTGCTTAACAGAGAATTTCATCTTTGTGTGTAGTATTGGAAATCAACAGTGAAAGATGCATTCAGATGCTTGACTGAAATACTGTGACCAGGAAGGAACATGTTCAGTTCACCTGTTTTTGCTGTGGCCACAACAAATTAACTTGTTGGAACATGACAATTTTTGTCAAGGTAACGACATCCATAACATTTTACTTTGAATAAAGAATGACAAAGCCAGTTAAGACATGGCAATATTATATTATGCACAATGTCTTGCCTGTGACAGAATTATGAAGTTTGAATTTTGTTATTAATATATGCTAAACACTGCATATAAAAAATATTTTGATTCATCCCATCCCAAAGTATTTTAAATCTTTTTTTTAGTGGTTTAATATTTCTGTATATTTATAGTTATATCTTCATATATTTTCCTCTTAAATTCATGCTTCTCTTCACCCAGTTAATGTTCTGCATTAGCCATTTTACTACACAAGTATATACAGGTGCTGGTCATATAATTAGAATATCATCAAAAAGTTGATTTATTTCACTAATTCCATTCAAAAAGTGAAACTTGTATAATGTATACATTCATTCCACACAGACTGATATATTTCAAGTGTTTATTTCTTTTAATTTTGATGATTATAACTGACAACTAATGAAAACCCCAAATTCAGTATCTCAGAAAATTAGAATATTACTTAAGACCAATACAAAGAAAGGATTTTTAGAAATCTTGGCCAACTGAAAAGTATGAACATGAAAAGTATGACATGTACAGCACTCAATACTTAGTTGGGGCTCCTTTTGCCTGAATTACTGCAGCAATGCGGCGTGGCATGGAGTCGATCAGTCTGTGGCACTGCTCAGGTGTTATGAGAGCCCAGGTTGCTCTGATAGTGGCCTTAAGCTCTTCTGCATTGTTGGGTCTGGCATATCGCATCTTCCTCTTCACGATACCCCATAGATTTTCTATGGGGTTAAGGTCAGGCGAGTTTGCTGGCCAATTAAGAACAGGGATACCATGGTCCTTACATTTACATTTACATTTATGCATTTAGCAGAGCTTTTATCCAAAGCGACTTACATTGCATTCAAGTTACAGTTTTACATTTGATCAGCTCTTGCTTTTAATCGAACCCATGATCTTGGCATTGCTAGCGCCATGCTCTACCAGTTGAGCTACAGGAAAGTTAGCTTAAACCAGGTACTTAAACCAGGTACTGGTAGCTTTGGCACTGTGTGCAGGTGCCAAGTCCTGTTGGAAAATGAAATCTGCATCTCCATAAAGTTGGTCAGCAGCAGGAAGCATGAAGTGCTCTAAAACTTCCTGGTATACGGCTGTGTTGACCTTGGACCTCAGAAAACACAGTGGACCAACACCAGCAGATGGCATGGCACCCCAAACCATCACTGACTGTGGAAACTTTACACTGGACCTCAAGCAACGTGGATTCTGTGCCTCTCCTCTCTTCCTCCAGACTCTGGGACCCTGATTTCCAAAGGAAATGCAAAATTTACTTTCATCAGAGAACATAACTTTGGACCATAACTCAGCAGCAGTCCAGTCCTTTTTGTCTTTAGCCCAGGCGAGACACTTCTGACGCTGTCTGTTGTTCAAGAGTGGCTTGACACAAGGAATGCGACAGCTGAAACCCATGTCTTGCATACGTCTGTGTGTAGTGGTTCTTGAAGCACTGACTCCAGCTGCAGTCCACTCTTTGTGAATCTCCCCCACATTTTTGAATGGGTTTTGTTTCACAATCCTCTCCAGGGTGCGGTTATCCCTATTGCTTGTACACTTTTTTCTACCACATCTTTTCCTTCCCTTCGCCTCTCTATTAATGTGCTTGGACACAGAGCTCTGTGAACAGCCAGCCTCTTTTGCAATGACCTTTTGTGTCTTGCCCTCCTTGTGCAAGGTGTCAATGGTCGTCTTTTGGACAACTGTCAAGTCAGCAGTCTTCCCCATGATTGTGTAGCCTACAGAACTAGACTGAGAGACCATTTAAAGGCCTTTGCAGGTGTTTTGAGTTAATTAGCTGATTAGAGTGTGGCACCAGGTGTCTTGAATATTGAACCTTTTCACAATATTCAAATTTTCTGAGATACTGAATTTGGGGTTTTCATTAGTTGTCAGTTATAATCATCAAAATTAAAAGAAATAAACACTTGAAATATATCAGTCTGTGTGGAATGAATGTATACATTATACAAGTTTCACTTTTTGAATGGAATTAGTGAAATAAATCAACTTTTTGATGATATTCTAATTATATGACCAGCACCTGTATGTATTGTAAATACTGTAAATGCCTTACCATCTTGCCAAAAAGCGTTAATTTTATATGACTTTATAAGTTAATCAATTACATTAATAAACTTCACTTTACAGTAATTTAACATTTATTTTAGGCTATAATATTTCATTTCAAACTAATCATTAATAGACTATTTTAGAAAGGATTATTATAAAGATAAAATTAGTGGTTTTCATTGGGACATTAGTGTTTGTGAACGAATTGTTTCATTTTGTGAAAGAGTCACTGTTTTGAAGGAATCATTTGAGCCAATGCTTTAATGAGTCACTAATAACACATAAATCAGATGCTCATTTATTGCCACTGACTGGGTAGACCTACAGAAATAGAGTCAAAGATTTACTGACATGATTGTTCAGCACTTACAGTATTTATGATGCTTTAAATAGTATATTATTATGTTTATACATATTCTTTTAACATATTGATAATAAAAAAATATTCAAACTTCATTTGTATGCTGTCTACGCATTGCATGTGCAATATAATATAGCCATATCTTCATGCCACACTGTCATCCTTAATTCAAAATAAAATGTTATTTATTAACAAAGTTGAGTTTTTGTTATTTATAATTTCAATTTCTGATAATCCCAGGTTGCTATGGTTGTTTACACATTAAAAGTTGTTCCCTCAACGTATGATCTTGAGGCCATGACTTTGCATTGCATGGTCACGATACATTATCACATCCCAACAAGTTCAAATGTCGATGTCACAAAAAAACTAAATAAACCCAAAACGTCCCTTCTGTATTAAAAGTATTTTGTGGTTTATTACTGCAGCAGATGTTTATGATGGAACTCATTTCACTGAAAAGTGCCAAGTAATAAATGTGCACTGTACTTGAGTAAATGGTGGTAATCGGAGCTTACCTTCAGGAAGTCTTTCTTCATAAGCTGGTACAGAGCGCCACAGGTCTCCATAACTATCTGTGAAATAGTGCTGGCCCCAATCCTGTACTGTGCACTGAGGGAACTGAATGTTTTGCCTGCATAAGAAATAAATTACAAAATGCACACTAACAGACCCTTACAATGGATAATAGTTAAAGCAGTAGCTATGCTGATATCGCCCTGGCAGACCCACCTGTTGCCAAAAACCGCAAGGTCACAGATAGGCGATCTCTTGGGGATATCGCCCGTCTCATTTTTGTGTGCTGCTTGGTAATGAGGGGCCCGACCATCTGCAGCAGAAACTCAAACTCCTCTGCTGTCATCCGCAGCAGCTCCCCGAACCCATTCTCATCAGTCATCTATCAGAGATGCAAACAGGTAAAGGGGGAAAAGGTGAGAACATTGCACGGATCGGGGGCATGCTCCATACGGAATTTATTTTAAAGATATTTGCTTCACATGCTCATTTATAATTACTTTAAGTTATTTTAAAAATATTTTTTATTAACATTGTTGCAACATTTTACAAAAATCAAGATTGAATATATTTGGTCAAAATCCCATGTTATAAAAGATGTAAATGCCTTACCATCTTGCCAAAAAGCATTAATTTTAAATGACTTTATAAGTTAATCAATTACATTAATAAACTTCACTTTACAGTAATTTAACATTTATTTTAGGCTATAATATTTAATTTCAAACTAATCATTAATAGACTATTTTAGTAAGGATAATTATAAAGATAAAATTAGTGGTTTTCATTGGGACATTAGTGTTTGTGAACGAATTGTTTCATGTTGTGAAAGAGTCACTGTTTTGAAGGAATCATTTGAGCCAATGCTTTAATGAGTCACTAATAACACATAAATCAGATGCTCATTTATTGCCACTGACTGGGTAGACCTACAGAAATAGAGTCAAAGATTTACTGACATGATTGTTCAGCACTTACAGTATTTATGATGCTTTAAATAGTATATTATTATGTTTATACATATTATTTTAACATATTGATAATAAAAAAATATTCAAACTGCATTTGTATGCTGTCTACACATTGCATGTGCAATATAATATAGCCATATCAATATAATATATAGCCACATACAGGCTATTTAAGACAATATTGGCTAAACGGCAATGCAGACCTAAAATGTTTGCGCTCACTCTCTTCACAGTTCCCACATCTCAGAAACCCCAATACATAAAATCTATCTTTTCATAACTGAATTTAAAAAGTTATGACCAGTCTTGAAGGAAAAAAAAAATAGATGACTAACGTTTTAAGACTAAGTTAGTCTAATCAGTTTGTGCAGCCGGTGTAGCAGTCGATTCCGTTCCCCTCTGGAATTCCTGTTCCCCCTTGACGAAGCGTGTCTGCTTAGCGGGTTGCCAGGTCTGCTTAATAAACACGACCAAATTGTTCATCAAATATTGGCCCAAAGTAGCCCAATTCCGCGGAAAATAGACTGTGGATTTGGCAACACTGCAGCATGAAAATACACCAAAACACAACTGGATGTACGGAAAGCGAAAGGGGACAAAAGTGTTGGCGCAACTTTCAAATGTCTTGCTACAATGCAGCATAATAAAATTATTCTCACGATCCCGTTAATGTTCTGTGGTTTTTATTATTCTTGCAATTGTTCCTTTGTAATAAATTATTTTTGTCTAATGTCTGAGTTTATGCAGTTGAATTTTGCATATACAATTTAGCCTAAACTGTCGGTGCAAACATCTAAACTTGATGCCTCATATCTATATATAATACATTATAATATTTTATCTATCAGTCCTCTAAATGATAATTTAATGGCATATTTTGAATTTGAACACTTAACAAAATTGTCACAAGAAGGTCTCAATACAAGATGCAAGGGTAAATAGGCTACACAGCTATTATAGTAACTAGACACATAGCCTAATTTAATAGGACACTAATGAAATCAATTAAAGAAGTTATGTGGAATGGAAAATATCGGGGACTCAAGGTCTGTTGTATTAATGCTTTTATTTATTAATGTTTATATTCATTTTTTTCTGGCCATGTGTAAAAAAATTATAAAAGGCCTTGGATGCTTTGTTTAGCAATGTGTAGATAATACATTTGATTTCTTTTTATTTTCAGGTGGATCCAGCAAACTATGAGGTCATAGTGGGCATTGTAAATGAGTGTCACCATTGGTTTTTAGTTGTAAGTGTTTGTGATGGAGAACAGTTTCTTTTGAGCTGTCCCTCATCCCCTTAAAATGTTTATTTTTGCACTAATATTCCCTTATTGTGATGTCTGGGAATTTTGCATGTTACCTAGGCTTTATACCCATCCAAAAAAAAAAACCATTCTGCTTGACCCACTTGGAGAGTCTGACATCAAGAAGAAAAGGTGTTTGGAAACAACAAGGTATTTAATTCGCCAATCCGATGTAGTGTTTTTGGGAAGTTGTGTATGATTGAAAGAAGGGAAAAATCTGTTTGTAGAGCAATGATGAGAATAAAGGGAATTCCAGTTTCACACTGGGTGTGTGAAAGTCCGTCTCATCCACGTCAGATGGATGCTACGTCATGTGGCGTGTTTGCTTTGAAGGTGTGTGACATGGCACATATGAAATGTTCATTGAAATAGGAGGATGTTTTTAATAAATTTTTTTTCTTTAAACTTTTTTTCAGTTTGCAGAACATATTCTGCAAAATACCAACATTGACTTCTCCAATGCACCACAAGACGTAGCACAACTCAGACTGGAGATTGCATCAACACTGCTTGACCAATCTGGTATTTATTTATTTTTAACCATTAATGTTATTGACATGCCTTTTGATGTGCATCACTTTCATTAGTGTTTTGAAAATTTGACCTAAAAAAATCATACCCTCTCCATTGTACTGTACCTCCTAGATGACCTAAGTGACCTGTGTCACTTTTGTGGGGAAGCAGAAACATTTGATGATTCGGATGCAGATGATCTCTGGGTAACCTTTTATTTTTATTTATTAAATTGGTGTGGAATATTAATGAATAAACTAGCACAATTGCTGACAATGTTGCTAACATTTTTTTTATTATTATTTTTACAGATTTCCTGTGATGACTGTGGGCGATGGTTCCATATGGGTTGTGTTAATAATCCATCCACAGAAAAAGAATACAAATGCTTTTCTTGCAATAAATCAAACTGAATTTTAAAGCCATTGTTTTTGTAGTCTTTTTCTTTTTTTTGTAAATTGTTACACCTTCTGCAAAATTTGTCTCTGTTTATTTCACTCAAAATTAAGTGACATTTAAAAACAGACAGACATTGTGTTTCAAATAGGCTTGTGCTAGACACTTCTAAATAATAACCAAAGCCTCAAAGATTACGCTTAAATCGGTTGTAAGTTGGGGAAAAACCTTGCTTCTTAAATCCATTTCCAAGTTTCGGAGAAAACACGATACTTTTTGAACTACTTTGCTTCCCGTACATCCAGTTGTGCTTCATGAGTACGTTCGTTCTGATAGTACGTATGGTAACTAGGCAACTACGCAAGACATGTAGTATGATTGCGTAAAGGGGAACAGACATTCCGAGGGGAACATAATCGACTGTTACACCGGCCCCAGTTCTTTATTTACCCTCTTTCTCATTGAGTTCTCACTGAAAGGTGAGGAGTTTGCATCTATGATCTATTGTATGACAAGCACAAACACATAGTTTCTACCTGAATAAATTAACACACACTTAGGCTTTTCAATTATTCGAAACAAAAACAAAGCAGACGAGCTTCGACGAGCCGCGCAGGCAGCTACTTGTGTCCACTGCAAAATGATTTATTTACCTCCAGCTCCCTCTGCAGAACAGACAACCCAGGCTGCTCGCGACGTCCCGGACATTCTCTCTTCCATATTCGTTTAATTTTCTTTTTCTGTTTCTGTTTCTCGCTGCAAATCAGCGCACAGACAACTCGAAAAGCAAGCTGCTTACTCACAACCGCGTCAGGGTCCATTGTTATTGAGAACTCTTCTTCTTCTTCTTCGTTGTTTTACGGCAGCTGGCATCCATAACGTTGCATTTCTTCTTCTTCTTCTTCTAGTTTTACGGCGGATCGCAGACTAACAAGTGCATTACCGCCACCTATCTCTAAAATGGACCATTGACACTCTACCTACAATCTCATAATTAACCTCCCAACCCATCTTCAAACACCTTTATCTTTCCCTTTTCTCCTCCACCCGCCCAGAGTCTTCATAGAGTTTCATTCGGCGCTGCGTGTTCAGCTCCTCCGTCCACCCTCATCCTCTCAAGCGGGATTTGAAGGAGAAAAGAGAAAAGAAAAGAAACAAAAATAAATAAATATATATATAAACACTTATACTCGCTTGTTCAAACCAGTTCTTCCTAGATATTGTAACATGATTTCGTATTTCTTTCCTGATTTAATAAATTCTTAATTGTAAACTGTTCGCCCTTATTCTCTAGTTCGTCTTTCAACTCATTTCTTTCAGCATTATACTTCCTGCAGTACATTATAACATGTTCGACTGTTTCATTAACATCACATACCTCACATAGCCCTGTTGGATGTTTATTTATTAAATGCATTGTATTGTTCAACCTTGTATGCCCCAATCGCAACCTTGTAATCATGTTCTCCTCAGCTCTGCTCCATCCTGATACTCTTCCCTTACCCACTGTTGACTGAATTTGATACAAATGCCCTTTGTCCCATAACTGCTGCCATAATTTCCATATATTCTTTTTGATAATTGATTTAATTTCTGATCTACTAAAAGGAATCTGAATATCAACTGTTTCTTGTTCTATGGCCTTTTTAGCTAAATTATCTGCCTCTTCATTACCTTTCAACCCAATGTGAGCCGGCACCCACAGAAACTGAACTTTTATACTAATTTGCTTAAGTGAATGTAATTCTTGAATAATCTCTATTATCATATCTTGTCTTGTTTTTGACTTCCGTAAGGGCTGCACGATATTGGAAAAAACTCACATTGCGATATTTAGTTTTTCTGCAATATATATTGCGATAAAAAAAAAAAAAAAACATCACCAGATGATTTTATTCTCTATTTGTAAAAAAAAAATCAATGATTGGGGTGATTTTATAGGTGAGTAAATCAGCATAGAAAATAAACAAATTACAACCATAGCATCTGCGTGGCTCTTACCTTATCTACACCTGACACGCGAGACGTCACAAAATACTGTAGAACCCAAAATGCTGTCTGTCTACTGTAGAATCCCCATCCCCGCTCTAATCCCGGTCTAAATCCCCGCTCTAATCCCGGTCTAAATCCCCGCTCTAATCCCGGTCTAAATCCCCGCTCTAATCCCGGTCTAAATCCCCGCTCTAATCCCGGTCTAAATCCCCGCTCTAATCCCGGTCTAAATTCCCGCTCTAATCCCGGTCTAAATCCCCGCTCTAATCCCGGTCTAAATCCCCGCTCTAATCCCGGTCTAAATCCCCGCTCTAATCCCGGTCTAAATTCCCGCTCTAATCCCGGTCTAAATCCCCGCTCTAATCCCGGTCTAAATCCCCGCTCTAACTGATGCCTCGCTCTATTTATGACGTACTGACACAAAAGTTCAAATGATTTGTAACAGTAGCTTTGTCGCGTCCAGTGTAGACCACTAGCGTAGCCAGAAATGTTAAAGTGGGTGGGCCTACATAAAACTGGGTGGGCCAAGTGTGTAGCATATGAAAACTGCATGTCAAATTGCCAACAATAAAATACAGCACCAAGGTTCATTACACAGTACTTCTAAAGCATGCATTAACATTAGTAATTTGTTATATGTTCATTTCAAAATTTAGGACATTATTACAATTCAAGAGCTGTTTAACAAAGATGAATAAACACGGTAACAAATGTATTGCTAATGTTATTTAATGCATTAACTAACGTTAACTAAAGGAAGTTTATTAAAAAGCATTACCTCAGTGTGAAACAACGAGGATTCGCAGATGATTTCATAATCAAACATCTGTCAGTTCACGCACATCGAGGACCGCAGAAATGTGCGCAGCTGCAAATTATGCAGTTTGTTGTGACGACCAGGATCTAGCACAAAGTTTATGTGTTTCTTTCCACAAAGGACGCATCTTTTTAGCGGATCAAACACTGTACCTATGCTAATATGATGCTTCAAACATGCTTGGTTCAGAAGTTTCCGATCGATAAATCCAGCACCAGCAGGTGGTCTGTCAGGTTTCATTTGTAGACGGTCCGGATTTATTGCTAAGACTTTTACTTTTTAAAGAAATTATCTGATTTATGATTGCTCAACTCGGCTATTTTCAAATTTAACTTCACAAACGCGCGCATTTTACTATATCCTTACGACGTAAACATAACATTGTGGGTGGGACTAACAGAAACGAACGAATCATCATCATTTTGACAAACGTGATGCACCTATAGGAAGAGGGAAAACTAAGAAACGACCTGTAATTGACCATGAAAGCAAGCTTTAATATTTTTTTAATAAATATATAAAATTACAGTGAAATAAGACGTTTATTATATTGTTTAATACATTACATCCATTTGGAAATTACCAACTGAACATCTCATTGGGTGGGCCACAGATGAAAGTGGGTGGGCCCAGGCCCACCCGTAGCTACGCGACTGGTGTAGACAGACTTTGGGGCCATAGGCCGTTCACATGTCGTGGCTAAAAACGCGTGGAAAACGCCACCCGCGCTGCTTTCTCCTTCTTTCCTAAACGCTCTGGAGCTTGCGCTTTCGTGGCTTCTGCCGTTGCTAAGCAACCTTGATCAGCGCTCTCCTCGACAACGCGGAAGTTTCAGCAAAGGATAAATGGATTTCCAGCACTGAAATCTTGCAGTAGCTCTGCTACTAAATTTATTTAAAAATGGATATCTCTGTACAGCTGTCGCGTCTGGTGTAGATGCAGTGTCTGTGTGTGAGCAAAGAAAACAATCAGTATATACTGTATATATATAACGAAAAGTATAGGCCTACTAAACATCGCACATCCTGCAATGTGACTATTGCGGATGCGCACATTGCGATATCGATGCTGAAACGATATATCGTGCAGCCCTACTTCCGTTCATTCAAATTTATTAGAGCTGAACTTGAATCTGAACAGATTACGATCTTGGGTACTTTAACTTCACTAATCCACCTTATTGCCATAATTATTGCAAACATCTCTCCAGTAAACACTGATAAACAATCTGATATTCTACTGCTCTTATTCACTTTTAACTTTGGTATTATGAATGCAGAACCCACATGACCTGTTTTTGGATCTTTTGAAGCATCTGTGTAAATTTGTATGTATTCTCCATACCGTGACCCCATATATTCCCTTACATCATATACCTCTGTTTCGTATGATCCTTCCTTTTGTCTTCTTTCTAATAAGCTAAGATCAACTTTTGGTTGGGGCATAACCCACATTGGCACTGCAGATAAAGGAATTATTGGAGCATATCCTACCTCTTCCAGTCTCATATCTCTTACTAATTTCCCCACTCTCCATCCAAAACTATTACTCTCTCTTCTCATGTTCCCAACTAGTTCTCAACACTTTTTTTGTAGGGTGATTTTCATTCTGCCCACTTAAGTTTGCCCAGTAGGATACTATTAACTGTTGTCTTCTTATCTGTAATGGCATTTCTCCCATCTCTACTTGAAGAGCTGTAACTGGAGATGTTAGAAATGCCCCACAACATATTCTTAGGGCTTGGGACTGAATTCTATCTAATTTAATTAAATTAGATTTATTTGCCGATCCGTATACCAAACAACCATAATCCATTATAGATCTTATCATGGATATACAGTGCCCTCCACTAATATTGGCACCCTTGGTAAATATGAGCAAAGGCGGCTGTGAAAATAAATCTGCATTGTTTATCCTTTTTATCTTTCATTCAAAAAATTTTCATTCACAAAATTCCTACTTATCATTGAAGTAAAACAATTGAAAGTGGGGAGAAAATCTCATTGTGAAATAAATGCTTTCTCTAGTTCATGTCGCCCACAATTATTGGCACCCAATTATTGCAACGTCCTTTCCCCAAGATAACAGCTCTGAGTTTTCTCCTATAATGCCTGAAGAGTTTGGAGAACACCTGATAAGAGATCAGAGACCATTTTCTTCATCCAGAATCTCTCCAGATCCTTCAGATTCACAGCTTCTTCTCTTCAGTTCACCTCACTCATTTTCTGTAGGGTTCAGGTCAGAGGACTGGGACAGCAATGGTAAAAGATTTATTTTGTGCTCAGTGACCCATTTTTTTTTGGGATTGTTGTCCTGGTGGAAGATCCAAACGGCCCATTATAAGATTTCTAACAGAGGCAGTCAGGTTTAGATTTTTTATCTGTTGGTATTTGATAGAATCCATGATGCCATGCATCTGAACAAGATGTTCAGGACCTCTGGCAGAAAAACAGACCCACAACATTAAAGATCCAGCAGTATATTTAACCGTGGACATGGGGTACTTTTTTATCCCTGTTTGTACTAAACTCATCTGGTGGGTTTGCTGCCAAAAAGCTCTTTTTTCAGTTTCATCTGACCATAGAAGCCAGTGCCATTTGAAGTTCCAGTCGTGTCTGACAACTGAATTTGCTGGAGTTTGTTTTTGGATGAGTGAGGAGAATTTTCCTTGAAACCCTCCTGAACAACATGTGCTGATATAGGGGCTGTTTGATATATTTCTTTTAGGTTTCTGACCCCAAGACTCAACTAATCTATACAATTCTCCAGCTGTGATCCTTGGAGAGTCTTTGGCTACTCAAACTCTCCTCCTCAGCGTGCATTAGGACGATATAGACACGTCCTCTTCCAGGCAGATGATTAACATATTTAGTTGATTGGAACCTCTTAATTATTACCCTGATGGTGGAAATGGGGATTTTCAATGCTTTAACTCTTTCTTACAGCCACTTTCTATTTTGTGATGCTCAACAATCTTGTTCTGCTCATCAGAACTATATTCTTAGGTTTTACTCCTTGTGATGGATGATTAAGGGAATTTGGCCTTTGTTTTCCTCATATTTATAATCCTGTGGAACAGGAAGTCATGGCTGGACAATTTCATGCTCCTAGTCACCCTGGTGTGCTAAAAAATAAAAATATGAATGGGAATATACTTCAGAGATATTTTACTCATACGAATTTCTAGGGGTGCCAATAATTGTGGCCAACATTCATTGGAGAAAAACATTTATTACATCATGAGATTTTCTCCCCAATTTCAATTGTTTTACTTCAATGATAGGTTAGAATTTTGTGATTTTTTTGAGTGAAAGATCAAAAGGATAAACAATGCAGATTTATTTTCACAGCCGCCTTTGCTCATATTTATCAAGGGTGCCAATATTAGTGGAGGACACTGTATATATAGCTTTTAAAGCCAATCTATCTGCTCCCCATTCCTGACCCGAAATACCCCTCATCACATTCACTACTCGCTTACATCTTCCCACCATCTTTTCTATATGTTCTCTCCAGGTTAATCTACTGTCAAACCATGCTCCTAAAAATCTTACTGTATATACACGTTCTAGATCTTGTTTATATAGTTTTAACTTAATATCAACTTTCCTCTTCATATTTGTGAAAAGTATTATTTTAGTCTTTTCCACTGAAAACTTAAAACCATTTTCCCTTGACCACTTTTCTACTTCATTTAATGCACATTTCATTTTACTTATATTATAATCTATATTCTTTCCTTTAAACCAAAGAGCCCCATCATCAGCAAACAGAGATTTCCCCAGACTTGAATGTATCCTTGAAAAAACATCATTAATCATGATGATAAATAACAGTGGACTTATTACACTGCCCTGAGGTGTTCCATTATCGATTATTCCACTAGAGGATATATCATCACCAACCTTCACCCTAATACTTCTTCCAATTAAAAATTCTTTAATCCAGTTATACATTCTTCCTTTTATACTCAACTTTTCTAATTTTATTAACAATCCCTCTTTCCACAACATATCATACGCCTTCTCTCTATATATAAAAAAAAAACAGCAATGACACTCTCCTTGTTTACAAATGCCTTTCTTATTTCATCTTCTAAAGATACTATTGAATCCATAGTCCCCCTTCCCCATCTAAACCCACTTTGATAAGGAGAGAACCAGTTCCTTTTTTCCAAATGATATGTCATTCTGTCTGTTATCATTCTCTCCATAACCTTACATAAATGAGAAGTTAAAGCTATTGGACGATAATTTGTAGGACTGCTTGGATCTTTTCCAGGCTTTTTAATAGGTATAATTAGTGCTTCCTTCCAACTTTGAGGAAGTATACCTTCCATCCATATTCTATTATAGAATGCTAACATCACCTTCATAGAATTTTCACTAAAATGCTTCATCATGCTATAACTTACTCCATCCATTCCTGACGCAGATTGTTTCATTCTTCTTACTGCATTCTCTAATTCACTCATAGAGAATGGGACCTCTAGCAAATTATTACCAGTCACCTTTTTCCCCATTAAATCTGGATACTCTTTTAACACATCTTTCCTTATTTCCTTACTCTCAGTTAAATTTTCTGAGCTATTTACATTCATAAACGTCTTTAAAAACATTTCTGCTTTCTTTCCATCCTCCACAGCAATTTCTCCTCCCATACTTAAAACTGGGTATTCCTTATTTTTTTTTATTCCTTTCATTTTCTTAATCATGCCCCACACCTCTTCTACTGGTGTATTCTTACCTATTTCATTACAGTATGACCTCCAATACTCTATTTTGGTTTTCCTTACTGTCCTTCTTACATCTGCTTGTGCTTTTTTATATTCTATTAAATCTTGAAAATTATGTGTTTTCCTAACTCTCTTAAATGCTTTCCTTTTCTTTCTTATAGCTTTTTTACATTCTTCATTCCACCATGGAACTATCTTATTCTGCCTTCCTCTTCTCCCCTTTGGTATATATTTATTTGCCGCAATCTGTATGGCTTGTACTATTTCTTTACTTATCATCTCTACCGATCTATCTGATTCAATTATAATATTCTTTAATCCCTCTTCACTTAATCTCATAAATTCTTCCCAACTCGCTTTATCATACTTCCAATTACCAATACCTCCTTTACTTACATCATTTCTTCTTACGTTTACTCTTACTGATGTCATAATGGGATAATGATCACTCCCAATAGTATCTTGTCTCATTATTTCCCATTCAGCACTCCCTGCAATTGTATCAGACACCATTGTTAAATCAAGTACGGACTCTTTACCTGTTGCCACATTTACCCTTGTATTACTCCCATCATTCAGACATACCAACGTTGCATTACTGCCACCTGTTATTGTTTTTGAGAACTCCAGTCTCGCGCATGCTCTTACATCATTTCCTGTATCGCTTCCCGTGTGCGTTTTGTTGTGAGAAGTAGTTCGTAGTAGGGGTGTGCGATACTGCAAATTTTGGTATCGATCCGATACCAAGTAAATACAGGGCCAGTATCGCCGATACCGATCCTGATCCCGATACTTGTCATTTAAAAAAACATACATTTAAATGACCAACAACAATTAAAAAAAATTACAATAACTAATGTTGATATGACTAATATTATATTCACCTTAAAGCTACGTGGATATTATTTGCCTTTCTAAAAGGACTTTGCAGGCAGAGGAGCCCAGAACATGAAAGCAATGCACAGTTTCATGTTAAGTATTTTCCTCCCATAGAAAAGAGTTATAAAAAAATGAACATGGCTTAATAAATTAAGAATGTAAAATACAAAACTCAGTATACACCTTATTAATGTTGCAAACCAGATATACAAGTTAGCAGATGTGCCCAGAATATGAAAGCAACGCTCAAAGTTTTCACATTATGCATTTTCCTCCCATAGAAAACCATTATAAAGAAAAGTATAATGTAAGTGGCTTATTGAATGAAGACAGTGATATGAAAAATAACTATTGAACCATAACTCGTTTATTATTGAAAGGATTTTCGTATGTACTGTATTTTCTGTTTATTTTATACATACTGTAAAAGTTGTTTGTTATTATTGCAATTAAAAAACTGTGATATGAAAATGCCAAATTTGGTATAGTTTATAAAAATATATACTATGAATGTACAGGTAAGCAGATGAACCCAGAACATGAATGCAACATGCTGAATTTAATTTCCTCTCATTGATAACCAATATAAAAACATTTAATATGGTGTAATGGAGGAAGACAGTGATAAAGACCAAATAAATATACAACCCCAAATCAGAAAAAGTTGGGACAGTATGGAAAACGCAAATAAAAAAAGAAAGTAGTGATTTCTAAATTTACTTTGACCTGTATTTCATTGCAGACAATATGAACACAAAATATTTCATGTTTTGTCTGGTCAACTTCATGTAATTTGTAAATATACATCCTTTCCTGTCATTCAGACCTGCAACACATTCCAAAAAAAGTTGGGACAGGAGCAATTTAGGGCTAGTAATGAGGTAAATTGGTTAAATAATGATGTGATTTGAAACAGTTGATGTCAACAGGTGATTGTAATTATGATTTGGTACAAAAGCAGCATCCAAGAAAGGTCTAGTCCTTTAGGAGCAAAGATGGGCCTAGGATCGCCAGTTTGCCAACAAATACGTGAGAAAATTATTGAAATGTTTAAAAACAATGTTCCTCAAAGAAAGATAGGAAGAGATTTGGATATTTCACCTTCAACAGTGCATAACATAATTAAAAGATTCAAGGAATCTGGAGGAATTTCAGTGCGTAAAGGACAAGGGCGCAAGCCTAAGCTGAACAACCGTGATCTCCGATCCCTCAGGCGGCACTGCATCAAGAATCGTCATTCATCTATAAGCGATATCACCACATGGGCTCAGGACTACTTTGGCAAACCTTTGTCAAGTACCACAATACGTAGTTACATCCACAAATGCCAGTTAAAACTGTACTGTGCCAAAAGGAAGCCCTATGTTAACAGTGTCCAGAAGCGCCGTCGACTTCTCTGGGCTCGGAGGCATCTGGGATGGACCATCACACAGTGGAAACGTGTACTGTGGTCAGATGAATCAGTATTTCAGGTATTTTTTGGGAGGTATGGACGCCGTGTGCTCCAGACCAAAGAAGAAAAGGATCATCCAGACTGTTACCAGCAACAAGTCCAAAAGCCAGGGTCTGTCATGGTATGGGGTTGTGTCAGTGCCCTTGGCAAAGGTAACTTGCACTTCTGTGATAGCACCATTAATGCTGAGAAGTACATAGAGATTTTGGAGCACAATATGCTGCCTTCAAGAAGACATCTTTTCCAGGGACGTCCATGCATATTTCAACAAGACAATGCAAAACCACATTCTGCACACATTACAAAGTCCTGGCTGCGGAGGAAGAGGGTACGGGTACTTGACTGGCCTGCCTGCAGTCCCGACCTGTCTCCAATAGAGAATGTGTGGCGCATTTTGAAGCGCAAAATGCGACACCGAAGACCTCGTACTGTTGCCCACCTTAAGACTTGTTTGCAGGAAGAATGGGACAAAATTACACCTGAAACACTTCATCACTTGGTGTCTTCAGTCCCTAAACGTCTTTTAAGTGTTGTGAAAAGGAATGGCAACATTACAAAGTGGTAAATGCTTTACTGTCCCAACTTTTTTTGGAATGTGTTGCAGGTCTGAATGACAGGAAAGGATGTATATTTACAAATGACATGAAGTTGACCAGACAAAACATGAAATATTTTGTGTTCATATAGTCTGCAATGAAATACAAGTCAAAGTAAATTTAGAAATCACTACTTTCTTTTTTTATTTGCGTTTTCCATACTGTCCCAACTTTTTCTGATTTGGGGTTGTAGACTAAATTCAGTATACAATTTATATAATATTTGGCAAGCAGCTGAGCCCAGAATATATATGAAAACATGCTAAATTACATGTTAAGCATTTTACTCCCATAGAAAACTGTTATAATGAAAACATTTAAAGTGGCTTAATGCATGAAGAAATAATATTCAAAGGCCAAACTCGGTATACACCTTACAGCAGTGGTTTTCAAACCTGTCCTGCAAGCACCCCTGCCCTGCACATTTTGTATGTCTCCCTTATCAGACACACCTGATTCAACTCATCAGCTCGTTAGTAGAGACTGCAAGACCTGAATTGGGTGTGTCTGACAAGGGAGACATACAAAATGTGCAGGGCAGGGGTGCTTGCAGGACAGGTTTGAAAACCACTGCCTTACAGTGATACTGCATAAAAAGGACAAATTCGGTATACAGTTATATACAATATGCACTATGTGAAGGATTTCCTTCCTCTCCTTTTCATTTCTTTTGTAGCTTGGAGTTCTACCGTTCCATCTCTCACTGTAGCCAAAAGTATCCGCTCGCCGCTTGGAGTACTTGGTCACGTGATGGCATGACAACAAACCAGCGTAGCAGGGGAGGAGCAGCAATGTTTGCATACGAGATGTGAAAAGAGCGGAATATACGCCCACAGACATGTCTACACTTTGATAAATGTATTAAGCAATGTATTAAGTGTACACTCTTAAAAATAAAGGTGCTTCACGATGCCATAGAAGAACCTTTTTTGTCTAAATGGTTCCATAAAGAACCTTTAACATCTGAAGAACCTTTCTGTTTCACAAAAGGTTCTTTGTGGTGAAAAAAGGTTCTTCAGATTATAAAAATGTAAGCAAGAGCCGGTTCTTTGAAGAACCTTTGACTGAATGGTTCTTTGTGGAACCAAAAATGGTTCTTCTATGGCATCGCTTGAAGAACCTTTTGAAGCACCTTTATTTTTAAGAGTGTATAGGAGAAAAAATTAACCGAAAGTATCGATCTTATCAGGCTAGTATCGATCCGATACCAATACCAACGTTGGTATCGATACTATCGATATTTGGATCGATCCGCCCACCCCTAGTTCGTAGACAAGACCAGGGGCCCGTTTCAGAAAGGAGGTTAAGTGAAAACTCTGAGTATGTTAACCCTGAAATCAGGGAAACTCTGGGTTTTCCGTTTCAAAATGGGAGGTTTGTCAAACCCGGGAAAGCAGGGTAAGTCAAGCCAGTTTCAGAAAGAGAGGTAACTTATACTCAGAGTCAGTTACCGTGGTAACTTACTCTGTGAACCTAACCTGGTTGGGAGCAGGTTTTCTTCGGTAAACCCGGAGTTTCTTTCGGTCTCCTCCCCCTTTTTAAAGTGTTAGCGAAGTTTAAATACCTTATTCATTCATTCACGCTGCAAAATTGCTTTTCTTACTGAGTATTTTTGTCTTATTTCAAGTACAAATGTTTAAAAATTATTAAGTTAAGATGCATTTTCTATAGATGAAAAATGATCTAGATATTTAGTCTTGTTAAAATATTTGTTCTCCATAGGGTAAGAAAAATAATCTTCATGCAAACAGAAACAAGAATAGGCTATTTTTAATTTCTTACCCCATTGCCAGATAATTAGCAAAAAAAAACAAAAACAAAAACACTTAAATTTTTTTTTTCCCTTCATGGAAACAAGACTAAATACCTTATATTATTTATTTTTATTATTAAAAAAAATCACCGTATTCATGTGCATATTTATTTGAGCAGTACCATTTTAAATGGTAGTTTTCTTTAAAACATCGGAGATGCAGAGCACATTATAAGTCCTGTATGCAGATTTTAAGGAAAGTGTGCATCACTCTCACGCTCTTTCTGAGAATTTTTTCCTGGGCACAAATCCGTCAAAGAGGAGTATCACAGGACTGTAGGTCAGTGGTGTAGCAATCGGTTTAAATGAGGCTAATCTGATAAATGAAGTTCACTTGATAACATCTTTCTGTGACGTCTGGAAGTAACCCAATAATCAGAATTTCCTTCAGGATCTCCAGTGTGTTTGGATGCATTGATGACAAGCATATCCCCACCATCGCACCTTCTGAAAATGATTAGCCTACTGTTTGGAATGGAAGGATGCCAGATGGAGGGGTAGTACGAGCCGTTACCACCAACACAGCTGTTAAATAAACTAATTATTCACAGTTTTTTGGTCATCTTTATTTCCTAATACAAAAGCAAAAGTTATTCTTTTTACTTTTGGATTTTAGAAATCTTCCAATACTTGACCATCTCCTCTTCATCTGTCAGTGGTGCTGCTGCAGGTTCTCCCTCTGCCTTCTTGCTGTCGACAAGTCAGTAGTTAATTTTATTACTCTAATTAAGAAATGTAACAGGTTGGATTAGAGAATATTTAATTATGTGAAACGAGTGTTATACTATGTGGAAAAAGCTGCAGCGTGTTGAAATAGACATTGAATGATATTTAATGTCAAATGTTTGTAAAGTCATTTAGCCCACACCCATGAACCTTTTATGTTTAAAGCTTTACCTTGATTGAATTGTGTTTTTATACTTCATTTTTAGCTGCTGCCACGTTCTTGTTTCTTCTTTCTGTCTTTTTCCTTTTTTTTTCTTTTTTTGTGGCCATGGGATACCATTAAAATGAATATTAGTTCAATAATTTACAGTTTTCACCTCTGATATTATAACAGTTATTAAGTTATTGACAGTTATTAAGAATTAAAGTTACGCATTGACGGAAGTATGCGCGCTGACGTCTATTTGGCGGGAGCTGTTGCCATGGTGAATCGTAGTTTCGGAGCTCCACTGATCATGACTTTTCATAGTCGTGGTGCACGCGCTAAACTCAGAGTCAACCTACTTAGAGTTGAGTAAATTAACACAATTCAGCTGTTCTGTAACCAAAAACTCTGAGTTTCCCATCTCAGAGTAAGTCAACTCTGAGTTCAAGTTTAAACTCAGAGTTGGTTGAACCTCCTTACTGAAAAGGGCCCCTGGTCACTTCATGCGTTTTTTCTGATCGGATATCCGATCCTGAAAAGACCTGGGGTCCGTTCTTCGTACGTCGCTAACTCAGTTAGCTGGATTTGATTGTTGCCGATTTCAATTGATCTTGGATCATTTGGTTCGTCGGAGCTCATCCTGGACTTGCTGTCATAGCAACAGGTCCATAAGCTTAAACCTGCTCAGGAGCAGGCTTATTTCATGTAAACTTAGATTGCTTCTTTTTAAGCAGAATTGATACTTAATATCTGCCCCAGCCACCGCTACTTTATTACAAGAGTACCCTACTGGTCCAGGGACACTGATTTAAAATAATAATCATTAAAAAATGTATTTGAAAATAATATGACAATGTTGTGTAGTCTATAATACTATAGACACAGCCAGTTTTACTCATTGAAAGATTTATTAGTGATGAATTAATTACTTTATAACTGTATTGGAGTCTTACACACATGCTATACAGTTAATCTGAGCTGTGCATTCATTTGAGTGATGACAGATATTATGGGAGGGGCTTGATGGAGTGCAGGAGATGCAGATAACATGATCTTTAAGAAACTTTAATTAATGCTGTCACATAACAAATCTGCTTCAAAGTTAAAATTAAATTAATTGCTAATTACAACATTGAAATAAAAATGTAAACCCTGTACAAATACTAGAAGTCATAAATATAAATAATTGGGAATCATGTAAAAAATTTACAAATAAATTAAAAACAGTTCACATTTCATTTATCTATTTATATCTATATATTTAGTTTTGTTCGCTTGGCTGTTTCCTTATAAAGGTCCAGAAATTTGTCAAGTTTTTCGTCAGGTGTCTTTTTTAATGATATGATGTCATTACATTGCAGTCTTGCCGCCAGCCAATCGCTGCATTGCTGATCGTACTTTCGAGTATCGATACATCTGCCCTTTTCGATGAACACTTGAACGCGCAATAAACTTAGACAATTTAATCCAGATATTTTAATCTAATATGCAAATTAGTTTGAAGAACCAAATTAGCCAGAGATCAGTTATCAGGATTAGAAGATCTGGCATCTTTCAAATCATCTCAGATGTATTAAGCGAGGTACGAAGAACGGACCCCAGGTGTAAATGCCCTCCGAAACGCATTCGAGATGGATATAAATCCGATCTCTCAAACCACTTCAGGAGGAGGTCTGGGCCACATTCCAGTAGGGATGGCTGACGCGAAACTGACGTTTCGACATGGTTGTTCGAGATCTCGAAGCGCAGATGTTTCGAAACACTGCTCCGAAGCGTGATTCGAAACACCCATGTCACGTGACTAAGGCGATTCGAAGCATCGGGGCGTGTCACAAGTGTTTCGAGACGTGGCATACCTGCCGATTCTGTGTTTGATTGACAGGGTCGGGAACAAATCACAATTGCACATCTGTCTCAACCTAACTCACACAAAGTATAAAAGTGGAGTTAACGCATCTTCACTTCGTGGGTTTTTGTGAGAGGAGAGAGATTTTGCGATATAGTGATATTTATAGTGTAATTTGGTTAATTATATTTAGCCTACATTAAAAGTTATTAAGATATTGATAGATAGGCTATAGACAGATAATTGTCCCTTGTGAGAGGATTTGTTCAAAGGCTGGAGATATTCTATGTAAAATAAGAAGTAGGCTAAGTCCATCAACAGCAGAACAATACATTTTTTTTAAATAAAAATCTTTATATGTAAAAAAAAAAGTAAGACATTGTTGGCTTGATGTATTTTATTGTCTATTTTTCATTACCAAAATAACACTTATTTATTCACAAAGAGTTCATTCAGATGTCAGACCGATGTTTCAACACATTACAAGAACAGAACAATAAAAACACACATTTTAATTGTTCATTATAATTTTGTGAAGATGACTGCTTCACCCAGGATTCGAACCCAAGGAGATAGCATTCCAGTCGAGCACACTAACCACTGCCCCAAACCATTTGGTGGATCAATTAACACAACATACGTTATAATTCGTCAATTCGCTTAACTGTTTCTTTGTCGACGCTGTTTCAGAGCAATACTTGAAAATGACCACTAGGTGTCACCGTAGAGACGGGTGTCGAAATGTTTCGAAGCCTCGCTCTGCCCACCACTACATTCCAGACGAAACTGGATAAGTGTAAATGCATCTGGTTGTTGAAACCACATATGTAAATTTTACTCCTCCCAAAATGTTAAAATAATAAATGTGCCAGAGCGTGTTTTAGGCTATAAGACATTAGAATCAGATATGATTGCGCAAATGCAACACCATCGCCGTGGACGAGTAGCTGATTATCTCTTCAGCAAGCAGACGCAAAACTGCCGCGAATGAAACAAAGTAAGAAGCAGACGCTCAACACAAGTAGTAAGACAAGCATATCTTTCCAGTGCTGATGCAGCGCGCTCCAAGTACTCCAGAGTGCACCCTGGACGATGGGGCGGGGCGACATATTTGGGCGGGGCGACATATTTGGGCGGGGCGACACGTGTCGCTCCGCCCACCCCAATTCCATTGGTTTATAACATGGCAAATCTTATTGGTGTAGACCCGAGAATGCATTCCTTTGTGTACTATTTTGTAATTGATTTGGCCATATTACAGAAATATTATGTGCTAACTCTAGAATCATAGGCCTATCTTAATTATTATCTGTTTAGTAACCATGGTAATTTTAGTCAGATGAAGTCATCGTTTACAAATAAACTCTTGATGACAGCACCTCCGGGTTGTTCAGGCTGAATAGCGCTTCATTCATATTTCCTTGAGGATCGGCAGGCCGCGGATCAGCACTAAATTGGGATTTTATACGCAAATTATGATAATTTAGAATAATTTAGATGCATTTTAGAGATGGACAAACACGAACACAAGCGGCTAATTTTACGTTTTAAAGCACAACCGTTTTTTGTTGTTGTTTAAAGAGATGAGTTACGTTGCTCAATGCGTCACAAACTTGTAGGTTATAAAGTGCTAATAAATGTTTTCATGGCAAGCAGTGTTTCCTTGTTTATATCTTAATAAAATATTTGAGCCTATATTGATTCTCTTACAATTTTAAAGGTTCCTAACTTCCTATCTTATAGTAAATAAGTGCCCATGACATCAGATATTAAAAATCAAATTTCTGTATCCACATCCTCATTGCGTTTTCTAAACTATATACGGGATAAATTTAGATTCAGTTATTAACACTCGATCATTGCAGCCATATAGACCTGCATAACTATCGAATAGTAAATCACTCAGAGCTGTAAATCTGTGGAATAGATACGTGAGCACATTTAATGAGTAAAAGAGACCTTCTCTGTGATTAATATTTTTTTTATTTATTAAAGACTATAATAACTAGGTCTACTAAAAATCTAAAATCAATATAGTACAGTGATTCCTGGTTCTTTTTAAAGGACTGAGCCACAAAACCAGTAATTTAATTTGTGCATAGACTATATAGCCTATAAAAGTATAAATAAAAATGTTGCAGAGAAAATTAACATTTATTGCTTAAATACGCACTAAAGCACATTAATAATAATAATTGCTGTAGGTCAGATTTAATAACAGCTGTTTTAGTAAACAAAAACATTTAAAATAGGCCTATATGCAAAAAAATAAAAATCATTAAAATAAAATGTTTCAGCAAGGTTTTTATTCCCATTATCCACACATAAAACCTCAGTTCATGCTGATAGACTATTTGGTATTATTGTCTTATTTGTCACCGCAGTTGTTCTTTAAAATAAAACCATTTGCGGGTTTGTCCTATGTCTTACTGAACTACAGTGAATTATCATCATATCCTCATAGTTTTTGCTTAGCCACCGATCCTAAAATAAAGAATATGGCTACATATAAATATAGCTACATTATACAAAACAGCTAAATCTCAAATAATGGATCATTTTTATCAACATCGCCCACAGCTAAAACTGCTCAATGTTTAAGTATATCTGCTTCTGTGAAAAGTGCAATAATATCTGACTTCATTTAACGTGCAACGTCCCACCTGTTGAGATTGAGGACCACTATTTTCGTTCATCACACAGAAACATAATTAATATTTCTCATAGGTGAGGCTATTTATTGCATAGATAGGACTAGGCTATATCATGGCCACGAATTAAGAATTTGTTCCCCAGGCTTAATTCGTGAGCCGCTCATATTACACAGCTCTGTTCTGCCCAAAGTACTGAAGTACTCGGAGATGCCGTCACCAAGCGTTTGATAGGAACTTAATCTAACTAATTCGTCATAAGTTAAAAAAAAACACATTTGCTAATTGATTCTAACTAAAATCGTTGTTGTTAGCACTTAATATTTCTGTAGTACAGCCAAACAGCGTAGATCATTCATAAAAACGTATATTAAAGAATGCTCTTGCAAAGGTCTACACCAATAAGCTCTGCTGTATTATAAACCAATGAAATTGGGGGTGGGCGGATCGACACGTGTCGCCCCACCTTAATGTGTCGCCCCGCCCCATCGTCCAGGGTGCACTCTGGGGCTACTCGGGCGCTCTCCTATTGCGGTGTCTTTGATCTTGAAATGTGCTGATGATTAATAAAATGCAGTGCTTATCTTTTGATTTCGTTGACGTGAACTGTTAAATTTAAATATAGCGCGGGAATTGAAGATCGGATTTCTATCCGTTTTGCGACGACACATTTATGTGGCCAAGTGTAAATGGAAACGTTTTAACAAATCAGATAGATATCCAATCAGAGAAAACTCATGAAATGACCAGGTGTAAACAGGCCCTTTGAGACCAATGGTTTATATGCAACCCTAATTAAACACACCTGATCCAGCTAATTAGGGCTGCATCCGAGAACGGAAAAATGCTGCCTTCGGAGGACGCATTTCAAGGAAGGAAGGCATCAAGGCACGTCCGAATCCAAAGTTAGCTTCACATCCTGTCTCATGAGATGCCTTCATCTGATCGATTTTTGAAGGCAGCATAGATGTATCCTTCGCTGCCTTTGATATCCACAATCCTCTGCGTTCCATTCCGTGACGGTTGAGCTAAAAAATAAAGATGGCGTCTGAAAGCTGCGTTTGGTGGTCAGTTTGTGTGTAAATGTATATTTCTGACTAACTTTTTGCACTTTTGATGTTATTTCTAGCGAGAAATCAGTGTTGTAGTGATTAAATATTTGTTTAGTTATCAGCAAAACTCGTTCTATTTTGTTGTAGATCATTAAAACCGTTACCTTGACTCAGAAGCCTGTCCGAAATCAGTTTCATGAGATGCCTTCGTGCAAAAACACTGCCTTTGAAGTCATTGCCTGAAAGGGCAACGAGGCAAGTCAGCTGCCTAAGTTTTCGGATGCAGCCTAAGTCATTCAGGCTAGATGGTTTGTGTGTTGGAGCAGAGTTGGAACAAAACTCTGCAGGGCTGCTGCCCTCCAGGAATTGAGTTTGACATCCCTGCTGTAGAAGCAGACAGCATTTTTAAGAAATGTCATGCCAGTGAGGAAGGTGTACATAGTGGCAAGGAAAAGACAACACGTGCCATTTCCAACAGATATTATTGGCAAGGAGTTTGTTAATCAGGTTTGTATTTTCATTTGCTCAACTATTTACTTTTAATTTATTAAAAGTGTTGTTATTTTCATTATACCAATACATTTATTTTCTCCATATCAACAAAGATGTTTGTGAAAAATGCAGTCTTTATTCACCGTACCATCCACAAACCAATGGGTTATTGGAACGGATGTATGGCACAATAAAGAGGTAAGATCTGTAATTGTATTCATGGAAAATAATGGATATCTGCACAATTGTGGCATGGCAGTGATTGTGTGAGCTACACAGAGTGCAACACAAATCAGTATCAAAATCAGTATTGATGGTCCACCAAACCAAAACTATTGCCTAATTCGACCAGATACTTGGCCAGAACTCTTGATAACTGTACATCTATAGTCTAACAAGATAGGTGTGGATGAAATGTACACAGTCTGCCTGAAATCCTAACAACACTGCTGTGTCTGATACACTCATATCAGTTCAACAAACATTAACATGGTACAAACAGGTCAGTGTCACTAATGTCTTGAGAACACTCCACCACCCATATAATGCCAACTCATTTGTGGTCATAAAGGGGCCTGAACATTGATAAAACAAAGGCAAACAAATAGTGTTGTGTTACACGGACAAATGAGCGTTGATACATGGCAGGTATACTTAAAGTGAGTGCCATTCATAGCGCTTTAATAAAGCAGTTAGGGCTGCACGATTATGAAAAAAATCATAATTGTCGATTATTCCCTTGGAGATTGTAATTGCGATTATTAATAACAATTATTTTGAACAGATTTATATCATTGTTTGAAGCTGCATGCCATATTTTTTATATAAAATATATATTTAAAAAAAGGCTGGAAACACTCTTCCTGAACTTTTATTGCTTTTCTATAGCATTGAGCCTCAAATGTCAACTATACATTGGTTTGGTTTCTTCTTTAAACAAAAAAAAAGGTAAAATTATGCATAGTATAATAATGTTATACTAAAACTAAAAGAAAAAAAAATGGTTTACTAAAGCTATATATTTCATTTACAATTAAACAGAACATTTTACAGAACAATTTATATGATCAGGGCTCCAGACTAACATGCGAGAGCAGTGGCACCAGCACCTGATTTGGTAGCTCTGAACATGTAATATTACAAGTTTAGTCTCTTAGAAATGCACATTAGAACAGGAGCTTGAGTTCAGCGCAGCAGGAGCTTGAGTTGGGATGCAGATGAACATTTGACAGTACCATTGTGAAAACTGTAACAGCCTCATCTTTTACACATAACCAAAAGTACAGCACCTCATTACCATGGTAAAAAAGTAGCCTAACTATATGCTTTCTATGGTGTTTGCATTGAAAAACAGAAGTCTAAAGACATTCAGTCAAGTACAAATCCACATCAACTGATAGAATAATTAACAAAATAATGTAATTATATTCCATTACTCCTTTAACATATTTAGTATATTAATAATATAATAATACTCAATATGAATATCCTACTTTTCTGTCATCGTACCATTGTTACCATTAGTGGTACTACATTAAAACTATAGTAAACGTGTGATTTGTGGATTGAAACGTCTTCTAACTGGATCGTTGTTGCACTGTTTCTGCTGCTTTCTGCATCAGTGTTGATGAGAATAACAGCTCCGATTTATTTGGCTTTAAACTAGTTTAAATGAAAGAGACGTGATTTGTACTGGAGAACTCTGCACTGAACTCGAGTGCTTCTTACTGGATTTCACAGCGTTGTTTAGTGTGTGATCGCGACTGGTCACTGTAATAAACGCATACGCTCTAAGCTCGCGCTGCGCTGTTTTCTTTTGAGGCGAGCGGATAAAAGGTCTGTGGCGCGCAGTTCAAAGGAGTTCCGCTATTTTGTTCCGCTTTTGACACGTTTGGAGTTTAACATATCTATCATGCACAACAGACAAGGACTATCAGTTAGACAAAATGTATTTTATCCAGTGTGTTTGAGTTTGTTAAACCCCGCGCTGCAAACACCTATTAAGCACACAGAATAATGCAAGTGGGCATTTTTAATTATTTATTTTTGTAAACGCGGCTTTGAACGATTATGTAATCGTGGCATCCATAATCGTAATCGCGATTAGAAATTCGATTAATTGTGCAGCCCTAAAAGCAGTGTTGCACTAAAAACGTGCAAGCAGTTGCTGACTGTGGATTATTTTTTTTCAGTGCCCTTGGAAAAAACTGTGCCAGGACAAACCACAAATATGGGACAAGATACCTTGATGCTGTGCTGTTTAATATCAGGACCAAAAAACAACTGACTACACTTTTCACCATTTTACCATATGTTTGGAAAAGAGGCACACTACTTCTCTGAAGTACCTGAATATTTCAGTGTGAGTTTTTTTCCACTGCTATTAATCTTTTTTTTTTTTTTTTTATCGATTTTAAACAATTTTAAATAAAATAAATAATTAAAAACCTTTTAAAAATATATAATTAAAAATATAAATAAATATTTTTGTTGCCTACATCAATGACAAAATGGAAGGTGATCCAGGCACTGATATTCAAGCCTGTCATACAGATGCAGGACCAGGTATATGAGGCAGTGAAGAAAAATATGCTCAATAGACTCAAGGGACGAGAGAGAAAAAAGTTACAGACTCCAGGGCTGAAACTCACACCTTTGTTCTTGGGGAAAAGGCGTTCAGATGGAACATCAGAAGCCAGCAGAGGAAAGGAGGAAAGTTAGACAGAGATTTTCCGGGGCCCTTCATGATTACCGAAAAAAAGGCAAAACTGTAGATTTAATTTATGATGATGGTGTGCTATTTACACACACACAAAAAAAGTCTGGATCACTTGGTACCAGTCCTAAATTCCTCACAGGTGCAGAGGGTTGGACACAGCACCTCTGGTCCCAAGCACAGCTTCTTCAGTCCTAAGCTCTCAACACAAATATTCTAAAGCACAGCACCCATATACCCAAGCACAAGCTAAAGCATAGCGCCGCTTTTATGCACAGCTTCTTCCGTCCCAAAATAAATAGTCCAAAGCACAGAACCTCAAATTCCAAGCACAAAGCCCCCTCAGTCCCAAACACAATGTCAATAGTCCTAAGCATAGCACCTCCGATCCCAAGCACAGGTCTCAACAATTTCACAAATGGAGCTTCTCTAGTCGAAAGCACAGCACATACAGTCCCAAACATAACACCAAGCATGTACGTGATTTACAATATCAATTCACTTAAATGTAGTTGCCAAGGTCCTTGAATCTACCATTGGAGAAAGCATAAACAGCCATCACGTGTTCCTTGATAACTAATCATATAACAGCTATGTCATTTGATTTCAGTAAGAGTTATCCTAATTCTATCCGTAGTAATATAAACTTAAATGTAAACTCTAAAAATAGATCAATCAAAATGAATGTTTAACGGAAAACATGTCAGAAATTAACCAACAGACTGTAGATTTATTAAATGAGAAGCTGTTTTCTAACAAAAAAAGTTTATTAAAGGGGGTCATCGGATGCTAAATGATAGTTGATTGACACAAGCATTTTACCTTAGACCCGCCCTGAGTGAGCTGTAAATAAATGAACCACAAGTATTATAATTTGAGGACAAAAATGCATGACATGACACCTTAAAAACTGCTTTCTGGAATACACAGCAACTCTGTACTGCCATCTAGTGGTAGCTGCTTGACTCCGGCACAGGTATGTGGAGAGAAAAAGGCATCAGTGAATGCATGCATGCCACTTGATCCACAAATGCAATTCAGTACTACAATCAAGAAGAATCTGTGTTTGATTTGAAACATTTTTCTTTGGGTGCATGTTAAAACAAATTTGTGCCAAAGGGAACATTTGTATACATGGATGTGTCTCTGTACAGAGCGCTGAACATTAATTTAAAGGGGACCTATTATGCCCCTTTTTAGAAGATGTAAAATAAGTCTCTGATGTCCCCAGAGCGTATATGTGAAGTTTTAGCTCATTATACCCCACAGATAAATTTTTACAGCTTGTTAAAATTGCCACTTTTAAGGTATGAGCCAAAGCGCGCTGTTTTGAGTGTGTTGCTTTAAATGCGAGTGAGCTGTTGCTCCCGGAGAAGAGGGCGGAGCTTCAAGAGCTCAAGCTCTGGCATTAGCAGACAGTGCTAGCCTTTGCAAATAAACATTCCACTATTAGTACAAGCCTGCTATCTTTACAGAAAACTGCTCGGTTTCAAAGTCAGTCATCTGATTGTACTGTGCATAATAAATTTGCGTTTATGAATTACACAGACGGGGAGCACGGCGGGATAAAAATAACAACATAGCTGGTCTCATGCTATCACAAACTTTATAAGTCCCACTCGTGATTATGAGATCGACAACTTCATTCAATCGACTCGCATTGCTTTCATATGCAACTTTTAACTACCACATTCCTATTCACAATCATTCTGGCAGCACTTGAAGACAGCATCAGTACAAACACACAGAGACATTGATAGCTTTAGCAATAAGCCTTACAGAGTGCCAAGAAGCTCTTTCAGAAAGGCAATTTGGAAAACAAACGCGTGATACTTACTTTGTCTGGAGCTGACATTCGCGCACAAAGCGTTGGTATTGATTCATAAACATTTAGGGGACGTTACCGATTTTTCCAGGATATTTCCTTCAAAAATGAAATTTAACCACAGTGTCCTCGGCTCAGATGGGAGGAGATTATGGCGACTCCTATGTTCATTAGTGCATCCCAAAACACAACACTTGTAAAGCCTCTTTGGTGCTGACATTGTATATAACTCCAGTAATGGCGGACAGCATCTTCTCACTCAGAGCTGTGTTTATGCTAATAGGGCAGAGAGTGTCACAAATGGGCGGGACATTTTCCCCTCGGTGACGTGCACAGAGGGAGAATCTGAAACAGCTCATTTGGAGAGACTGTTTATGATTTATTGGTTTTATTAAAAAATTAGCTGGTGGATTTTTAACATTATAGGCTGGTTGTTTTCACACACAACTGTGTTCAAACAGAGTGATAAAGAGTGATATCACATGGCTATGAGTGTGATATTGTGTTATACAGCAGTTTGATGGCAAAAGTATGTAAATTAAATAAAATAACAACCACTGAGTGTCTAAAAAAACCCTTATGTGTGCAGAACTTCCTTCCACCATGGATTCAAATCTCAAGTTGACAGTTGGGTTGCTTTATTTTATTTTATTATGTAAAGGAGAGTATTATAAGTGAAACAGATGGACTGAGCAAGTGTGATTACCTCAATCTGATAAAGCATTCATTTTTCAGCTCATGGGCAGTGCTAGGGAGGGGCTAGCAGGTGCTTCAGCACCCCCAAGAAAGACCAAAGCACCCCCATAGCACCCCTAAACATTTTTTTTTTCTTTCTGGAAGCAATTATATATAGGCTTTATTATAAGGCGTCCTGTCTGTAAATATATGTTTGGAAACCAGCAAAGAAGCTTCCAGTTTGTATGGTTTGACCAATTTGACTGGTATTATTTTGATAAGGATGCAGCTTTTTGCTTTTCATGCAGACATTTTGCCGCTGCGAGTGGCAATGTTCACTATTTTCACCACTAGTGTCAAAAGTATTCACATTCATTACTCAGGTAGAAGTATAGATACTAGGGTTTAAAAAGACTTCTGTAGAAGTTGAAGTATCAACTCAAGCTTTTTACTCAAGTAAAAGTACTGGTTTCAAAACTACTTAAAGTATAAAAGTAAAAGTAATGTAAGGAAAAAAATGCCATTAAGGACAAAAGCTTAGGCCGCGCCACAGAGGCCTATTGTGCACTACCCCACCTCCTCAAAAAAAAACATTTTTCTAAAGGCCATAATGACTATAATGTTATATTAAAATGTTAATGTTGAAAAATTTGGGATGCACTAGGCTACCTGTTTCAGCCGCATATATGCCCATTGAAAATGAACACATTTTAGTACAATGCAAATGCATTAAAAAAAAACATATATGTGTACTACTGAGCATTAACGTGTTTCATGGAGCGGAAGATGATCCTGGCTACAAACCTCCTCGCTGGTGCTTGGTTGGGACATTTCGCTCGAGTTCTCTTCTTGAGTCTCTGCCACGGACACTGTTGCCAACTCTCGCGAGACAAATAAGCAACCACAGCTTCAAAAACAAGCCCAATATTTTTTTGATGATTTATTATCATCAATATTATTTATTAACAATTATTTATAACTAATAAATGAGCCTGCAACATATTAAACTGAAACCACTATTTTATCTGAAAAGCAAAAACAGAAGCTATTTTACAAAAATCAGCAAACTGCAACAAAAGTGGGAACAAAACTCATCTCCAATCACATGTGAGCAGAATAGGATTGGAGATGGAAAAGGAGAAAAGCACAAGAGCTTCAAAGGAGAGCTGTAACATAGCCACATATTTATAGCCTAAAATATATAGGGGTCATTCTATGGAAATGTCAATTTTTCTGTCCCTAGCCTTTACAGAAATATTACACTTGGTTACAATTTCTTATATTTTAAAATGAAACAATGTGTTATTTGAACAATTACACCTTCTTGAGCCATCAATGTGGCAATATTTGTTTTTAATTAATTATAAAGAATTCCAAGCACCACAAAACTGCTCGTCCCACAGCCATGTACAGAGGGAACGTGCTTTATTTTGAGGTCAAAAACAGTTTTTTCTTCCATTTAAAATAAAATAATGTATACATAACGATCAAATAAATGACATAAAAAAAACAAAATTCCAAATAAATATTATAGACAAATGTATAAAAAATATTATATTAAATATTATAATATATATTATATTAAAAAATAAAATATATTATAATATTATTTAAAAAAAATCATTAAGCTGTCATTTATGTGTATTCATGAAGTCAAAAGGTAATCTAATAATGTGGTCTAAGTTTAAATGTTAAAAAGATAAATACATTTTAAGTCATCTTGCCATACCAGGCTATTGAAACCAAATGTATTTACTATTAGGACATGGCTACTTGATTTTTTATTACAGCCCGTGATAATTAATACATTACAAAAACATTGTAAAAATTAGGCTAAAAGAAAGTCCTCCCTCTCCTCTACGTCTACTTCTATCATCGCTTGATTACAGCATCACGTGCCTTCTTTTTGAATGTGATTTTTCTCCACTGAGGAGCGGAACATATGGCAAATTACTCTACGGCTCTTATATTATTGCACTGGCTGGCTATTAACTGCGAGCAGACAGAGTGTCAATCAATGTATTGGAGAATACGGCGAACATAAATAAAGAAAAGAAGTTGCTTGCCAGATTTCCCTAACAAGCAACCATATTTTTTTAAATAAGCCCAAAAAACCACAACCCGTGACCAGGGATTTTTTCCCCGCAACTTTACAAAAAAAGAAGCCCAAAGTCACGTATAATACGCGGATTTGGCAACTGTGGCCACGGACATCTTCGTACTTGGCTACATATGTCTGCTATGTCCAGTGTTGGGGGTAACGAGTTACAAAGTTAGTATAGCCTACTTATCACAACATTGTCAATCGCGTTGTCAATCGCAAACGCTAATTTATTCAAACGTCTCTCTACCGAAGTCTCTCTACTGTAGTTAATTTGCGGAGGATGAAGAGAAAGCACCCGTTTGATAAATGAGCCAGTAGTGGAGAAATAATAACTTTTAAGAAATAATCTATTTTGAGTAACGACCCCAACACTGTCCTTGCTGGAGTGTGACGTGATTTGTGTCATGTGCAGGTGCGATGGATCGCGTACAAACCAATAGGGTATCGGAATGGTGTTTATTCTTCTCATCCAACCACAATCAAATTCACTCTATCCGGATGGCGCGATTTATCTGGATAGGTTTTTTTTTTTTTTTGAACGAAGACAAGCCGGAATGAAAACAAGCCGAAATGAAATGGGAGTAACGAGGCTATTTTTAAAAAGTAAGGAGTAGAAAGTACAGAAAATTGCGTGAAAATATAAGGAGTAGAAGTAAAAAGTCGGCTGAAAAATAATTACTCCAGTAAAGTATAGATACCCAAAATTTCTACTTAAGTAAGGTAACGAAGTATTTGTACTTCGTTACTTGACACCTCTGATTTTCACTATATTTCTGGATTCCAGAACTGGCGTAAAGCACAGCAGAGTTTCATTGCACATAATGTTAGTGTTGCACATAAGTTTTCTATGGAGGCATGGTGTGAATTTAAACAGATGATGCAAGGTGGCTCAAAAATACTGAATATTATTGATAAGGGACATTCTAATGTGGTCGAAGAAAATCAGCACTGTACGAAGGCTGTGGTGGAGTTGGCATGTCAAGGCTCAGTGTGGCCACAGAGAGTCAGCGAACAGGGGAAACTTTATCAAACTCCTCAATGTCATCAGCATGTTTAATCCAACTGTTGCTAAAAAGATTGTCGTATTAACTAGTTTGTTGCGTGGGTAAAACAACACACAAACTCCTGTGGACTTCTGAACCTAGCCATCTTTTATTCTTCTAACCCCATAGTGCCCTCTCCTGGATAGAACAGTATCCGGGATTCACACTGTCAAACCTTAATATGTAGTCTCACTACATAGATTATCCCACATCTCCCTTTTTAACAAAGAGGAAACAATAAAAGAAACATATAACCGGCATCTTGCATATAAACTGTGTACTGTGCGATCTGTCCTCGAAGGCTACAACAAAATGACTATAAATCCAGCCTTTTAGGTTTCACAACTGCCCTCCCAGATCTGGTTCTGGTTACTGATCCTTTTGGACTGGCAGGAAATGTTTGAGGTGCCAATGGTGTTTGTGTCTCTGTGATATTCTCAGTCAACTGGGAACAAGTCATTGTGTCACAACCACTCTCCGTTGTATCCATAGGAATGAGGAAATGACGGTTCCTACGAACAGCACCACGAGGCACATCCACCTGTTAAGAACGTGGCGTGAAATGTTCTCCCACCACAGTTCCTGACACCTTTTGATCTGTGACCCACACCTGATCGCCAGGTGAGAGCTTGTGCAGGTCATGCACACGATGACGTTTATTGAAACATCTCATGTCTGCACTTCTTTTCTCTTTCTCACAAGCACTAACAGTGGTGCCATCAGGTAATGAAGGGTCCAGTAACTTGGGTAGGGTTGGCACAGTGGTACGAAGACGGCGTCCCATCAGCAGCTGGGCTGGGCTGTACCCATTGTGCAAAGGAGTTGACCTGTACGACAGTAAAGCAAGGTAAGGATCTTGTGTTTTTTGAGGAGGTTTTTTTACAGTCTGTACAGCCCGCTCAGCCTCTCCATTGCTGCGTGGATGCTTTGGACTGCTGGTAACATGTTTGAATTCGTAAGTAGCTGCAAATTCCGAGAAAGTACTGGATGAGAATTGTGGCCCGGAATGCCATGACGTGCGAAGATAGATTTCAGGTGCATAGTGACATCTGCAGAGCTGGTGAGTGAAATATTTGCCACCTCGACGTACCGCGAATAGTAATCCACAACTAAAAGATATGTTTTCCCTTTCAAGACAAACAAATCTGTCCCCAGCTTTTGCCAGGGCCTCTCAGGGAACTCTGTCGGGATCAATGTTTCAGTGTGATTGGTGCGCTCTTTGATGCAAGCATGACATTTCAAGACCAGCTCGTTTAACTGCTGACTAAGTCCTGGCCACCACACACTTTGCCGTGCACGTTCCCTGCATTTAGCCACTCCTTGGTGTCCTTCGTGCAGCCTGGCAAGGACATCATTCCGCAATGCAGAAGGAATAACGAGTCTTGTACCTTTTAGAAGAAGTCCATCGTGGACTGACAGGTAAGCACGTTCAGACCAGTAGAGTTTCTCAGCCCCTGTGCAACGACCAGATTCGGGCCACCCCTCTTGACACATTTTCATAATATTTGAGCACACACTGTCTGATTTGAGGAGTTCTCTCAGGTTGTCCAGGAAAGATTGGCTTGCTGGGAGATGCTCCACGATGCTGTCCACATAAACGTTAGTGCTTTCCATAAGCTCATCATCCATGCTCTCTTTGACAGCAGGTAGTGGAGCACGCGACAGAGTGTCTGCAGTCCAGAGGCTCTTCCCAGGAACATGAGAAATCTTGTATGAATAGCGCATCAATCTCATCCGGAAGCGTTGGATGTGGGGAGGTAGGGTGTCCAGTTCTTGGCCACCTAGAAGACTCAGTAAGGGTTTGTGGTCAGTTTCCATCACAAAGTGTTGGCCGATCAAAAAGTCACAATCTCTCACATGCCCAGGTCAGCCCGAGGGCCTCCTTTTCTACCTGCGCATATCTTTGCTCGACAGGAGTTAGAGACCGCAACGCATAGGCAACAGGTCTCCAGTCATCACCCTCTTGTTGCAGCAGGACTGCGCCCAGTCCATACGATGAAGCATCTGCTGATACTTTGATTGGCTTATTTGCATCATACAGGGCCAGCACTGGTGCAGATGACAAGTCTTTTTTCAAGTCTTGAAAAGCTTTGACTTGAGCTTCCCCCCAGAACCAACAGTTTTTCTTGGACAGAAGATCCCTGAGGGGTTTATCTTTTTCCGCCAGATGGGGGATACATTTTCCCAGCTGGTTGACCATTCCAAGAAAGCTTCTGAGTTCGCTGATGTTCGATGGCTCAGGCATCTTTTGAACGGCAATGGTCTTAGCTGGGTCTGGTTGCACTCCTGAGTCTGATATAATGTGCCTGAGAAACTTGACTTCACGCTGCGACAAGGCACACTTGTCTAAGTTGAGGGTAACGCCAGCATTTTCCATCTTTTGGAGCACCGCGAGAAGGCTTGTATCATGCTCCTCTTGAGAACACCCCCAGAGGAGTACATCATCCATGTGACAGACCACTCCGTCCAGGCCTTCAGTGACTTCAGTTACCATGCGATTTTGGAAGTGTTCAGGTGCTGATGCGATACCAAATGGCAGACGATTGAAGTAGTACCGCCCAAACGGTGTGATAAAAGTGGTCAGCTTGGCGGACTGCTCAGCTAGAGGGATTTGCCAAAATCCCATGTTCGCATCGAGCTTACTAAAAATACTAGCTCCTGCTAACAGTCCGAGGGTCTGTTCAACAGAGGAAAGAATGTATTTCTCCCTTCGCACTGATTCATTGAGCTTTGTTAAATCAATGCAGATTCGTGGGTCGCCGGACTTTTTAGGCACTACCACAATGCCTGCACACCACTCAGTGGGTTCTTCAACCCTGCTTATGACCCCCAAACGCTCCATGCGTTGCAGTTCATTTTTAACTTTAGGCATGAGTGGAAGAGGGATGCGCCGTGGACTTTTGAGCGAAAATGGGACAGCACCTTGGCTCAGTTTAATAGTGTACGGTCTCTGTGTCAATCCTAGCCCACTGCACAACTTTGGATAGCGCTCCTGCAAAGTGTGAATGCTTATGTCATCGACGCGTGTCACAAGACCCAGTTTGGTGATGGCAGGTCTGCCTAGCAGTGCCAAATGCAGTCTCTTAACAACATACACTTTCTCTAATGTATGCTTGTCACCTTTCTGGAGTAGCATGTTCGAAACTCCAATCACATTAAGTGGTGAGCATCCCGGTCCAAGTAAGGGCTTAGTCGCTCTCTGGAGTGCAGGTTTTTTTTCATCCTTGAAAATCTCATGGAACACATGGTCTGGCATAACAGTGACATCAGCACCTGTGTCAATTTTGAACTGTACCTTGCAATCTTTGATTTTAATGTCAATTAGCCAGGGGTCGCCCTCCGCCATCACGGTGCCTAAAAACATGCCAGGGTCCTGCTCTTGTATCTCATTCACCTTTCTGGATGAAACACAGACTTTTTGGTAGTGACCCTTTTTCCCACAGGCATGACACAGTACTGTATTTGCAGGGCAGTGTGCTTTCGGATGAGATGGGCTTTTTCCACACTTATGACATCTTGACTGTGACTGTTTCATTTTTTCTTTAGCTCCATGGCCACTTTTAACTCTCTGCCTGCTTTGAAATGGTTTGATTCTACTTATGACTCTGTCCACAGAGCCGGGTGTTTTAACAGCACATTCACCACGCAGGTTACTCTGCTGCTGCTTCACTGCTTCAGTCTGTCTTGCCATATCGATAGCTTTTTCCAGCGTTAGATCTTTATCTAGCTGCATTCGCTCTGACAGACGTAAATCATTCAAACCAACGACTAACCTGTCTCTGATGAGTTCGTCATGCAATGGTCCATATTTGCAGTGCTCTGCCAAGGAGAACAACGCAGTCACGAAAGAGTCGACCGACTCGTTTTCCCCTTGTTTTCTCATGTTGAAGCGTGCTCTTTCATAGATTACATTTTTCTTTACAACAAAGAACGCGTGAAACCCCTCCTTCACTGCGTCGTATTGCTGCATGTTTTCGTTTGTCAAATTTAGTCCTTTTAAAATGTCATCCGCTTCGTCGCCCATACAGTACATGAGTGTATTTATTTGATTGACTTGCGAGGAAGTGTGAAGATTACTGGCCTGACGGAAACGTTCAAACCGTCTAATCCATTTTTCCCATTCGTAGGGTTTGGAGAAGTTGAACGGCTCAGGTGGCTGGATGCTAAATGTAGCACACGGGCCCGGCACGGACGGCTCTCTCCCCCGGCAGCTGCATCACCTGGAGATCGTTGTCCTCTTGCCGCTTGTTCCATGACTTTGCGACCTCACTACTACTTAAAACTTCACCTGCCCTCAAAAAAAACTTCTGCAAGCCTCTTAGAGTATCCTACTCTGACACCATGTCTTATTAACTAGTTTGTTGCGTGGGTAAAACAACACACAAACTCCTGTGGACTTCTGAACCTAGCCATCCTTTATTCTTCTAACCGCACAGTGCCCTCTCCTGGGTAGAACAGTATCCGGGATTCACACTGTCAAACCTTAATATGTAGTCTCACTTCATAGATTATCCCACAAAGATAGCTGACAATCCGTCAAAAGCAAAATATACTCCCCACGAAGTGCAAAATGAGATCATCTTGCGGAACCGCCCTCCTGTGGTTCGAGTCTTACCTCTCAGACACCCGCTTCGAATGATATCATTCGATTGAATGGCTGTTTTCAGTGGATATCAGGTCACATATATGGCCCAGAACGGGGCTGCTGCGCCTTCTGTTAGGATGAGAATGATGTTATCATCGATCCACAAGGTTAATCCCTGCACGCATGTATGAAGGTGAAGTTACCACTGGAGTACCAGCAGAGGCGATCGTTTCCCCAACGTCAACAACTGCACACGGACCAAAGACCAGCGAAATAGCGCATTAAAAGATGGATTTCGATGACTTCAGGACACATATACAGGTACTGTCTCATAAAATACTCAATTGTTCCGTGTTTATGAATGAAGTTATTAATTTAAAATTTGCTTATGGTGGGAAAGGGATCGTGTAAAAAGTCCACACATTTACCATAGTGTTACCATAGTAACTGACGCTCGACGATGTCATGTGTAGTCAATGCACAGTGACCACAAAATATACCATGCTTCTCCCACCGTAACCGTAGTTTTACTGTGGTATTTCTAGTAAAATCCCAATAACTTCAATATTTACTATGAGTTTACCTCAGTAACCATAGTTTTACTGTGGTATTTCTAGTAAAAGCCCAATAACTTAAATATTTACTATGAGTTTACCTCAGTAACCATAGTTTTACTGTGGTATTTCTAGTAAAAGCCCAATAACTTCAATATTTACGGAGTTTACCTCAGTAAACCGTAGTTTTACTGTGATATTTCTAGTAAAAGCCCAATAACTTCAATATTTACTATGAGTTTACCTCAGTAACCGTAGTTTTACTGTGGTATTTCTTGTAAAAGCCCAATAACTTAAATATTTACTATGAGTTTACCTCAGTAACCCTAGTTTTACTGTGGTATTTGTAGTTAAAGGACAGTAACAACAATACTTACCATGTTTTTACCACAGTAACTGTTTTTACTGTATACTATTTTTAAAGCACAGTAAACACAATGCTTTCCACACCTTTAAGATGTTAAGAAGTAATTGTAATTCAATATTTTTTTTTTCTGTCTTGCAGTTACGTCAGATTACATACTCCAGCAGCTCTTTTAAGAAGCCATCTCTTGTAAAGGTTCTCTCTCTCTCTCTCTCTCTCTCTCTCTCTCTCTCTCTCAGCTTTTCCTTTCCTATTTTTCCAAACTGTAATCTGTAATTCATTTACACATATTTTGCTCTCTGTGGTTTATTTCTGTGGTTCATCATGGCATATTTTTAAAACTCAGAATCAAATTTTGACCAGTTCTTTCAGAAAGCTGCTGGAATTAACAGGGAACTTGAACTCGAAGCTCCCAATGCTGATCTTGAAGAAAGGTTGAAGAAAGGGTCCTTCAAAGGTTCAGCCCTTCACAGGTTTTGTTGAACACTTTTAGTAATAACTGATTTGCTTTAATGAACACATCCTTATATTATGTGTTGATCATATCTTTCGTTATTGTCCTTCTCAAATATTTTGCTCACAGATCATTTTTAACACACTGTCTCAACATGTATATATTTCTCTTCGTTTCAGTTGAAAGGGAAGACCAAAGAAGGCCTGTCATGGGATTTGAATTTGGCCATACTGTGCGTTTAAGGAGAAGACCAAAAGCTGCAAAGGAATACACTTCCAATGGTACGTCTGTGTTGGTCTGAGCACCTTTACTATTTGCACAGCATTTGATGTTTCTTTAACTTTGGTTTACATACCCCACGGCCCCGCCACGAGGAACCCTCAACAAAGTGTCATGTTGAA
Source organism: Schizothorax lantsangensis (assembly GCA_027422415.1). Lineage (NCBI taxonomy): Eukaryota > Metazoa > Chordata > Actinopteri > Cypriniformes > Cyprinidae > Schizothorax > Schizothorax lantsangensis. The sequence goes on along the minus strand of CM049855.1, from coordinate 28,873,206 downwards.
GTAGTAATAATTCATACAATTGACCAAATCAGCAAATTCATATGATATTGTACAAGCGTACTCATACAAAATTCTACAACTTTTTCTCCTACTGCTGTTATTGGCCTTTGCCTCAACTCTCATGCAAATTGTGCTCATAGTAAGTAGTCAGAGTGTTTATATCATAAAGTTTATATTAAGTCCATTGTATTCTTTATTAACCTTTACAAACTGGTGCTGTCTCTTCCCGTTCTAACAGTACATGATATCTGTCCACACCTCAGAGTCTGTCTTTCTTTCCGTGTTGATTTTTATTGAGCATATATGTCTAAGAAACAAGAGTCTGGAAATGCTAGTTTAACTTCTCATGTGACAAATCAGATCTTCAATTAATTTGGCCAAATCAGATCACTTAAAGCTGTTCACAGCAAGAACAAGAAATATAATGGTAAATATTTTAGCATCCACACCAACAGACGATAATGGTCTGTTTACTGTTATACACGCTGCAGTTACAGTACGTTGTTGTCTGCTATTTGTTGTTGTCAATGTTTTTATTGTTCATCAGCTTGAAAAAGTTGTTCTGGAAGAGATTCCAACGATATTGTTTCTCTGTGTCATTAAATGTTAAATAGCTGCGGTGTGGACTCATCCTTGGTGTGAAGAGGCCTTTAAATTGCTTACAACAATATCGGCAGCATGTAATCATATTTAAAATAATTCATATTAATATAGGTTGCTATTGAAGAATACAGCTTTTTCTAATGCTGCTTTCCTCTCATTCTGTTAAACTTACACACAAAATTTTGCCTTTCTCTGCCAAATTCTCTTCATCTTATTCCTTTACTCCGTCACTCACTTACACATTCTTTCGTGCTCTGTTGTAAGGTAGAACCTGAGAGTTTGCATGATGGCCTTTTCTCAGACTCTGAATCTGATGTATACAGATGAACTGAGGAGCCCGCTAGAGTTGCCAGGGAACTTGAACTTTATTATTTTATTATAGCAGTTTATTATTATAACTGCTTAACTTATGTTTAAACAACAATAATAATTAAACATGGGGTCAATAGATATTTTCTTGTTTTACAGCTGAAGACCAAAAACGAAAAAGAAAATCAGTCACAGCAATCCAGTCAAACCAGTCCTGATGAATGAGGAATGAACATGGTCTTCTTGTGCCCAAACAGAAAAGACAGAGCTAAAAGTTGCATATTTCCATTGGTATGTCTGTATTCAATGCAGTTATGTGTGGTACAGCATTGATGTTGATCTCTCAAAAGACAGCAGTTATAGTTACTTCAAGTCAGCAGTTATAGTTTTTCACACATAGATCTTTTTATTGCTCCTAGAATGAGCAAATTAGCTGTGCATCATCTCTGGGATTTGGGCAGGAAATGACTGAATCAATATGGTCAGTTCTGACACCTGCACCTGTATTCACCAACACTATTTCTCTAGAGTTATTGTTGACTTATTGTTTTTTCTGTTTGTTTGAAGGAGGATGAAGCCAGTTGATGAAGATATCAATTCAATGGCCACCAAGTGAAGCACTGCTGCCTGAACCCATCAGGTATCTGCTGTGAAGACTGCATTCACGAACAGCTCTACTGTGACAGCTCAGATGTTACGGCCCATAAAAGAAACTTCACAACTTCACAACTGCAAGATAGTGGTGGAGGGATTCTTTTAGCCCATAACTCCAAAAAGAATCAATGGTAAGTCCAGTGCAACAATTATAAATAAAAATACTATATATTGTTTATTAATTTACCACACCCTAAATACATATTTTGTCCCTCCAGGGCATCTACACCAGGTGGTGTGTGAGGAGGACCATCAGAGACTCCAGCCACCCGAGCCATGGATTGCTCTCCCAGTTACCATCAGGCAGATGTTATTGCAGAACCTTCACCAGCAGACTGCGAGACAAGTTCTTTCCACAGGCAATCAGACTGAACTGAACTCGTACCAGTAACACCACACACACCCCACCAACCTCTTATGTACTGCACTCTATCAGTTACACTGACTGGACTCTGACACACTATTATTCTGCACCCTGACATTCTGTTTACACTAATTCATACCGTACTGCACTGCAAAGGTATATGTGTACTGTGATTATTGTGTTTATTATTGTTTTCATTTCATGCTCTCTGTATAGTATAATATTTACCATATGTTGTTCTGTCTGTATTGAGTCCCTTATATATATATATATGTGTTGCATATATATTCAATACTTGTCAATCATACTGTCGTGCTGCAGTTTGCACAAAAGACTTTCACCACCTGTACATTTGCGTTCATGGTGTGACAATAAAGTAATTTGATTTTAATTGGTCACATGTCTTTTGTTCATCAGTTGTACTGTACGGTGCTGGATAACAACTGCAAATTGTTTAAGTCATGGAAGAATAAGATTATGATAGGGACATGGACAAGCAAGCAAGAGGAAGAAAACCAGGAGAGCTCTGATGAGAAGAAACTGAATGTGATTCTATGATGCTCAAGACATTTCACCATGCATGCATTCTGGTGGCTTCATCTGATTAAAATAATATGGTTTTAAATAACTCATTTTTATTTCTCTTCAATATGATCTGTCTTTATATGCTACTTTAGCTGTCTTTATGCTGTATCCTCCAGCAAAGTATTGCACATGGTGTTGGATAATAAAGTATGGTGAATATTCTGTATTAGGGATGGTGTTTGGTAAATACACCATTTAATTTTGTAAACAATACATATAATTACTATGATTGTTTTAAGACATGAACATGTGGTCATATTAATGACTCCGTTATGAAGGGAATGCTGAAAGATGCATTAGAAGAAACTGCATGGACTATATTGCTACAGGAACTTCATGCACAACTGAGGATGATTTACCAGGGAAAGATCAACATGAATCTTGTACTGTATTATAAGCAAGATGAGCATGGGCATTACAGATGTTTAGCACCTGCAGAGGACAAAGATGAGACATTTCTGACACAGAGATACAAATTAGGTCTTTTGTATTATGAATTGTATGGTTTTTGCACCATAAACCACACACTGTACCTTGTCTTACTGAATGACACATTGGCATTGTGTGATAGTACAATAAAGTGTCACAGTATGTATTGGCTGTTTAAATTGGTGTCTTTGTTTACTGTCAACACTGTATTCCTGCTCCTGATCTAATGAAATAAATGGAGCACATTCCAAATAGGCACTGATGTAGATTTTTTGGGGGTCTGTTCTTATTCTAAGATAACTATGACTTGCAACTTTCATATTGGCAAGTTGATGAAAAGACAATCTAAAAAATGTGACAGCACAATTTGTTGTGATATTGAGAATAGAACTGTGTATGTTGTACTGCCCTTCCATCCTCAGGGGCCCAGTAGAGTCCCCTGGAAGAGCAAAAAATGGCTATAAATCAAAGTCTGATTATAGTTTTAAGGAGAAATTTGGCAGGACAACTACTTATGCTATGTTAAATAAATAATGTTGGACAGAGTTTTCAAACATATATGGAAAGGTGGTATAAAGGTGTTTAAAAAAGTGCTCTTATTAAAATACCAAATTTCAGCCTGCCTCTTAAATATGTCATAAATGTTTGCACAATTAACATGTTTAGATATACCTTTGTTCAAAAAAGATGGTATTTTCACACATTTTATTATTAAACATTTTAAACTACAGTACCCATAAGCCTCTGCCATTCAAATGCGAAAAACATGGTGCTGGTATTTGTAGTTTAACAAAAGTTTTCCTCGGGGTAAGGGTTACGATCTCGGTAAAGTGGTAATATCTCACGACATAACAACACTGCATTGTTAACTGAAGGTATTACTGACGTAATAATAACAGCAAAACGTACTTTGGAACATTAAGCGTTTTTTAATTTGGGTTAAAAGATAGTCCAATCACAGGGACGTCTGCGAGTGCCAAGGGAACTTCAAAGCCAATGGCAACCCAGTTGAGCAGGAGCGTCACACTTACTTGTCCATATATGGTCATTTATAACAGGATCTTCCGGGTTCTTGTGGTGAATGGACAGATACGATTTATTTGTCTCCACTCAATATAAAACTGTAACAACAGATTGCATCGTGTGGTTAACCTGATGCAGCAATACATTTATTGATTACAGTGGGTTTTTTTCTTTCTTTTCAAACAAGGGTGTAATGGTTCCCATTGCATACACTGTTTACACTAATATTAATTAATGTACAATATTTAAACTCAAAAGTGTGCATATACTGTGTGAAAAATAAATAATAAATGTCAAAATGTTTAATTTGCTTACAACCCCCCCCCCCCCGATATTTATTCAAACATGCAGTATTTTTCTGCTATTAAACTTTGCTTCTGTAACATTTACAGTGTATTTATAGTGTGTTAAAGGTATACAATTAATCACTTTTATGTTTTCTGGAAATGGACCCTACAAACTTGCCATTCTTAGCTCTGGCAGTTGAACTACATGAATATTAAAAAAAGGAAAGAAAAAACAAACAAACACACACATTACGAATTTCCCAATGTTTATTGATATGTCAAACTTTTCCAATACAAACATAGTGCCCAGAACAGCACTCTCTCTCTCTCCAGTTTGTGCCACTATGAAAAAAAAAACAGTTATAGTGTAATATAACAACTTAAAACAATGACTGATTGATAAAGTAATTCATGGGTACATGGACACAAACATGTAACTAAGAAATATGCAATATAAAACCCATTTTAAAAAACATTGTCTAATATTCAAAAATAAAAAGACAATTTGTTTACAGAAAATGTCATAAGATGAAAAATACTATTTTACAAACTGGGAGTTTTGAGGCTCTGGTTGAAAATATATTATTTTCTTACCTTTAATGAACAAATAGGCAAAAATGATTAAGAACAATATTTTACAATTATTATTCTCCTGTAATCATTGTTTGATTCTATTGTGACTAAATGCAGGACCAATTAAAATGGTTAACACTTATATATATATATATATATATATATATATATATATATACACAGTGACAGGAGTGTGAGATGGGAGTGTTGACTGTAAAGTAGAAATTAAAACAAGAAGACATGCAGTAAAGTTGGCAGTAAAGGGCTGAGAGCAGATGTGCCACACGAGAGAGAGAGAGATGTGGAAGCTTTTGGAAGGGCTGATATTGTGGAGAGCTGATGCAGAAGGACTAAGTAGTCTGTGAGAAATCCTGCAAGACAGGAAGAAAAATAATTTATCACATGATGAACAATAAAAACATTGACAACAACAAATAGCAGACAACAACGTACTGTAACTGCAGCGTGTATAACAGTAAACAGACCATTATCGTCTGTTGGTGTGGATGCTAAAATATTTACCATTATATTTCTTGTTCTTGCTGTGAACAGCTTTAAGTGATCTGATTTGGCCAAATTAATTGAAGATCTGATTTGTCACATGAGAAGTTAAACTAGCATTTCCAGACTCTTGTTTCTTAGACATATATGCTCAATAAAAATCAACACGGAAAGAAAGACAGACTCTGAGGTGTGGACAGATATCATGTACTGTTAGAACGGGAAGAGACAGCACCAGTTTGTAAAGGTTAATAAAGAATACAATGGACTTAATATAAACTTTATGATATAAACACTCTGACTACTTACTATGAGCACAATTTGCATGAGAGTTGAGGCAAAGGCCAATAACAGCAGTAGGAGAAAAAGTTGTAGAATTTTGTATGAGTACGCTTGTACAATATCATATGAATTTGCTGATTTGGTCAATTGTATGAATTATTACTACTTCAACATGACACTTTGTTGAGGGTTCCTCGTGGCGGGGCCGTGGGGTATGTAAACCAAAGTTAAAGAAACATCAAATGCTGTGCAAATAGTAAAGGTGCTCAGACCAACACAGACGTACCATTGCAAGTGTATTCCTTTGCAGCTTTTGGTCTTCTCCTTAAACGCACAGTATGGCCAAATTCAAATCCCATGACAGGCCTTCTTTGGTCTTCCCTTTCAACTGAAACGAAGAGAAATATATACATGTTGAGACAGTGTGTTAAAAATGATCTGTGAGCAAAATATTTGAGAAGGACAATAACGAAAGATATGATCAACACATAATATAAGGATGTTCATTAAAGCAAATCAGTTATTACTAAAAGTGTTCAACAAAACCTGTGAAGGGCTGAACCTTTGAAGGACCCTTTCTTCAACCTTTCTTCAAGATCAGCATTGGGAGCTTCGAGTTCAAGTTCCCTGTTAATTCCAGCAGCTTTCTGAAAGAACTGGTCAAAATTTGATTCTGAGTTTTAAAAATATGCCATGATGAACCACAGAAATAAACCACAGAGAGCAAAATATGTGTAAATGAATTACAGATTACAGTTTGGAAAAATAGGAAAGGAAAAGCTGAGAGAGAGAGAGAGAGAGAGAGAGAGAGAGAGAGAGAGAGAGAGAGAGAGAGACAACCTTTACAAGAGATGGCTTCTTAAAAGAGCTGCTGGAGTATGTAATCTGACGTAACTGCAAGACAGAAAAAAAAATATTGAATTACAATTACTTCAAAAAAAACATCTTAAAGGTGTGGAAAGCGTTGTGTTTACTGTGCTTTAAAAATAGTATACAGTAAAAACAGTTACTGTGGTAAAAACATGGTAAGTATTGTTGTTACTGTCCTTTAACTACAAATACCACAGTAAAACTACGGTTACTGAGGTAAACTCATAGTAAATTTTGAAGTTATTGGGCTTTTACTAGAAATACCACAGTAAAACTATGGTTACTGAGGTAAACTCATGGTAAATGTTGAAGTTATTGGGCTTTTACTAGAAATACCACAGTAAAACTACGGTTATTGAGGTAAACTCATAGTAAATATTGAAGTTATTGGGCTTTTACTAGAAATACCACAGTAAAACTACAGTTACTGAGGTAAACTCATAGTAAATATTGAAGTGTTTGGGCTTTTACTAGAAATACCACAGTAAAACTACGGTTACTGAGGTAAACTCATAGTAAATATTGAAGTTATTGGGCTTTTACTAGAAATACCACAGTAAAACTACGGTTACTGAGGTAAACTCATAGTAAATATTGAAGTTATTGGGCTTTTACTAGAAATACCACAGTAAAACTACGGTTACTGAGGTAAACTCATAGTAAATATTTAAGTTATTGGGCTTTTACTAGAAATACCACAGTAAAACTATGGTTACTGAGGTAAACTCATAGTAAATATTGAAGTTATTGGGCTTTAACTACAAATACCACAGTAAAACTACGGTTACTGAGGTAAACTCATAGTAAATTTTGAAGTTATTGGGCTTTTACTAGAAATACCACAGTAAAACTACGGTTACTGAGGTAAACTCATAGTAAATATTGAAGTTATTGGGATTTTACTAGAAATACCACAGTAAAACTACGGTTACGGTGGGACAAGCATGGTATATTTTGTGGTCACTGTGCATTGACTACACATGACATCGTCGAGCGACAGTTACTATGGTAACATTATGGTAAATGTGTGGACTTTTTACACGATCCCTTTCCCACCATAAGCAAATTTTAAATTAATAACTTCATTCATAAACACGGAACAATTGAGTATTTTACGAGACAGTACCTGTATATGTGTCCTGAAGTCATCTAAATCCATCTTTTAATGCGCTATTTCGCTGGTCTTTGGTCCGTGTGCAGTTGTTGACATTGGGGAAACGATCGCCTCTGCTGGTACTCCAGTGGTAACTTCACCTTCATACATGCGTGCAGGGATTAACCTTGTGGATCGATGATAACATCATTCTCATCCTAACAGAAGGCGCAGCAGCCCCGTTCTGGGCCATATATGTGACCTGATATCCACTGAAAACAGCCATTCAATCGAATGATATCATTCGAAGCGGGTGTCTCAGATAGGTCCTTCAGGGTGTCTTGGAGGGGTGAGGTTTCAAAGTCACAACTTCTTGCTACTGGAGTTCCTCAAGGCTCAGTGCTTGGACCACTTCTCTTCTCCATCTACATGTCGTCATTAGGATCGGTTATTCAGAAGCATGGCTTTTCCTACCACTGCTATGCTGATGACACTCAAGTCAAGTCAAGTCACCTTTATTTATATAGCGCTTTTAACAATACAAATTGTGACAAAGCAACTGCACAATATCAAAATGGGAAAATAGTGTCAATAATGTAAAATGACAAGATTAAACACTCAATTTTCAGTTAAAGGCATTTCATTATTGAATTCAGTGATGGCATCGTCCAGCTCAACTCTACTTCTCATTCCAACCAGATGATCCGACGGTAACTGCTCGCATTGCAGCCTGTCTGAGTGACATTTCTAGCTGGATGATGGACCATCACCTTCAGCTCAATCTTGCTAAGACAGAACTGCTCGTGTTCTCAGCCAACCCATCACTTCACCACAACTTCTCTATACAGCTGGGTTCGTCAACCATAACTCCTTCCAGGACAGCCAGGAACCTTGGAGTTGTGATCGATGATCAGTTAAGCTTCACAGACCGTATTGCTACAACGGCCTTATACAACATTAGGAAGATTAGGCCCTTCCTGTCAGAGCAAGCCGCACAACTCCTTGTCCAAGCTCTTGTTCTCTCCAGACTGGACTATTGTAATGCTCTCTTGGCGGGCCTTCCCGCATGTACTATCAAGCCTCTGCAACTGATCCAGAATGCAGCAGCCAGAGTGGTCTTTAATGAGCCGAAAAAGCTCACGTTACCCCTCTCTTCATCAGGTTACACTGGCTACCAATAGCCGCTCGCATCAAATTCAAGGTACTGATGTTTGCCTACAAGACCACAACTGGCACTGCACCAATATACCTAAACTTGCTAGTTCAAACTTATGCGCCCTCCAGAAGCTTGCGTTCTGCAAGTGAACGACGCCTTGTGGTGCCATCCCAAAGAGGTACCAAATCACGGAATGTTATGGAGGAGTTTTTAACCTTTACGCCAGCTGATGGATTGGATGCCGATTCACTTCTACAGTGTATTAAAATAACTCTCTTGTCATTGAAACATTGATGTCAGCGCCTGCATCGGTCAGTGCTATGATTGAACAGAGATGCTGTTGAGTTTTTTGAGATTGTGCAAATGCTCTACAATTTTGTTTTCTGGTTCAGTGGTTCATGACCTTTTCAAGAAAAAAACAGAAGGAGCTTGAACCATCTGACCTGCCAGTCGGGTTAAAGAAACTTAGTGAAACACATTGGTCATGTCAGCATGTTGAGTTGTGGACAATTATAAAAATCACTTCCCGCCATTCTGGCCACTTTTCAGGATGTTCAAAAACACACAAATACGAAGCGAAAAACAGATGCCAGGGCAATGCAGGGGCTTATCGACCAACAGTTTGTTTTGCACCTCATTTTATTTGAGGACATTTTCCGTGTCACCAAATTTGCTTCAAATCAGCTACAGTCACCCAATTTGGACATCTCCTCAGCAAATGATTTGATCCAATCTGTCGTCACAGCTCTATCTGAAAAACATTCAGATGACTATTGGAGCGACATACAAAACCATGCAAATGAACTGTGTGCCAAGGCTGGTTTAGCATTGGGGAGCATACCACCACAAAGGAGAGAAGCCCGACAACAAAGCCAGTGAATTATGGACTTTATTGTTGAGGCTCCTGTACACTGCGCTCACACCTCTGATGATGATTTGTGCACTGACTGCTTTTATCAAGTAGTTGACAGGCTGATCAGTGAATTGACAAGACACTTCTCTAAAGATGCTGACGATATGATGATGGGGGTCTCAGCTCTCAGCCAACAACACAAGTCATTCTTAGACAATCAGTGTCTATTGCCCATGGCACAGTTTTACGGCATAACTGAAGAAAATTTAAATGCAGAGATGCACCAAATCTGCCATTTGCTTGAAAGAAAAACAAAACAGGGACACTTGATTAAAAACACTTCTGAATTGCTGTTTCTTATGGAACCATATAAAGATGCATTTATGGACTTGCAAAAACTCCTCCCCTTTTCCAAATTCCTGAAACCTTAGGATAACACCAGTTCAATAAACTGGTCAATTGTTGCTGACTATGCAAATTGCATGCAAATCCTGACAAGCCTGCAGGCAGTACGAGAGCAACAATTGCCTCAGAATCTTCTCCTTCGCGCTGTCATTGTCGAAGATGCACCAGAGGACATTACAGCTTCTTTGCGTGGGCCCATTGACCTGCTGGACCCGCATGTGCACTGCATCGCCTACCTGGGCTTGGCCCATGCTGAGGCTGTGTTCTCTGAGTCCGACGGCGTGCACTGAAGCTGACTTGCTCCTGCGGGTTTTGAGGGCTCGGAGGAACATTGCTCGTGGACATACAGGTATGAGGTATATAATCGAGAGAGGCTGGTGGTTCCCTTAATGAATAGCCCAAGGAGGGACCTGCTGTCTTAAGCGAACGGCTTGATATGGCACCCCAGCCCAGAGCTGTGTAGCCTTTATGTGTGGACTCGGTACTTCATGGGTCCTAGAGGGGCTAAAAGCCCTGCCTCCCCATGCGCTTGACATGCTCACTGAGCCTCGTGCACCTTCTACTAGGCGTCTGTATGCTCTTAAATGGGATATTGTTGCTGCAATAGAGATATTGACCCATATGTCGAGGGCTACTGTCTCTTCATGGGCCTGGTCTAAGATCACAGCTATTTGGAATATAGACTTTGCAGCTGGCTGGTCCTCTCAGAATACTTTCACCAGGGTTTACAAGTTGGATGTGCTGTCCTTGGCATCTGAAGTGCTTTCAGTGAGTCATTAATCTCACTTATTCTTCTAGTTTATTGCAATGCTGCAATTTGGGGCACGGTTTGTTACCGCTTATAGCTGTTGACACTGTGCAGTTCTATGTACATTTTTATATGTGCTTCTGTACCAGGTTGTCACCACGTATGGCTGTTGACACTGCACAGGCCTATGTACATTTTTATATTTATATAGTAAAACCCCACTTCTCCATTACCGTCATGAACTTGCCCATTGTCAGCATAACCTAAAATCATTCACAATAGCCCCAATCTACTGTTGCAGATTACAGTAGGTTACTCGAACTATAAATTTAGAAACTGTGTACTGTTGTAATTGCGTGCTGTGTATTGTTGGAATTGTGTGCTGTTGTACCCCATGCTTGGTGTGGTCTTAGCCTTGGTTCGGGCTGATCTTCGCTGCTCTCACATTGAATGCTTCGCAATCTAGAGTGAATGCTTAATAGAGAACATCCTAGCCTTGGTTCCCTGTGAGTGGGAACAAGACATTGCAAAGATAGCCAAGCTCACCAAGCTTCTAAGGCAATTGTCGCTCTCACTGCATTATATACTGCCTGCAAGCTTGTCAGTATTTGCATGCAATTTGCAAAGTCAGCAACAATTGGCCAGTTTATTAAAGGGGAGGAGTTCCCTGGTTACGACAGTAACTGGAGACGTTTTCTTCCAACTGTTTACAGTTGTATAGGACTTTATAACTCATTTAAGACCGTATTTATGAGGTCACTCGCCAAAACCGTGCATTTTGACATAATTGTGTGTGTTGTTGTCCATTGAAGCACTACTGCTGCGCTGTCTGAAGCAGCTCAGAGCATGCGTACAGCCGAATGCGCTGAGAATTTCAAGCTGAGACTTTCAAACTACTCCATTTGATAATCGTCAAGACACTCATCAAGAGAAAACACAAGAACAAAAGGCATATGGCAGAAATCATAATAAAGACAAAACTACAAGATAAAATACATGAAAACCATTAACCACAAACAAAACCCAAAACCAGGTGTAGCATATCCCCCCTCTAAGGGCGGCTCCATGACATGGACCGTGGAACAATGGACAAGACCATGGGTCATGGAGCAATGGTGGACTTGGATCATGGCATGGATCAGTGGACAAGACCATGGGTCATGGATCAATGGTGGACTTGGACCCTGGAGCAAGGGCAGGTCAAACTATGGAGCATAGGTGGGCCTGGACAGTGAAACTCTGAAGGGCCTGGGCCAAAAAGCAGTGGCAAACAGTGAAACACTGGAGGACCTTGGCCATGGGGCAGAGGCAGACTGTGGAACAATGGCGGACCCAGGCTATGGAACAGAGGCAGACAGTGGAACAATAGAAGACCTGGGCCGTGGAGCAGTGGCAGACAGTAAAACACTGGAGGACCTGGGCCGTGGAGCAGAGGCAGACTGTGGAACAGTGGAGCAGGAGACCACCAGGTCAGATCAAAAGGAGCATGGTGGAGCTGACAGAGCAGGAAGGCATGGCAGAGCAGACAGAGCAGGAAGGCAGGGTGGTGTCGGCAGAGCAGGAATCCATGGTGGAGCAGAGACATGGACAGACCACTTGACTGTGACCATTACAGGAAGGGCAGAAGAGGGTGGCAGGACCTCTAAGATGGCTGGGCTTGAGAGCGCCAAATATTCGTGGTTACCCTGCAAACAAGCCTGCACTGGCCCTTTACGGGCTGCCAGCGTAGGGCCCCTGAGAATTTGCTCATTGGCAAAACGTTGGCCCCTTAGCACTGGCCCTGCACGGGCAGCTCTCACTTAGCCTCCAGGAAGCTTAAGCGCTGTTTTATTGAAAATAATAAAGTTTGAATTCACCGTTATGGAGGTAAGCACTTGCTTTAGTTGGGTTCCTGACCTTTGACTTTTTAACTTAAGTTTTTCTTTGGCTGCTCGAGCTGTGTGTCTCTGAAGCACATTTGTTATAGCAAAAGTTGCAAGAAGAAAAACTAATTACATAGTGGCTTGATTCTCTGAGCTCACCCAGAGTTCCATTTCTGAGGACATTATTTAGATGTAATTATTTCACCTTATAGTAGTCCTAGAAGACAAATGCATGAAAATTTGTCCTGTTTTAATATTTTGAATTTTTTTAAGTCGTTATGCAGAAATCACTCACACAGATATCAAGATTCAGCGTATGAACCTCAACAATGGTGAGAGTCAATAAAATATTCAGATCTACTCTGAACTTCACAAAACAAGCTTTTCGTTGATTGTCACCATTGTTGAGGTTCATACGCTGAATCTTGAGTCTACATGATCCTGTCCAAATAATTTCTGCATAATGACTTAAAAACATTTAAAATATTGAAGCAGGGTAAAATTGCATGCAGTGGAATTCTAGGGCTACTATAAAGTTAAATTATTAAACCTAAATAATGTTCTCAGAGATTAGCCTCTGGATAAGATCAGTGAATCAGGACAGTACGTGATGACTGAATCATCAATAAGTAACCATCACCATCTGATCAGCTTGTCTTCTCACAACTTTTGCAATAATGAATGTGCTTCAGAAACACACAGTTATAGCAGCCAGAGAAAAACTTAAAAAGTTAAAAAGTCAAGGGTCAGGAACCCAACTAAAGCAAGCGCTTACCTCCATAACGGTGACTTCAAACTTTATTATTTTCTATAAAACAGCGCTAAGGCTTCCTGGAGGCAAGAGGGCTGCCCTTTGCAGCCAACGTGCCAATGCAAATTCTCAGGAGCCCTGGCTTGTTTGCAGGGGAGGCTCTTGAGTGGCGGCCATCTTGTGAGCAGGCGCTGGCTTGGGAGGCATGACGAGAGCAGGCCCTGTCTTGGGAGGAATGACGAGAGCAGGCCCTGGCTTCGGAGAAATCACGAGAGCAGCACTGGCTTGGGTGTGACAGGCCCTGGAGTAGCAGAGGTAGATCTGGTTGACGTGAGTGGATACTTTTAGTTGACTGGCTGCAGCAGACACAGACATAGCAGGCATGGATTGAGGTTCATGATGAACACGCTGAGGCATGACTTTGATGATCTGTGTGAGTGATTTCATTGCAATAACAGACTTGGCACAAAAAATTGCAAGGTCAATTTTGTTCCAAGTCCTGTATGACGTGGGCAACGACAAAACCAGGAGTCCTCCACAAAAATTTTCATAAGCAACCAGGAAAACAGCCCGAGGGGGAAATTGGTTTTCTAAGAAACACCGTCCATGCTGGCTAGTTCCTAGAATTGAGTTCCTAGAACTACGTGGTGTGAAAGCTCCTTTTGTCGTAGTATCCTTTCAACCCTTACACCATGTCTACACCGGACGCGAGCGACGCAACAAAAAACAATAGAACCTATTCTGCTGTCTGCACTGGATGCGGCGCAACAAATCCCCGACAGAAAACTGCTGCTGCATTCTATTTATGACGTATTGACACAAATTTCAAATGATTTTCAATGGTCGCTTTGTCGCGTCCAGTGTAGACAGACTAGATGTTGCAAGTAAAAATAAAGTCCTTGATCGCAACCTTGTTTGAGTCCCTTCCAATATAAAAGTCTTTGCTACTCACTCATAAAGACAGTCAATTGTCGCCATCTAATGGTGTAACAATGTAACAAAAATCACCATTTCTGCCACACAGACACCATTTAATACTATTAATAAATACTGCTGTTATTTATTAACAGTTAATAATATTGTTTATCGAACAATAATATTTACAGGTGCCGTATGTAATAATGACAGATAGTGGCTGAAATGGGTACTGCAGTCTTTTTCTCCCATCCTCTCCTCCTCAGACTCAAAGCCCACACGTGTTGTCAGATTGGTTTACACAAATGAGAGCAATTGACAATGAAAGGCGACAAACCTTACATAGTAAACTGATGAGTTGATTTATCTGTATATTAACATACCTGGGGTCATAGATTTTTTTTTAGTTGGATGCTGATGCTTTTTAGGTCAGGTAGAATCTGTGATCTTTGACCTAGTTCGTTCAGTCAAAAGTACTAAAGCTCAAAATTACATAAATATAGAAAGTTATGAAACTTTGCCTGTCAGATAAAGTAATTTACTCTGGCACAAAATAGTACATTAATGAGACCAAAGACTGACCGTTAGATTTACCTAAAACAATTTATATCTCATGTTTAACCACTATAGAGACATCAGATGCAGCAGCAAATTCCAGAAGTTCTCGCCGCGGTAAGGCTTTTCTTCACAGGTTCATGAGCGCTGGAGCGACCACTGACGCCCTAAAGCTCACGTCTCTGAAAATATCGAAGATAATTTTCAAATACGTGTTATCTTTATAAACAAATTGCATATTTGAAGTTTAATCAACAACATTCTCACCTAAAAACTCTTAAAACTACATTTGGTAACACAACAACAGTATTTCTAAAATTGTAGTGGATTTTGGCGTCTGCTATGACACTCGCTGTGAGAAATGCTGTAAAGCGGAGTGATACAAACTGTGAAATGGTTCCCATGGTGATATTGGGGAATATCTCATGATTTGAAAGACCTCCCAGCCAATCAGATTTGAGAACCACATCAAACCGTTCTATAAATATATACCTATGACTGTAAGAACAATCTCTCTCTGGATAAAACCTCATCAACCAAAAATGACAGCAAAGATTGCATTTCCACCAAATATATGTTTGTGTAAAATCTGCTTATGTTCCTCTGAGAATTTAGGCATGGACCTATCATACATTTTCATACGAATTAATATGAAATCGCCAACTTGTGACTGGGTTGGCTATTCAGATGCTTCTTCCCATAATTGTTCTCTTGTATAAAAAACACAATGGTTGAGAACTGGTTTCTTTCAGTGTTTTAACAAATATTTGTCAGTCCATTCTAATTTGAACTGATGGCTCTGTTTTGTGTTTGTTTTGGCTTAGTCAATGACATGATGACACCAATAAAGGTGAACATTTTTTCTGTCATTTCACAAGTTTGTGTGCCTATTGTAATCTTAGCATACATGGTCAACGTTTTTTTAGCTGTGGATATTCTGATGGAGCTCCGATTTGCTCTACCTTTCTCGAATGTTTAATTATTGAGATTAATTATTGGATTTTAAAAGCATTGATGAATAATTCTTAAAATGCTTTCTGTCATTAAGACAGGTATCTGTGTTTCTTTACTGTAGAAATATTCCCACATTAAAAGACTCTAATAGGGATTATAATAGAAGAAAAAGACAGGAAAATTAAGCGTCCCTGTGAAATCCAGGTGAGAGACATGACTGATGCTTTAGAGAGAGAACAATGGGGTCTGAGCAGAATAAAAATGAAGACTCAAGAACCAGCAACACAGTGTAATATCGACATTTTTGATGTGGTATTTAAATGTGGATTTATGTTATTATAACACAAGCAACATCACCTCTGTGCACAGGGTATGATTTGATAGTGAATGATTTTGTTTGTATCACCCATAAAATTTGAGCAGCCATTATAATCTCATAATACATGTTCTTTATCTAATGTCTCAGATGTGGAACACTTCCTTTGCAGGACCACAATTAAAGTCTCACATCAGTGGGTCTGGCACACGACAGGAAATGGGTGTTTGCATCCTCCACTTTAGTACCGACTTTCCTCCATTATGACATCACAGGGATCAGGAAGTCATTGGAATGGAAAAAAATGCTTTAAAGCCCTGAGCGGAGGACAGCCATGAACCACACAATATACAAACAGATGCCAGGTGACTGAGGAAAGACTGCGAGATGAATAAAAGGGAAGGAGACGCGACCTGCCCCAACACAGGGTGCTGCTGGTGAGCCGCAGGCTTCGTTTGGGGCCTCTAGAGTGCTGCAGAGAGCAGGATGTTTTGGTTTATTTAGCGCTTAATGTGGGTGTTTCTGACCAGGTGTGCAGTGCCCTCCTCACCACAGAGAAGTAGATTTATGAGACTGAAGGCTCAGGGCAAGAGTAGAGTACACTCTCTACTATGCTACTGCTATGCCACAAAGTGAAAAATAATACACTTACATATACATTTGTTAACATTAAAACATCTATAATGAGCCTGTATCTGATTCCTCTGATAAATAATAAAACTAAACTTTATTTTATATAGTGCCTTTAAATGAGCTTCACAAAGTGCTTTACATGTTAAACAATGCAAACATCACAAACTAGTAAACATACATAAACAATAAATCAACAGTGTAAAATGACAGGTTTTGAGAAGCCAGGCCATGCAGTGCAGTGTTTGTAAGCATAAGAACTTTAAGATCAACCCAATATCCAGAGCCAGTGCAAAAATGTCAAAATTAGACTAATGTGATCACTTGCTCGGGTCCTGATTATGATCCAAGCAAAGAATAATAGTTCAAATAAACGTTAATATTCTCAATCTATTTTTGGAGCTTGTCAGCTTCTGGACAGTATGTGCTTTCACTGTAACAGCAAAAACAAACAAAGCATTTGCATTAATTTACTCGTGTATTGCTTCAGGTGTGGGAAACAATAAAAATAAAATAATTTACAAATCTAAATCACTGTCTGCAAATTAAATATAAAATGGACTTTTTCACTTTAGAAACAACACAAGGATGAATACCTGATTACAGAATTTTCCTTTTTGGGGCAAACTAACTCTTGCATAGATTCACATTGGTGTTATTTTTGAAGTTAATGTATTTTCCAGAGTGTAGTCTTGATGTCTAGCTGCCATAAAAATTAGACTTGTAGATTCTGGCAAGGCTTCAACTGATTCTCTGCTGTGATTGTTACAAGATATCGTTTTACTTTCTTGTAGAGGTGGCTAAATGGAAGAGAGACAGTTTAACCTATGAGGTACTGTGAGGTCAAATATAATTACCATAATTACCACACATGTACTACAAACGCACCGCTCTTATCTATGTTATTTCAATTAGTCTTTATGAAAATAACAGGTACAGCTGGAATACTGTTTGTAGTATACTGTCTGATGACCTTCTGTCACACAATCAGTAGGTCAGGAGAACATCAAAGCACAGGAGTAAGGCACTCATAATGTGAAAATAACCAGCAATTAGACAGCTAGATAGATGATAGACAGCTAGATAGACAGACAGACAGACAGATAGAATAATCTGCTACGATGATCATCACAGATTAGTGGCCTTTCTGTCATTGCACTCTAGTATGTGTGTGTGTGTTTATTGAAAGCATGTGAGCTGAGAAGATAAACTGCTAGTTGGCCATTAAGTGTGCTGGACATCAGACCCTCAGTTTTTTTCTCTCAAACAGTCTTTTCTCATTTGTTCGGTCATGGGCCGGTGTGGCTGGCAGTCTCCTCTGGGGCAAAACTGGAATGCTTAGCAGCTGCTTGTTCCGAGGGTCTTTTCTCCATTTCCCAAATTATCACAATCATGTCCTGTATTCAAAATGAACATTTCTATTCTGTATAAACAGTTATTATATCTGATGATACAAGTTTCTCATCATAACAGGCCTTGGGTTTGTCAAGATCTTTATCTGATTGTTGTTAAAAAGACAAAACACACGAGCATGAGTTCTTCAGTGCAATAATAAGCTCCACTCAGAATTCAGTCATCTTCAAAAACCACTAACTTGCAGCAAGGGAAATTAATATACCTATCCTTTCTGCAAACCAAGAAAATAGATGAGAACAAGAATTGTTTAAATGGTTAAATACAAATCTTTGATTCACTTTGTAAACAGATGTGATATTTGTGTTGTTTGGTTACGGCATGCCACGGCATTCTCATTTCTTTTATTATGACTATTTTCTACATTTTAGAATGTTGAGGAATTGTGTAGTGACCAACACTGTAGTGGAGGCACTGTCACTTCTAACTAATATTAGTGTAGTCTGAACACTGCTACTGAATGTGAAGTTTAATTGCCAAAGTGTGTCCACAAGAAACCAAGTTAAAGTTGTTATTTGATTATCCTGACATGGCTACTGTAAAATGTTATTATCATCCCTCACATTTTTTTGTCTTTTGCCAGATAAGCTTTTCCATGGGCACACAGCTCTGTGGTGCAGAAATAGTAAGAAAGGAGCAGACACAATTTTCATAATGGATGCTCTGAAAAGGTGTCCCTCCATAGTTGTGGCTATTACTTTTTAAATAGCAACGCCTTGTGGGCCAAATCTAGCTTATTTTTGCCCTTGTGGTTTGGTTCTAGCATTAGGCTTTTGTGAAATAGAATCCAACAAACAATTAAAGGAACACTTTAGGTCTGTGCATTGAGTGTGTTCGACTAAAGCCGACTGAACTCTGGGGTGAGACTGGTTGTCAAATGAAGGAAAAAGACGCGCATTCATTTGAATACACAATTAGAATATCACTCCTTGGTTCATAGTGTGCTCATGAAGTTGCTCTTATTGGTGGGTACTGCGTTACATCACACTGATTTAATGACGCGAAGTCTTCCTGTTTCCTTTATTTGAGTCTTTAAGTGCTCCTTACAGCTGGAGGAGCGCGTGCAGAGCGCTGGACAGCGGCTGTCCCATCATTACCGCCTGTCACTCACTTTTTGATCCACACCGTCTCGTCCACTGGGAGATTTCATTTCGTATTATACTATTTATCATCTCACAAACCACAGAAGCCTTTCTGCAGTCATTTGTGAGGTAAGTGACCTCTTGTCCTGTACGACAGTGAATGATGAAGTTTATCGGTGAGGGAGTTACAATGTACTGAGGTTCACTTGTCTTTTACTGTCAGTTGAAAACGCACCGTCTGTCAGGTTTAAACTTGTTTCCCCGTCTTGCATTGTTTATGTTTCTTTTGGACTTTTATGTGATTGTCGCTTCTATTATATTATTTATAGTATGAATGAATGAATGACCGAATGAGGCATTTATATAGCGCTTTATTGTGTATTGTTGTACACCCAAAGCGCTTTACAATCATAGGAGGGGGTCTCTCTTCAACCACCACCATAGTAGTATTAATATATTATTTATTTATATGATTTCGATCGATTTGGATGCTTATATGTGACATTTGACACGTATCATGATATTATATGTTATCCGTATCAATAAATTTGACCATATGTTTGACCATTGTGTTTGACCACGTCAAATACATTTTAAATATGGGTCAATGACGTGACGATCACTTTTCAGTAAAATGACACTCTAAGCAGTTCACAAATAAAATGACTTGAATTCACGATTTCAACTCTTCT
Organism: Schizothorax lantsangensis; assembly: GCA_027422415.1. NCBI lineage: Eukaryota > Metazoa > Chordata > Actinopteri > Cypriniformes > Cyprinidae > Schizothorax > Schizothorax lantsangensis. Next base: position 28,853,301 of record CM049855.1, on the reverse strand, counting down.
ATAATGAGCATTAAAAAAAAGACAGACCTGTACTATTAACAGAATGTCATTTTCAAGAGCAAAACCTTAGTTTGGCATAATGTTTTATTATTATTATTTGTTAGATTTTAAAAAAAAGTTTGCTTATTAATATGTGCAAAAAGTTGTATGGTCTGACCAACAAAGTCCAGCGGTCCAACCAGCATGCAGAACAGGGCCGTGCAGAGACTTTTGGAGGGACAGGTGCTCAAAGTATAAAAGGGGCACATGGAACACAGCTTTTAATAGGGCTGTGCTCTTTGCTGATATGTGCATCGAAATGGATGCTTCTGTATTGATACAGCAGCAAATGCCATGACGCAGGTTTGAAAAAGAAACACAGAACAGAAAAGACCATTTTAAGTTTAAATGTTAAAGACATTTTTTGCACCTCTTAATTACTCTGGAATGATATTATATTATTATTATTATTATTATTGTTGTTATTGTGTTTACAGGGTATGGTGGTTTTGCTGTTGTAAACACTACTGTTGTTGTTGTAGAAAAAAATATTCCTGTCTTATTTAAAATTGAATTCTATTCTAATCCTGTTCTGAATTTATTCATTTTTTGAATGACAATGATTATAAAAACAGGATTGATAAGTATAATTCAGAGGACGAGAAAATCAGTATAAGCCTGTTTTACCAGTGTTGTGATAATTATTTTTAAGGCACTTCTACGTTTTTTAAATAAATACTGTAATAATAATAGTTCAAAGTATGAATAGTTTTTAGTCAGATAACATAAAAAAGACAAGACACCTCGACGCACTTTAAACTTTTCCCAATTAAACAGCAAGAACGAAAGAGAACAAGCACCTTTGTTTTTATTGCTGTGAGTAGAACTACGTTAGCTGCATTTTTAATATTTAATATTCATTTTAATAAAATGTAAATTCGTCCCCGGCACTTTATTCAAGCTCGAGCAGGTGTTTTCACATAGAGGTTTCTAGATTTAAATCTAGATTTAAATTAAACAGACATGACCTGACGTTTTATTCGTATCCAAAATGAGGAAATATGAATATCAGGAGAGCTGAACACTCTCATGCAGTGCGTGTTTAATTCATACTCGAAGCCAGAGGGAGCTCTCGCGCAGAAACTTAAAAGCTGAGCTGAATAAAAAGCAGAAATAATTTTACTGATGAAACGTGAAGACAATAAACACACAATTGCGAAAATATATGGTTTATGTGTTTTTCAAGTTATCTTCAGGTAATAAATAAATAAACTATATGAAAAATGCAGTACTGATTGACATATCATTTAGTATAGAAACTATAAAATATATATTTCCTGAATTATTCTGTGATAAAAATGGGAAAAGGGTGTTCGTAGTAGCCTTTATAAACCAATCATAAAATTGTCATTAGGAAAACATTGAACAAAAATATTGCTTTTATATTTTATTTTATATTATTGCTAACTGTGCTTCCACAACAGCTGTGCATGATCTCTTCACGCCGTTCTCGTAAAATAATAATAATTCAATAATATAAGTTTACAGGCACACCACTTAGCTGAGAACTCCACTTACCGGCAGCCGCGGACGTTATTGAAGGCATCCTAAAGCCGTGTGTGTCTGAACGTGAGGGATCTTCCCGGATGAGATCATCAGGTGAAAGGTCATCATGTGGATAATTTAATTCACAGCTAAACTATTATTAATTAATTTTACTAATAGTTAGATTGGGCAGGCCTTCACAAAAGGGCGTTTAATAAAAAAAATAAAAAAATTGCCTTGACAAAAGGGCACTTTGGGCATCAAGGGGAAAAGGGGCAGGTGCTCAAGCACCCCCCCCAACCCCCCCCCCCCCCCACCCCCCCCCCCCCCCCCCGCACGTGCCTGATGCAGAAACATGCAGAAAAAAATAAAAAAGCAAATGATATCATAGATACCAATAATGCATGGTATTTATAAGTAAGTAAATAAGTAAATATATTGGTCACACCACATGACAATTTTAGAGTCATTTAGTTAAAACTTTTATTAAAAACCCACCATGATTTTAGGAAAGATCTTAAGATCTGATGAAGTTGGCCAAAACATCAATGTTTGTTTATTTATTTATTTTATTGTTTGCAGAGTGGGTCTGCACTTTCTTTTTAATTCTTTTAAAGGACATTTAGATTTTATTGGGTTGAACCTTGGATGAGCATTTTCCTTTTATTTTTTGACCTGGTTTTTAAGATTTTTCCATATTTTTATTGTAAAGACTCTTTTGTCCACTTTAAAATGTATCATAAAACAATATGGTATGAAAAACAGACTTTTCCAATAATTGCAATAAATTAAATAATTGTTGACTGAGGAATGTATCTTTAGTCTCAGGGTCAGATGCCCTCACTGCTGCATGTTCAAATTAATTCACTTCTTGAAAATGTCTGCAGTCAAATCTCTCCCCTTGCTTCATAACAAATAATAATGATGTAAGACTTAACTACTAATTAATAATAGAACTAATATAAAATATGTGTGTATATATATATATATAAAATATGTGTGTATATATATATATATATATATATATATATATATGTGTGTGTGTGTGTGTGTGTATATATTTTAGAGTTTACATTTGGTCTTTTTATTAAAAATGCATATACATTTTGGAATTTGAAATATCATGATTCCAGTATGAAAGACGCTAGATTATTTTGTGTTTCTCTCACTTTTCTGTCCATAGGTGACTGTGATAAAGGTGTGAAAGTTCAGGATTGTGGGAAATGGGTCAGTAGCACCAGAAATGCCAGACCATGATACAGAGTTCCATCTGAATCGACAGACAAAAAGAAGACGCGTGGACATTGGAGTGAAGAGAATTGTTAGCTCATCTGCCTCATCAACACAAACAGATTCTGCCATCATCACTGTCACCCGTGCAGCCAAATCCACTGTCATCTTTGATGCAATGAACTCCCATCACAGTAAAAAGCAGGATGTGCTTGAGTGCCAACGGGCTCAGCTCGGTGAGGCCAAATCAAATGTTCTCCGCAAACTGCTTAAAAGGGGTAGCTCATATGAGGATAAAATGATACCCTTTTCTGGTGCCACTATCATCACGAACCTACTGAAGAGCAATAAGGCAATGAGAGGAACAGGAGGCAGGGAGGCAGTGATCCCCAGGAAAGCAGAACCTGAACTACTACAGGAGGACACTTGCAGCAACTCATCCCAGGAGAGCGCTGAAGAGTGTCTCTCACCATTTGGAAAAATCTCACTGGACCACGTGGACTCTGAGCGGCTAAATGAAGAGCACCTTCAGGCCAAGCGTGCTCGTGTCGAGAACATCATTCGTGGAATGAACCACTTACCAAATGTGATGGCAACCTCTATTTCTAGTGGAAAGGATTGTGAGCGGGAGTTAGAGGGAGAAACCAACATTACTGCACAGTCGTTCAGCCCAAGAGAAAGCAATCGTGAAAACAAGAGGAAAAGAAAATTACCTAAACAGCAGCAGCATAGCTTCCAGCAGATGGTTTCCCCACATAAACAGCAGAAGGTTGAAGAACGCAGGCAGCTGAAACTACAGCTGGAAGACATGCAGAAACAGCTGAAACAGCTTCAAGAAAAGTTCTTCCAGATCTATGACAGCACAGATTCAGAAGCAGATGGAGTGAATCTCTCAGAAGACAGTGTACGATCTGATGGGATGTTAGTTGATGGTGGCATCAATGAACATCTCATTCAAAATTCTGTGGCTGATCGATCTGATAATGAGATAGCAGACTTGGATCCAGGATGCTTTCTGGATGAAGCGAAGGCCCTGCACCGTGAACAAGTATTGCTGGATGGAGAGATGGACAAACAGGAAGGTTCTTTGAGGAGCAAAGGTTTGATGTCTATGCATGAAGTAGGCAAACGTCTGGCAGAAACCCTTAAGCAGGAGCTAAACTCTGCCATGTCTCAGGTGGTAGACACCGTGGTGAATGTTTTTTCAAAACCTCCACGGCCACTGTTACAAGTATTCCCATCACTCCCAGCAAATGAGGACCACTTTGCTTTTAACGGGGACAACCCAAACTTCCACACTGCTAATCAGAGACTGCAGTGCTTTGGTGATGTTATCTTTCCTAGCCCACTTGACTCATTTGTCAGGGTCCCTCTTCCTTGTGCCAACGATCAGACGGAGGCACTACCACTGGTAGTACAAAAGTCTGTATCCGAACACCATCAGTCCTCAGACCCTGGAGCTCAGAATGGTCACCCTCATCCCTCCTTACACCCTTCTTCTCTTTCTGGAAACACAGGCTTCATCTCCCCATCATTCCGTCACCCATTTTCACTTCCTCTTCTGGGTTACTCATTTCAGAGCACACTTGGTGCCTCATCAACAGGATATTCTAGTAAAGACTCTCCTGGCTTAATGGATCTGTCAAGGGAGACCACCAGCTTACGAACAAAAATGGCTTCCAGCCAGCATCTGATGCGTAACCGTTCTTGCTCACCACTTTTCCCAGGAAGCAAAGCTGAAGGACTGTCACTCATCAAATCTGAATATGGGGACCTACAGGACATGTCAGACATCTCTCCATACTCAGGCTGTACAATATCCTTTTCATAGTAGTGAAACTTTCCTTTCACTTACTATTTACATCTTAAAAATGTTCCTGGTCAGGGTACATTATTCCCTAGATTAAAGTATTATCTAATTGTTAAGTAATATTTAATTAAAATGTAATTACTTGCTTTGCCTCTAAAATGATAGCTCATGTTAATCTTAATCAATAGCCAAACAGCATAGGAGCAAATGCTCATTCATTTTATGGACAAATTCATCGGACAATGGTAAGAATAACTTCAATTTTGGGTGCTGAACTTTGTGTACAAAAACAGGTGATTGACAAAATGCAACTGCTGTTTTTATTGTTCTGCGTGAGAAATGCATTAAAGTGTAACTGCATTTTGTCACAAAATACTGTCACATAATTCATTCAGTCCATGAAGCTATTCAGGTTGCACATGGTGTGCGATAGCAGCTATTAACATAGCAAACCTAGATGGAATCCATCTCTAGTCTGGAAACTGTTAAATTTACAGTCTCATGAGAACGGCTCTTCACTCCATAGACGAGAGTTGCAGAGCTCATTAGCATTTAAAGGGACATGCACTGAAATGGCTTGCTGTGAACAGAGAGCTGTTTATGACAAGGTAAAAAGGGTGTTTTACACTACCATTGAGAAGTTTTAGCCAAAGTATGTTATAGCCTTTTCATTAAGACCAGAGGTCTCAAACTCAATTCCTAGAGGGCCACAGCTCTGCAGAGTTTAGCTCCAACCAGCTCCAACTCACACCTGCTTGGATGTTTCTAGTGATCCTGAAGATCTTGATTAGCTGGATCATGTGTATTTGATTAGGGTTGGAGCTAAACTGTGCAGAGCGGTGGCCCTCCAGGAATTGAGTTTGAGACCAATTATTAAGACCCTAAAGAATCATATCAACTTGTGGAAAATGGGCATCCAATTACCCCTTTAACTAAAGAGTGATCTTTGTTAAACTGGCTAAATAATTCTGTAATTCTTGATAGCTGTGCGTCTTTCAACCCATCAGATTCAAGCAGGGCCGTTGCTAGTGGGGTGAAAGGTGGGGACAATTCTAGGGGCCCCCACTGCCCAGGGCCCCACAAAATCCAGGAATTATACTATATAGGCCCATGTTCTGTGAATAATTCTAATATTTTATTAGTTGTATAACTGAGAATTAGAAAACCACAAAAAAGCATCATTTGGTTCCATCTTGTATATTGTACAGTATATGATATGTGTGTGTGGGGGGGCCCACATCAATATTTTTTCAGGGGGCCCCCAATCCTCTAGTGTCTCTAGTGGTTAAACATAAGTTACAATTCATTTGGGTAAATCTAATGGGCAGTCTTTGTACTTTTGACTGAATTGCCTAGCAACTTTTATGATGGCTGTTGTTGTTTATTAATTATTATTTTCAATCAGTAATATTTTACTCTTTTGCAGCTGTGCGCACACAATGCCAATTAAAAAACCCACCATGATTTTAGGAAAGATCTTAAGACTGATGAAGTTGGCCAAAACATCAATGTTTGTTTATTTATTTATTTTATTGTTTGCAGAGTGGGTCTGCACTTTCTTTTTAATTCTTTTAAAGGACATTTAGATTTTATTGGGTTGAACCTAATATTTTATTAGTTGTATGGATGAGATATTATTTTCCTTTTGAAAACCACAAAAAAGCATTTTTTGACCTGGTTCCATGATTTTTCCATATTTTTATTGTAAAGACTCAGTATATGATATGTGTGTTGGGGGGGCCCACATCCACTTTAAATCCCTAGCTCTAGCCTTGGATTCAAGCATCCAACAGCATGTATTATTTATAGCTCATTTCTTAAGTACAAAATAATAAACTGTGACCTTTAAATGTAGTGGGCTACGTAGTGAATTTCGGTGAACTGGGTCTATGGTTATATTAATTTCTGAGTCAGATAAACCTGAACAATATGGATTTGCTTGCTACTGGCATTTTAAGCAGATAAAAGTTCTCCTGTCTGTCCAAAGTTATATTGGCAGTGGTTGAGTTTGTTGTTTGACAGACACAAAAGGCTTTGCACTGATGTCAGAGCTCAGAGAGGCCTTAAAGGAGGTAACTCAGTCCTCTTTGTCTGGGAAATTTGCCCACTCAGCCATTTTGTTGTCTGGCAGAGGTCAGAGCGGGACAACAACAGGAGTGTCACACACAGTGCAGTTTGAACTTCCAGTGTGTGCTCTTATCTTAAATAGATTATTGATGAATGCTGAAAGTATGGAGGAAAATATGCAGCGTTGGCAGACAGCCAAACTGTTTTCCCTTCAAGGTCTGACATAGTAAACCTTTATCATTTATTTAATAACATCAGCAACACTATGTAGTTTTATTTTGTTTGTTTATTTGTTTGTTTGCTTATAATTTAATTTAATTCCAAACCAGTTTTTTTTTTTGCCTTATCCTGATTCACTACAAAAAGTCTCTAATAATGATTTATTTTTAAGAATGTCGAATCAAAATTGTCACCTATGAAAAACTTTTCTAGCTTGCTATGCTCAAAAGAGCCTCCCAAAACCTTTACCGCTATATTTGTGTTCTGTCCCTGCTAAAATGAAGGTTACAAACACATTTGAAGGTGATATGCAAATGCTATCTTTATCTCTTTGACATCTGGAGGTTTGGGATCAGGGCATAGGGAAAGACGTTGCCCGCTTTGCCTGTAAAATGAGTTTCTGATGTAAAATATGTTGGTGTGGTGTTTTTCATGTTTTATTGAACGTGACGAGCCGGCACCTTGAGTGATGAGATGATAATGTCAAGCAAATCTTAGCACTGGGCTTATTTTCCTTTACTGCTAGTGTTAAATCCAGGATGGACTGTCCCCAAATCACCTGAAGAAGGCCAAACTGATGTTCTTTTACACCCGGTACCCAAGCTCCAGCATGCTCAAGATGTACTTCTCAGATGTGAAGGTGAGTGCAGACTGATAGAGATTCTTTAAAACCTAACTAATCAGTATTTAACACTCTTTGTGTTTTAGTTTAACAGGTGTATCACATCTCAGCTGATAAAGTGGTTCAGTAACTTTAGAGAGTTCTACTACATCCAGATGGAGAAGTTTGCCAGGCAGGCCATAAATGACGGTGTGGCAGCAGTTGATGATATCAATGTGAGCCGTGATTCAGAGCTCTACAAAGTGCTCAACATGCACTACAATAAGGCAAATGATTTTGAGGTATGTGCTCACTTACAAACACACACAGAGACTTAACGTTGGTTAATGTTAAGAGTCATCTGTTAGACAGCCATTGGTAAAATGACTTCCTGGAGAGTGTCACCATTGTGTAGTATTTTCAAATCATTGCATCAAAATGCACTGTTTGTTTGAACGGCCCATTTCACACTGTTCTGCACATTTGGTGCATTTTGAGTTGCAGTTCATTTATAATACTGTAATGTGATGCAGTACTGTATGTTAAATGATGGTATTGTATTGTATTGTGAAACGGTCAATCGAGTCTAAGTTTATATGAAACACTATATTAAACATTGCAGCACACACAAAGACACACAAAGACAGTAATTACAAATATAAGGACACAGCCCTTCAATTGGGTAACTAACAGATGTTCGACTAAAAAGGCAGAATAACTAAAGTCTTCATAAGAAATGATCCAATACTAAAAGGAGCAAAACATGTAACCTGAGCTCTTGTACTCATGGTGAAAACATAATTAGCTTATTATAAAAACAACGGAAAGTTTCTGCTGTCTTCACTATAAAGAGGGTGGTAGAAGACGTCATTTTGCAGTAGAAGAGTGGGACAGAATGCTGCGGAAGGCTTTGTTTGAGTGTGTTTATAGGGGAAGGTGACCCGTCACTGCTGAGTGTTTCTGTGGCACAAATGTGCTGGAGTCATGTGATAGAAATCTACCCTCTCCTTCTCACTGCAACAGAATCTCTTCATCCCTCATGCATTTTCTGCCTCCACAGCCCTTAAGACTTAATTCATGTATCAACTGTCTCAGTTGTTTCGACTAAAAATAATGTGGATATCATTACTTAATTAATTACTTAGACAATCTGGTCCTTGACAAATTTGTCGGGAAAGTCATTGTGATTGCTCAGATTTCCAAAGATACCAAGTGTGAAGTTAGAGTAGACACATATCAAATATGTCATATTAATGATACAAGAGGTTAAATTATCTCAGTGATCTAATTTTTCTTACCCGTGGCTGTTCTTTCCTAATTTGACTGAAACGAAGAAATGGTCATTCTTTTGCACGCACACAAACACACATACATACAGAGACACAAGACACGGTGTTCTGGTTCCAGGAACTGCAGCAGCACTGTTATTTACATAAATAAATGAGGAATTTGCAAATAGTGCAGAGATCAGTGCACAAATCTACTGTTAGCTCCGTCACATGCTTCATCTGTGTGAAGACATGGAAGCGAACATGTTTTGCATGTTAAGGATTTTCTCAGTAGGTGTCTAAGAGATGGGATGGCTGATTAACACTTTGCTTAGGGAAAGTGTGCCAAGCCATGCAAATTTCACACACAAATCAACCGCCTTGACTTTTACCTGTGTGTGTGTGTGTGTGTGTGTGTGTGTGTGTGTGTGTGTTTCTAAGTCTGTGTTTATCCACTGGAATGAGAAATTGTACTACTTGTGAATGTAAGTGTCCCTTACCAATGTAAAAAAATAAATAAATGCCAATTAAAACCAATTGCAGGTTGCAAATATTGCCCTTTAATGGAAAAGTTAACTTCTGACCCTGTTTGGTTCCCTGAATGAAGGAGTCCTGCAGCTGTGACATCAAAACCCAGAACACTAATTCACTGATGGCTCCCTCAAGATTTTCCTATGGGTTTTTATAATGGGGTTTTTCAATTAATGAGTAAATTAAAGGTTTGTGGTAAACATAACTTGACAGTACTTTGATGTTTTGCTCTATAACGTGAATTACAAACACCCATACTGAAAATTTTGAACATTTTGAAGCTGTTATTTTATTTAGTTTTAAATGTATGTTTGTACATAAGAACATTTGGGGTAGTGTGCACATTTTCTGTTGTAGAACAGAACGTCAAAGTATCTACAAGTTATGTTAACCACCCACCTTATTTTACTCATGAATTGAAAAACCCCATTATAGAAACCTATAGGAAAATCTTGAGGGAACCAGTTGCGAATTAGTCTCCTGAGTTTTGAGATCACGGCAGCAGCACTCTAACTGCACCCAGGAGTGACGACTTCTAAAGCCTGAATGCAATCATGCCAGTAGCGTATATGAATAAATACAAATGCATAAATAAATGCATAATGCATAAATAAGTAAGTATATATATATATATATATATATATGCATAGTGGAGCACATAACCTGACATGCAAATCACCCATTTTGGACACAAGCTGACACCATGCATTCTATACTGTACTAGTTCTTTGGTTTTGTGAGATTCAGCTAGATGGTGTCTGTCAGGGGCTGATAGGTCAAATTAGGTAAAGGGCAGAATAAGACCATAAGGATAAAAGAAATCAGCCTGAAAAGTGTAGATGGGTCTGAATGTGATATTAAGGTTTTGTCATTTTTCAGATGTAGCAAAACATACAGTAGCTAGCAGTTATTGGAAGGAGTCAAGTTTGCTGACTGTCCTTTTTCAGTGTATTTATGTTCCATTTTCAGTGAGAAATTGTGCTGAATTCAGGATTCAGATTTCTAAAGTGATATCAGTGTGTTCTTTTAGTTGTTCTACACTTTTACCTGAGGGTGAAACACAGTCTTTTGGATATCCACACCTCTGACCTTGAGCAATCAAGGTCTCTGTAGTGCAGTGGAAAAACAACACACTACAGTTTTAGATGTATGACTGAGTTTTGTCATGTCCCAAGATCCCCTAGGCCTGGGGACATTATTTGTCTTAGTCAGTGATAGAGTCTGTGTGATTGGACCACCACAGTGGGACACAATAGTCAGATTAGTGGTAAACTTTTTTTTTTTTCTAAAGGCAGACTATGCATACAGTGGATAGTTATTTATCATTACTAACACTAAGCAGTGACATTATTTAAAATTTGTCAGTAAGACATTTATATACACTACCAAACAAAACTTAATTCTGGTCATTTTTAATATGAATAGTGCTACTATATAAATGTGTGATGTGGAACAATTTTATCACACACACCCTGAAAAACATGCCATCATGACACTGTGTGAAAGTGAAACGCAAGGCTCAACTCAAGGCCAGAGTTCAATGTGTTTACTTATCCTTCATCAAGGCTCTCAGTTTGATGCCTTGCTTTCAGAGAGGCCATCTGTGAGCCCTCAAATCAATCAGACAAACAGAAAGAGAGTGTGATCGAACATTGTATTATACCTGTGTAATTCGCAGCTGACATGGGAAGTGTTCTGGCCAACATTCCCATGTTGGTTGGTTATGGATTAAACGGAGCAGTTTAGAGTTTGTGTGCAGTTCATGGAGTCTTCAAGTATATCGCTTCCTCTATCTCTCATGGTCAATGTGTGTTTGGTGAGCACAGATCAAATAAAAACATGTTCCCAGAAGAAGACTGAGTCAAAGTACTGTCCTCTTTACTCTTAGACGAGGTCAACTCCAGAGTTTTGGCAACTATTTTTAAAGGAACAGTTCATCCAGAAATGAAAATTCTGACATTATTGGCCCATGCTCTGACATTCCAAACCTGTATGCTGTTTTTTCCCTGCGTAATGCAAAAGATTATGCTATTATGCAGTGTTAAATATATGTCTCATCGGTTGGCTTTAAAAGTTCAGAAAGCTGGTTATTTTTTTGGACATTAAAATACAGTATTTGACAAAAAATGATCTTATATATATATATATATATATATATATATACAGTATATATGCATATGTATGTATTAGGCAATATCACACAAGTAGACGTGAGCTATGGCTGTATATCGGCATATATACATATTTGGCGTGGGCACAAGGCCACAGGCTGAGTGCCGTAGGTAATCACAGCGTGCCAATATACAGCCATATCTCAGGTCTACTCATGTGATATTGCATTTATAAAACAGTTTGACAGCACATAAAAAATAACATCTTTAAAAGCCCTCTTTTGTGCAGAACTACTTCCTTCCGCCACGGATTCAAATCTAAATTTGACAGTTTAACAGCTGAGCCCAAGCCTCCTTTACTAATTCGAAAATGTCACTTTAGATTAAAACTAGTAACGAAGGAATGTTGAGTTGCTTCATTAAAAGCTTATTGTATTACTGTAGTAAAAGCAGTGTATTATGTGGAGTAGAGGATTATGAGAGAGAGATTGACTGAGCGATCATGATTACCTGCATCTGATAAAGCATTCATTCTTCAGATCAATCTCATATTCAGAATAAAACATTAGTTTGAATGTCAGAAAGGCTCCTACTATCCTTCATCTGTTAAGGGTGATTCCTGATGACAGCGCTGCTTGGTGCATTTGCTGCATACAAGCTGTTTTTGACAGAAAAAATAACTTCCTTGTTTAAAACTGCACTTTAGTATTTTTCAATTTAAAGTCTTTATTGCTGACTCGTAAAAACAGTATCTTGTCGCCATCTAATGGCGGAACAATGTTATTAAATCACCGTCACCATCACCATCACGAACACACACACACACACACACACACACACACACACACACACACACACACACACACAGTTTCCTAATACTAAATACTACTATTTATATAAAATATTACTGATTGAATAATAATAATTAATAAACAACAACAGCCATCATAAAAGTTGCTAGGCAATTCAGTCAAAAGTACAAAGACTGCCCATTAGATTTACCCAAATGAATTGTAACTTATGTTTAACCACTAGAGACACCAGAGCCAGCGGCAAATTCCAGAAGATCTGGCCGAGGTGAGGCGCTTTCTCCAGAGATAGAAATGTTGTTCATGAGCGTGGAATGGCTGCTGACGTCCTGGAGCTCACATCTCTGAGAACGTTGAAGCAAATTTTCAAATAGAAATCCAAAGTCCAAACAAGTAGGCTACATTATCACCTAAAAAGCTCTTAAAACTACATTCCATGACACAAAACATTATTATTTTTATAATTATAATGGATTTGGGCATCCGCCATGACACTCGCTGTGAGAAATATGGCAACTTCAGCAAGCGGAGTGATACAAATGGTGAAACAGCTGTTGGGTTTCTGTTGATGACTTTTGTTAGTTAAAATACCATCCCAATAACTGCAATTTACTATTTAAAATCCTAATAGATACAGGTATAAATTAATTATTATAGCAATTACTTCTACATAATTGAACTCTATAACACTTCCCTGATGGCAGTAATTGATATGTTGAAAATAAAACATTATTAATTCTATAAATAAACCATTGGCAGGTTGACCTCCTGAAGTATGTAAACACTTGTTTGAAGCCAACCAAAAAAGCATTTGAACTTACAGCTGAAATTTACAGGATGGTACTGTAGCTCACAGGGTTGGAGACCCCAGGGCTGGAGAGAAAGAATACTAAGAATACTTAGATAGAAAGCTGATGGGACACCGACAGCAGTGGTTCCCAACCACATCCCTGGAGCCCCTCCAACACTGCATATTTTGCATGTCTCCTTTATCTGATACACTTATTTCAGGTCTTGGAGTCTCTACTAATGAGCTCATTACCTGAAACAGGTGTGTTTGATTAAGGAGACATATACAATTTGCAGTGTAGTGGGGGCTTCCGCAACGTGGTTGGGACCCACTGACCTAAAGTACTGGACTTAAGGGTGCTTCTTATGCCTAGTTCAGACTACATGACTTTAAATGTCGGCAGATCGCTGTGCTGTTCTCAGATTACATGACTTAAAGGGGTCCTATTATGCTTTTTCACTTTTTGAATTTTAGTCAGTGTGTAGTGTGTATGTTTGGGCATAAAAAAGATCTACAAAGTTACAAATCTCAAAGTCCACTCGAAAGAGAGATATTTAGTAAAAAAAAAAAATCCCTTTTCAAGAACTACAACGAACGGCTCGTTTGGACTACAGCGTTGTTTTCCAGGGTTTTTGTGATGTCACAAAGTGGCCCATTAGAATATCATTAAAATAAATCCCACCTACGGAAATTCGAATGGTTGGGGGGAGGGGCGAGGTCATGGTTAGAACGCTTGGTTGAGTGCATCAGACAAGACGACGACGAAGAAGAAGTGCTGCTGTAGCTTCAAGTTTTCGCAAGTTATTACACATGCGCCTGAATAATTATGTATGTAAATATGTATGTTACAATTATGAAAACGTTTTTATAAATTGATGATAGTACAATACTGGACAATGATGTAATTTGCAGAATTTACACTTCAATTATGAGACTTCAGTGTTTCCCATACATTGATTTATTTGTGGCGCCTGCCACAATATCAAAACTGACTGCCACAAATAGATTTTCCCAAAGGCTTTGACTTCGTTGAATAAACATGAGCACTGCTTTCAAAATCGAAACCCGGTGTGGGTGTTTTTATATCACTGTATTTCTGAAGGAAACCGACTGTCTTCAGAAAATTTTGGATGTCATTTTCATTTCATCTTGCATGTAATGTCTGATAAAGCAGTGTTTGTGAGCGGAGCGCTGCTTTTGTGTACAGCCTTTACCGGGGAAACCTCGATCTCTACCACTCTAACAGCGCCTTCTGCTGGCAGAGAATGAATTTGCATTTGAGTGTAAGTCTGAGGGAAACTCTGTACTATGGCAGGGTGCGATTTGTGAAAAAAGCAGAGGGGGGATGCTTTTGAAAACTTTATTCTCTCCAGGGTAAGGTTATAGCCTAACCTAATGTTAGTGTAATCTGTTAACAACGCACATCATAAATCCGTCTTTTTAGGAAAGTAAATGGGTGTCACGTCATGAAATGTTTTTAATACGACGGAAATTAACATGATCACAATTTAATAAAAACATTGTAAGTTAGGCCTATTAATTGTAATTATTTAATTTTCCCGGTGATTCAAACAACGAATAAATTATATAGAGAAAGCGAACAAAGAACATTATCAACGGAGCTTTTTGAAAATCTGAGTCAGTTAAACCATTGCGTCGCAAAATGATTCACTGTTTCGAAGCGCTCCAATCGGATCGTGGATTGCAAATCATTTGATTCAGAACGGGACTTCATAGTGCGTTTCACGAATCATTTTATCCCCACCGGGGATAAAAATAATTCAGCAGAGGCAGGGAGCGCTCCATAGACCAGACCAGAGGGGGGGAAATCCCCCCATCCCCCCCTACAAATCACACCCTGTATTATGGTATAAATAAATTCAACTGTATAACAGTTTCACTGCAATTCATGTTATAATGTTAGAATTAAAGAACAATAAACATAATACATATTACCGTTGCACTTATCTGTACATAGTCAATGCAGTTATTTTTAAGCAGTTGTTGACATCCTATCTAAAACGTGATTTAGCAACAAAAAAAACAAAAAAAACAACAATACCATTACCACTCTAATATGTCTTGCAATATCCGTGAGTGCAAAGGTTCTGCGCGATCCTCTTGTTCAATATTCTCGGGGTCTGAATCCGGCTCAAATTGATATGGCAATATTGATGCCATCCACAAGTTTCCTACGCCCCATGAGGCCTTTCGTCAAAAGTGGGAGTGTCTTCCGGTTCGAAGTAAACAAGCGGGACTGTCGGAGTTTCTCCGCGTCTGGAGAGCATCAGTGCCGCGGATCATTTCATATAGTTACCAGCTAACATAAACATTAAAGACTTGTAGAATAATTTTAGCTCAAAACTCACTTTCAGACTGCAGCGAATGTTTGAAATAACTTCAGTTTGAGATCCGATGTAGATTATGATCAACAAAGCAGAAATATGCAATGCAAAAGACTATGCACGCATTACCATTGTAAACATAGTAAATACGACCGCCTGAAAAAATCAGACAAGTGATGTATTTATTTATTTACACATTTTATCTGTCAATATGTCTCCTCTCTTTATACCTGATGTTCATATATAGCTCCACGTATGTCATAAATCATTAACCTAGTTTTTGTTCGGGAGCTCCCTCTGTTTTTCTGACTGAAAATATAACAATGTATTGGGACTAGAGAGAGTGCTAAAGCTACTCATGGTCGTATTTTTGATGGAAAATTATAAGAAATGATCATTCTTTCTAAATGTGATATAGACCTAAACTGTCTGTGACTACAAATAGGGCAGTCATGTCATAATTGGGGCAGTTGTGGCCTAATGGATAGAGAGTCGGACTTGTAACTCACAGGTTCAAGACTCAGGTCCGGCAGGATTGTAGGTGGGGGGAGTGAATGTCCAGCGCTCTCTATGTGTGCGTGCGTGCGTGCGTGTGCGCACACTTGGATGGGTTAAATGCAGAGCACAAATTCCGAGTATGGGTCACCATACTTGGCCACACGTCACGTACTTTCCACAGAAACAGACTGAATAATACGCTATGTGTGTCTTTCTTTTGTGAAATATGGTAAATACCACTTTATTTCTGTGTGACTAATTATCAATCCTGACACAAACTAATTAATCAATGTAGCACGTATTATTGTAAAACTGGTAAAACACTTTGGTTTTAAATCTTTAAAGGTGCCATAGAATGGAAAACTGTATTTATCTTGGCATAGTTGAATAATAAGAGTTCTGTACATGGAAATGACATACCGTGAGCCTCAAACACCATAGTTTCCTCCTTCTTATGTAAATCTCGTGAATAAAAAAGACCACTGAAAAACAGGCGAATCAGAACATAACACCGACTGTGACGTAACAGTCGGGATCACTACGCCCCCAACATTTGCATAAGGTCTACCCGCTCATGTTCTATGCCAGCCGCCAGCCGAACCTACACAGCCGAATCATCAGAAGTTCTGCAGGTATTGTGAAGAAACAAGCGAGGACAACAGCGAAAATGGCAGATCATGGAAATAAATGTTATGTTCCAGGCTGTGCAGGGGATGTGAAGTGCAGGGATGGGTTGGTGTCTGTATTCAGAAATGCACGGAAAGCAAATAACGCATTCTAATAAAATAACGCAAGTCACTAAAGGGACATGGTTAGCTCCTTGCTAGTGGTAGCCTGTTACATTGCAGTACATAAGATTTCACTTACCACATAAACAGAGTAAGGAGAGATGAGGATGATGGCGAATGATTTACAGATCTTGAGCACCACTGACAAGCATCGGATCTTGTAAAATGTGTGGTAAGTACTGCCGCTCCATAGTATAAACAGAGTACGTGCGATCGCGAATCTTGAAAGCAAAAGTGAAACTATAACGCGATCGACCAATCGTTCAAAAGCAGTTTCAATGCCCCGCGTATTAATAGTGGCTCCCTGATGCCCGCATTTTATATACAGTATAATTACCCGACAATATAACTACGAGAGAAAGTATTGAAATATATATTTTCCTCCCTGTGTTTCCTTCTTGCTGTGAGGTGCTGAAATGAGCCGCACTGTGAAACAGCCAATCAGAGCAGAGCTCAACATTGAGCCGCACTGTGAAACAGCCAATCAGAGCAGAGCTCATTATTATTCATGACCCTTCCAAATAAGCCAATAACAGACCATTTCATTGTAGAGACAAATCCTAGGGTTGTAAATGGACATGTAAAACGGTTTCTGGAGATTTTTTGCCCTTACCTAAGCCACATACCTTCTATGTAGATATCAGAGAACAATTTAAAATATTGTATCAATGCATTCTATGGCACCTTTAAGAAAACAACATTTATTGCGTTCGTTTTGTGATCTCGCTAGTTCCAGTGATTTATTTCTGATAACTTCTCTTTGTTGGTGAAATGATGGTGTTGCGTGTCGTTGTTCCAGCGAGGTGTGTAAATGTTGTTTTAGTGAAGCGCAGCGGAGCTTTTGACCTGACGGTGGAAACGCAGCGTGATTTTGGGCTCGGTGCTACAGGTCTACAGGTCTACTAGCCCCGCCCGGCCTACTGAAAGCACTGGCTCGCACTGGCCCAACAGTGGAAAAGGCCCGAAAAACACTTAACCTCTTCGCTAATTAGCACACAAAATACCATTGGTATACTACGTACTTCCGCCGCCTCACCGGAAGTTTTACCCACATCTTTTTTAAAGTAGCGCCCCCGGAAACTTGTGGATACCGGAGCAGACGGAACTTGCCGCTTTGGCAAGGGGAGGGGCAGTACTGAAACACCATCTAAGCTGTTCGCCAATCACAACCACTGATCTATATATAATGACTGGATTGCTCATTGCATTCTATACTGCCGACAGGCAGTGAAGCCACCAGAAGTGTTCTATCTGCTATCTTACTATTCCCTACTGGCAGAGAGCACCATTGAGTCACAGCTAAAACACTGACCTAAAATCGCCCGATTTGAAGCGAATCAGTCAAACGGGATTAGTTTTTATGTTAGGTATATGTAAATTCATTTTTAATTCAGATGTTATTGGCAATGTTTATGATCTTTGGTCTTATGGTCTTTTTGGGCAGGATAAGCAATACATTTAAATCGTTAAGGTGGGTGTGTCTGCTGCGCACTTGCCAACACAGGTAACGTTAACTGATCCAACACAAATAAGTCCAATTTCTTTATGTATGTAATTATTCATACATTATATGCCCGGACATACATTATATGCCCGGACATGTTCCGGGCAGCGTCTGATGACGACATAGAGGCGTACTCAGATTCTGTAACGTGTTTCATAAGGAAGTGCGTAGAGGACGTGGTTCCGATCAAAACAATTCGTACCTACCCCAACCAAAAACCATGGATTAACAGCGATGTTCGAGCAGCCTTGTCAGCGCGGACATCTGCCTTTAAATCCGGGAACTTTGACGATCGAAAACAAGCCAGTTACGATCTCAGGAAATCCATCAAAGCGCCAAACGACAATATAAAAACAAAGTTGAAGAACAATTCAACACCAACAACGCAAGAAGTATGTGGCAGGGCATCAATAACATCACGGATTGCAAAGGGAATAAATCAGCTACAGTGAACATTGCCGCCTCTCTACCGGACGAGCTTAATCTTTTTTATGCTCGTTTCGAGGCTCACAACCCCGCCCACACAGAGAGCGCTCCCGCGGCTGTTGCAGAGGAGGTGAGTGCAATCTCCATTTCTGTCGCGGATGTAACACGATCCTTCAAACGGGTGAAAATCCACAAGGCTGTGGGTCCTGATGGCATCCCAGGCCGTGTGCTCCGAGCATGTGCATTCCAGCTAGCCAGGGTTTTCACAGACATTTTCAACCTCTCCCTCTCTCTGTCTGTGGTTCCCTTATGCTTCAAAAAATCCACCATTGTGCCCATACCAACGAAAAATAAAATCACATGCTTGAATGACTGGAGGCCCGTTGCTCTGACACCCATCTTCAGCAAGTGTTTTGAGAAACTCATCAGAGACTACATCTGCTCTGTGCTGCCTGCCTCACTGGATCCGCTGCAATTTGCATATCGCAGCAACCGTTCCACAGACGATGCTATTGCCTTCACCCTGCATACTGCTCTCTCTCACCTGGAAAACAAGAACGCCTATGTGAGGATGCTGTTTGTGGACTACAGCTCCGCATTCAATACCATAGTGCCTGCCACACTGGTTGCGAAACTCCAGAATCTAGGACTAAACAGATCTCTGTGCAGCTGGATCCTGGACTTTCTGACAGGCAGAAGTCAGGTGGTCAGAATGGGCAACAACACTTCATCTCCGCTGACCCTCAACACTGGTGCTCCGCAGGGCTGCGTTCTCAGCCCACTCCTGTACTCCCTGTACACACATGACTGTACAGCCACACACAGCTCCAACGTCATCGGCAAATTCGCTGACGACACAACGGTGATAGGCCTGATCACTGACAACGATGAGACGGCCTACAGAGCGGAGGTGAGTACCCTGACTAAATGGTGTCAGGAGAACCACCTCTCACTCAACATCGACAAGACCAAGGAGCTGGTGGTGGATTTCAGGAGACAGAGCAGAGAACACACACCCATCACCATCGACAAGACACCTGTGGAGCGGGTAAACAGCTTTAAGTTCCTCGGCGTTCACATCACCGAGGATCTCGCATGGTCCACTCACACAGATGCAGTGCTGAAGAAGTCACATCAACGCCTCTTCTTCCTGAGACGGCTGAGGAAGTTTGGAATGAGCCCCAGCATCCTCAGATCATTCTACACCTGCACTGTGGAGAGCATCCTGACCGGCTGCATCACCGCCTGGTTTGGAAACAGCACCGCTGGCAACTGCAAAGCTCTGCAAAGGGTTGTGCGAACTGCCCGCCACATTGTTGGAGGTGAGCTTCCCTCCCTCCAGGATATCTACACCAGGCGGTGTATAAGGAAAGCCCAGAGGATCACCAATGACTCCAGCCACCCGTCCCACAGACTGTTCTCTCTGCTGCCCTCAGGAAGACGTCTCCGCAGCATCCGATCCCGCACTAGCCGACTGAGGGATAGCTTTTTCCCTCAGGCTATCAGGCTAATGAACAGTCAGAACTAATACACCCTACAGCACACTCCCACTTTACGATATGCCACGCACTGCACTTTAACTCCACAGTTCAAACTGGACTACACGTACACACTGCACTAATACAACAATCTATCTGCTACCACTGGATACCATCCAATGCACATACATTACATTTGCGTATCCAGCTTATGTACAATCTACTGCACCTTTGCATATTACTGTGTATGTATATATGTGTACATATTGTAAAATGTGTACATACGGTGTATAATGTGTATTGATATCTGTATGTCTAACAGTACACTGTGTGTACTGAGTATATGTATGTGTATATTGCACATTGTCATCTGTATAAGTCTGTAAGTATGTAATGGTACTGTCTATATGTTAATTGTTTCTGCACTGTATGGAGCACGCTCTCGAGAATTTCACTCATCAAGGCACATGTGCTGTTTCGCAACCATACTGAAACGCATTTGTCCGTGTTTCACTCCGTCTCCAATCGTGCTCGCGGAAGGCGCTCGAGAAACAGTATCTCTTCGCGGTACGCTTTCAACTCGTTTTTTTTTTTTTTTTTTTTTAAACAAGAGACTGTACGACATTCACGTTACAAGATTTTTACATATAGAGCGTGACAGCGCACAGCATTAAAATAAAGGATCATTCATGTTTTCACAACAGCTGGCCAAATTCTAAATCGAAACTAAAATTAAAACATCTTTGAGAGCAAGGGGGCCCCCTGGTGTTTCGGGGGCCCTATGCAGCCTGCGTATTCTGCGTATAGGGAGGATCGGCTCTGTGTATATGTATGTTAAATTAATCACTAAAAAGCATAAATCGTCAGATTTCAGAATGAGCACTTTGCCATTTGTTATATATATGTTGAGGTCGTGCCAATCTGATGTTTATCATGTTTATCTGATGTTCGCTACTGTAATGAACGTAACTTTTGAATAAGCAGGGGAAATTCCCGACATTAAAAAAATAAC
Source organism: Schizothorax lantsangensis (assembly GCA_027422415.1). NCBI lineage: Eukaryota > Metazoa > Chordata > Actinopteri > Cypriniformes > Cyprinidae > Schizothorax > Schizothorax lantsangensis. The sequence goes on along the minus strand of CM049855.1, from coordinate 28,832,290 downwards.
TGTTTACGCCTAGGGTGCTTGCATTGTAAGAATGTACAGGGATACTTCAGATTTAAAAATGCTGACGTGTTAGGTGATGTTTTCTCATTAAATTCGTACGATTTCCTATTAATTCAATGGGATGTTTTGGCATAGTGGGGAATACAAATATGGCGGCGCAGCGGCTTTACTTTCATGACGTCATGAGCAATCCAGTTCTCTATTATAGATCAGTGATCACAATGCACTGGTACAGCTAACCAATCACAACACGTTTAGTTTTTCGGAAGGCGGACCTTCATCAAACCCGGAACTAATCGAGCCGTTTGTGCCAGGCTGGGGAGAAAGGTATTGTAATAATGTAAATTATGTGAAAAATAATGCGTTATTCGAACCACCAAGTATGAGAGCATGTTCTAGTACACCCCCAAAACAAAATCAAGATTTTTTAAAAGAGCATAATAGGACTCCTTTAATGTCTGTTTTGAAGTCATTGTGGTGTTCATACTACGTGACACTATGTAAATGATCTGCAACAGGAGGTCACACACTACACAACTCTGTCACCCAACTACTCTATCCACTCCCCAAACCACGATTTGTCATGAAAACACACGTGGAACAGGAATGACGTGAAATGATGTGTGAAACAAACAAAAAAATGGACATTGGGAAAAAATTAGCACTGCAAGCTGTTTGCGTGATGATCTATTCAGAATTTTTTTGCTGCATTTCTTGTGCCCACTCTCTCCTTAAAGCCATGTGATGTGTCGTTGAGTAGTTCACACATAAAGATTGCCAAGCACTGATCACCCGCTGATTTTCACCTGATCACAGCCCGACCTGTGGGTGTTAACTTGGTAACTTGCAAATTGGGCTTAAAATCCTGTAGTGTGGACTTGGCATTAGCTGATGAAGCTGGTCAGAGAACTTGGTGAAATGAGACACCATAGCTGCCAGTGCTTGAATGGTAGTGCCCGTCATGATGTCCGAGAAGGGTGATCATTAAGTCAGGATGATCCAAGCTGGTCCAAGAGTTTTCTGGCCAGACAAAACAAGAACAAAAAAAACAAAACATGATATGTGAAGTAATATGTAGAGAAATCAAAGGAAAATCAAGACAAATATCAATTGTGAGCAGAATCATTATACCCTAATTTCCAGTCAAGCATTCATTATCAAATTACGTATAAAAATTAACCACTACCACTGTCATTTCACAGAATCTTGTTTCATGTATACATATGCATTGTCAGAGGTGGAAAGTAACAAATTACATTTACTCGCATTACTGTAATTGAGTAGCTTTTTTGTGTACTTCTACTTTTTTAAGTAATTTTTTAAAACTGTAATTTTACTTTTACTTAAGTATGTTTTGTCTGAAGTATTGTACTTCGCTACATTCTAAAACACATTAATTACTGAGTAAAAAAAAATCGCTCCCTGGAAACTACTTCAGTAAATAATGGGCAGGAGAACAAACTGGCACTAAAATTACAAGAAAGATGCAGACGGACATGACAGGCATTAGTGGTGCAGACCCAGCTGAAAACGAAACCTCGTCGTATTCTGCTGAAGTTGAACTCGAAGGAAATGAAGTGAACCCCTGGCCATATTTATGCTCTATTATGCAGTGTAAGCTGTGTTTGCCTATAGGGAGACCAAACTAGCAGCTTATAAAATCTCGACATCAAACCTTCGCAAGCATGTAGAGGTAAGGTAAATACTTGCATCGTTGCATTGGCGGATAATGAAGCTTTGACAGTTTAGCAAAAAGTTCTGCACAAATTAGACAAAAAGATAGTGGTGCAGGGTGTGTGATATATACCGTCTGCGATAATATCGTAATTGTTGTTTTAATGATGTGCGATTTGACATTATCAGTATTTTGCAAAAACCAAACAAAACACTCCTACAGAGTGCCGTGAAGCCTAGATTAGACTAGTGCGCGGCATTTAGAGTGAGTTCTTTCACTGTGTGATCAGTCTGTTAAAATGCATTTAGAATGATCACAAAATTGAAGATATAGGGGCAGAAAATGTATATATTTATATAATTTCATATAGTAAATCAATATCACATGAAGAGTGCCGTTTTTTCTCCAAAAATCAGCATGATTACATATAGATTTTTTTGTTTTTACAACAGTTCAATAAACAAGAAGTTAATTGAGAGACTTGCATTTTAGACACCATATTGCCTGTTTTTGCTCTTTTTCGACAACAAAAATAATACCAAACACAGTCAGTTCCAACCCCACTCCAACACACATACCATGTAGTTTTCAAATAAGCCTAATATGATTAGATTAGCTGGATCAGATGTGTTTAATTAGGGTTATATCTAAACTGTGCAGGGCTGTGGTCCTCCAGGAACTGAGTTTGACACCCTTGGCCTATCCCATTTTTGCCTCCCTCCCACTGTTAAAATGTAACTAAGTAATTTTTACTCTGAGTAAATCTTAAATGAGCTACTTTTTACTTTTACTTCAGTAGATTTTTAGACTGGTACTTTTACTTGTACTTAAGTAAAATTTCATTAATGTAATGGTACTTTTACTAGAGGAGAATATTTTCATACTCTTTCCACCTCTGTACATTGTTTATTTATTTATTTATTTTTTGAAGAGACTATTTTATAAAACTCCACAAATCTAATACTGTGGAAGAAACAATCATAAATGACCTCAAAGCTAAAAACCTAAACACACTGCATGATTTTCAGCTGTCCCAGACGAAAGATTGGCATCGTGAAACAATTGTGGCGATTTGTGAGAGAGGTTCAAAGACGGCTGTTGTCATGGTCTTGCGACCAAAGATAGCCTACGATACAGCATGATCATCGCACAGTATGTTTGCTGCTACGATCCATGTTTACTGACCAACCAATAAAAATGCAACATGAAATCAACACGAAATGGCGCTAAAACATAAAACTACTTACCTCAAGCTCTTACGCCTTCCTCTTTCGGCGCTTCCACATTTTTCAGCACACATAAGAACTACAACTGCTAAAGTGTGATTTATCATGCTTTTTTTGTTTACCACTAGCGCATGCTGATGTGATGACTTTTATTCTTCTATAGTAATGTGCGTCGTAGCATATGAGTCATTAGGGGTCATCATCATACAGTCAACACACATGTCGTAGCCAAGTTTATTAGATCCACACAGTGTGACATGCAATGATCTTACAGGATTGCTAAAATCTTGCAGTTTGTCTCGGGCTTAACAGATTTACATGTATACCGGTAATGTGATAAATTGACAGTAATCAGAGTAATGACTTCATTGAATTATGTTCACCTGACAAACCTCTTCACACTTGTTTACATGTAGTTGTCCGTTAATATGAATATTTTTAAGAATTGTGGTGGGTTTAATACTTGTATCCTGATATACAACACAAAAAAGTTAAACTCAAATGCAATAGACCTGTATATTTTAATTTACCTACTTCAAATGCAAAAGGCAGTGTTATAAGAGTATTCTGATAATTATGTGGTGGATCTAGAGATCCTGTGATGAACTAACAGTTAACACTTTTAATTTCATGGTATATTTAACTTCCTCTCCTTGTGTGTTTCTGCAGGTCCCTGAACGTTTCCTGGAGGTAGCTCAGATAACATTGCGTGAGTTCTTCAGTGCTATAGTGGCTAGTAGCGATGTGGATCCATCATGGAAGAAGGCCATTTATAAAGTTATCTGCAAACTGGACTCTGAGGTTCCAGAGATATTTAAATCGGCCAATTGTCTTCAAGAACTCTTGCGAGAGTAATGTGTTAAAAACTTCATAGAATTATTTTCATTCCTTTTTAAATGTATAGTGATAAATTGAGATGCAGGATTTTAGCCATTTTTTTTTCTTTTTTTTTTTGCCTTTTCACAATTGAATGTATTATATGAAGTAGCATTATATATATTGTTTTTATTGTTTCATTGGGTAACTTTTAGTGGATCTCTCTACTGTCCATGCAGGCTATTGATTGTGGATCTCACACTCCTGGGGCCTCATTTACAAAATGTGCATATACACAGATTTGATTTAAGAATGTGCATACGCTAAAATACACACCAACATTCAAATGAATAAAAACTGACTTTACTGAGGAAAAGTGCTTAGTGCCACATCAGAATATAATCAGATGTATGCACTTTTCCTTGTAGTAGAGCTGGAGTACTGCAAGTATTTGGAAATCTAAGCAATTCTTGTCACTCGCCATTCGTAAAGGATTTGGACGTTGACTGGTGCTCTGATAGATCAGTGGTTCTCAGTTCAGCTTCATTCAGAATGTCAGCCCAAATCCAGTTTTTGTGCAAATCCGATTGAAATCTGATCATATTTAGATGAGTGGGAACAAACTACACGAAATAAAATTTTTGCAAATCCATTTCGTGCTACGTTTGCACGGTTTGAAATCCTGTTCAAATCGCATTCCTGGAAATCCATTTTAGTCTGACCATTTAGATCGGATTTAGCTTTTTCACGTTCTCACGCCACGTAAAACATAAACACATCAGACATTTTTGTACAAAACATGCTGAATGTCTTTACAGAAACAAGCTTGTGTTGTGTGAAGTACAAGTCAAGCAGAAAAAGACAATATATTGCTAGTATATGCACCTCTTTTGAAACAAGCGGAGATGGCAGCACAGAATAAAGTCGCACATTCCAGGTCCTGTGTTTCTGCCGCTGCCTCATAATTAGAGCTGCACGATTAATCGTTAAAAGATTGCGATCTCGATTCAAATACCCACACAATCTAATTTCTGAATGACAACGATTCGCCCGTGTCTATTAAACTTTGAAAAAATCATACCGGAACATTCAAATCTGCATTCGCGCTGCTGCTGATCCAGAGAGCAGACAGTTAACATGTTTAGGTAAGAAAAAGCTTCACAAACAGTCTTTTCAACTACACAGTATTATTTCTGTCTTACAGTCATTCATAGAAATACTGGGATAAAAGTTTATAGTTCGGCTACAAACATTGATGTCTATGATAGCGATCAAAATAGAGCCACTCATCTTTTGAAAGCAACTGGCGCTTCAAATAACGTTTGTGTCGATTGCATCATTTCGCCACTAGGTGACGACGACAAGTGACTGTTAAAAATGTATTTGTTATTGAATCATTCATTCGAGATTCGTTCAAAAACACTGATTCATCCATTAATGAAACAAGTGAGGTATGAGTGAGTCATTGAATCATTAATACAAACCAATTTTTCATAATTTTAATTCTAAAAGTTGGTGTATTAAATACACTATATTTTAAATACATATACCCCGGGTTTCACAGACAAGGCTTAAGCCTAGTCCTAGACAAAAATATAAATCTGAGCTGTTTCAACTGAAAGAAACTCGCATTGACTGATCCTAAAATATATCAGTGCCTTTGTTTTGTCTCAAGATGCACACCAGTAATGTTTTTTTCTAAGCATGTTTATAAAAATTGCTTAAAATGTCTTAATTGAACTATGATCTAATCCTGGCTTAGTCTAAGCCCCGTCTGTGAAACCTGGCCATACTGTATTATATATTAAAATGTTTAATAATTCATTTAAATTAAACACTTTTAAATAGACTGCAGCAATTAATATTTTGTCACACATTATTTTGTTTAGTTCAGAATCGTGGGAGAATCGTGATCTCTATTTGAGAAAAAAAATCGTGATTCTAGAATCGTGCAGCTCTACTCATAATATGAAATTTAAATCTTTAAAGGTGCCATAGAATGGAAAACTGTATTTATCTTGGCATAGTTGAATAATAAGAGTTCTGTACATGGAAATGACATACCGTGAGCCTCAAACACCATAGTTTCCTCCTTCTTATGTAAATCTCGTGAATAAAAAAGACCACTGAAAAACAGGCGAATCATAACACCGAACATAACACCGACTGTGACGTAACAGTCGGGATCACTACGCCCCCAACATTTGCATAAGGTCTACCCGCCCATGTTCTATGCCAGCCGCCAGCCGAACCTACACAGCCGAATCATCAGAAGTTCTGCAGGTATTGTGAAGAAACAAGCGAGGACAACAGCGAAAATGGCAGATCATGGAAATAAATGTTATGTTCCAGGCTGTGCAGGGGATGTGAAGTGCAGGGATGGGTTGGTGTCTGTATTCAGAAATGCACGGAAAGCAAATAACGCATTCTAATAAAATAACGCAAGTCACTAAAGGGACATGGTTAGCTCCTTGCTAGTGGTAGCCTGTTACATTGCAGTACATAAGATTTCACTTACCACATAAACAGAGTAAGGAAAGATGAGGATGATGGCGAATGATTTACAGATCTTGAGCACCACTGACAAGCATCGGATCTTGTAAAATGTGTGGTAAGTACTGCCGCTCCATAGTATAAACAGAGTACGTGCGATCGCGAATCTCGAAAGCAAAAGTGAAACTATAACGCGATCGACCAATCGTTCAAAAGCAGTTTCAATGCCCCGCGTATTAATAGTGGCTCCCTGATGCCCGCATTTTATATACAGTATAATTACCCGACAATATAACTGCGAGAGAAAGTATTGAAATATATATTTTCCTCCCTGTGTTTCCTTCCTTGCTGTGTGAGCTGCTGAAATGAGCCGCACTGTGAAACAGCCAATCAGAGCAGAGCTCAACATTGAGCCGCACTGTGAAACAGCCAATCAGAGCAGAGCTCAACATTATTATTCATGACCCTTCCAAATAAGCCAATAACAGACCATTTCATTGTAGGGAGACAAATCCTAGGGTTTGTAAATGGACATGTAAAACCGGTTTCTGGAGAATTTTTTGCCCTTACCTAAGCCACATACCTTCTATGTAGATATCAGAGAACAATTTAAAATATTGTATCAATGCATTCTATGGCACCTTTAAGAAAACAACATTTATTGCGTTCGTTTTGTGATCTCGCTAGTTCCAGTGATTTATTTCTGATAACTTCTCTTTGTTGGTGAAATGATGGTGTTGCGTGTCGTTGTTCCAGCGAGGTGTGTAAATGTTGTTTTAGTGAAGCGCAGCGGAGCTTTTGACCTGACGGTGGAAACGCAGCGTGATTTTGGGCTCGGTGCTACAGGTCTACAGGTCTACTAGCCCCGCCCGGCCTACTGAAAGCACTGGCTCGCACTGGCCCAACAGTGGAAAAGGCCCGAAAAACACTTAACCTCTTCGCTAATTAGCACACAAAATACCATTGGTATACTACGTACTTCTGCCGCCTCACCGGAAGTTTTACCCACATCTTTTTTAAAGTAGCGCCCCCCGGAAACTTGTGGATACCGGAGCAGACGGAACTTGCCGCTTTGGCAAGGGGAGGGGCAGTACTGAAACACCATCTAAGCTGTTCGCCAATCACAACCACTGATCTATATATAATGACTGGATTGCTCATTGCATTCTATACTGCCGACAGGCAGTGAAGCCACCAGAAGTGTTCTATCTGCTATCTTACTATTCCCTACTGGCAGAGAGCACCATTGAGTCACAGCTAAAACACTGACCTAAAATCGCCCGATTTGAAGCGAATCAGTCAAACGGGATTAGTTTTTATGTTAGGTATATGTAAATTCATTTTTAATTCAGATGTTATTGGCAATGTTTATGATCTTTGGTCTTATGGTCTTTTTGGGCAGGATAAGCAATACATTTAAATCGTTAAGGTGGGTGTGTCTGCTGCGCACTTGCCAACACAGGTAACGTTAACTGATCCAACACAAATAAGTCCAATTTCTTTATGTATGTAATTATTCATACATTATATGCCCGGACATACATTATATGCCCGGACATGTTCCGGGCAGCGTCTGATGACGACATAGAGGCGTACTCAGATTCTGTAACGTGTTTCATAAGGAAGTGCGTAGAGGACGTGGTTCCGATCAAAACAATTCGTACCTACCCCAACCAAAAACCATGGATTAACAGCGATGTTCGAGCAGCCTTGTCAGCGCGGACATCTGCCTTTAAATCCGGGAACTTTGACGATCGAAAACAAGCCAGTTACGATCTCAGGAAATCCATCAAAGCGCCAAACGACAATATAAAAACAAAGTTGAAGAACAATTCAACACCAACAACGCAAGAAGTATGTGGCAGGGCATCAATAACATCACGGATTGCAAAGGGAATAAATCAGCTACAGTGAACATTGCCGCCTCTCTACCGGACGAGCTTAATCTTTTTTATGCTCGTTTCGAGGCTCACAACCCCGCCCACACAGAGAGCGCTCCCGCGGCTGTTGCAGAGGAGGTGAGTGCAATCTCCATTTCTGTCGCGGATGTAACACGATCCTTCAAACGGGTGAAAATCCACAAGGCTGTGGGTCCTGATGGCATCCCAGGCCGTGTGCTCCGAGCATGTGCATTCCAGCTAGCCAGGGTTTTCACAGACATTTTCAACCTCTCCCTCTCTCTGTCTGTGGTTCCCTTATGCTTCAAAAAATCCACCATTGTGCCCATACCAACGAAAAATAAAATCACATGCTTGAATGACTGGAGGCCCGTTGCTCTGACACCCATCTTCAGCAAGTGTTTTGAGAAACTCATCAGAGACTACATCTGCTCTGTGCTGCCTGCCTCACTGGATCCGCTGCAATTTGCATATCGCAGCAACCGTTCCACAGACGATGCTATTGCCTTCACCCTGCATACTGCTCTCTCTCACCTGGAAAACAAGAACGCCTATGTGAGGATGCTGTTTGTGGACTACAGCTCCGCATTCAATACCATAGTGCCTGCCACACTGGTTGCGAAACTCCAGAATCTAGGACTAAACAGATCTCTGTGCAGCTGGATCCTGGACTTTCTGACAGGCAGAAGTCAGGTGGTCAGAATGGGCAACAACACTTCATCTCCGCTGACCCTCAACACTGGTGCTCCGCAGGGCTGCGTTCTCAGCCCACTCCTGTACTCCCTGTACACACATGACTGTACAGCCACACACAGCTCCAACGTCATCGGCAAATTCGCTGACGACACAACGGTGATAGGCCTGATCACTGACAACGATGAGACGGCCTACAGAGCGGAGGTGAGTACCCTGACTAAATGGTGTCAGGAGAACCACCTCTCACTCAACATCGACAAGACCAAGGAGCTGGTGGTGGATTTCAGGAGACAGAGCAGAGAACACACACCCATCACCATCGACAAGACACCTGTGGAGCGGGTAAACAGCTTTAAGTTCCTCGCCGTTCACATCACCGAGGATCTCGCATGGTCCACTCACACAGATGCAGTACTGAAGAAGTCACATCAACGCCTCTTCTTCCTGAGACGGCTGAGGAAGTTTGGAATGAGCCCCAGCATCCTCAGATCATTCTACACCTGCACTGTGGAGAGCATCCTGACCGGCTGCATCAGCGGTGCTGTTTGCTGGTTTGGAAACAGCACCGCTGGCAACTGCAAAGCTCTGCAAAGGGTTGTGCGAACTGCCCGCCACATTGTTGGAGGTGAGCTTCCCTCCCTCCAGGATATCTACACCAGGCGGTGTATAAGGAAAGCCCGGAGGATCACCAATGACTCCAGCCACCCGTCCCACAGACTGTTCTCTCTGCTGCCCTCAGGAAGACGTCTCCGCAGCATCCGATCCCGCACTAGCCGACTGAGGGATAGCTTTTTCCCTCAGGCTATCAGGCTAATGAACAGTCAGAACTAATACACCCTACAGCACACTCCCACTTTACGATATGCCACGCACTGCACTTTAACTCCACAGTTCAAACTGGACTACACGTACACACTGCACTAATACAACAATCTATCTGCTACCACTGGATACCATCCAATGCACATACATTACATTTACGTATCCAGCTTATGTACAATCTACTGCACCTTTGCATATTACTGTTGTAGGGACTCCTAAAATATACCTTGTGTTTAATATGCTTTGTGTCAGAAATAATACAAAGTATTAAAATGTATTTTATTTTATTTTTTATTTTTCAAAATATGATGCAACAACTATGTTTGCTTATATCCAATGAGAAAGCGTGTTCAATACAGGTGTACTATTGCAAGCCAGTGACTGTTGAGCTTGAGGTTGCATCATAACGTGAGTCACGTAATGAGGAAGAAGGGAAGAGGAGCATCGCACATGGCGAACAGAAGCTGTACGTGAATTCGGTGTGTGTAAAAATCAGAGTCGTCATTTTGGAGACCGTGTATATTTTGTAATATAAGGCCCATAGTGAAAGGGAACAACCCTTGTTTATTTTGGTTTGTTTGCTTAAAGTATTTTTCTTTTCCCTGTTGTTTTATTCGCGATCGTCTGAGTCACCCCGTGTGAGCTGACAGTTAGAGACATTCACCTTCGTGAAAAGTGACTGCATTGAAGAAGTTCGTGGTGGACTTGCGCTGAATTTGATCGGAACTGGACGCATCCTGTTTCTTCAAGGGACTTCGCTGGACTGGACTCGTTGTGTTCCAGGGACTGTTCGAGACTAGAAGAAGTGAGGTTGTGCCGTGAGTGATTTCAATATTGCCTCATTATCGTCGGAAGAACGTAAGTGGATTCATTTTCGTGACTCGTTGACTGTGAGCGATTACTTTGAATTCATCATCTGATCAATGTGCACCAACGAACTGGGCCCCAACGATAACGATCGATCGTACATTTGAACTGTTTGACTGACTCAAGTACATTTGAACTGTTTGACTGACATATATTTGAGCTTATCGTAAGATATGTAATTAATGTGCATACAGTACTGAAAGACAGTGCATGGTGTGAACCAAGTTTTCTCAAGTGTGTAACTGATCTTGAAAGAGATATTGTTGTTTTTCATTATTGTATTACGTGGTTCTGAAGGAAACTGAGTGTTTTACCAGAATAGGGTTCTAAATTGACATTATATATCTCAATTGAGTTATAGTATTCTAAAAACAGGAACAAAGCTAAGGTTAAGAAAGAGAGTGTAAGAAGTGTGAAAGAACAAGAACTGTTCTGAGACTACAAACGAGGTTTATATATTTTATTTAAAAGAAAAAGAAGCAACTTGCATATCATCAGGGGGAATTGTTTACTTGTTTTCTTTAAAAAAGAAGGTTGTTATTGATTTCTTTATTTAGTGTTTTCTTTTCATTACATTAATGTAAAAAAATAAATCTTTTGTCATTCTTTTTTTCTCTTTAACATTTGTATTTTGGTATTTCATTGAGTCTGGTAAGTTAATTCATTTACGAAGTTACTGAATTCCTGTGAATTGTAAATAAGAATTGTTTAATTGATCTTTAGTATAGGGATTGGGTAAAATTGGTACAGGAGAAAATATTCATCTACAATTTATTTATTTTTGTAAACACTAAAAGGAAAATACCGGCCTAATTCACCATTCAACTGCCGGGGATCCAGGATTTGTGTTAGAGAAATAATTATATTAACCCCTAGGGTTAAGAAAAGGGTTACATTTTTGGAGGCACCGCTGGGATCGTTTTTCTTTTCTCCTGTTTACCAGCGTTTTTATTTATCTTTTCCTTTATAATTTAGTATAGCAGTGACGTTGATTTGAAAACAGTCTATTTCACCCCAGTACTAGTTAATTGCCTTGAGTTAAAAAAAATTATGGACCTGACAAAGACTGTTGAGTGGAGCAGAGAAGAGAATGCAAATCTCTCACGTGCCATTGTATTGAGCAACGTTCCTTTAGGCACTAGTGACGACACTATTGAAAAAGTGTTAAACACAGTAAAAGTTTTTGGCCGCACTACAATATGTGGTCGCCGAGGTGACGTAACTGGCAAATGGTTGTTTATTTTAGTGGAGGCCAGTGCTGATCTAGAACCTGATGTTATACCTCCCGAGATAGGTATAGGAAATGAAGCTGGACCCTGGAGTGTCAACTTAGTGGGCAGTCTAGTAGCTTGTGGTCCTGCCTCTGAAGGTGATACCTTCCAGCTCAAGCTGCAAGCATTGTTGCAGCAGGAGGGTAAGTCTATGGATGAAGTGAAGGCCCTGATTATGGGAAAGCAGTCTCCCAAATCTGATGTCAGTGTGGACCTCGTTGATGCCATAGGTAAATTAGTAGATCGGTGCAATCAAGTTTCCAGTGATAGTCCCGGCTACAGAAAGCTGAGGTTGTTTTCAGGGCTGAAACCCATCCCTCCAGGTGAAGAAGATTATGAAATCTGGATGGAGCAGGCCGCTCAAATGATAAGTGAATGGCAATGCACTGAAGCTGCAAAGAAACAACGCATCGTTGAGAGTTTGCGAGGTCCTGCTGCTGATATTGTCAGGTTTTTAAAAGTGAGTAATCCATCTGCGACTGCAAATGAGTACTTAGCTGCCCTTGAGACTGCATATGGAACTACTGAGAGTGGGCCTGACCTTATGGCTAGATTTCGTCACACCTACCAGGAAACTGGAGAGAAACTTTCAGCTTTCTTGTACCGCCTAGACAAACTTCTCCACAGAGCCTTGTTGAAGGGTGGGATTGATGCAGTCGGCATAAATAGAGCCAGAATGGAGCAGCTAATTAAGGGAGCACTTACCAACGATATGGTTGCTTTGCGAATCAGAATGACTCACACTTTGCAGAGTCCTCCATCTTTTTCACAGTTATTGAAGGAAATACGTGAGGAAGAACACTGGGTAGCTGCAAGGGAAAATGTTAAAGCTTCTGTTGCCACTGTTGTCTCTCCCCAGGCATCTGTGCCTTCTGAGTTACAAAACCTGAAGGAGGTGGTTAAAGAGCTATCTACCCAGGTGAGTCAACTGTTGAACGTGGCTACTGTGCCTTGTGCTTCTGATTGTGCTCCTCAGAAAACACCCAGTAAAAACTCTGAGAGTGTGAACAGAGACAACTCCCACAAAACTAAACTCACGCAACCACCAGTGCCTGTGATCTTTTGCTACAAATGCGGTGAAGACGGACATAAGAAATGGGAGTGCAAAGCACCTGAGGACCTCAGAAAAGTGAATCAGAAGCTGATAAAGATGCAGCGCCTGCAGGGAAACTGGGCAGGAGCTCAGTGAAGGAACGGCACGGGGCTCCTGAGACAACACGTTCCACTTGTGGTTCATTCATGCTTGATGCCGATAAGTCAAAATTGCCTGAGGGGTTAATAGGACCTGTCTCCGAAGTGCCTGTCCAGATAGAAGGTATCTACGCCAAAGCTCTTCTTGACAGCGGTTCGCAGGTTACTCTATTATACCGCAGTTTTTATGACACTTATCTGAAACATTTGGATCTTCAGCCTGTGGAAAACCTTGAGATTTGGGGTCTAAGCTCTCACAAATACCCCTATGATGGATACTTGCCCCTTAGACTTGAGTTTACGGAAAGTGTAGCTGGAGTGCATCAAGTGATTGATACGCTTGCCATTGTATGCCCTGACCCTGTGAAACGGGAAGGAATAGCTATTTTGCTCGGGACCAACACTAGCTTAGTGAAGAAGCTGCTTGAGTCTTGTCGTGAGCAAGCTGGTGAGAAATTCTTGAATGTGCTGACCATACATCCTGTAATCAGAGAGGTGTATGAGACTATTCAACAAACGGATGTTTCACAGGATGACCCAGACAAGCATGGAACAGTTTGGTTTGTGAAACAAAATCCTGTTGTCTTGACACCAAATCAAGTTCTGCAACTTCCCGGTCTGCTCAAGTTTCCTGGTCAAATGACTGAATCTCTAGTGTTAGTAGACAGAGCAGCAGTTGGTGATACAAGCTCTGATGATCTAGAGGTGAGGCCTGAACTTCATTCAGCATCCGTTGTATCCAGTCGCCGGGTCACAGTGACCGTCAGGAACATGTCTACAAAAGAAGTATGGGTGAAGCGAGGAGCTCCTCTTGCCCGTGTTTTTCCAGTATCCTTAGTGCCACAACTTACCGCTAAACAGCCACCAGAGCAAAATACTTTGACACCTGCATCTTTCGATTTTGGAGATTCTCCAATGCCTGAGGAAGCAAAACAAAGATTGTGTGAGGAAATGATGCAGAGAAAGGAAGTGTTTTCTCTACATGAGTGGGATGTGGGATGTTCAAAAAGCACCACTCATGAGATAAGGTTGAATGATTCACGCCCTTTCAGAGAAAGATCTCGCCGTCTTGCCCCCGCTGACTTCGAAGATGTGCGACTGCACCTACAAGGACTGCAGAGTAGTGGCATTATATCAGAGTCCCGCAGCCCCTATGCTTCGCCAATTGTCGTTGTGCGCAAAAAGTCTGGGAAGGTTAGAATGTGTGTGGACTATCGGACCCTCAACCAACGGACTATACCAGACCAGTATACTGTGCCCCGCATTGAGGATGCCCTTCATAGCCTTTCGGGAAGTAGATGGTTCACTGTTCTCGACTTGAGGAGTGGGTACTATCAAATACCCATGAGTGACACTGACAAGGAGAAGACTGCGTTCATCTGCCCGGTGGGGTTCTATGAATTTGAGCGTATGCCTCAGGGCATCTGCGGAGCACCCGCCACTTTCCAAAGAGTCATGGAACGCACTGTGGGGGATATGAACTTTTTGGAAGTGCTAGTATACTTGGATGATTTAATCATCTTTGGACGAACCATTGACGAGCACGAAGAGCGCCTTTTGAAAGTCCTTGATAGGTTGAGGGATGAGGGACTGAAGATCTCCCTTGACAAGTGTCAATTCGGCAGGACTTCTGTGAATTACGTAGGGCATATTGTGTCAAAAGATGGAATATCCACTGATCCTTCTAAAATCGAGGCTGTTGTATCCTGGCCTCAGCCCCAGACAGTGACAGAGCTCCGATCTTTTCTAGGGTTCTGTGGATATTACCGGCGTTTCGTGAAGGATTTCTCAAAGCTGTGCCGACCTTTAAATGAATTGCTGCAGGGGTATCCATCTTCTGCAGGTACTGCAAAGAAGAAAAACAAAAATTCACCTGTAAGTAACACCAAACCCTGCTACAAGTCTTCTGAACCGTTCGGATCCCGATGGACTGCTCAGTGTGATATAGCCTTCCAAACCCTGAAAAACTGTCTGACTCAAGCTCCAGTGCTAGCCTTTGCAGATGCACAAAAGCCATATGTTTTGCACGTGGACGCGAGCATGGATGGACTTGGAGGAGTTCTGTATCAAGAACATGAGGAAGGATTACGCCCAGTCGCTTTCATCAGTCGCAGCCTTTCCCCTTCAGAGAGAAACTATCCAGCCCATAAACTGGAATTTTTAGCTTTGAAGTGGGCTGTTGTGGATAGACTGCACGACTATCTTTACGGTGTTCCGTTTGAGGTTAGAACTGACAATAATCCTCTAACCTATATAATGAAGTCAGCGAAACTTGATGCGACTGGTCACCGTTGGTTGTCTGCATTGACCACCTACAATTTTAGCTTGAAATACAGACCTGGCCGCAGGAATGTCGATGCAGATGCGTTATCTAGGCGTCCACATACTCACTCAAGTGCTGATGATGAGTGGCAGGAAATTCCAGCTGCGGGCGTAAGGGCTCTTTGTCAAGCTTTGTCTGCAGAGAGAAGAACAGGGAATGTCTCTTGTCCATGTGTGGTGCAACATGCAGGGGCACATATGTCTGCTGTTCCCAAAGCTTACTCTCATGCTACTGACGTGAATGCAGATCACGTACCCGTGCTAAGTCCAAGTGAGCTTCAAACAGCCCAGAGAAATGATTCGTTCCTCGGAGAAGTATGGAGGGCAGTTTGTGATAAGAAACGTGCCAGTAACATCCAGAGCAGCCACCCTAAGATGAAGATTCTGAAACGAGAGTGGGAAAAGTATTTCATACATTACGGTCTTCCTACTCGAATACATTCAGACCAAGGCAGGGATTTTGAGAGCCAGTTGGTGGCTGATATGCTGACTATGCTAGGGGTGAAGAAATCCAGAACCTCCCCTTATCACCCACAAGGTGATCCCCAGCCTGAAAGATTTAACAGGACCTTGTTGAATATGCTGGGTACCCTTGAGCCTAGTCAGAAAAGTAAATGGAGTCAGCACATAGTGCATTTGGTGCATGCATATAACTGTACCTCCAACGAGGCTACTGGCTTTTCCCCCTATTTTCTGATGTTCGGCAGAGAGGCTAGATTGCCTGTCGATATTTGTTTTGGTGTCTCTGTTGATAATACATCACCTGTGTCGTACTCCAAGTATGTGTCCAAAATGAAGCAGGAATTACAGGCAGCTTATCAGCTAGCTCAAGCAACCTCTGAGAAGATGAATCAGAGTAATAAAGCAAGGTATGATCAGAAAGTTCGCTATCATAGCTTGAATGTGGGTGACAGAGTTCTGATTCGAAACCTTGGCCTCAAGGGAAAACAAAAGCTTGCAGATAGGTGGAGCGCTAATCCCTATGTAGTGGAGAGTCAATTGTCTAGTATTCCAGTGTATCGTTTGAAGCCTGTTGATGGTAAGGGACCAGTCAAAGTCATGCACCGCAATCATCTCTTGCCTTTAGGACAGGAAGTGAGGTTAAGTCCTCAGGTAGATCTGAATCCTACTCCTTCACCTAGAGCTTTGAGGCGTAGGAAAGCAAAAGAGAACCGTAAAGCTACTGAGTCAGAAAACTTGCCACTTGTAGTTGATGCCTTTTCAAGAGAATGTAGTTCTTCAGATTCAGAGTCTGAGTTTGGGTTTTATGCTGAGGATGTGACAAACATTCCTTCTCAAGTGACAGATGAGATACAGAGTGAAAGCCCTGTACAAGATGTAAAAGGCTCAGAGTCTAGTGATGCTCATAATGTTTCAGAAATACCAGTAATTCCATGTCAGAGTGAAATTTCTGATGTTCAGCTAGTAGCTGACGATGGCGATACTGAAGTAGTTGATGTAATGACTGAAGCTCATGAGAGTACCTTACAGACTACTGCTCCTACTGATAATGAAACTCAGCCAGAGGTTGTATCTCCTGAAGTACGTAGATCAAGTAGGGAGAGGAGGCCTAATACCAGATTTACCTATGATAAACTGGGTGTGCCATACATGCAGTCTGTATCATCTCAACGCTGTGGCATTTATATAGCAGCTACCGAAACACTGAATGTTTCTGGGGGTTACAACAGTTCACATGCTTGGTGGTGTAATCCTAATGCCTTGTGTGAAATATGTCATAACCAACCTGTACTTGTTCCCTGTAAACAGATGGTTACCATTTAATTGATGCATGGTAATTTTGTAACCAGCATGGGGACATACTGGATTTTTGGTGGGGGGAGTGTGTAGGGACTCCTAAAATATACCTTGTGTTTAATATGCTTTGTGTCAGAAATAATACAAAGTATTAAAATGTATTTTATTTTATTTTTTATTTTTCAAAATATGATGCAACAACTATGTTTGCTTATATCCAATGAGAAAGCGTGTTCAATACAGGTGTACTATTGCAAGCCAGTGACTGTTGAGCTTGAGGTTGCATCATAACGTGAGTCACGTAATGAGGAAGAAGGGAAGAGGAGCATCGCACATGGCGAACAGAAGCTGTACGTGAATTCGGTGTGTGTAAAAATCAGAGTCGTCATTTTGGAGACCGTGTATATTTTGTAATATAAGGCCCATAGTGAAAGGGAACAACCCTTGTTTATTTTGGTTTGTTTGCTTAAAGTATTTTTCTTTTCCCTGTTGTTTTATTCGCGATCGTCTGAGTCACCCCGTGTGAGCTGACAGTTAGAGACATTCACCTTCGTGAAAAGTGACTGCATTGAAGAAGTTCGTGGTGGACTTGCGCTGAATTTGATCGGAACTGGACGCATCCTGTTTCTTCAAGGGACTTCGCTGGACTGGACTCGTTGTGTTCCAGGGACTGTTCGAGACTAGAAGAAGTGAGGTTGTGCCGTGAGTGATTTCAATATTGCCTCATTATCGTCGGAAGAACGTAAGTGGATTCATTTTCGTGACTCGTTGACTGTGAGCGATTACTTTGAATTCATCATCTGATCAATGTGCACCAACGAACTGGGCCCCAACGATAACGATCGATCGTACATTTGAACTGTTTGACTGACTCAAGTACATTTGAACTGTTTGACTGACATATATTTGAGCTTATCGTAAGATATGTAATTAATGTGCATACAGTACTGAAAGACAGTGCATGGTGTGAACCAAGTTTTCTCAAGTGTGTAACTGATCTTGAAAGAGATATTGTTGTTTTTCATTATTGTATTACGTGGTTCTGAAGGAAACTGAGTGTTTTACCAGAATAGGGTTCTAAATTGACATTATATATCTCAATTGAGTTATAGTATTCTAAAAACAGGAACAAAGCTAAGGTTAAGAAAGAGAGTGTAAGAAGTGTGAAAGAACAAGAACTGTTCTGAGACTACAAACGAGGTTTATATATTTTATTTAAAAGAAAAAGAAGCAACTTGCATATCATCAGGGGGAATTGTTTACTTGTTTTCTTTAAAAAAGAAGGTTGTTATTGATTTCTTTATTTAGTGTTTTCTTTTCATTACATTAATGTAAAAAAATAAATCTTTTGTCATTCTTTTTTTCTCTTTAACATTTGTATTTTGGTATTTCATTGAGTCTGGTAAGTTAATTCATTTACGAAGTTACTGAATTCCTGTGAATTGTAAATAAGAATTGTTTAATTGATCTTTAGTATAGGGATTGGGTAAAATTGGTACAGGAGAAAATATTCATCTACAATTTATTTATTTTTGTAAACACTAAAAGGAAAATACCGGCCTAATTCACCATTCAACTGCCGGGGATCCAGGATTTGTGTTAGAGAAATAATTATATTAACCCCTAGGGTTAAGAAAAGGGTTACACTGTGTATGTATATATGTGTACATATTGTAAAATGTGTACATACGGTGTATAATGTGTATTGATATCTGTATGTCTAACAGTACACTGTGTGTACTGAGTATATGTATGTGTATATTGCACATTGTCATCTGTATAAGTCTGTAAGTATGTAATGGTACTGTCTATATGTTAATTGTTTCTGCACTGTATGGAGCACGCTCTCGAGAATTTCACTCATCAAGGCACATGTGCTGTTTCGCAACCATACTGAAACGCATTTGTCCGTGTTTCACTCCGTCTCCAATCGTGCTCGCGGAAGGCGCTCGAGAAACAGTATCTCTTCGCGGTACGCTTTCAACTCGTTTTTTTTTTGTTTTTTTTCAAACAAGAGACTGTACGACATTCACGTTACAAGATTTTTACATAGAGAGCGTGACAGCGCACAGCATTAAAATAAAGGATCATTCATGTTTTCACAACAGCTGGCCAAATTCTAAATCGAAACTAAAATTAAAACATCTTTGAGAGCAAGGGGGCCCCCTGGTGTTTCGGGGGCCCTATGCAGCCTGCGTATTCTGCGTTTAGGGAGGATCGGCTCTGTGTATATGTATGTTAAATTAATCACTAAAAAGCATAAATCGTCAGATTTCAGAATGAGCACTTTGCCATTTGTTATATATATGTTGAGGTCGTGCCAATCTGATGTTTATCATGTTTATCTGATGTTCGCTACTGTAATGAACGTAACTTTTGAATAAGCAGGGGAAATTCCCGACATTAAAAAAATAACTGTTTACGCCTAGGGTGCTTGCATTGTAAGAATGTACAGGGATACTTCAGATTTAAAAATGCTGACGTGTTAGGTGATGTTTTCTCATTAAATTCGTACGATTTCCTATTAATTCAATGGGATGTTTTGGCATAGTGGGGAATACCAATATGGCGGCGCAGCGGCTTTACTTTCATGACGTCATGAGCAATCCAGTTCTCTATTATAGATCAGTGATCACAATGCACTGGTACAGCTAACCAATCACAACACGTTTAGTTTTTCGGAAGGCGGACCTTCATCAAACCCGGAACTAATCGAGCCGTTTGTGCCAGGCTGGGGAGAAAGGTATTGTAATAATGTAAATTATGTGAAAAATAATGCGTTATTCGAACCACCAAGTATGAGAGCATGTTCTAGTACACCCCCAAAACAAAATCAAGATTTTTTAAAAGAGCATAATAGGACTCCTTTAATGTCTGTTTTGAAGTCATTGTGGTGTTCATACTACGTGACACTATGTAAATGATCTGCAACAGGAGGTCACACACTACACAACTCTGTCACCCAACTACTCTATCCACTCCCCAAACCACGATTTGTCATGAAAACACACGTGGAACAGGAATGACGTGAAACGACGTGTGAAACAAACAAAAAAATGGACATTGGGAAAAAATTAGCACTGCAAGCTGTTTGCGTGATGATCTATTCAGAATTTTTTTGCTGCATTTCTTGTGCCCACTCTCTCCTTAAAGCCATGTGATGTGTCGTTGAGTAGTTCACACATAAAGATTGCCAAGCACTGATCACCCGCTGATTTTCACCTGATCACAGCCCGACCTGTGGGTGTTAACTTGGTAACTTGCAAATTGGGCTTAAAATCCTGTAGTGTGGACTTGGCATTAGCTGATGAAGCTGGTCAGAGAACTTGGTGAAATGAGACACCATAGCTGCCAGTGCTTGAATGGTAGTGCCCGTCATGATGTCCGAGAAGGGTGATCATTAAGTCAGGATGATCCAAGCTGGTCCAAGAGTTTTCTGGCCAGACAAAACAAGAACAAAAAAAACAAAACATGATATGTGAAGTAATATGTAGAGAAATCAAAGGAAAATCAAGACAAATATCAATTGTGAGCAGAATCATTATACCCTAATTTCCAGTCAAGCATTCATTATCAAATTACGTATAAAAATTAACCACTACCACTGTCATTTCACAGAATCTTGTTTCATGTATACATATGCATTGTCAGAGGTGGAAAGTAACAAATTACATTTACTCGCATTACTGTAATTGAGTAGCTTTTTTGTGTACTTCTACTTTTTTAAGTAATTTTTTAAAACTGTAATTTTACTTTTACTTAAGTATGTTTTGTCTGAAGTATTGTACTTCGCTACATTCTAAAACACATTAATTACTGAGTAAAAAAAAATCGCTCCCTGGAAACTACTTCAGTAAATAATGGGCAGGAGAACAAACTGGCACTAAAATTACAAGAAAGATGCAGACGGACATGACAGGCATTAGTGGTGCAGACCCAGCTGAAAACGAAACCTCGTCGTATTCTGCTGAAGTTGAACTCGAAGGAAATGAAGTGAACCCCTGGCCATATTTATGCTCTATTATGCAGTGTAAGCTGTGTTTGCCTATAGGGAGACCAAACTAGCAGCTTATAAAATCTCGACATCAAACCTTCGCAAGCATGTAGAGGTAAGGTAAATACTTGCATCGTTGCATTGGCGGATAATGAAGCTTTGACAGTTTAGCAAAAAGTTCTGCACAAATTAGACAAAAAGATAGTGGTGCAGGGTGTGTGATATATACCGTCTGCGATAAAATCGTAATTGTTGTTTTAATGATGTGCGATTTGACATTATCAGTATTTTGCAAAAACCAAACAAAACACTCCTACAGAGTGCCGTGAAGCCTAGATTAGACTAGTGCGCGGCATTTAGAGTGAGTTCTTTCACTGTGTGATCAGTCTGTTAAAATGCATTTAGAATGATCACAAAATTGAAGATATAGGGGCAGAAAATGTATATATTTATATAATTTCATATAATAAATCAATATAACATGAAGAGTGCCGTTTTTTCTCCAAAAATCAGCATGATTACATATAGATTTTTTTGTTTTTACAACAGTTCAATAAACAAGAAGTTAATTGAGAGACTTGCATTTTAGACACCATATTGCCTGTTTTTGCTCTTTTTCGACAACAAAAATAATACCAAACACAGTCAGTTCCAACCCCACTCCAACACACATACCATGTAGTTTTCAAATAAGCCTAATATGATTAGATTAGCTGGATCAGATGTGTTTAATTAGGGTTATATCTAAACTGTGCAGGGCTGTGGTCCTCCAGGAACTGAGTTTGACACCCTTGGCCTATCCCATTTTTGCCTCCCTCCCACTGTTAAAATGTAACTAAGTAATTTTTACTCTGAGTAAATCTTAAATGAGCTACTTTTTACTTTTACTTCAGTAGATTTTTAGACTGGTACTTTTACTTGTACTTAAGTAAAATTTCATTAATGTAATGGTACTTTTACTAGAGGAGAATATTTTCATACTCTTTCCACCTCTGTACATTGTTTATTTATTTATTTATTTTTTGAAGAGACTATTTTATAAAACTCCACAAATCTAATACTGTGGAAGAAACAATCATAAATGACCTCAAAGCTAAAAACCTAAACACACTGCATGATTTTCAGCTGTCCCAGACGAAAGATTGGCATCGTGAAACAATTGTGGCGATTTGTGAGAGAGGTTCAAAGACGGCTGTTGTCATGGTCTTGCGACCAAAGATAGCCTACGATACAGCATGATCATCGCACAGTATGTTTGCTGCTACGATCCATGTTTACTGACCAACCAATAAAAATGCAACATGAAATCAACACGAAATGGCGCTAAAACATAAAACTACTTACCTCAAGCTCTTACGCCTTCCTCTTTCGGCGCTTCCACATTTTTCAGCACACATAAGAACTACAACTGCTAAAGTGTGATTTATCATGCTTTTTTTGTTTACCACTAGCGCATGCTGATGTGATGACTTTTATTCTTCTATAGTAATGTGCGTCGTAGCATATGAGTCATTAGGGGTCATCATCATACAGTCAACACACATGTCGTAGCCAAGTTTATTAGATCCACACAGTGTGACATGCAATGATCTTACAGGATTGCTAAAATCTTGCAGTTTGTCTCGGGCTTAACAGATTTACATGTATACCGGTAATGTGATAAATTGACAGTAATCAGAGTAATGACTTCATTGAATTATGTTCACCTGACAAACCTCTTCACACTTGTTTACATGTAGTTGTCCGTTAATATGAATATTTTTAAGAATTGTGGTGGGTTTAATACTTGTATCCTGATATACAACACAAAAAAGTTAAACTCAAATGCAATAGACCTGTATATTTTAATTTACCTACTTCAAATGCAAAAGGCAGTGTTATAAGAGTATTCTGATAATTATGTGGTGGATCTAGAGATCCTGTGATGAACTAACAGTTAACACTTTTAATTTCATGGTATATTTAACTTCCTCTCCTTGTGTGTTTCTGCAGGTCCCTGAACGTTTCCTGGAGGTAGCTCAGATAACATTGCGTGAGTTCTTCAGTGCTATAGTGGCTAGTAGCGATGTGGATCCATCATGGAAGAAGGCCATTTATAAAGTTATCTGCAAACTGGACTCTGAGGTTCCAGAGATATTTAAATCGGCCAATTGTCTTCAAGAACTCTTGCGAGAGTAATGTGTTAAAAACTTCATAGAATTATTTTCATTCCTTTTTAAATGTATAGTGATAAATTGAGATGCAGGATTTTAGCCATTTTTTTTTCTTTTTTTTTTTTGCCTTTTCACAATTGAATGTATTATATGAAGTAGCATTATATATATTGTTTTTATTGTTTCATTGGGTAACTTTTAGTGGATCTCTCTACTGTCCATGCAGGCTATTGATTGTGGATCTCACACTCCTGGGGCCTCATTTACAAAATGTGCATATACACAGATTTGATTTAAGAATGTGCATACGCTAAAATACACACCAACATTCAAATGAATAAAAACTGACTTTACTGAGGAAAAGTGCTTAGTGCCACATCAGAATATAATCAGATGTATGCACTTTTCCTTGTAGTAGAGCTGGAGTACTGCAAGTATTTGGAAATCTAAGCAATTCTTGTCACTCGCCATTCGTAAAGGATTTGGACGTTGACTGGTGCTCTGATAGATCAGTGGTTCTCAGTTCAGCTTCATTCAGAATGTCAGCCCAAATCCAGTTTTTGTGCAAATCCGATTGAAATCTGATCATATTTAGATGAGTGGGAACAAACTACACGAAATAAAATTTTTGCAAATCCATTTCGTGCTACGTTTGCACGGTTTGAAATCCTGTTCAAATCGCATTCCTGGAAATCCATTTTAGTCTGACCATTTAGATCGGATTTAGCTTTTTCACGTTCTCACGCCACGTAAAACATAAACACATCAGACATTTTTGTACAAAACATGCTGAATGTCTTTACAGAAACAAGCTTGTGTTGTGTGAAGTACAAGTCAAGCAGAAAAAGACAATATATTGCTAGTATATGCACCTCTTTTGAAACAAGCGGAGATGGCAGCACAGAATAAAGTCGCACATTCCAGGTCCTGTGTTTCTGCCGCTGCCTCATAATTAGAGCTGCACGATTAATCGTTAAAAGATTGCGATCTCGATTCAAATACCCACACAATCTAATTTCTGAATGACAACGATTCGCCCGTGTCTATTAAACTTTGAAAAAATCATACCGGAACATTCAAATCTGCATTCGCGCTGCTGCTGATCCAGAGAGCAGACAGTTAACATGTTTAGGTAAGAAAAAGCTTCACAAACAGTCTTTTCAACTACACAGTATTATTTCTGTCTTACAGTCATTCATAGAAATACTGGGATAAAAGTTTATAGTTCGGCTACAAACATTGATGTCTATGATAGCGATCAAAATAGAGCCACTCATCTTTTGAAAGCAACTGGCGCTTCAAATAACGTTTGTGTCGATTGCATCATTTCGCCACTAGGTGACGACGACAAGTGACTGTTAAAAATGTATTTGTTATTGAATCATTCATTCGAGATTCGTTCAAAAACACTGATTCATCCATTAATGAAACAAGTGAGGTATGAGTGAGTCATTGAATCATTAATACAAACCAATTTTTCATAATTTTAATTCTAAAAGTTGGTGTATTAAATACACTATATTTTAAATACATATACCCCGGGTTTCACAGACAAGGCTTAAGCCTAGTCCTAGACAAAAATATAAATCTGAGCTGTTTCAACTGAAAGAAACTCGCATTGACTGATCCTAAAATATATCAGTGCCTTTGTTTTGTCTCAAGATGCACACCAGTAATGTTTTTTTCTAAGCATGTTTATAAAAATTGCTTAAAATGTCTTAATTGAACTATGATCTAATCCTGGCTTAGTCTAAGCCCCGTCTGTGAAACCTGGCCATACTGTATTATATATTAAAATGTTTAATAATTCATTTAAATTAAACACTTTTAAATAGACTGCAGCAATTAATATTTTGTCACACATTATTTTGTTTAGTTCAGAATCGTGGGAGAATCGTGATCTCTATTTGAGAAAAAAAATCGTGATTCTAGAATCGTGCAGCTCTACTCATAATATGAAATTTAAGGACTTTAAAGGTGCCATAGAATGGAAAACTGTATTTATCTTGGCATAGTTGAATAATAAGAGTTCTGTACATGGAAATGACATACCGTGAGCCTCAAACACCATTGTTTCCTCCTTCTTATGTAAATCTCGTGAATAAAAAAGACCACTGAAAAATAGGCGAATCAGAACATTACACCGACTGTGACATAACAGTCGGGATCACTAATAGTTACACCCCCAACATTTGCATATACCCGCCCATGTTCTAGGCCAGCCGCCAGCCGAACCATCAGAAGTTCTGCAGGTATTGTGAAGAAACAAGTGAGGACAACAGAGAAAATGGCAGATCATGGAAATAAATGTTATGTTCCAGGCTGTGCAGGGGATGTGAAGTGCAGGGATGGGTTGGTGTCTGTATTCAGAAAGGCACGGAAAGCAAATAACGTGTTTTAATAAAATAACGCGAGCCACTAAAGGGACATGGTTAGCTCCTTGCTAGCGGTAGCCTGTTACATTGCAGTACATAAGATTTCACTTACCACATAAACAGAGTAAGGAAAGATGAGGATGATGGCGAATGATTTACAGATCTTGAGCACCACTGACAAGCATCGGATCTTGTAAAATGTGTGGTAAGTACTGCCGCTCCATAGTATAAACAGAGTTCCTGCCATCGCGAATCTCGGAAGCGAAAGTGAAAGTAAAAAACAATCGTGCATTTGAAAGTAGTTTCAGTGCCCCGCATATTAATAGCGGCTCCCTGATGCCCGCATTTTATATATAGTATAATTACCCGACGATATAACTGCAAGAGAAAGTACTGAAATATATTTTCCTCCCTGTGTTTCCTTCCTGCTGTGTGAGCTACTGAAATGAGCAGCACTGTGAAACAGCCAATCAGAGTAGAGCTCAACATTGAGCCGCACTGTGAAACAGCCAATCAGAGCAGAGCTCAACATTATTATTCATGACCCTTCCAACTAAGCCAATAACAGACAATTTCATTCTAGGGAGAAAACCTAGGGTTTTAAATGGACATGTAAAACCGTTTCTGGAGAATTTTTGCCCTTACCTAAGCCACATACCTTCTATGTAGATATCAGAGAACAATTTAAAATATTGTATCAATGCATTCTATGGCACATTTAAGCAACAGCATTTTGAACAGTTGTGATACACAGCAGGGGCGAGGCCAGAAATGTTTAAGTGGGTGGGCCGACATAAAACCGGGTGGGCAAGGTGCAGAGCGCGGGAACGTATTTTGAGCAGGGGGGCTGAGGGGGGGAGGGGGTGTTGGTCACATGACAAGAGTGATGCGAGACACTATGATCCAAAAGCGCAACTTTTGTTAATAAAAGTTTAATTTATTCGTTTAATATAAGCGAGTTTGTCTTTATTGTTGCTGTTTTCATAAATAAAAACATAAATAAAACAATGAACCACAACGCATTTGTTTTAAAAGAGAGAAAATACCTTATACAACTAGGCTATATCTGTCTTATTCATTTATATAAGTTAATAAATGTTAGATGTTTAATATAGGCCTATGCGAATTTGCCATTGTACTATTTTGCTGATGTGTTTTAATTAATAGGCTAATAATGAACCCCAAACTACGATCATTTTAAAGAAAGGGCAAATCCATAGACCGTTTATTTATTTGTGTTACAATGTGGGTAAAACATATTTCCCTTATTCATATTGTTAATAAAAGTTCAAAGTTTAATATAGGCCTAAGTGAATTTGTCATCGTACTGTTTTATTGTAGTAATAATAATGAGCCAAACTAAGCATTCATTTGAAGTAAGGGGAAAATCCAAAAACCTTTTATTTATTTGTTACAACGCGGGTATGTCTTATTCATTCAGTTAATAAAAGTTTTATGTTTAATATAAGCTACTTTGTCATTGTATTGCT
Source organism: Schizothorax lantsangensis (assembly GCA_027422415.1). NCBI lineage: Eukaryota > Metazoa > Chordata > Actinopteri > Cypriniformes > Cyprinidae > Schizothorax > Schizothorax lantsangensis. The sequence goes on along the minus strand of CM049855.1, from coordinate 28,805,243 downwards.
GATGTTGTGTGTGGGATTTTTTTTTCATTAAGAGTAGCCTAATACTGAATCAACCTTAAGCATTAATTTTGTTCCAAGAATAAGAAAGATCTAACGTTAAAGATCAAAATAAGCGCTGCAGAGGTGAGAATGTGAGATTGGTTGCTGCTGAGGTAAATAAACGCTCTCGATCTTTTTCTGCTGTATCTTTGTGATGGCTGTAGAAATGGTCGTTAATTCTTGATTTGGGTATGGTGCAGGTAATAATATGATCAAAAAGTCATGGCAACAAACGACTTCCTAAGTCAGTTTAACTTCAAGTTGAAACGACTTTCTCAATTTGATTCAACTTAATTCATTTTTTACTGTTGCTTATTGTCATTGTAGGCTTAGGCTTCTTTTTTTCTATTAATTTTAATGAATATACAAATTAATAAAATGAGTTTTATTTATTTTCTGTTACAAATTTTTTATTTATTTATTTAACACAGCACCCCCGTTTTTTTTCTTGGGCTACACGCCAGGGGGTGCTGCAGCTACTACTTCTACTTCCCTACTTCCCACGGTAATGGCAAGGTGTATGTAAGAAAACTGCATAATTGCCAACAGAAAATACAGCACAAATGTTCAATGCACAACACTTCTAAAGCATTAATTAACATTAATTTTAATTTCAACATTTACTAATAATTATTCAAATTTAAATTTATCTGTTAACATTCGTACCTGATCTAACAAAAAGTTATAGCCTATTTTTATTAACTAACCTTAAAAAAAGATTAATTAATACTGTAACAAATGTATTACTCATTGTTAATGTTAGTTAATGCATTACCTAACGTAAGTTTATCGTAAAGCATTACCTTAGTCTGAGACGACGGAGCTTTGCAGATGATCTTATAATCAATTGGGTCTCTGTCAGTTCGCATTCAAAGGAGAGTAAACGAATACCGCAGAAATGTGCGCAGCTGTAATTATGCAGTTTGTTGTGGAGAAGAGTATGTAGCACAACGTTTATGTGTTTCTTTCTACAACCCCAAATCAGAAAAAGTTGGGACAGTATGGAAAACGCAAATAAAAAAAGAAAGTAGTGATTTCTAAATTTACTTTGACTTGTATTTCATTGCAGACAATATGAACACAAAATATTTCATGTTTTGTCTGGTCAACTTCATGTCATTTGTAAATATACATCCTTTCCTGTCATTCAGACCTGCAACACATTCCAAAAAAAGTTGGGACAGTAAAGCATTTACCACTTTGTAATGTTGCCATTCCTTTTCACAACACTTAAAAGACGTTTAGGGACTGAAGACACCAAGTGATGAAGTGTTTCAGGTGTAATTTTGTCCCATTCTTCCTGCAAACAAGTCTTAAGGTGGGCAACAGTACGGGGTCTTCGTTGTCGCATTTTACACTTCAAAATGCGACACACATTCTCTATTGGAGACAGGTCGGGACTGCAGGCAGGCCAGTCAAGTACCCGTACCCTCTTCCTCCGCAGCCAGGACTTTGTAATGTGTGCAGAATGTGGTTTTGCATTGTCTTGTTGAAATATGCATGGACGTCCCTGGAAAAGATGTCTTCTTGAAGGCAGCATATTGTGCTCCAAAATCTCTATGTACTTTTCAGCATTAATGGTGCCATCACAGAAGTACAAGTTACATTTGCCAAGGGCACTGACACAACCCCATACCATGACAGACCCTGGCTTTTGGACTTGTTGCTGGTAACAGTCTGGATGATCCTTTTCTTCTTTGGTCCGGAGCACACGGCGTCCATTCCTCCCAAAAAATACCTGAAATACTGATTCATCTGACCACAGTACACGTTTCCACTGTGTGATGGTCCATCCCAGATGCCTCCGAGCCCAGAGAAGTCGACGGCGCTTCTGGACACTGTTAACATAGGGCTTCCTTTTGTCAAATTACAGTTTTAACTGGCATTTGTGGATGTAACTACATATTGTGGTACTTGACAAAGGTTTGCCAAAGTAGTCCTGAGCCCATGTCGTGATATCGCTTATAGATGAATGAGGATTCTTGATGCAGTGCCGCCTGAGGGATCGGAGATCACGGTTGTTCAGCTTAGGCTTGCGCCCTTGTCCCTTACGCACTGAAATTCCTCCAGATTCCTTGAATCTTTTAATTATGTTATGCACTGTTGAAGGTGAAATATCCAAATCTCTTCCTATCTTTCTTTGAGGAACATTGTTTTTAAACATTTCAATAATTTTCTCACGTATTTGTTGGCAAACTGGCGATCCTCGGCCCATCTTTGCTCCTAAAGGACTAGACCTTTCTTGGATGCTGCTTTTGTACCAAATCATAATTACAATCACCTGTTGACATCAACTGTTTCAAAACACATCATTATTTAACCAATTTACCTCATTACTAGCCCTAAATTGCTCCTGTCCCAACTTTTTTTGGAATGTGTTGCAGGTCTGAATGACAGGAAAGGATGTATATTTACAAATGACATGAAGTTGACCAGACAAAACATGAAATATTTTGTGTTCATATTGTCTGCAATGAAATACAAGTCAAAGTAAATTTAGAAATTACTACTTTCTTTTTTTATTTGCGTTTTCCATACTGTCCCAACTTTTTCTGATTTGGGGTTGTACAAAGGACGCATCTATTTAGCGGTTTAAACACTGTACCATTGCTAATATGATGCTTTAAACACGCTCATAAGTTTCCAATCTAAATCCATCACCTGGTGGTCTGGTTTCATTTGTAGGTGGCACGGATTCAGTGCTAAGACTTAAGTTTCATTTGGGATATCCAATATTTTTAAAGACTGATTGAGGTTTGTTTCACTTATTTTCAAATTCAACATTATTTTCAAACGTGCGCATTTTACTATGTTCTTACGTCGTAAACATAAATGTGGGTGGGACTAACTGAATCGTCACTGACGAATCATCATTTTGGTATGCTATGCACCTATTAAGAAGGAAAATTAATAAACTGCCTGTAATTGACCATAAAAACTCACGTTAAATATATTTTAAAGTAAATATATGAAGTTTTAGGGAAACTAACGTTTATTATTATTATCGTTTAATAAATAGCCTATCAAGTCAAGTCAAGTCAAGTCACCTTTATTTATATAGCGCTTTTAACAATACAAATTGTGACAAAGCAACTGCACAATATCAAAATGGGAAAATAGTGTCAATAATGTAAAATGACAAGATTAAACACTCAATTTTCAGTTAAAGGCATTTCATTATTGAATTCAGTGATGGCATCGTCCAGCTCAGTTCAGTTCAAAAAGTTTCTGTTCAATCAAGTCGACGATATTGCTGGAAATGAAGTGTCCCCAACTAAGCAAGCCAGAGGCGACAGCGGCAAGGAACCAAAACTCCATTGGTGACAGAACGGAGAAAAAAACCTTGGGAGAAACCAGGCTCAGTCGGGGGGCCATTTCTCCTCTGGCCAGACGACACTGCAGTTCAATTCCAACTGCTGCAAAGTCAGATTGGAGGGCTCAACTGGTTCCCGAGGTCTTTTCCTGATGGCTGTCTAGGTGACGGGGTCCTCACTGGGGGTCTGTCTCTGGGGCTCATCTAGGTGTCCTGGTCTCCGCTGACGTTCAGGGCTGTAGGTGCTGATCCACCATCTGATCTGGTGAATGCAGTGACCTCGGAATAAGAAAGAAACAGACTAATATTAGCATAGATGTCAATCTTTTTACGATGTAACAAGTACATCATGTGTTATGGGAAGTGTTCCCGGTTCCGGTTGATCTAATTAATGCAGCCTAACAATCCTTTAACGGATTTGAATAATAGAAGTGTATTAGTGTGTTATGTGTACGCCAGGTTAAAGAGATGGGTCTTTAATCTAGATTTAAACTGACAGAGTGTGTCTGCCTCCCGAACAGTGTTTGGTAGATTGTTCCAGAGTTTGGGAACAATAAATAGGAAAAAGATCTGCCGCCCGCAGTTTATTTTGATATTCTAGGTATTATCAAATGGCCAGAGTTTTGAGAACGCAGCGGACGTGAAGGACTATAATGCGATAAGAGCTCGCTCAAGTACTGAGGAGCTAAACCATTCAGGGCTTTATAAGTAATTAACAAGATTTTAAAATCTATACGATGTTTAGTAGGGAGCCAGTGCAGTGTTGACAGAACCGGGCTAATGTGCTCATACTTCCTGGTTCTAGTAAGAACTCTAGCTGCTGCATTTTGAACCATCTGTAATTTGTTTATTAAGCGTGCAGAACAACCACCCAATAAAGCATTACAATAATCTAACCTTGAGGTCATAAACGCATTAATTAATATTTCTGCATTTGACATTGAGAGCATAGGTCTCAGTTTAGATATATTTTTAAGATGAAAAAATGCAGTTTTACAAATGCTAGAAACGTGGCTGTCAAAGGAGAGATTACTATTAAATAGCACACCTAGATTCCTGACTGATGACGAAGAATTTACAGAGCAGCCATCAAGTGTTAGACAGTGTTCTAGGTTATTACTTGTGGGGGTTTTAGGTCCGATAATTAACACCTCTGTTTTTTCAGAATTTAGCAGTAAGAAATTACTCGTCATCCAGTTTTTTATATCGACTATGCATTCCATAAGTTTCTCAATTTGGTATGTTTCACCAGGCTGTGAAGAAATATAGAGCTGAGTATCATCAGCATAACAGTGAAAGCTAACCCCGTGTTTCCTAATGATATTTCCCAAGGGTAACATATAAAGCGTGAAAAGTAACGGCCCTAGTACTGAGCCTTGAGGAACTCCATACTGCACTTGTGATCGATATGATACCTCTTCATTCACTGCTACGAATTGATGGCGGTCAGATAAGTATGATTTGAACCATGCTAATGCACTTCCACTAATGCCAACAAAGTTTTCTAGTCTATTCAAAAGAATGTTGTGATCGATAGTGTCGAACGCAGCGCTAAGATCCAGTAGAACTAATAGAGAGATACAACCACGATCAGATGATAAGAGCAGGTCATTTGTAACTCTAATGAGAGCAGTCTCAGTACTATGATACGGTCTAAATCCTGACTGGAAATCCTCACAGATATCATTTTTCTCTAAGAAGGAATATAATTGTGAGGATACAACCTTTTCTAATATCTTTGACAGAAAAGGGAGATTCGAGATCGGTCTGTAATTAACTAGATCTTTGGGGTCAAGTTGTGTTTTTTTAATGAGAGGCTTAATAACAGCCAATTTAAAGTTTTTGGGGACATATCCTAATGACAATGATGAGTTAATAATAGCCAAAAGAGGATCTATGACTTCTGGAAGCACCTCTTTTAGTAGTTTAGATGGAATAGGGTCTAACATACATGTTGTTGGTTTAGATGATTTAACAAGTTTATACAATTCTTCCTCTCCTATAGTAGAGAATGAGTGGAATTGTTCCTCAGGGGATCTATAGTACACTATTTGATGTGATAATATAGCTGACGGCTGCATGGTTACAATTTGATCTCTAATAGTATCAATTTTGGAAGTAAAATAGTTCATAAAGTCATTACTGCTGTGCTGTTGGGAAATGTCAACACCTGTTGATGCTTTATTTTTTGTTAATTTTGCCACTGTATTGAATAAATACCTGGGGTTATGTTTGTTTTGTTCTAAAAGAGACGAAAAGTAATCAGATCTAGCAGTTTTTAAAGCTTTTCTGTAGGATAGGGTACTTTCCCGCCAAGCTATACGAAATACCTCTAGTTTTGTTTTCCTCCAGCTGCGCTCCATTTTCCTGGCTGCTCTCTTTAGAGTGCGAGTGTGCTCATTATACCACGGTGTTGGACTCTTTTCCTTAATCTTCCTTAAGCGTAAAGGAGCAACTGTATCTAAAGTGCTAGAAAAGAGAGAGTTCATAGTTTCTGTTACATCATCAAGTTGTTCTGAGCTGTTGGATATGCTAAGGAATTGAAATAAATCAGGAAGATTACTTACAAAGCAGTCTTTTGTGGTAGAAGTGATGGTTCTACCATATTTATAAGAAGGAGTTGAATTTACAGCTTTAACTATATGGAGTTTACACAAGACTAGATAATGATCTGATATATCATCGCTTTGCTGCAGAATTTCAACACCATTAACATCAATTCCATGTGACAGTATTAAATCTAGAGTATGATTTCGACTATGAGTAGGTCCTGAAACGTGTTGTCTAACCCCAATAGAGTTCAGAATGTCTATGAATGCTGATCCTAATGCATCTTTTTCATTATCAACATGGATATTAAAATCACCCACAATTAGGACTCTATCTGCAGCCAGCACTAACTCTGATAGAAAATCAGCAAATTCTTTAATAAAGTCTGTATGGTGCCCTGGTGGCCTGTATACAGTAGCCAGTACAAACGTCACAGGGGATTTATCATTAATACTTTTTTCTCTAGATAATTTTATATGAAGCACCATTACTTCAAAGGAGTTATACTTAAAGCCTGTCTTCTGAGAAATACTGAGAATATTGTTATAAATTGTAGCAACACCTCCCCCTTTGCCTTTTGGATGCGGCTCATTTTTGTAACAGTAATCTTGGGGGGTAGACTCGTTTAAAATAATGTATTCATCTGGTTTTAGCCATGTTTCTGTCAAACAGAGCAAATCTAGGTTATGATCATTAATCAAATCATTTACAAAAAGTGCTTTTGTAGAAAGGGACCTGATATTCAGTAAGCCAAGTTTTATCAATTGTTTCTGTGTATTGTAAAAATGTTTTATTTGTTGAACATCAATTAAATGGTTACTCATAAATAGTTTTTGACGTTTTCTGTATTTTCTAGTTCGGGGAACAGACACACACAGTCTCTATAGTGTGATATCTAGGTGAAGGAGTCTCTATGTGCTGAGAATTAACTGACTTCTGTGACGTGAGGCGGCTAACAGACGGTCGGTTTAGCCAGTCTGTCTGCTTCCTGACCTGGTCTCCAGTTAGTCAAGTATGAACTCTAAGACTATGTGCCAAATTTCTAGAGAGAATAGCGGCACCACCCCAGGAGGGATGAACACCATCTCTTTTCAACAGGTCAGGTCTGCCCCAAAAACTCGTCCAATTGTCTATCAAACCTATGTTGTTTTGCGGGCACCACTTAGACATCCAGTCATTTAATGATGACAGTCTGCTATCATACTTATCGCATTATAGTCCTTCACGTCTGCTGCGTTCTCAAAACTCTGGCCATTTGATAATACCTAGAATATCAAAATCAACTGCGGGCGGCAGATCTTTTTCCTATTTAGCGCCCAAACTCTGGAACAATCTACCTAACACTGTTCGGGAGGCAGACACACTCTGTCAGTTTAAATCTAGATTAAAGACCCATCTCTTTAACCTGGCGTACACATAACACACTAATACACTTCTATTATTCAAATCCGTTAAAGGATTGTTAGGCTGCATTAATTAGATCAACCGGAACCGGGAACACTTCCCATAACACATGATGTACTTGTTACATCGTAAAAAGATTGACATCTACGCTAATATTAGTCTGTTTCTTTCTTATTCCGAGGTCACTGCATTCACCAGATCAGATGGTGGATCAGCACCTAGAGACGACCTCTACAGCCCTGAACGTCAGCGGAGACCAGGACACCTAGATGAGCCCCAGAGACAGACCCCCAGTGAGGACCCCGTCACCTAGACAGCCATCAGGAAAAGACCTCGGCAACCAGTTGAGCCATCCAATCTGACTTTGCAGCAGTTGGAATTGAACTGCTGTGTCGTCTGGCCAGAGGAGAAATGGCCCCCCGACTGAGCCTGGTTTCTCCCAAGGTTTTTTTCTCCGTTCTGTCACCAATGGAGTTTTGGTTCCTTGCCGCTGTCGCCTCTGGCTTGCTTAGTTGGGGACACTTCATTTCCAGCAATATCGTCGACTTGATTGAACAGAAACTTTTTGAACTGAACTGAGCTGGACGATGCCATCACTGAATTCAATAATGAAATGCCTTTAACTGAAAATTGAGTGTTTAATCTTGTCATTTTACATTATTGACACTATTTTCCCATTTTGATATTGTGCAGTTGCTTTGTCACAATTTGTATTGTTAAAAGCGCTATATAAATAAAGGTGACTTGACTTGACTTGACTTGCTATGAATCTCATCACCCCGGTAAGCAGGGAGGGGGCCAGAGCATATTACAGTGTCTGACATCGTACTTGCAAGTTCACACACCTCTTTAACATTATTTTTAGTGATCTCCGACTGGCGAAGTCGAACATCATTAGCGCCGGCGTGGATAACAATCTTACTGAATTTACGTTTAGCATTAGCCAGCACTTTTAAATTTGCCAAGATGTCAGGCGCTCTGGCTCCCGGTAAACAATGGACTATGGTGGCTGGTGTCTCTATTTTCACGTTCCGTACAATAGAATCGCCAATAACTAGAGCACTTTCAACAGGTTTCTCATTCATTTGGAAAAGTACCAACTTCTCATTGGGTGGGCCACGGCTGAAAGTGGGTGGACCTAGGCCCACCCGTAGCTTCGCCACTGATACACAATGTGGGCAGTCAGTCATTTAGATCGGATTCCATTCGGATATGCACAAAAATTGAATTTGGACTGACAGTCTGAACAAGGCATTTCAGTCCAGGCAACCACCCGCTCGGCATATTTTGCATGTCTCTCTTATTTAACATACCTGATTCAGATAACAATCATTAGAAGAGAGCTCCATGCATGACCTGAGTTCTGATTGGCATGGTCCCTACACAGTGTTTATTGCTCCCTACTCCCCTGAGTATGGGAAATTCATTGAAGATTCATGGATTTGCGCTGCACATACAGACAAAACTTACTAGAGAAGTGTGACATAATATACCTCTGTAAATACAAATACAGATTAAATTCATGTCTCACACTTTTTAATACCATATGAATGGAATATATATGCTCTCTTCAAACTGGAATCATGGTGCAATATCCTGTAAAGTCCACTTCACAGGGCACTTAAGGTAAAATAGTACTGTATAAACATCTGACGTAATAAGAGATACATACACAGAGCCGTGGGTCATGAGGACTGGAATTGAGAACCACTGTGTTAGATGTTAATGACATTAATTAGGCAGAGTTTACAAGGCAGAGATCTGAAACCATTCTGCTGCACACAATTTCAAGACCATTGGAAATTTATACATTTCAATTTTGAAAGAAAGGCTTATGCACATACGAATCATATGTACGTTTGTTCTCTGACTCACACAAATGCACATTTGAGAAATTATTGTAAGATCAAATGTAGGACAGTTTCTACGCAACATTTTATAAAAGAGGCCCCAGGGGTCTAATTCTTTGTACCTCGCTTAATACATCTGAAATAATTTGACCTTGTTATAATTGATCTCTGGCTAATTTGGTTTTTTCAAACAAATTTGCACATTTGATTAAAATATCTGGATTAGGTTGTCTGAGATTACTGTGCACCCTGTTGATCGTAAAGGGCAAATATGTTGATACTTGAAAACCCTGCAAACGGCAATGGTGACACCAGCAAAGAAATATAAAAAACTCTGCTTTGCTGAAAATACAGGATAGTGTTAAATACAGGGTTACACTTTATTTTCATAGTCCACTTTAGACATTCTACTAACTATAAGTACCTTAGCAACTACATGTCAACTAATTCAAGAGAATTAGTTCCTCTTCAGGAACTCGAGCTGCGTCCAAAAGACGCTAAGGGAACGCCACCAGCGTGACCGTGCTCTGAACACATGTGTAATCTGTCCAACAGATGGGCGAGACGTCACACGCGGGTGACGTAATCGGCCAGGCAGCATAAAAGCACGTGCGGTGGAACCGGCGTCAGCTTTTGTCATTCAGCAACCGCTCTGTGTGTGTCTGTCGATATCTGTTGGAGCTTATTTCTGTTGGCTGTGTCTCACAGACACTCAGGATAAGCTCCACGATAGCTATAAGTGCAAAGTAATACTAGCACTTGGCGAGAGCAGATCGCATTACAGTCTGTGTGTTCCTCCCTGCAAACGAAAAGCTTTCTCTGCTGGGGATACACACAGTCTGTGTGTTGTCTGCTTGAGAGCAGAGCAAGCGGAGTCAGCTCTTGAGGGAGTTGACTGCCCATGTAAAAAAAAAAAAAAAAAGACACTGCGTGCTCGCTCTCGGAGGCGTTCTTTGAGTAAAGAGCCTTCACCTGCGTTCCTCGCGATGCCGGCCCGTTTCGCGGAAATCAAGGCGGAGCGCTGGCTGCGCTCGTGGGAATCGCAGATGGATCAGGTGGAAGGAACGAAGACGGGTGAGTCCTTATCTTCTTTCTTTTCCCATCAGATCCAACGCCCGCTCTCGGGGTTCGGAAGCCCGCCCTGCGGTTCCTTCCCCCTGGAGAGAGGGCTCGACGCTCCGCCTGCCTTCCTCCGAGGAGGTGGACGTGGAGGACGTCGATGGGCTTTGTAATCAGCAAGCATTGTTTCATAAGATGTTATGAACGAGAGAACGGAGTTCGCGCTGTCAGCCCATAGGGAATTAATGGGCTGATTGTGCTCCTCCCCGCCGTATGATCTCGCGGTTCCGGTCCCGCTGTTGCTGAGACACGGCGGCGATTTAGATCGCGGGGATCGCACATGGATCTGGCGGACGGGTTGGAGACGGGCTCGCCCTATCTCCACCTGCATTCCTTAGATCTAGCTCTCTCTCGGGGAAGCCCGCGCTGTGGCCCCTCCCCTTTTTGAGAAAGAGCCAGCTGCTGCAGCACGCGCTGCCGAGGCAACGCATGCATTGTAACGTTCTCGGGTTTATAGATGAATCTTTCATATCAGACCATGTTACTGGTCTGGTTGTTTGGCTGCATTTAATTTTGAGGAATTGAATGCCGTATTTCATCTAACTTGGGAAGGTTTATATATATATATATATATATATACAGTCAGGTCCATAAATATTGGGACATCGACACAATTCTAACATTTTTGGCTCTATACACCACCACTATGGATTTCAAATGAAACGAACAAGATGTGCTTTAACTGCAGACTGTCAGCTTTAATTTGAGGGTATTTACATCCAAATCAGGTGAACGGTGTAGGAATTACAACAGTTCGCATATGTGCCTCCCACTTGTTAAGGGACCAAAAGTAATGGGACAGAATAATAATCATAAATCAAACTTTCACTTTTTAATACTTGGTTGCAAATCCTTTGCAGTCAGTTACAGCCTGAAGTCTGGAACGCATAGACATCACCAGACGCTGGGTTTCATCCCTGGTGATGCTCTGCCAGGCCTCTACTGCAACCGTCTTCAGTTCCTGCTTGTTCTTGGGGCATTTTCCCTTCAGTTTTGTCTTCAGCAAGTGAAATGCATGCTCAATCGGATTCAGATCAGGTGATTGACTTGGCCATTGCATAACAGTCCACTTCTTTCCCTTCAAAAACTCTTTGGTTGCTTTTGCAGTATGCTTTGGGTCATTGTCCATCTGCACTGTGAAGCGCCGTCCAATGAGTTCTGAAGCATTTGGCTGAATATGAGCAGATAATATTGCCCGAAACACTTCAGAATTCATCCTGCTGCTTTTGTCAGTAGTCACATCATCAATAAATACAAGAGAACCAGTTCCACTGGCAGCCATACATGCCCACGCTACCACCACCATGCTTCACTGATGAGGTGGTATGCTTAGGATCATGAGCAGTTCCTTTCCTTCTCCATACTCTTCTCTTCCCATCACTCTGGTACAAGTTGATCTTGGTCTCATCTGTCCATAGGATGTTGTTCCAGAACTGTGAAGGCAAGGGACTGCTCATGATCCTAAGCAAACCACCTCATCAGTGAAGCATGGTGGTGGTAGCGTGGGCATGTATGGCTGCCAGTGGAACTGGTTCTCTTGTATTTATTGATGATGTGACTACTGACAAAAGCAGCAGGATGAATTCTGAAGTGTTTCGGGCAATATTATCTGCTCATATTCAGCCAAATGCTTCAGAACTCATTGGACGGCGCTTCACAGTGCAGATGGACAATGACCCAAAGCATACTGCAAAAGCAACCAAAGAGTTTTTGAAGGGAAAGAAGTGGACTGTTATGCAATGGCCAAGTCAATCACCTGACCTGAATCCGATTGAGCATGCATTTCACTTGCTGAAGACAAAACTGAAGGGAAAATGCCCCAAGAACAAGCAGGAACTGAAGACGGTTGCAGTAGAGGCCTGGCAGAGCATCACCAGGGATGAAACCCAGCGTCTGGTGATGTCTATGCGTTCCAGACTTCAGGCTGTAATTGACTGCAAAGGATTTGCAACCAAGTATTAAAAAGTGAAAGTTTGATTTACGATTATTATTCTGTCCCATTACTTTTGGTCCCTTAACAAGTGGGAGGCACATATGCAAACTGTTGTAATTCCTACACCATTCACCTGATTTGGTTGTAAATACCCTCAAATTAAAGCTGACAGTCTGCAGTTAAAGCACATCTTGTTCGTTTCATTTGAAATCCATAGTGGTGGTGTATAGAGCCAAAAATGTTAGAATTGTGTCGATGTCCCACTATTTATGGACCTGACTGTATATATATAAGAAGTAGGAGCACGATTTGTGACCTCTCTCCTTCCAAGGAGATTGAGGTGGTCAAGCAGGGGCTGCTGGGCGGAGCAGCCCCAACTGTGTTCCGGCTCCTTATTTTAATGAGGGCCGGCCCCTCTGGGGAAGAGCGGCGTACACGCGGTACACTGTGTCCGTCTCTCCTCAGTGCCCTCAGGAGATCGGTCTGCCAACCCTGCCACGTACAGTGTTCCAGGACGCAGCGATCTCCAGCGAGCACGTCTCAGTCTTCCGCCCGGAAACGTAGCGGAGCTGAGATGCTCGCCACCCCTTCGGGGGTCTCTAGAGCAGCTAGTTCGGCTTTCTCCTGCCGGTGTGCCGTTCCAGGATACCAAACTGGCCGCTCTGATTACACCAGAGGCCAGTCTCCAGAGACTGGTTCCCTTAGTAGGCACCTGGCGGTGTGGGAGCCCCTGCCAAGCGTGTCTCATAGGGTCCTGCCTGCAGGCTTTGGTTTTACCAGTCTAGTCTTCTTAGGAGATGACGCGGGTCTGAGGACCGTCGCTTCAATAGGAGACTTCGGCTGATGCAGTCCTGGTGCCCATTGCCCAGGACTTATGAGGGCAGGCCCCGCTGGGGAAGAGCGGCGTACACCGCGGTATACGGTGCCCGTCTCTCCTCAGTGCCCTCAGGAGATCGGTCTGCCAACCCTGCCAGTGTTCCAGGGCGCAGCGGTCTCCAGCGAGCACACATCTCAGTCTCTTCTGCCCGGAAACGTAGCGGAGCCGAGATGCTCGCCACCCCTTCGGGGGTCTCTGCAGCAGCTAGTTCGGCTTTCTCCTGCCGGTGTGCCGTTCCAGGATACCAAACTAGCCGCTCTAATTACACCAGAGGCCAGTCTCGAGAGACTGGTTCCCTTAGTAGACTATTTGGCAGCGTGGAAACTACTGCTAAGTGTGTCTCCATGGGTCCTGCACACTGTAGAGAGGCTACAGAATCCAGATGGGTTCTCCTCCGCCTCGATTCAACGGGGTGAATCCCACTTTGGTGGGCCCCGAGCAGGCTCTGGTAATGGAACGAGAAGTAGAGTACTCTCTTGAGAAAGGAGGCCACCAAGGTGGTCCCTCCTCACAAAAGCGAGTCCGGGTTCTACAGCCGGTACTTCATAGTTCCCGAGAAGGATGGAGGGTTGCGTCCCATTTTAGATCTGCATCAGTTGAACCGTTCAGTCAGCAGACTGAGGTTCAGGATGCTCACAGGTAAGTATCTCAGATCAAGTCCGAGGACTGGTTTGTCGATCTAAAAGACGTAGACTTCCATATCTCCATCCTTCCCACTCACAGGGAGTTCCTGAGGTTTGCTTTCGGGGGCGAAGCTTACCAGTATCGGGTTCTTCCCTTCGGCCTAGCACTCTCACCCCGCACTTTTACAAAGTGTGTGGATGCTGCGTTAGCTCCGTTGCGGCTACAAGGCATCCGCATACTCAATTGCATTGAATGAAAGTGTTGGGGTTAAGACTAAACGCCAAGAAGAGTGTGCTTTCTCCATTACAGAGAACCACTTATCTTGGGGTAGTGTGGGATTCGACCACGATGCAGGCACGTTTGTCCTCTGCTCGGATCGAGTCGATCCTCGCGGCAGTCAGGAGAGTGAGAGAAGGCCAGTCACTCACTGTCAAGCAGTTTCAGAGGCTGCTGGGTCTGATGGCAGCTGCGTCCAACGTGATACCTATTGGCCTGCTGTACATGAGACCCCTACAGTGGTGGCTCAAGACCAAGGGGTTCTCCCCGAGGGGAAACCCGCATCGCATGATCAAGGTCACGCGGCATTGCCTACGTGCTTTAGACATGTGGAGACAACCTTGGTTCTTGTCTCAGGGCCCGGTGCTGGGAGCTCCGTATCGCCGCGTACGCTAGCGACGGACGCATCCCTCACCGGTTGGGGAGCGGTCATGAGTGGCCACCCTGCCCGCGGTCTGTGGAGAGGTCATCTCGCTTGGCACATCAACAGGCTCGAGATGCTGGCCGTGTTTCAGGCTCTGAAATACTTTCTCCCAGACCTAAGAGGTCACCAGGTGTTAGTTCGCACCGACAACACAGCGGTGGTCTCTTATATCAACCACCAAGGAGGTCTGAGGTCGCGTCACCTGTACAGGTTGGCGCACCAGATCCTTGTGTGGGCCCAGGGCAAACTCCTCTCACTCAGAGCAGTTTACATACCTGGGCATCTCAATGTGGGAGCAGACACCCTGTCGAGACAGGGGCCTTTGCCCGGGGAATGGATGTTTCACACCGAGGTGGTGAAACAGATCTGGAGAGTGTTGCCAGGCCCAGGTGGACCTCTTCGCTACTCAGGAGGCAGCGCAATGTCCCCTCTGGTACTCTCTACTTCATCCAGCCCCACTGGGGCTGGATGCCATGGTACAGACGTGGCCGAGGCTTTGTCTGTACGCCTTTCCCCCGATTGCTCTGCTCCCCGGAGTTCTGGAGAGAGTGCGCCGGGACGGAGTTCGGCAGCTATTAGTAGCCCCGTTCTGGCCGGGCCGAGTATGGTTCTCGGATCTGATTTCCCTCCTCGACGGCTCTCCTTGGGAGATTCCAGTCAGGAGGGATCTCCTCTCACAAGCGGGGGTCTTCACCCCCGCCCGGAGATGTGGAAGTTTTGGGTGTGGCCCCTGAGGGGGCGCAACTCGTAGCTTCCAGTCTCTCAACCGAGGTTGTTGGGACCGTACTCCAATCCAGAGCTCCCTCAGCGAGGAAACTGTACGCCTTGAAGTAGGAACTTTCACTTCATGGTGCGGAGGTTGCCAGCTCGACCCAGTCAACTGCCCGTTTGGTACAGTTCTGGAGTTCGTGCAGGCCTGTTCCTCCACAGGGTTAACCCACTCCACCTTGAAGGTTACGTGATGGCAATTCGGCCTACCCACACCTCTCTTGGTGAGCAATCAGTGGGCAATCACCCCCTGGGTACACATTTCCTCCACAGCTGTGTGTATGGTAGGTGAGCCTCCTCTCAAGACGAGGAAACTGTACGCCCTGAAGTGTAGCACTTCATGGTGCGGAGATCGCCAGCTCAACCCAGCCAACTGCCCGTTGGTACAGTTCTGGAATTCGTGCAGGTCCGTTCCTCCGCAGGGTTAACCACTCCACCCTGGAGGCCTACGTGGCGGCTTCCGGCCTACCGCGCCCCTCTCGGTGGCCTATCTGTGGGTCGACACCCCCTAGTACACGTTTCCTCCAGAGACTGAGGCCTCCGGCCAGACGGCTTATGCGATGTGGTGGATCAGGATGCTATTCCATAGCCTCGAGTCCTCTGCTCTCCCCTCTGGGGATCAAGACTCACTTCTCAGAAGTTGGCCTTCGGGACGCAGGCTCCGCCCTCTTAGCCACTCTGTTTTCTCTCGCCCTAGCTGTGCTCCATTCACACTAGGCAGGGATTTGTCAGTCTGGTGCAGTGGGTATCTCGTTCCCTTAGCGTCTTTTGGACGCAGCTCGAGTTCCTGAAGAGGAACGTCTTAGGTTACGTATGTAACCCCAGTTCCTCGAAGGAACGAGACGCTGCGTCGCGAGGCCACACTTCTGGCATCCCTGCGAGCGGTTGCTTCATTCCTGAAGCTGACGCCGGTTCCACCGCACGTGCTTTTATGCTGCCTGGCCGATTACGTCACCCGCCTGTGACGTCTCGCCCATCTGTTGGACAGATTACACATGTGTTCAGAGCACGGTCACGCTGGTGGCGTTCCCTTAGCGTCTTTTGGACGCAGCGTCTCGTTCCTTCGAGGAACTGGGGTTACATACGTAACCTAAGACGTTTTTTTATGTATGGTCCTGTTATTGTCACTGTATGTCTGAGCCTCGTCACAAGCATTTCAGTGCCCAGTTTTCCCCAGTGTTAACTATGCAAATGATGAATAAATGCCTCTTGACCCTTGACTCTCTTGAATTGTCATTAATTTGCAACTACATGTCTACTAACTTATATTCTTTTGAACAGACTAGAAAACTTTGTTGGCAAAGTGCATTCAAATCATACTTATCTGACCGCCATCACTTTGTAGCAGTGAATGAATAGGTATCATATCGAACACAAGTGCAGTATGGAGTACCTCAAGGCTCAGTACTAGAGATCCAGATGGTCACTGCAATCACCCGGATCCAGTCCGTATCCAGATCAAATGGTGGATCGGCACCTAGAGATGACCTGTACAGCCATGAACGTCAGCGGAGATCAGGACACCTAGATGAGCCAGAGTTCACAGCGGGGGCGCGGGAGCAGATATACTTTGAGGTAGGGCTGGGCGATAAAACGATAACTATAATTACAGTGATATCATTTTCCTCGATAAAACAAGTTCGATAAATATTCAATTTAATGTTTATGCGGCAAAAGCGGAACAAAACAGCGCTACTCATTTGAACCGCGCCACACGGACCATATCCGCTCGGTTCAAACAGCGGCGCAGCGCAGAGCGAGCTGACTAGAGCAGGTTTACTCACTGATCACACAACCACTAAACAGCGCTGTGAGATCCAGTGAGAAGCGCTTGAATTCAGCGAAGAACACAAATGACTGGTATAAACTAGTATCAGTCGATATCAGTCAACTGATATAAACTAGTTTAAATCCAGATAAAACAGTGCTGACAAACAGCAGAAAAACACTATGTGCAACGATACAGTCAGAAGGATTTTCAATCTACAAATCGCCATCGTTTACCATGGATTTACTGTAGTAACATTAACGGCACCATGGTATTTTGGCAGAAATGTGGGGTATTCATATCAAATTTATTATATTAATGTAGACATGTATTAAATGTATTAAAGGCGTAATGGAATGTAATTACTGTATATTTGTGATTAAGCTATAGGCTAGCGTTTGTGCATTTATAATAAATGTATTTAGACTACTGTTTTACATATAAATAGGCTACCTAGAAACCATATAGTTGCATTTTTAGCACAGTATTGATGTGCTATATGTGTGGTTTTAACTCTGGTTATCATGATGTAAATGTATGCTACTATGGAAGAACAATGGTTAATTTGAATAAAACTCAAACAGTCAGAAAAATTAAATTTCACCATATAAAAAAAGGAGGTTGTTGCAATTTTTACAGATGGTACTGATTTTGATAATGAACATAAATTTACATCTGCATCCTAACTCAAACTACTACTGTCAACTCAATGTCAAATGTGCATTTCTAAGAGACAAACAGTTTCTATTATTATTGCATATATATATATATATATATATATATATACACTTTATTTGAAATAAATAATCAGCATGAAAAAAAGTTTGGGAACCACTGCTTTACACAATCTAACTTTGCTGCAGTTGGAATTGAACTGCTGGTTCGTCTGGCCAGAGGAGAACTGGCCCCCCGACTGAGCCTGGTTTCTCCCAAGGTTTTTTTCTCCGTTCTGTCACCGATGGAGTTTTGGTTCCTTGCCGCTGTCGCCTCTGGCTTGCTTAGATGGGGACACTTAATTTCCAGCAATATCATTGACTTGATTGCACAGACATTTGCACATGTCTGACCTGTACACACATGATTGTCTGTATTGCATAGTGTTTTTGCTATATTGTACATTGCCTATTTGTATATTTGTATATTTGTATATTGTTCTTTTGTTGTCTGTGTCCTGTCCTGTTGCTGTCATTCTGTTGCACTGTGGAGCTTTGTCTATAACAAATTCCTCGTATGTGTAAACATACCTGGCCAATAAAGCTCATTCTGATTCTGATTCTGATTCTGATTCAGATACTATTTAAACTGAACTGAGCTGGATGATGACATTATTGAATTCAATAAAGTGTTTAATCTTGTCATTTTACATTATTGACACTATTTTCCTTTTTTGATATTGGAAAGTTGCTTTGACACAATCTGTATTGTTAAAAGTGCTATATAAATAAAAGTGACTTGACTTACTCTCAGAGTAGACTGTTAGGTAAGATTTAGGGTTAGTCGAATAAGTTGATACTGTATATACTTGCAAAGATTCTTATAGTCAGTATGTTGTATGTTGTGGGCCCATCACAGTAAAGTGTTAGATGATATTAATGTCAATGTCAATGTCAACTTTATTTATATAGCACCATTAAAAACAACAACTGTTGACCAAGGTGCTGAACAAAATATCAGAAACCTTCAATAAAAAACAATGACAACATGACAAATTTCACACATTTAAAATCACTAAATACACAAATTAGCTAAATGCTAAGGAAAATAGATATGTTTTGAGCTTTCCCTTAAAATCATGTACCATAGAAGCAGTTCTAATGTAAACAGGTAAACTGTTCCAGAGTTTCGGTGCAGCAATGGAAAAAGCACGATCACCTCTCAGTTTCAACCTAGCCCGCGGAACATTTAGTTGTCTCTGGTTGGATGACCTCAGAGACCTTACTGGATTGTGAATGGAGAGTAGATCAGACAAATATTCAGGTGCTAGACCATTCAAACATTTAAAAACCAGTAGCAACACTTTAAAATCAATTCTGAAACGGACTGGAAGCCAGTGCAGAGAAATTAAAACTGGAGTAATGTGTTCTCGTTTTCGAACACCTGTAAGAAGCCTGGCAGCGGCATTCTGTACCATCTGAAGACGAGCCAAAGATGATTGATTGATGCCCATATAAATGGAGTTACAGTAGTCTAATCTTGTTGAAACAAAAGCATGAATCACTTTTTCAAAATCCTTAAAAGAAAGGAATGGTTTTACCTTAGCTAGGACTCTAAGATGGAAAAAACTGGTTTTGACCACAGAACTAATCTGTTTGTCAAATTTAAGAGAGCTATCAAAAAACACACCCAAGTTCTTCACTAATGGTTTGACAAATGGAGACAGCAGACCAAAATCTAAACAAGAGGAGCTAAAGGCATCAGAGGATTCAAAAACTATAATCTCAGTTTTGTTTTCATTGAGATGAAGAAAATTTACGGACATCCATGCCTTCACGTCAGCAAGACAAGCCAACAGATTGTCCATACCTCTCTTATCAGATTCCAGGGGCAGATAAATCTGGGTATCGTCCGCATAACAATGAAATGAAATATTGTGTTTCTTAAAAATTGACCCCAGAGGAAGCATATACAATGAAAATAAAACCGGAGCAAGGATAGAACCTTGCGGAACACCGCAGGAAAGAGAGGCTGCACCTGTCATAAACTCTCCAATATTAACAGAAAAGCTTCTGTTATAAAGATAAGACTGAAACCATTTAAGAGCATTTCTCCGAATGCCTGCACAATGCTCCAATCGTGAAATGAGAACTGCATGGTCAACTGTGTCAAACGCTGCACTCAAATCTAACAGCACTAGCACCGCAGATTTGCCGGAGTCAGCAATTAATAAAATATCATTTAAAACTTTACCAGTGCCGTTTCTGTGGAGTGGTATTTTCTAAAACCTGACTGGAATGCTTCAAAAATTTTGTTTCCGTTCAGAAAGCTCTGCAGTTGATGAAATACTATTTTCTCCAGAATCTTAGACATAAAAGAAAGGGTAGAAACTGGCCTAAAATTTGACAAAACTGTTGGGTCTAAATTGGGCTTTTTAAGAAGTGGATGAATAATGGCATGCTTCATCTCCTCCGGTACAAATCCATTCACAAGGCAATTGTTCATAATCATTTGAACATTAGATCCAATCACCTCAAAAATTTATTTAAAAAATTTAGGGGGAAGAACATCAAGGGCAGATCCAGATGGTTTAAGCTGACCTACGATATCTTGCAAAAAAGGCAAAGTTACAGGTTCAAACTGATACAAAATACTAGTGCAAGTAGGAGGGACAGAAGGATCATAAAGAGAAGGCACAATATTCAACCTAATATCCCTAATCTTGTCCACAAAAAAAGTCAAAAATGTATCACATACAGACAAAGACGATGTAGGGTACAAACCAACAGAGGGATTAACAGCAGCATTTATAGTTTTAAAAAGTATTCTAGGACTATGACAGTTCTTTTCAATAAGATCTGAAAAATACTTGAACTTTGCCGATCTCACTGCTTTCTGATACTGTAACAAAGTATCCCTTAGTATCTCAAACGAGATTTGAAGCTTATCTTTTTTCCACTTTCTTTCTGCCCTCCGACAAATCTGACGTAAAGCACGAGTAGTATCATTAAGCCAGGGTTCCGACTTAGATTGACATTTTTGGGCTCTCAAAGGAGCTATAGAATTTAGAATATTAGTGCAGGTAGTATTAAACTGATTGAGATACTCTGCACCATTCCCATCATCGTAAAACTGGTCAGATGCATGAGAGACTTCCTTAAAAACAGCAGAAAAATCAATGCTAGTAGTTGATGAAAATGACCGAGACCAGTGAACAGCCTTGGAAGGCAGGGTAACATTAAAACTAATAGGAACTGTAAATACAATGGGCTTATGATCAGAAATGACATGGTCCTCTATTTCAAGATCACATACTGTCAGGCCATGTGATAACACAAGATCAAGAGTATGACCATGAACATGAGTGGGAACATTCACAAACTGTACCAGATCAAAAGAGTCAATAAGGCTCAAAAATTCCTTGGCTAAAGAATTAACTGGACAGCACACATGGACATTAAAATCACCTAAAATTAAAAGCCTATCAAATTTAGGAATAATTCCCCCTAAAAAATCAGAGAACTCATTAATAAAATCTTTGTGTAGTTTAGGTGGATGATAAATTACTGAAATCGCCACTGGGTTATCAAGTTCAAGTACGAACAGTTGAAGTTCAAAGCTCGAATAGACTTCAGTCGCTAATGTCCGACAACAAAAGTTCTGTTTAAAAATAGAAGCCAGTCCTCCCCCTCGTCCCAAAGATCGAGGAGTATTAAAAAATGTACAGTCATGAGGTACCAGATCGGAGAACGGACTCAGATCCCCCGGAGTTAGCCAAGTTTCAGTAACAAACAGAAAGTCAAGATCGCGGGAAGTAAAGAAGTCATTGAGGATAAACGTCTTGTTTACCATTGACCTGGCGTTGATCAGAGCCATCCTAATCTGCAGCGAATCCACGGTCGACTGTGATGTCCGGCGCAGCGAACGAAGGTGGCTGGAACACACTCCGCCCTGGCAGAGACGAGGTGAGCGAAACAATGGAGGTTGATCTGGCCGATCTGACACAATCGGTAAAATCCACATGTATGCTGGCTCCAGTGAACGTCGCACAAGGAAGCGGTTGAAACGTGCCCCATACGCGTGTAGGCCCACGCCAAACAGGGATCCCGATTTAGACGACAGAAACAGCTTGAGCTTGACCGCGATACCTCCACGTCGTCCCCGGCTCCTGCGGCGCTTCCTCCCCGGTAAAGGGCACAGTGCGCGGCACAAATAGTCAGGTATAGCCGTCAATGATGGTGGTGGAACAAACTGAGTACCACTTTGGACATGATTAAGTAGCTCTTCGGTGGTATGTTTAATGTCAAGCAGAGTTTGTCTATCATACGTTAAAAGTGACGAAACATTTTGTAAAATAACAAACATAAAACATAATAAAACAAACAAACGGGAAAACACACCAGGCAGCGAACGGCAAGCCACACACATCGGCGCCATCACCAAACTTAGTATCTTAGTATATTAAGCAGACAATCTACTAATACTCTAATGACTGCTAGTTGACATGTAGTTGCAAAGTTACTTACTGTTAGTTGAATGTCTAAAGTGGACTATCAAAATAAAGTGTTAACAAATACAGTAGCTTAAACATTGCCACTGAATCAGTATGTAATCAGTGACACTGATTATATACTGTATATTTTTTTAAATGCAGCCAGATCTATTTGTCTAATAAACCTGGCATTATTTATTATGACTTTTGTTAATGTCGTAATATGCAAATCAAACGGACGTCCAAAACTTTCCACTGGAAGAAACTGCCATCCAAACTGATTTAAAGTGATTTTACAGCATTTTGATCAAGTCTTGACTAATATTTGACGTCAAATTTATGTCAAGGTGATATCTGGGTGCAGACTACACAATTATTATTTTACCAGATTTATTTGAAAATTATTATTATTGCTGTTATTATTTTTAATTATTACTTTTCCTGGTTCAATAAGGTGCTCTTGTAAGAAAATAGCAGTGGCAGGGTCAGACATTCAGTATCACTGCTTAAAAATATGCAATCTAATCTTGTTTTTGTGAAATAAGTCTGTTCCCAAGCAGGCTTTAACTTATGGACTTGTTGTGATGATAGCAACTCCAAGATGAGCTTCAACGAACTTCCTCAATTATGTCAACAGTAAAATCCAGATAACCGAGTAATCCATGTACGAAGAATGGGCCCCTAGTGTGAGAAGTTCAAGTTTCAAAAAGTTCATTTTGCGGTGTGTATTTTTTGTCTTTAGGGTGAAAACAATTGTGAATGAATGAATGAATGAAGCATTTATATAACGCTTTATTGTGTATTGTTGTACACCCAAAGCGCTTTACAATCATATGAGCGGGTCTCTCTTCAACCACCACCAGTGTGCAGCATCCACTTGGATGATGCGACGGCAGCCACAGCACAACGGCGCCAGTGCGCTCACCACACACCAGCTACTGGTGGAGAGGAGAGAGTGATAGAGCCAATCGAGTGGATGGGGATTATTGGGAGGCCATGATTGACAAGGGCCAGTGGAGGGAATTTGGCCAGGACACCGGGGTTACACCCCTACTCTTTACGATGAGTGTCATGGGATTTTTAATGACCACAGAGAGTCAGGACCTCAGTTTAACGTCTCATCCGAAAGACGGTGCTCTTTTGACAGTATAGTGTCCCCGTCACTATACTGGGGCGTTAGGACCCACACAGACCACAGGGTGAGCACCCCTAACTCACTAATTGTGGTTAAAACGCTCATTTTTATTATTACTATTATACACCTTTCACTTGGTTATGCCTGCTCTGAGGTTTTGTATTTGTTCTATATTGTAAAGTTCAAAGACATTAATTATTATTACAAAGTCTGTTTTTTGGGGTCTAATGAAAGAATTGCCCTGGTTGACATCTTAAAATCCCAAACAGAGTAGTCATGCCCTCTTGCATAACAACATTATTCTTCACAGCATAGAAAACTGTTGTGCTCACTGTTTGAGACAGAAATGCTGACACAGCTGGAAGTGCTTCTGTTATAAGCAAATTCATCAGCATTTTCCCACACGCTAATCCTCAATCACACGGTGTATGCACTTGGCACTTGTACAGCTCTAGCGGGATGTGTCATTAAGTCATTTCTAAGTGTCATTCCAGAATTCTCATTTCAAAAAGCCATCAAAAGCAAATGTTGTCTGTTTTTACCTCTTGAGAAAAAAAGAGAAAACATTTGGTGAAAGTGTTCAATGTTCATATGTATGTCTGCAACTTATAATTGTCCAGTTGCATCCAGCTTGTGTGGTTAATCTCTTATTTTTAATTACTTTTTGTCATGCAGAACAAAATACAGATTAGAAAACTGATAATTCTGGTAATTGATTATGATATGTTGACCCCTGTTTGAAGCGGGTGTAAATTACTCTAGAAATCTACACCTGTGACCTCATTACATTAGTTGTGGCAACCATTCTGCTATCAGCATTATTGCACCAAAGAAATTGTTTCAATATATCAGATTTTGTTGGTGATTTAAAATGTTATCCAGTGTCACTGCAAATAGGCATTCTATCTAATATAAAATTAAAATTTACATTGTTATTGTATTGGCAGTTATTTGCTAACCTATATGTTACAACCAGGAGTGCCCAATCCTGTTCCTGGAGATCGAGGCTGTATCCGAAAACTTGGGCAGCCGACTTGACTCACAACACTGATTTTGGAAGAGCTTCTGAGGCAGCATAATGGTTTAATAATCTACAACAAAATAGAGTGAGATTTGGTGATAACTAATGCAATACTGATTTCTCGCTAGAAATAACATCAAAAGTGCAAAAAGTTGGTCAGAAACACACATTTACACACAAATACCAAACGCAACTTTCAGATGCGTTCTTTATTTTTTTAGCTCAATCATCACAGAATGGAACGCACAGAATTGTGGGATATCAACGGCAGTGAAGGATACATCTATGCCAGGAGTGGCGAACGTCGGTCCTGGAGAGCCACAGCCCTGCAGAGTTTTGCTTCAACCCTAATCAAACACACCTGGACAAGCTAATCAAGGTCTGAAGGGTTACTAGAAAGCTACATGCAGGTGAGTTTTAATTAGGGTTGGAGCTGAACTCTGCAGGGCTGCAGCTCTCCAGGACCGGAGTTCGCCACCCCTGATCTATACTGCCTTCAAAAATTAAGCAGATAAACGGGATATATTGCCATCCATAGGGCACTTCGGAGTGAAAACAATCATGGCCGCCATATTGAAGGGTCATTCCAAACCGAAGTGCTCAAAACTAGCCACTTCAAAGGGCCCTTCGGAATGAAGGATTTCGAAGGGTACAACTGATGGACACTTCGGGCTCCCATGATCCTTTGCGCAGATTCTTTGCATGATGATGGCGCCTCCGTGTGGGCACGGGATGATGACACAGAAGGGCACTTCAAGAAACAGTTGTTTGGTCCCCTACACCCTTCAACACTTCGAAGCTCTCACTCCAGAGGGTAAACCCTTTGAAGGGATTAGGGCATAGGGATGAGCCCTTCCGAATGGAACGCAGGGAAAGTCATCTCAGGAGACAGGAAGTGAAGCTAACATTGGATTTGGACATGCCTTGATGCCTTACTACCATGGAAAATATCCTGAAGGGAGCATTTTCTAGTTTTTGGACACAGCCCTACCTACCTGCAGACTTCAGTGGTTGTGGCTAGAAGGGGTACAGTTCCGACTTTTCCGAATGTTCTACCTATTAGATTGTGTTTTATTAACGTCTACACCTACCCCTACCCTACCCCTTACAAGAATGAAAAAATAGTAATTATTGTTGTACAGTGTGACAAAAATTACACTGTATTGATGTGCGCATGCCCCGTAGCGCCATACATATGCCTTCTAGCCTTTACCGACTTCAGTTCCAGTCCTGCACCAACACAGCTGTCTGTAATTGTCAAGTACTCCTGAAGATCTTAATTAGCTCAGGTGTGTTCGCAGGACAGCAGCAATTTTTTTGTTTTGTTTATTGTGGTCTAGCACAGTGCTTCTCAAACCTGTCCTTGGGACCCCGAATCACAGCACGTTTGCAGCATGATTAAAAAAAATGCTACTCATATAAGCATTTTGAGAGGAAAAAACAGCCTAAATTAGTAGGCTGTACATTGCATTTTATTATTACATTCAGAAATAATGTAGGTTAAAATATAAACCAAAACGAATTAATTTAAAAGTGAAACTGAAGCCTATACCTCTCTCATTGTGCACAAATCCAAATGTGTCCATATTCGCAACGTATCTGGATGCTAAAATATTATTTATGTAAACTATAGGCTTTGTTATTCACTCGTATTATTGACGTAAAACATCATGCTTCACAGGCTATGCACAATGAGGCGCTGGTCACACTGAACGGCACAGACTGTAGCCTACTACGGACTATTTAAATTGAGCAGTGTAACTTTTTATGTTTCTTTATTTTATCTTGATAATGAACAGGCTGCGATGTCAAGTTAGCAAACATATGTTGTGTGTGCGTGTGAGGTGCCGACGCGATCACTGCATTGTTTTCCCAACTGTTGCTCCATAATTTATGGTCAAACCAATGCTGGTTTGACTCTTGACGTTTTAATGTTTTTCTCTAGCTGTGGTAGCTATGTTTGTTATGGCAAAACAGCAAGAGTACATATGATTAGATGATGCTGGTTACTTGCTGATGATAAAGATATATATAATCATTATGTAGCGATTTGGTTGTCTGATTTCTTCCATTCTAATCTATGGTATTAGTTGCACATTATTTATTACAGACACTCAGTGGTTCTACAGACTGAGATCCAGCAGTGTTTTAATCAGATCACTTCAAGGATGTAGTTAAAAAAAAACTTTTGCTATTAAGACAAACATCAGTAGTCAAGTTATGAATCTCAGCAATAGTGACATGCTTCATGCTGCAATGCATTATGGGTGCATCATACAAAACTCATCCATGGCTCCCAGAATGCATTGCGGCATGAAGCATGTCAGCATTGTTGGGATTCATAGACTGATTCTTGATGTCTGTGTGTGCCTAAGCATTCATTAAAGGGATTTTGTTATGTTTTTTCAATTTTTGAATTTTAGTCAGTGTGTAGTGTGTATGTTTGGGCATAAAAAGATCTACAAAGTTGCAAATCTCAAAGTTCACTCCAAATGGGAGATATTTCGTTTTTTTTTTTTTTTAAATCCCTTTTCAAGAGCTACAATGAATGTTTGGACTACAAAGTTGTTTTCGTGATATCACAAAGTGGTCCATTAGAATATCATTAAAATAAATCCCGCCTATGGAAATTCGAATGGTTGGCGGCTGTGGAGAATGCTTGGTTGAGCACTGCACGTTTCAAAATCGAAACTTTTTATATCACTGTATTTCTGAAGGAAACGGACTGTCTTCAGAAAATTTTGGATGTTATTTTCATTTCATCTTGCATGTAATGTCTGATAAAGCAGGTTTGTGAGAGGAGCGCTGCTTTGTGTACAGAGTTACCGGGGAAACCTCGAGCTCTCCTGCTCCAACAGCACCTCCTGCTGGCAGAGAATTCATTTGCATATACAGTATATGCCGCCACAAATAGTGTAAGTCTGTGGGACTATGGTATAAGTAAATTCAACTGTATAACAGTTTCACTGCAATTCATGTTATAATGTTAGAATTAAAGAACAATAAACATAATACATATTACCGTTGCACTTATCTGTACATAGTAAATGCAGTTATTTTTAAGCTGTTGTTGACCCTATCTAAAACGTGATTTAGCCAAAAAAACAACAGCAATAACGTTACCACTTTAATATGTCTTGCAATATCCGTGCATGCAAAGGTTCTGCGCGATCCTCTTGTTCAATATACTCGGGGTCTGAATCCGGCTCAAATTGATATGGCAATATTGGCGAACTTGCTGTTTTGGCAAGGGGCGGGGCAGTACTGAAACGCTGTCTAAGCTGTTCGCCAATCACAACGCACTGGGACAGCTAACCAATCACAACACATTTCATTTTTTGGAAGGCGGAAACCCGGAACTAATCGAGCCGTTTGTGCCAGGCTGGGGAGAAAGGTATTGTAATAATGTAAATTATGTGAAAAATAATGTGATTTTCGAACCACCAAGCATGAGAGCATGTCGTAGTACACATCTGAAACAAAATCAAGACTTTGTAAAAGAGCATAATAGGACCCAGGGCTGGACTGGGACAAAAAAATCGGCCCTGGCATTTTTTGGTCCAGGCGGCCCACCACCACCATATAATATATATATATATATATATATGATATACACTACCATTCAAAAGTTTTTGAACAGTAAGATTTTTTAATTCTTTTTTTAAAGAAGTCTCTTCTGTTCACCAAGCCTGTATTTGTTTAATCCAAAATACAGCAAAAACAGTAATATTGTGAAATGTTTTTAATATTTAAAATATATTTTAAAATGTAATTTATTCCTGTGATCAAAGCTGAATTTTCAGCATCATGACTCCAGTCACATGATGTTCAGAAATCATTCAAATATTCTGATTTGCTGCTCAAAATACATGTATTATTATTATTATTATGTATTATGAAAACAGCTGAGTAGATTTTTTTTCAGGTTTCTTTGATGAATAGAAAGTTCAGAAGAACAGCATTTATCTGAAATAGAAATATTTTGTAACATTATAAATGTCTTTATCATCATTTTTGATCAATTTAAAGCATCCTTGCTAAATAAAAGTATTAATTTCTATAATTTCTTTCCCAAAAAACAAAACAAAAATTATACTGACTCCAATCTTTTGAATGGTAGGCTATAGAGTATAATGTTACAAAAGCTTTTTTATTTCAGATAAACGCTGATCTTTGGATCTTTCTATTCATCAAAGAATCCAGAAAAAAAAAATTACTCGACTGTTTTAAATATTGATAATAATAATAATAATAATAATAATAATAAATGTTTCTTGAACAGCAAATCAGCATATTAGAATGATTTCTGAAGGATCATGTGACACTGAAGACTGGAGTAATGATGCTGAAAATTCAGCTTTGATCACAGGAATAAATTACATTTTAAAATATATTCAAATAGAAAACAGTTATTTTAAATAGTAAAAATATTTCACAATATTACTGCTTTTACTGTATTTTGGATAAATGCAGGCTTGGTGAGCAGAAGAGAATTCTTTAAAAAAACAAATCTCAATCTTACTGTTCAAAAACTTTTGACTGGTAGTGTAGATATGTATCATTGCATCTAGTTGTTTTGGATAAGAATAAAACGTCAGGTCCGACAATATCGTGTCTTTTCGAATTTAAATCTAGATTTATTCGCATTGGCCCATGGAAACCTCTATGAACACACTTGACTTGACTTGGCAAAAAAATCGCGGGGGACGAATTTACGGTTTATTAAAAAGTGTTAAATAAAAAAAAATATATATATTAAAAAGCGTATTCTGCACTCATGGCGCGCGCGCGCACACACTAGATGCCTGCCTCCGTTGCGAGTCCCTTATTAAGCACTTTACCAATTCAACTACTCTCCTCTCCCCTCCTGCCTGGCTCTTTGGCCCGCATCACTCACCGCAGAGCAAGCCTGTTTTTATAAAGCTGCTGTGAAACGTGGGGAAAGCCGATACGGAAGAAGTTGGGGTTTATTTAGGCTGAGCAAAATACTTCATCGCTCTGTCTATAGCGCATTGTGATTGGGTGGTTTACGCTGTCAATGCAGGAGACAAACCAATGGGCCACTGACTGCTCGTTGTCCCTGCGTGATGGTCCTTGGCAAAAAAAATAAAAATTCTGTCGGCCCCTTCAGTGCGTCGGCCCACCGGGAAAATGCCCGGTATGCCCGATTACCAGTCCAGCCCTGATAGGACCCCTTTAATTAAAAAAGATTTGTAAACAATGTGTTTTTAAAATTCAGGTAAAAATACAGATCATATGGTTAAAAAACATTGATCTCATGCTGTTGAAATGCATTACAGTCACTAAAATGAAATAATAGCATAGATTAGACTCTGCGTGAAATCAATTGATCATTGCATGATGCTAATGTATTTAATATCAACAAGTAGCCAACATCATCTGATAACATTTTCTCTTGTTGTTTTTGCCATAAAAAACATAGTTACTACAGCCAAATAAGAATTAACATTGAAAAGTCGAGTCAAACTGCCCAACTACTGATCAAAACAATGGTGACTTCAAACCAAACTTTTATTTTCAATAAACCATAAACATCTAAACCTCTGTTAATCTCAATAAGAACGTTTATATATGTCTGAGAAAAATAAAGCCAATCTGGTTTATAATAAGTGAAGGTGGTAATGCTGTTTTTCTTTTTCTTTTTCTTTTTTTGGAGTTATTTAATGGTGATGGAGGTTGACATCAAACAAAGGTTGGGTTTTCACTTTCAACCAGAATTTCACATCCACATCCACAAAGTCCACATCTAGTGCAATGGGAAGCTTCCTGCTAAAATATTTATTAGAATGTTAGGGGATAATGTTCTAATAATGTTACCAATAAACATTTTTAGAATGTTTTTAGGGAATGTTATCCTACCTTTTAGCAGAACATTTTGGGAATAAAAATAAAACGTGCTGCTGAAAACATTCCCAGAACATAAAGAAATTCTAGATGGGTGGTTGATGAGGCCAACAAGAGACTATGAACTACAATATATATTTTTATAGCACAAATGTGTCATTGAAATCTTGATAAAATTAGCCAATTTATCTGAGATCATTTAATTGGCACGTCGTGTTTCCTCTAAGACTTTCTACTTTTACGCTGTTTTCACACTGCACGTGTTAGCAGCATGTATTTTTTTCGGCACCCATGTTAACAGATTAAAGCATTCACACCGCACGCAGAGGTGGTGTAGCAGGAGCGGAGCAGAGCAGAGCAGTGCCACGATCATTTCGGCGGCCGAGTGTATTTTTGCTGCGCCGCTTACGCTGAATTAAAGTCACAGTCAGGCACAGCTCGTCTATATAACCAAAATATTAATCCAAAGCATTGACCGCTATATCAATGATCTAAAGTTATGTAGGCATTCAGGGTACAGTTTTAAAATGGTTTAGGTCATACTCAACCAATAGGAAGTTTTCTGTTTGGATTGGAAAACATTCTTCGTCAGTAGCACCCCTCTCCTGTGGTGTTCGGCAGGGATCAATCCTTGCTCCTACACTTTTCTCTTTATACATGCTGCCACTGGGATCCTTGTTTTCTAAACATGGAGTATTGTTTCATTTATATGCTGATGACACCCAGTTTGTAAGTGACCGCAAAATGGTCTTGTCACTTTAAATTTGTTCTGAACATGTTACGTGATTACGCAGTTAGGGGTGTAAAAAACGTAAGGTAGTCAGATCAGCAGAGAGGAGCGAGGATTCATGTTCCTCCACAGAACATGAAGATAAAGTGGCGTTTTACTGTTAATGGTGCCTTGATTCTACTTGATTTCAATTTAGTACCCTTTGGTAAAGCGGAGTGAGGTATGTGAAGTTGATATACATTACGTTTGTTGTTTCATTGAAGGTTTTATGAGCTCTGCTTGTTAATTAATTGTTTCAAACTGTCTATTCATTTCATCGTTATTTTTTCTTCTGTTTCTCCGTAAATGTGTACTTTATTTATTGTATGTTTCCGTTTATGAGTTGTATTTATTGGTTTTGTTGTTTCTTTGTGTAGTTTCACGGTGCTAACATACGCAGCGAAAGTTTAATGGCGCTCTTCACGGGCGAAATAAAGAAGCACCCGTCAGAAACTCTCTGTGTCTCGTTGATGGATGCCAAAGGGCAGCTACAGTGAAACTCATCGCTTAAAGGAAACACATGCATCTATTACATCGCGGTCGTCTTCTTCGAGGATCGCAAAGCTACAGCATGGCCATTTCTACGTTGGCAAGCAGCAGGGGGTCGTGACGTCATCGCAGAGGCTTAAAGAGCAAGGTCGGAAGGTGGCGGTGTTGTACTGTCGTTCTACGTTGCAGATGCAGAGTGAGACTTTGAGTGACAAGA
This sequence comes from Schizothorax lantsangensis, assembly GCA_027422415.1. NCBI lineage: Eukaryota > Metazoa > Chordata > Actinopteri > Cypriniformes > Cyprinidae > Schizothorax > Schizothorax lantsangensis. The sequence continues at coordinate 28,773,656 of CM049855.1, read as the reverse complement.
GAGTTTAAAATCATCATATTTCTACATAATCTCCATCCAGCTCACCTCTGAACTTTGTAAGTTGAAATGCTCAAAAGGAAAAGAGAATATTTCATGGACATTTGAATTGAAAGGTTAAAATTACAAAGGACTTTAAGTTGAAGGAAATAATTAATGCTATGCAATAATCTATTTCATAGTTTAAAACTGAAATACATTATTCTGAGTGAAATTTGAGTATTGCTTAAAGAAACTTGAATCTATTGAGCATTTAAAGAGTTATAATCAGTGTTAATGTTGACTATACTTTTGTGAAAACTGGAATTTTCTGGTCATTTCTGTTACAAGCTAATCTTTGAATGTTATACATATATTGCTGTATGTATTTGCATTGATCTTGCTTGCTAATATCTCTTGGGTGCTTACATACTAGAGGTCTGGTGAGAGTGGTATCATTTACTGCTGAAGTTCCTCCCTGATTATGGAAGTTGTGAATGCAGAGGAGGCTGTGGAAGAAGATACTGTTGAGCACATAGTCAAACAAGTAAATGAGATGTCACTCCCAGCAGTAGAAATAAGCAACCCACCTGTGCAGCAGATCAGATCAAGCTCACGTGAAAGAAGCTTTACAGAAAAGGGTCTAGAGATGCGTGAACAGGAAGCCAAGAAACAAGAGAAAGCTTTCTATAAAGCTTATAACAGCTGGAAGGAGACCGCAAAAGAGACTAGATCAAGACTGAAAATGTTCTGTTCACGTGAGAATCTTGAAAAAATACAGCAAGACATCCAAAGCCAACATAATTCAGTTTATCAGCACTATGAACCAATATTACGTAACCACGCTACTTCTCCAGACATTGTCAATCGTATGGACGCTTGTGCTGCACTGACTGCTGAGATCAGTGATCTTGTGAGTAAACGGCTGGAAACAATAGATGCAAATTACAACGAAGAGCTTGTGAAGGAAAGAGTGAGACAAGTGCTGAATAAGGATGAGTATGGATCCATCTTTGGATGCACAATAACAAACACAGTCATTTCAGAGTCATCGCAGGGATCAGGTAATCAGTCAAAGACCTCTTCCAAGATTTCAAGTAAACGAGCTGATGCAGAGGCTGAACTTGCAGCCAAGCAAGAGCAAGCTAAAGCTATGCAAGGAATCCATGATCAACAAGCAAAGCTTAATAAAATGGAGAGTGACTGGAAGCTTTGTGAAGCTAAAATGCTTGCAGAAATAAAGCAAAGGGAGATCGAAATGCAGCAAAGGCTAGAAGAGGAAAGAAAACGGTTACATCAGCTGCAAGTAGAAAAAGAAGTAAAAGTAGCAGCTGCTCGTGTCAAAGTGTATAGCGATCTTGACGGTGTCATTCAATGCGGTGATGAAGAAATAGACTCTAGCACTCACAGTGGCTGTCAAAGGACAGAGCCTACATTTCGACTAAATCCAGAAGCTGGATCGTTCTTGCCTCAGCAAATATTCTGTGAAGAGCATAAAGCTCAGCCATCTCAGGATAATGTTGCTCTAGCTCAAGCCATAGCAGACTCGCTAAGCACACATCGACTGCCTGTTCCTGAACCCACAATCTTCGCTGGCGATCCCTTGAAATTCATAGACTGGAAGATGTCCTTCATGGCCCTTATTGATCGAAAACCCCTCCCACCTGGTGAGAAGATGTTCTATCTTAAGAATTACCTCATTGGAGAAGCTCGCAAAGCGGTGGAGGGATATTTCTACAGAAATTCAGAGGACGCATACCAAGGTGCCTGGAATGTCTTGCAAGATAGGTACGGGAATTCATTCATACTGCAGAAGGCTTTTCGTGACAAGCTGATGAGATGGCCCAAGATTGGGGTAAATGACCCTCTTGCCCTACGAGACTTTACAGACTTCCTGCAAGGATGTGTCGAGGCGATTCCTCATGTTAAAGGACTAGCCATTCTAAATGATTGTGAAGAAAACCACAAGCTACTTAAGAAACTTCCTGAATGGATTGTGCGCAAGTGGAATCGAATTGTGGTGGAAGAGCTAGACGCATCAGGTGACTATCCAAGTTTCAAACGCTTTACGGAATTCATGCAGAAGGAAACCAGAATAGCATGTATCCCCATCACTTCCCCACTTTTCATGAATCTGAAAAATTCAGATGAAAGGTTTCCCAAGCGAGCTAAGGCTCTCAGTACAAAGGCTGACGTGAAAGATTTCAGGTGTAAAAGGCTTGAAACATCCAGCTCTAAGTCAAATGTATCATGCTTCGTCTGTAAAGATGAAAAACACAGCATTGCCCAATGTCCTACATTTGCAGAAAAAACCATTGAAGACAAGAAGACCTTCATTCAAGAAAATCACCTATGCTTTGGGTGTCTCAGGAAAGGGCATATCGTTAAAGATTGTAAAAGACGGCATAAGTGTGGAACATGTGGCCGCAATCACCCTACCTGCTTGCATGAGGAAAGAGATAAAGTGCCTCCGAAAGCATTAAAGAAAACTTCCGTAGAAGTTCAAGCAAGTCAGGAAGTCCACAAAGTCACGGCCCATGTACTCAAACAAAGTTCTTCTGCTACTTCCAGTATCGTGCCAGTTATCATTTCTACAGTGGAAGAACCAAAAAGAGAAGTACTCACTTATGCTCTACTGGACACACAGAGCGACTCGACGTTCATTTTGGAAGATCTTCTTGATGACTTAAATGTGATCACTCAACCAGTGCAACTTAGACTCAGCACCATGACAGCTGTTGACACCATCACTGCAAGTAAAAGGGTTCATGGTCTGCAAGTTCGAGGACTTCAAACAGCAAATTCTATTCGACTACAGCAAGCATATACCAGAGACTTCATTCCTGTTGATAAGTCCTATATCCCAAGCAAGAGGACAGCACTGCAGTGGCCTCACCTCAAACATCTGGCCAATCAATTGCCACCTCTTCAGAACTGTGAGGTCGGACTGTTAATCGGATTTGACTGCCCATCAGCTCTAGCTCCCCTCGAAGTCATAATAGGTGGTGAAAATGAACCATTTGCGCAAAGAACTGAGCTTGGCTGGAGTATTATAGGCCTCTCCAATCCACACCTAGGCAGACAGGGAAATCAGAGCTTCGTCCATAGAGTTGCAGTTAAAGAAATACCTGTCTCATCACCCAACGATGTCTTGAAGATTCTAGAGTCAGATTTCAACGAAAGAGGCTATGAAGATAAAAGTGTGTCTCAAGAGGATGTTCGTTTCATACAGCATCTCTGTGCCAATATCAAACAGAAGGATAATGGACATTATGAACTTCCTCTCCCTTTCAAGTGTAGCGGCCGACCCTCACTGCCAAATAACAAAAGGCTAGCAGCTGCCCGCTTGCAGCATTTGAAGAAAAGGCTCAAGTCTAACAAGCAATATTCTGATCACTACAAGGCCTTCATGGAGGAGATCATTAACAAAGGTAATGCTGAACCAGCCCCAGTGATGCCTGAAGGAGAGACTGTATGGTACATTCCACACCATGGGGTGTACCACCCTCAGAAACCAGATAAGCTGAGGGCCGTTTTCGATTGTTCAGCTAAGTTTTGCGGTATATCTCTAAACGACACTCTTCTGACTGGGCCTGACCTAATCAACTCATTAGTAGGAGTACTCTGTCGCTTCAGAAAAGAACTTGTCGCAGTCACCTGCGACATAGAAAAGATGTTTCACCAGTTCCTTGTCCCTCCAGACGAACGCAATTACCTAAGGTTTTTATGGTGGGAGGATGGAGACTGGGAGAAAGAGCCTCAAGACTATCGTATGGCAGTCCATCTCTTCGGCGCTACATCATCTCCTGGGTGTGCTAATTTCGGCCTGAAGTACCTGGCGCAGCAGCAAAAGGTTAATCACCCATCAGCCTCAGAGTTTGTTGAAAGGAACTTCTATGTAGACGATGGGTTAACCAGTGTTCGCTCAGTCGATGAAGCCAAAGAACTGATTGTTGATGCTCAAGCGCTATGTAAACACGGAGGATTAAGGCTTCATAAATTCAACTCAAATGAGGAGGATGTTCTCTGCTGTATAGACCCATCAGAGAGGGATATCACGTCTAAGCCCCTTGACTTAAACCTTGAAGCAACGCCAACAGGACGTGTACTTGGTATTCAGTGGTCAACACAAGATGACACTTTCAGCTTCAACATCAGCTTTAAGGATCAACCATCAACTCGCCGTGGTATCTTGTCTGTCATCGCTTCCCTGTATGACCCACTCGGATTTGTTGCACCATTCATTTTGCAGGGAAAGTGTATCCTGCAAGAACTGTGCCGAAGAGGCATAGGATGGGATGATCAGCTTCCAAATGAATTATGTTCACGGTGGGAGGATTGGAAAAGTGGTCTTCAGAAGCTTAAGGAAGTCGCCATACCAAGATGTTATCACCCAAATGCTTTCAATGAAATCATCAGAATGGAGCTACACCACTTCTCCGATGCAAGTAATGCTGGATATGGAGCTTGCTCTTATCTCCGTTTCAAAAGTGACAAGAGCAAAGTGCATTGCAGTTTGGTGATGGCAAAGGCCAGAGTTGCACCTACAAAAATCACAAGCATACCAAGATTGGAACTCCAGGCGGCTGTCTTATCTGCGAAAATGAGTGTCATGCTGAAAACAGAGCTTGAAATGAAGATTGACCAAGAATTCTTCTGGACAGATTCACAGGTCGTTCTGGCGTATATTAACAACGAAGCACGAAGGTTTCATGTATTCGTTGCTAACCGTGTGCAGCTGATAAGGGACATTACGGACCAGAGTCAGTGGTATTCCGTTAATACAACAGAAAACCCCGCTGATCACGCCTCTAGAGGGCTTCACGCCTCTGACATCCCTTCATCGATCTGGTTATCGGGACCCAAATTTCTGTGGGAACAAGAAATCAGTCCAACACCATACACCTCTGCCAACCTGCTTGTTGGTGACCCTGAAGTTAAATCAGTCCAAACATTCACGACCACGGTCAGTGACAGTACAGACATTCTCAGTCGTTTCAGTCGATTTTCTTCTTGGTCAATGCTTCTAAAGGTTGTTGCTAGGATAAAAAGACTAGGATCAAAACAGAAATACCCCAGTGATCATGTGACTGTTGAGGAGCGTCAGAGGGCTGCTGAAGTAGTGATCAAGCTTGTCCAGCAGGAAGCGTTCTCCAAAGAAATAAGAATGATCGAGAAGGGGAACGCTCTTCCAAGTTCTAGTGCGTTGTACCACCTAGACCCTGTTTTGGACAAAGGTCTTCTTCGTGTTGGCGGAAGACTGAAAAGGTCATCACTCAGTCAAGAACTAAAACATCCTGTGATTCTCTCAAAAGATAGTTACATCACAAAGCTAATTCTCTCACATTACCACGCCAAGGTTTGTCATCAGGGTCGAAATCAAACTCAAATGGAGCTTAGAACGAATGGATTTTGGATCATTGGAGGCAGCAAGTCAGTCGCCAAGCTGATACACAAGTGTGTGCAATGTCGGAAACTTAGACGACCGACAGAAGAACAACGAATGGCAGAACTTCCCAAAGAGCATGTTGAAGTATCCGCTCCCTTCACATTCTGTGGCATGGACTGTTTTGGGCCATTTGTCATAAAGAGAGCACGCAAGGAGTACAAGAGATATGGCCTAATATTCACTTGTCTATCATCTCGCGCAGTTCATATAGAGATGATTGAAGATTTGTCTACGGATGCCTTCATCAATGCATTGAGGTGTTTTATCAGCCTCAGAGGAGCAGTTCGCAAACTTCAGTGTGACCACGGTACCAACTTTGTGGGAGCCAGGAATGAATTTAAAGAATCACTGAAACAAGTTGATATCAAAGCTCTGGAAGTATTTCTCTCTGAGAAACAATGCGAATTTGTCTTTAATGTTCCTTCTGCAAGTCACGCTGGAGGCATCTGGGAGCGTCAAATACGAACTGTGCGAAATGTACTTAATGTCACACTTGCTCAGTGCCCAGGCAGGCTGGACGATGCTTCACTTAGAACGCTGTTCTATGAAGCAATGGCTATAGTTAATAGCCGTCCACTAACGGTAGATGGCATTAATGATCCAAATTCACTCGAACCTCTGACCCCAAACCATTTAATACTGATGAAGTCTGATGTTGCACTGCCACCTCCAGGAAAGTTTGTCAAAGAAGACATGTACGCTACGAAACGATGGCGTAGAGTCCAATACTTGGTCGAGCAGTTTTGGAGTCGCTGGAAGAAGGAGTATCTTCTTAACATTTCAACACGCCAAAAGTGGCATACTCCTCGGCGAAACCTCAGAGTAAATGATGTCGTAATCATCAAAGAGGATATGCTCCCAAGAAGTCAATGGAAGTTAGGCAGAGTGGTTGAAACTGTCAAAGAGAGTGATGGATTTGTTAGGCGAGTGAAGGTACAAGTAGGAGAACAAAAATCCGTTAGCAAACGTAATCAACCCTCCAAGCCCACAATCATTGAAAGGCCCATCCAGAAATTGGTGGTGCTTCTTGAAGAAGAGTGACTGTTAATAGCTTGGGTGATACCCTCACATCAGACCAAGTAATTATTTCTGAAATGCTTTCTAGTCAGACATTCATGAAACTGAAAGGCGGTCATATTAAGGTTCAAAATCATGTTCTGATTCTTTTTCAGTTGTTCTTTTGATTTATCATACCATGATTGGTGGGAGTGTAAGTGACCGCAAAATGGTCTTGTCACTTTAAATTTGTTCTGAGCATGTTACGTGATTACGCAGTTAGGGGTGTAAAAAACGTAAGGTAGTCAGATCAGCAGAGAGGAGCGAGGATTCATGTTCCTCCACAGAACATGAAGATAAAGTGGCGTTTTACTGTTAATGGTGCCTTGATTCTACTTGATTTCAATTTAGTACCCTTTGGTAAAGCGGAGTGAGGTATGTGAAGTTGATATACATTACGTTTGTTGTTTCATTGAAGGTTTTATGAGCTCTGCTTGTTAATTAATTGTTTCAAACTGTCTATTCATTTCATCGTTATTTTTTCTTCTGTTTCTCCGTAAATGTGTACTTTATTTATTGTATGTTTCCGTTTATGAGTTGTATTTATTGGTTTTGTTGTTTCTTTGAGTAGTTTCACGGTGCTAACATACGCAGCGAAAGTTTAATGGCGCTCTTCACGGGCGAAATAAAGAAGCACCCGTCAGAAACTCTCTGTGTCTCGTTGATGGATGCCAAAGGGCAGCTACACAGTTGTACCTCCCACTAAAACACAAGATTCATGTTCTATTGAGGTTTTGCTAGCTTGCCTGCAGGATCTGAAATCATGGTTGTTACAAACATTTTTGGCCTTAAATGAGGAAAAAACTGAAGTTGTATTGTTTGGACCAAGTGATTTTTATGATGGTAGTAATCTGGATCAAGGCATTTTAAACTCTAATGCTACTCCGTGTGCAAAAAACCTTGGTGTGTTACTTGACTCAGGACTGCGGTTCGATAAACAGATTAATTCAGTTGTCAAATCATGCTTTTTCCATTTACGTCGCCTTGCAAAAGTTAAAACTTTTCTTTCCCTCAGGAAATTTGAAATAGTGATTCATGTGTTTATCACCACATGTCTTGACTACTGTAATTCACTTTATTACGGAGTTAATAGTTCATCTATTGGGCGTTTACAACTTGTTCAGAATGCTGCTGCGAGGCTGTTGACCGGTAGTTTTGATTTGTTTGCATCACTCCCATCCTGATATCTCTGTGCTGGCTACCAGTTAAATTTAGAATAGAGTTTAAAATCTTAGTCTTAGTGTTTATAAATATTTACATGGCTTAGCTCCTGGCTACCTTTCTGTCTTGGTACTCCCTCATAACCCAACTCGGTCACTTAGGTCTGGGGATCTTGGACTACTCTCTGTGTGCAGGACTAAGCTAAAACATATGGGACAGAGCCTTTGCAAGGGTTGGCCCTAAACTATGGAACAGCTTATCACTGTCAATTTGAACGGTATCTTATCTTTCTATGTTTAAATCTAAGCTTAAATCTTATTTTCTATCTATGGCATTTAAAAACATATGAATTTTTACGGTATGTATTTTACTTTGTTGATTGTAATTCTTTATTTTATGGATTGTTTCGAATGTTCTGTACAGCACTTTGGTCAACCTTTAGGTTGTTTTTAAATGTGCTTTATAAATAACTAACTAACTTACTAACTATATAAACTGAATCAATATTTTTTTTTAAACGTGTTCAGCATTCTGCAACAAATATCTTTCAAATTTTCTAGACTATTTTAAGTCGTAAAGTAAGTAGTATATACAACCCCAAATCAGAAAAAGTTGGGACAGTATGGAAAACGCAAATAAAAAAAGAAAGTAGTGATTTCTAAATTTACTTTGACTTGTATTTCATTGCAGACAATATGAACACAAAATATTTCATGTTTTGTCTGGTCAACTTCATGTAATTTGTAAATATACATCCTTTCCTGTCATTCAGACCTGCAACACATTCCAAAAAAAGTTGGGACAGGAGCAATTTAGGGCTAGTAATGAGGTAAATTGGTTAAATAATTATGTGATTTGAAACAGGTGATGTCAACAGGTGATTGTAATTATGATTTGGTACAAAAGCAGCATCCAAGAAAGGTCTAGTCCTTTAGGAGCAAAGATAGGCCGAGGATCGCCAGTTTGCCAACAAATACGTGAGAAAATTATTGAAATGTTTAAAAACAATGTTTCTCAAAGAAAGATAGGAAGAGATTTGGATATTTCACCTTCAACAGTGCATAACATAATTATAAGATTCAAGGAATCTGGAGGAATTTCAGTGCGTAAAGGACAAGGGCGCAAGCCTAAGCTGAACAACCGTGATCTCCGATCCCTCAGGCGGCACTGCATCAAGAATCGTCATTCATCTATAAGCGATATCACCACATGGGCTCAGGACTACTTTGGCAAACCTTTGTCAAGTACCACAATACGTAGTTACATCCACAAATGCCAGTTAAAACTGTACTGTGCCAAAAGGAAGCCCTATGTTAACAGTGTCCAGAAGCGCCGTCGACTTCTCTGGGCTCGGAGGCATCTGGGATGGACCATCACACAGTGGAAACGTGTACTGTGGTCAGATGAATCAGTATTTCAGGTATTTTTTGGGAGGAATGGACGCCGTGTGCTCCGGACCAAAGAAGAAAAGGATCATCCAGACTGTTACCAGCAACAAGTCCAAAAGCCAGGGTCTGTCATGGTATGGGGTTGTGTCAGTGCCTTTGGCAAAGGTAACTTGCACTTCTGTGATGGCACCATTAATGCTGAAAAGTACATAGAGATTTTGGAGCACAATATGCTGCCTTCAAGAAGACATATTTTCCAGGGACGTCCATGCATATTTCAACAAGACAATGCAAAACCACATTCTGCACACATTACAAAGTCCTGGCTGCGGAGGAAGAGGGTACGGGTACTTGACTGGCCTGCCTGCAGTCCCGACCTGTCTCCAATAGAGAATGTGTGGCGCATTTTGAAGTGCAAAATGCGACAACGAAGACCCCGTACTGTTGCTCACCTTAAGACTTGTTTGCAGGAAGAATGGGACAAAATTACACCTGAAACACTTCATCACTTGGTGTCTTCAGTCCCTAAACATCTTTTAAGTGTTGTGAAAAGGAATGGCAACATTACAAAGTGGTAAATGCTTTACTGTCCCAACTCTTTTTGGAATGTGTTGCATGTCTGAATGACAGGAAAGGATGTATATTTACAAATGACATGAAGTTGACCAGACAAAACATGAAATATTTTGTGTTCATGTTGTCTGCAATGAAATACAAGTCAAAGTAAATTTAGAAATCACTACTTTCTTTTTTTATTTGCGTTTTCCATACTGTCCCAACTTTTTCTGATTTGGGGTTGTATTAAAATCCCAAGCATGGCTTTAACAGGCATGTATAGCCTACACGATACTAAGTGGGGCAGACAGTGCCTGAGACCTCCCGAGCTCAACAACGCCCCACAATTTTGCAACGTAAATCTGTGGTGAAAAGGGGAACTGCAGCGCACTCTAATTGAAAGCCATTGGGGCAGTTTTGAGACTGCCCCGCTTATTTCACGTTACCTTACGTGAACCTCACTCCACCAAGATGATATCAATTTCCTTCAGTTATGTGTCTGCATCAGGTCAGTAACTAGTTGGCATATCTGTTTTTTTTTCTATGTGGAGTAGTGGATCAAATTAACAAAGTAGGCTATACATTAAATCCTAGTTTAAATGTGCTCACATGAATAGCCTTTATATGGTTCTGTTGTGTTTGTTTTGTTTATTCTGAGAATAGATATATGATCTTTTTTCCTCACCCGAATTGCTCCACAACTTGTAACATTCTAAATCAACATTTGGAGGGGACTATATTAAGGCAATTATTATACAGCATTTTATGTGTAACATTACTTCGAGCCTGTCAATCAACAATAAGCGCGCCACTCACAGGATAATGCAAGGACATCTCTGCCAAAATTTTGTGTTCAGAGATTAGAATATAAAGTTTACAAAATAATCTGCCGCTACACAGTGCATTGTTCTTGATCAAAATTGACCCGATTAACATTAAAAATAACAAATCTCACCATAAAATCATGTTAGTGATGTGTTTCATGTTTCACAATCACCATATGAAAAAATAAAATGCACGAAAACACATCACTTCCACGAGATTTTGCCCAAACTTCAAAGGTCTGTTAAATTAATAAAACTAGAGGCATTTGTTAGCTTTAATATTACTTTTTCAATTCAATTAATCAATCCAATTACACTTTCTTGTTGGAATTCTTTCCAAAATTTGTCTTGGATCTCACAGCGTGTGTCTCACATCAATTCACATCGATAATTACTAAACAAACTCAAACAATACAATAGACGCACCTTAATACAAAAAAACAACAACAGTAGGCTATATACATAAAGACACGGCTACAGTGCATTAGAATAGTGAGTCCTTTCTATTTTCCAGAGCCCAGAAGCCTATTTGAACCCCCAGTTCTGATTTATTAATTTTACAGACTGATACACAAAAGATTTATGTAACATAGCCAATTCAATCTAGCATATGCAACTCTAAGCCTTCTGTTAGATGGCAAAAAATGAATATTCCTCATACAAAATGCGAGAAGGGTCAGACATATTTTTTCCTGACAGGGTCGGCAATTCTTTTTCATATACACATCTTGAAAACTTGGCTCAAGTTTATTGTGTAAACTACCTATATGTAATATATGTTATTTACATATGTGTGTGGGACAGAGGGGAGGGGGACAAGGTCACATCACAGAGTATGCTGGCCATATCATACATCAAAGCACATGGCACACAGTGTTTCGGAGGAGATTGCTGGAAAATACGACAGAAAATAGCTTTTAGACTTGAAGAGAATTGTTGATTGGCAAGTTGTGTTTCCTCTAAAAGATTTTCTACATTTAGCTTTGATGGGTAGACCACAAAGGAGCACCCAGGGGGCGATATAGGCAGGTTGGTATTCCACATCGTAGGTTGACACTAGACTTTGAGGGGATTGGGAACGTGCTTTGAGCTCTTAAGTGTGCAGAAAGATTGCGCAAACGTTAAAGCCCAGTCAACTATGCAAAACCATCTGAGAGGAGTGGCGCTTCAGAATGGAAATCCGTTTGTGTTGCGATCAAAAGTTAAGGCTATAATTTCAGGTATAATTTCTATAGTTTATTTTTACTTGGAAATGTGTTTTGAAAGTTTTTGGCTCCCAACCCATGATGGCAAGCTGTAATACTTCTTTTTGAGAGTGAATCAAAGATGGAGCCATGGCTTTGGTTGCAAACTCTGTCATTGATGAGAGTTCTCTATTGCTTTTGGGGGCAATATTCACAAAATTAACTGTGTTAATACCAGTTAGATCATACCCCTTTTGTCAATATTGCCAAAAGCAATAAAGACTGCTTATCAATGACAGAGTTTGCAACCAAAGCCACAGCTATCTTTGATTCAATCTCAGAAAGGAGCATCACAGTTCATCATCGTGGATTGGGAAACAAACACTTTTTTGTTATCAACATTTTTTTTTTTTTTTCACACATAACACAACACAGCATCCAAAATATAACAAAACAAAACAACAGACACATACTCAACATCTCAAAGTCCAGTCAAAAGGGAGGAAGGGAGGGAGGGAGGAAGGGAGAGAGAGGGAGAGAGGGAGGGAGGGAGGAAGGGAGAGGGAGGGAGGGGGAAGGACAGCAAAAACACAAAAGTCACTCCTCCATACAATCATGTATATCAAACAAAAAACACTGACAAGCATCAATGGTCGAAGGCCTGGCCCCACCGAATCGCACCGTTGTACATTCACATCACTATTTGCAGGAGGCTATGGATACAATATGTTTTTCCACATGTGCGGTGTAAACCAGTTCAGTATTATTGTCTTCTTCGCAGCTGTAAAACCAGCAAACAACATTCTCTTTTGCATTGAACTTATACAGAGACCAGAATCATCATTAAGAAGACACAAACTTGGGTTAACAGACCAATCAATTCGCAGTAAGGATGTCAAAACCAGGTTTACATGTGTCCATAGACTAATGATGATAGGACATTCCCAAAACATATGAAGAAAAGTGCCTGATGAAGCAGTATTACATATATGGCAGTTAGAATTTGATTGTAGTTTCATTTTGAATCTTTTGTAAGGAGTTATGTATGCTCTATGAATGAGGAAAATAAACACTTTTGATACACATTTCCAAGTAAAGAACTATAGAAATGATCCCTGAAAATAAAAATGTGTTTAAAAGATAATGAGCATTTCAGAATGTTGACGTCAGTTGCGCTCTTGCACATAGTGATGGCCGCTTTTGAAGCTCTGCTTTGTGAAGCTTGGAAACCTTTGCGAGTCACTGGTTTTGAACCAGTGAGTTGGAGTACGCATCAAACTGTGGAAGTCACGCGATTTCACTAAAGTAGCCTTTGCTCCTTCATAACAGTTCCGAAATCTTTGGAAATTTCAACGATCCGCCGCTAGGGGGCGTTCGCTGTAAACCCATGAACCAGTGTCTACATGGGCTTTACCTGATCTCAGATGAACTGGTTAATTTTATTGAGATGTCAATGACATATTTGTGATATAAAAAAAGTTGTTACAGTTCATAGTCTCTTATTGTCCTCATCAACCAAGCTCTCCATACGAAAAAAAAAAATAACACATTATGCAGACACTTAATACTTAATGCTATTAGATGATTTGTACATTGCATGTAATAGATTGCACTTTCAAACATATATTTGCCACTGGTTTGTAAAAGGTGTTTCCAGGCATGTTTGAGCTGACTTTCAGTTGCCTTTACACCGCTCTGTGGTGCGTTTCCCAAAAGCATCGTTAGCTAACTATGGTCGTTAGTTCCATTGAACTCTATTGGTAACGAAGGAACTTGCGATCATAGTTGCTTTTGGGAAACACAACCCTTACCAGCAGTCATCAACAGCATGCAGAGTTTTCGTGCAAATTATTTTACAAGGCAGTTGGTTTAGCTCATTTAAAGTTTTGTCACAAAGCTAACTGGTGTCTGAAATGATGTTTAGTTTTGATTTACATTTTGAAAGAAAATTCTTTATTGCACCACTGACGAAGACTCAGATTATCATCAATGTTTGTTTACAGTCAAAACCGTTTCTAACATAAACTGTGTTAAAACCACTCAGATCATGCCTCTCTCGTCAATATTGCCAAAAGCAATAAAGAACGCTCATCAATGACAGAGTCTGCAACTAAAGCCACAACTGTGTCTTTGATTCACTCTCAGAAAGGAGCATCACAGCTCATCATCGTGGGATGGGAGACAAACACTTTCGAAACACATTTCCAAGTAAAGAACTATAGAAATGATTCCTGAAAATATAGTCTTAACTTTTGATCGCAACACAAATGGATTTCCATTCTGAAGCGCCACTCCTCTCAGATGGTTTTGTGTTGTTGACCTGTGGGCTTTAACGTTCGGGAGACCTTTCTGCAAACTTTAGAGCTAAAAGCACGTTCCCACTTCCCTCAAAGTCTAGTGTCAACTAGAGCTGCACGATTAATCGTTAAAAGATCGCGATCTCGATTCAAATACCCACACGATCTAATTTCTGAATGACAACGATTCGCCCGTGTCTATTAAAACTTTGAAAAAATCATACTGGAACATTCAAATCTGCATTCGCGCTGCTGCTGATCCAGAGAGCAGACAGTTAACATGTTTAGGTAAGAAAAAGCTTCACAAACAGTCTTTTCAACTACACAGTATTATTTCTGTCTTACAGTCATTCATAGAAATACTGGGATAAAAGTTTATAGTTCGGCTACAAACATTGATGTCTATGGTAGCGATCAAAATAGAGCCAATCATCTTTTGAAAGCAACTGGCGCTTCAAATAACGTTTGTGTCGATTGCATCATTTCGCCACTAGGTGGAGACAAGTGACTGTTAAATTTTTTTTTTATTGAAACATTCATTCGAGATTCGTTCAAAAACACTGATTCATCCATTAATGAAACAAGTGAGGTATGAGTGAGTCATTGAATCATTAATACAAACCAATTTTTCATCATTTTAATTCTAAAAGTTGGTGTATTAAATGCACTATATTTTAAATACATATACCCCGGGTTTCACAGACAAGGCTTAAGCCTAGTCCTAGACAAAAATGTAAATCTGAGCTGTTTCAACTGAAAGAAACTCGCATTGACTGATCTTAAAATATATCAGTGCCTTTGTTTTGTCTCAAGATGCACACCAGTAATGTTTTTTTCTAAGCATGTTTATAAAAATTTCTTAAATGTCTTAATTGAACTATGATCTAATCCTGGCTTAGTCTAAGCCCCGTCTGTGAAACCTGGCCATACTGTATTATATATTAAAATGTTTAATAATTCATTTAAATTAAACACTTTTAAATAGACTGCAGCAATTAATATTTTGTCACACATTATTTTGTTTAGTTCAGAATCGTGGGAGAATCGTGATCTCTATTTGAGAAAAAAAATCGTGATTCTCAATTTATCCAGAATCGTGCAGCTCTAGTGTCAACCTACGATGTTGAATATCAACCTGCCTATATTGCCCCCTGGGGGCTCCTTTGTGGTATACCCGTCAAAGCTAAGTGTAGAAAATCTTTTAGAGGAAACACAACTTTCCAAACAACAATTCTCTTCAAGTCTAAAAACTATCTCTCTGAAAGGCTTTCTAAAAATGTGTTTAAAAGATAATGAGCATTTCAGAATGTTGACGTCAGTTGCGCTCTTGCACATAGTGATGGCAGCTTTTGAAGCACTGCTTTGTGAAGCTTGGAAACCTTTGCGAGTCATTGGTTTTGAACCAGTGAGTTGGAGTACGCATCAAACTGGGGAAGTCACGCGATTTCACTAAAGTAGCCTTTGCTAATTCATAACAGTTCCGAAATCTTTGGAAATTTCAATGATCCACCGCTAGGGGGCGTTCGCTGTAAACCCATGAACCAGTGTCTACATGGGCTTTACCTGATCTCAGATGAACTGGTTAATTTTATTGAGATTTCAATGACATATTTGTGGTATAAATTGTTTTTTACAGTTCATAGTCTCTTATTGTCCTCATCAACCAAGCTCTCCATACGATAAAAAAATAACACATTATGCAGACACTTAATATTTAATGCTATTAGATGATTTGTACATTGCATGTAATAGATTGCACTTTCAACCAAATATTTGCCACTGGTTTGTAAAAGGTGTTTCCAGGCATGTTTGAGCTGACTTTCAGTTGCCTTTACACCGCTCTGTGGTGCGTTTTCCAAAAGCATTGTTAGCTAACTATGGTCGTTAGTTCCATTGAACTCAATTGGTAATGACGGAACATGCGAGCATAGCTGCTTTTGGGAAACACACCTCTTATCAGCAGTCATCAACAGCATGCAGAGTTTTCGAGCAAATTATTTTACAAGGCAATTGGTTTAGCTCATTTAAAGTTTCGTCACAAAGCTAACTGGTGTCTGAAATGATGTTTAGCTTTGATATACATTTTGAAAGAAAAGTCTTGATTGCACCACTGGAGAAGACTCAGATTCTCATCAATGTTTGTTTACAAACAAAACCATTTCTAACATAAACTGTGTTAAAACCACTCAGATCATGCCTCTCTCGTCAATATTGCCAAAAGCAATAAAGAACGCTCATCAATGACAGAGTCTGCAACTAAAGCCACAGCTGTGTCTTTGATTCACTCTCAGAAAGGAGCATCACAGCTCATCATCGTGGGATGGGAGACAAACACTTTCGAAACACATTTCCAAGTAAAGAACTATAGAAATGATCCCTGAAAATATAGTCTTAACTTTTGATCGCAACACAAACGGATTTCCATTCTGAAGCGCCACTCCTCTCAGATGGTTTTGTGTTGTTGACCTGTGGGCTTTAACGTTCGGGAGACCTTTCTGCAAACTTTAGAGCTAAAAGCACGTTCCCACTTCCCTCAAAGTCTAGTGTCAACCTACGATGTGGAATATCAACCTGCCTATATTGCCCCCTGGGGGCTCCTTTGTGGTATACCCGTCAAAGCTAAATGTAGAAAATCTTTTAGAGGAAACACAACTTTCCAAACAACAATTCTCTTCAAGTCTAAAAACTATCTCTCTGAAAGGCTTTCTAAAAATGTGTTTAAAAGATAATGAGCATTTCAGAATGTTGACGTCAGTTGCGCTCTTGCACATAGTGATGGCCGCTTTTGAAGCACTGCTTTGTGAAGCTTGGAAACCTTTGCGAGTCACTGGTTTTGAACCAGTGAGTTGCAGTACGCATCAAACTGGGGAAGTCACGCGATTTCACTAAAGTAGCCTTTGCTCCTTCATAACAGTTCCGAAATCTTTGGAAATTTCAATGATCCGCCTCTAGGGGGCGTTCGCTGTAAACCCATGAACCAGTGTCTACATGGGCTTTACCTGATCTCAGATGAACTGGTTAATTTTATTGAGATTTCAATGACATATTTGTGGTATAAATTGTTTTTTACAGTTCATAGTCTCTTATTGTCCTCATCAACCAAGCTCTCCATACGATAAAAAAATAACACATTATGCAGACACTTAATATTTAATGCTATTAGATGATTTGTACATTGCATGTAATAGATTGCACTTTCAACCAAATATTTGCCACAGGTTTGTAAAAGGTGTTTCCAGGCATGTTTGAGCTGACTTTCAGTTGCCTTTACACCGCTCTGTGGTGCGTTTCCCAAAAGCATTGTTAGCTAACTATGGTCGTTAGTTCCATTGAACTCAATTGGTAATGACGGAACATGCGAGCATAGCTGCTTTTGGGAAACACACCTCTTATCAGCAGTCATCAACAGCATGCAGAGTTTTCGAGCAAATTATTTTACAAGGCAATTGGTTTAGCTCATTTAAAGTTTCGTCACAAAGCTAACTGGTGTCTGAAATGATGTTTAGCTTTGATATACATTTTGAAAGAAAACTCTTGATCGCACCACTGGAGAAGACTCAGATTGTCATCAATGTTTGTTTACAAACAAAACCATTTCTAACATAAACTGTGTTAAAACCACTCAGATCATGCCTCTCTCGTCAATATTACCAAAAGCAACAAAGAACGCTCAACAATGACAGAGTCTGCAACTAAAGCCACAACTGTGTCTTTGATTCACTCTCAGAAAGGAGTATCACAGCTCATCATCGTGGGATGGGAGACAAACACTTTCGAAACACATTTCCAAATAAAGAACTATAGAAATGATCCCTGAAAATATAGTCTTAACTTTTGATCGCAACACAAACGGATTTCCATTCTGAAGCGCCACTCCTCTCAGATGGTTTTGTGTTGTTGACCTGTGGGCTTTAACGTTCGGGAGACCTTTCTGCAAACTTTAGAGCTAAAAGCACGTTCCCACTTCCCTCAAAGTCTAGTGTCAACCTACGATGTGGAATATCAACCTGCCTATATTGCCCCCTGGGGGCTCCTTTGTGGTATACCCGTCAAAGCTAAATGTAGAAAATCTTTTAGAGGAAACACAACTTTCCAAACAACAATTCTCTTCAAGTCTAAAAACTATCTCTCTGAAAGGCTTTCTAAAAATGTGTTTAAAAGATAATGAGCATTTCAGAATGTTGACGTCAGTTGCGCTCTTGCACATAGTGATGGCCGCTTTTGAAGCACTGCTTTGTGAAGCTTGGAAACCTTTGCGAGTCACTGGTTTTGAACCAGTGAGTTGGAGTACGCATCAAACTGGGGAAGTCACGCGATTTCACTAAAGTAGCCTTTGCTCCTTCATAACAGTTCCGAAATCTTTGGAAATTTCAATGATCCGCCGCTAGGGGGCGTTCGCTGTAAACCCATGAACCAGTGTCTACATGGGCTTTACCTGATCTCAGATGAACTGGTTAATTTTATTGAGATTTCAATGACATATTTGTGGTATAAATTGTTTTTTACAGTTCATAGTCTCTTATTGTCCTCATCAACCAAGCTCTCCATACGATAAAAAAATAACACATTATGCAGACACTTAATATTTAATGCTATTAGATGATTTGTACATTGCATGTAATAGATTGCACTTTCAACCAAATATTTGCCACTGGTTTGTAAAAGGTGTTTCCAGGCATGTTTGAGCTGACTTTCAGTTGCCTTTACACCACTCTGTGGTGCGTTTCCCAAAAGCATTGTTAGCTAACTATGGTCGTTAGTTCCATTGAACTCAAATGATAATGACGGAACATGCGAGCATAGCTGCTTTTGGGAAACACACCTCTTATCAGCAGTCATCAACAGCATGCAGAGTTTTCGAGCAAATTATTTTACAAGGCAATTGGTTTAGCTCATTTAAAGTTTCGTCACAAAGCTAACTGGTGTCTGAAATGATGTTTAGCTTTGATATACATTTTGAAAGAAAACTCTTGATCGCACCACTGGAGAAGACTCAGATTGTCATCAATGTTTGTTTACAAACAAAACCATTTCTAACATAAACTGTGTTAAAACCACTCAGATCATGCCTCTCTCGTCAATATTGCCAAAAGCAATAAAGAACGCTCATCAATGACAGAGTCTGCAACTAAAGCCACAACTGTGTCTTTGATTCACTCTCAGAAAGGAGCATCACAGCTCATCATCGTGGGATGGGAGACAAACACTTTCGAAACACATTTCCAAGTAAAGAACTATAGAAATGATCTCTGAAAATATAGTCTTAACTTTTGATCGCAACACAAACGGATTTCCATTCTGAAGCGCCACTCCTCTCAGATGGTTTTGTGTTGTTGACCTGTGGGCTTTAACGTTCGGGAGACCTTTCTGCAAACTTTAGAGCTAAAAGCACGTTCCCACTTCCCTCAAAGTCTAGTGTCAACCTACGATGTGGAATATCAACCTGCCTATATTGCCCCCTGGGGGCTCCTTTGTGGTATACCCGTCAAAGCTAAATGTAGAAAATCTTTTAGAGGAAACACAACTTTCCAAACAAAAATTCTCTTCAAGTCTAAAAACTATCTCTCTGAAAGGCTTTCTAAAAATGTGTTTAAAAGATAATGAGCATTTCAGAATGTTGACGTCAGTTGCGCTCTTGCACATAGTGATGGCCGCTTTTGAAGCACTGCTTTGTGAAGCTTGGAAACCTTTGCGAGTCACTGGTTTTGAACCAGTGAGTTGGAGTACGCATCAAACTGGGGAAGTCACGCGATTTCACTAAAGTAGCCTTTGCTCCTTCATAACAGTTCCGAAATCGTTGTAAATTTCAATGATCCGCCGCTAGGGGGCGTTCGCTGTAAACCCATGAACCAGTGTCTACATGGGCTTTACCTGATCTCAGATGAACTGGTTAATTTTATTGAGATTTCAATGACATATTTGTGGTATAAATTGTTTTTTACAGTTCATAGTCTCTTATTGTCCTCATCAACCAAGCTCTCCATACGATAAAAAAATAACACATTATGCAGACACTTAATATTTAATGCTATTAGATGATTTGTACATTGCATGTAATAGATTGCACTTTCAACCAAATATTTGCCACTGGTTTGTAAAAGGTGTTTCCAGGCATGTTTGAGCTGACTTTCAGTTGCCTTTACACCGCTCTGTGGTGCGTTTCCCAAAAGCATTGTTAGCTAACTATGGTCGTTAGTTCCATTGAACTCAATTGGTAATGACGGAACATGCGAGCATAGCTGCTTTTGGGAAACACACCTCTTATCAGCAGTCATCAACAGCATGCAGAGTTTTCGAGCAAATTATTTTACAAGGCAATTGGTTTAGCTCATTTAAAGTTTCGTCACAAAGCTAACTGGTGTCTGAAATGATGTTTAGCTTTGATATACATTTTGAAAGAAAACTCTTGATCGCACCACTGGAGAAGACTCAGATTGTCATCAATGTTTGTTTACAAACAAAACCATTTCTAACATAAACTGTGTTAAAACCACTCAGATCATGCCTCTCTCGTCAATATTGCCAAAAGCAATAAAGAACGCTCATCAATGACAGAGTCTGCAACTAAAGCCACAACTGTGTCTTTGATTCACTCTCAGAAAGGAGCATCACAGCTCATCATCGTGGGATGGGAGACAAACACTTTCGAAACACATTTCCAAGTAAAGAACTATAGAAATGATCCCTGAAAATATAGTCTTAACTTTTGATCGCAACACAAACGGATTTCCATTCTGAAGCGCCACTCCTCTCAGATGGTTTTGTGTTGTTGACCTGTGGGCTTTAACGTTCGGGAGACCTTTCTGCAAACTTTAGAGCTAAAAGCACGTTCCCACTTCCCTCAAAGTCTAGTGTCAACCTACGATGTGGAATATCAACCTGCCTATATTGCCCCCTGGGGGCTCCTTTGTGGTATACCCGTCAAAGCTAAATGTAGAAAATCTTTTAGAGGAAACACAACTTTCCAAACAACAATTCTCTTCAAGTCTAAAAACTATCTCTCTGAAAGGCTTTCTAAAAATGTGTTTAAAAGATAATGAGCATTTCAGAATGTTGACGTCAGTTGCGCTCTTGCACATAGTGATGGCCGCTTTTGAAGCACTGCTTTGTGAAGCTTGGAAACCTTTGCGAGTCACTGGTTTTGAACCAGTGAGTTGGAGTACGCATCAAACTGGGGAAGTCACGCGATTTCACTAAAGTAGCCTTTGCTCCTTCATAACAGTTCCGAAATCTTTGGAAATTTCAATGATCCGCCGCTAGGGGGCGTTCGCTGTAAACCCATGAACCAGTGTCTACATGGGCTTTACCTGATCTCAGATGAACTGGTTAATTTTATTGAGATTTCAATGACATATTTGTGGTATAAATTGTTTTTTACA
Source organism: Schizothorax lantsangensis (assembly GCA_027422415.1). Taxonomy (NCBI): domain Eukaryota; kingdom Metazoa; phylum Chordata; class Actinopteri; order Cypriniformes; family Cyprinidae; genus Schizothorax; species Schizothorax lantsangensis. The sequence continues at coordinate 28,752,387 of CM049855.1, read as the reverse complement.
GTTCATAGTCTCTTATTGTCCTCATCAACCAAGCTCTCCATACGATAAAAAAATAACACATTATGCAGACACTTAATATTTAATGCTATTAGATGATTTGTACATTGCATGTAATAGATTGCACTTTCAACCAAATATTTGCCACTGGTTTGTAAAAGGTGTTTCCAGGCATGTTTGAGCTGACTTTCAGTTGCCTTTACACCGCTCTGTGGTGCGTTTCCCAAAAGCATTGTTAGCTAACTATGGTCGTTAGTTCCATTGAACTCAATTGGTAATGACGGAACATGCGAGCATAGCTGCTTTTGGGAAACACACCTCTTATCAGCAGTCATCAACAGCATGCAGAGTTTTCGAGCAAATTATTTTACAAGGCAATTGGTTTAGCTCATTTAAAGTTTCGTCACAAAGCTAACTGGTGTCTGAAATGATGTTTAGCTTTGATATACATTTTGAAAGAAAACTCTTGATCGCACCACTGGAGAAGACTCAGATTGTCATCAATGTTTGTTTACAAACAAAACCATTTCTAACATAAACTGTGTTAAAACCACTCAGATCATGCCTCTCTCGTCAATATTGCCAAAAGCAATAAAGAACGCTCATCAATGACAGAGTCTGCAACTAAAGCCACAACTGTGTCTTTGATTCACTCTCAGAAAGGAGCATCACAGCTCATCATCGTGGGATGGGAGACAAACACTTTCGAAACACATTTCCAAGTAAAGAACTATAGAAATGATTTCTGAAAATATAGTCTTAACTTTTGATCGCAACACAAACGGATTTCCATTCTGAAGCGCCACTCCTCTCAGATGGTTTTGTGTTGTTGACCTGTGGGCTTTAACGTTCGGGAGACCTTTCTGCAAACTTTAGAGCTAAAAGCACGTTCCCACTTCCCTCAAAGTCTAGTGTCAACCTACGATGTGGAATATCAACCTGCCTATATTGCCCCCTGGGGGCTCCTTTGTGGTATACCCGTCAAAGCTAAATGTAGAAAATCTTTTAGAGGAAACACAACTTTCCAAACAACAATTCTCTTCAAGTCTAAAAACTATCTCTCTGAAAGGCTTTCTAAAAATGTGTTTAAAAGATAATGAGCATTTCAGAATGTTGACGTCAGTTGCGCTCTTGCACATAGTGATGGCCGCTTTTGAAGCACTGCTTTGTGAAGCTTGGAAACCTTTGCGAGTCACTGGTTTTGAACCAGTGAGTTGGAGTACGCATCAAACTGGGGAAGTCACGCGATTTCACTAAAGTAGCCTTTGCTCCTTCATAACAGTTCCGAAATCTTTGGAAATTTCAATGATCCGCCGCTAGGGGGCGTTCGCTGTAAACCCATGAACCAGTGTCTACATGGGCTTTACCTGATCTCAGATGAACTGGTTAATTTTATTGAGATTTCAATGACATATTTGTGGTATAAATTGTTTTTTACAGTTCATAGTCTCTTATTGTCCTCATCAACCAAGCTCTCCATACGATAAAAAAATAACACATTATGCAGACACTTAATATTTAATGCTATTAGATGATTTGTACATTGCATGTAATAGATTGCACTTTCAACCAAATATTTGCCACTGGTTTGTAAAAGGTGTTTCCAGGCATGTTTGAGCTGACTTTCAGTTGCCTTTACACCGCTCTGTGGTGCGTTTCCCAAAAGCATTGTTAGCTAACTATGGTCGTTAGTTCCATTGAACTCAATTGGTAATGACGGAACATGCGAGCATAGCTGCTTTTGGGAAACACACCTCTTATCAGCAGTCATCAACAGCATGCAGAGTTTTCGAGCAAATTATTTTACAAGGCAATTGGTTTAGCTCATTTAAAGTTTCGTCACAAAGCTAACTGGTGTCTGAAATGATGTTTAGCTTTGATATACATTTTGAAAGAAAACTCTTGATCGCACCACTGGAGAAGACTCAGATTGTCATCAATGTTTGTTTACAAACAAAACCATTTCTAACATAAACTGTGTTAAAACCACTCAGATCATGCCTCTCTCGTCAATATTGCCAAAAGCAATAAAGAACGCTCATCAATGACAGAGTCTGCAACTAAAGCCACAACTGTGTCTTTGATTCACTCTCAGAAAGGAGCATCACAGCTCATCATCGTGGGATGGGAGACAAACACTTTCGAAACACATTTCCAAGTAAAGAACTATAGAAATGATCCCTGAAAATATAGTCTTAACTTTTGATCGCAACACAAACGGATTTCCATTCTGAAGCGCCACTCCTCTCAGATGGTTTTGTGTTGTTGACCTGTGGGCTTTAACGTTCGGGAGACCTTTCTGCAAACTTTAGAGCTAAAAGCACGTTCCCACTTCCCTCAAAGTCTAGTGTCAACCTACGATGTGGAATATCAACCTGCCTATATTGCCCCCTGGGGGCTCCTTTGTGGTATACCCGTCAAAGCTAAATGTAGAAAATCTTTTAGAGGAAACACAACTTTCCAAACAACAATTCTCTTCAAGTCTAAAAACTATCTCTCTGAAAGGCTTTCTAAAAATGTGTTTAAAAGATAATGAGCATTTCAGAATGTTGACGTCAGTTGCGCTCTTGCACATAGTGATGGCCGCTTTTGAAGCACTGCTTTGTGAAGCTTGGAAACCTTTGCGAGTCACTGGTTTTGAACCAGTGAGTTGGAGTACGCATCAAACTGGGGAAGTCACGCGATTTCACTAAAGTAGCCTTTGCTCCTTCATAACAGTTCCGAAATCTTTGGAAATTTCAATGATCCGCCGCTAGGGGGCGTTCGCTGTAAACCCATGAACCAGTGTCTACATGGGCTTTACCTGATCTCAGATGAACTGGTTAATTTTATTGAGATTTCAATGACATATTTGTGGTATAAATTGTTTTTTACAGTTCATAGTCTCTTATTGTCCTCATCAACCAAGCTCTCCATACGATAAAAAAATAACACATTATGCAGACACTTAATATTTAATGCTATTAGATGATTTGTACATTGCATGTAATAGATTGCACTTTCAACCAAATATTTGCCACTGGTTTGTAAAAGGTGTTTCCAGGCATGTTTGAGCTGACTTTCAGTTGCCTTTACACCGCTCTGTGGTGCGTTTCCCAAAAGCATTGTTAGCTAACTATGGTCGTTAGTTCCATTGAACTCAATTGGTAATGACGGAACATGCGAGCATAGCTGCTTTTGGGAAACACACCTCTTATCAGCAGTCATCAACAGCATGCAGAGTTTTCGAGCAAATTATTTTACAAGGCAATTGGTTTAGCTCATTTAAAGTTTCGTCACAAAGCTAACTGGTGTCTGAAATGATGTTTAGCTTTGATATACATTTTGAAAGAAAACTCTTGATCGCACCACTGGAGAAGACTCAGATTGTCATCAATGTTTGTTTACAAACAAAACCATTTCTAACATAAACTGTGTTAAAACCACTCAGATCATGCCTCTCTCGTCAATATTGCCAAAAGCAATAAAGAACGCTCATCAATGACAGAGTCTGCAACTAAAGCCACAACTGTGTCTTTGATTCACTCTCAGAAAGGAGCATCACAGCTCATCATCGTGGGATGGGAGACAAACACTTTCGAAACACATTTCCAAGTAAAGAACTATAGAAATGATCCCTGAAAATATAGTCTTAACTTTTGATGGCAACACAAACGGATTTCCATTCTGAAGCGCCACTCCTCTCAGATGGTTTTGTGTTGTTGACCTGTGGGCTTTAACGTTCGGGAGACCTTTCTGCAAACTTTAGAGCTAAAAGCACGTTCCCACTTCCCTCAAAGTCTAGTGTCAACCTACGATGTGGAATATCAACCTGCCTATATTGCCCCCTGGGGGCTCCTTTGTGGTATACCCGTCAAAGCTAAATGTAGAAAATCTTTTAGAGGAAACACAACTTTCCAAACAACAATTCTCTTCAAGTCTAAAAACTATCTCTCTGAAAGGCTTTCTAAAAATGTGTTTAAAAGATAATGAGCATTTCAGAATGTTGACGTCAGTTGCGCTCTTGCACATAGTGATGGCCGCTTTTGAAGCACTGCTTTGTGAAGCTTGGAAACCTTTGCGAGTCACTGGTTTTGAACCAGTGAGTTGGAGTACGCATCAAACTGGGGAAGTCACGCGATTTCACTAAAGTAGCCTTTGCTCCTTCATAACAGTTCCGAAATCTTTGGAAATTTCAATGATCCGCCGCTAGGGGGCGTTCGCTGTAAACCCATGAACCAGTGTCTACATGGGCTTTACCTGATCTCAGATGAACTGGTTAATTTTATTGAGATTTCAATGACATATTTGTGGTATAAATTGTTTTTTACAGTTCATAGTCTCTTATTGTCCTCATCAACCAAGCTCTCCATACGATAAAAAAATAACACATTATGCAGACACTTAATATTTAATGCTATTAGATGATTTGTACATTGCATGTAATAGATTGCACTTTCAACCAAATATTTGCCACTGGTTTGTAAAAGGTGTTTCCAGGCATGTTTGAGCTGACTTTCAGTTGCCTTTACACCGCTCTGTGGTGCGTTTCCCAAAAGCATTGTTAGCTAACTATGGTCGTTAGTTCCATTGAACTCAATTGGTAATGACGGAACATGCGAGCATAGCTGCTTTTGGGAAACACACCTCTTATCAGCAGTCATCAACAGCATGCAGAGTTTTCGAGCAAATTATTTTACAAGGCAATTGGTTTAGCTCATTTAAAGTTTCGTCACAAAGCTAACTGGTGTCTGAAATGATGTTTAGCTTTGATATACATTTTGAAAGAAAACTCTTGATCGCACCACTGGAGAAGACTCAGATTGTCATCAATGTTTGTTTACAAACAAAACCATTTCTAACATAAACTGTGTTAAAACCACTCAGATCATGCCTCTCTCGTCAATATTGCCAAAAGCAATAAAGAACGCTCATCAATGACAGAGTCTGCAACTAAAGCCACAACTGTGTCTTTGATTCACTCTCAGAAAGGAGCATCACAGCTCATCATCGTGGGATGGGAGACAAACACTTTCGAAACACATTTCCAAGTAAAGAACTATAGAAATGATCCCTGAAAATATAGTCTTAACTTTTGATGGCAACACAAACGGATTTCCATTCTGAAGCGCCACTCCTCTCAGATGGTTTTGTGTTGTTGACCTGTGGGCTTTAACGTTCGGGAGACCTTTCTGCAAACTTTAGAGCTAAAAGCACGTTCCCACTTCCCTCAAAGTCTAGTGTCAACCTACGATGTGGAATATCAACCTGCCTATATTGCCCCCTGGGGGCTCCTTTGTGGTATACCCGTCAAAGCTAAATGTAGAAAATCTTTTAGAGGAAACACAACTTTCCAAACAACAATTCTCTTCAAGTCTAAAAACTATCTCTCTGAAAGGCTTTCTAAAAATGTGTTTAAAAGATAATGAGCATTTCAGAATGTTGACGTCAGTTGCGCTCTTGCACATAGTGATGGCCGCTTTTGAAGCACTGCTTTGTGAAGCTTGGAAACCTTTGCGAGTCACTGGTTTTGAACCAGTGAGTTGGAGTACGCATCAAACTGGGGAAGTCACGCGATTTCACTAAAGTAGCCTTTGCTCCTTCATAACAGTTCCGAAATCTTTGGAAATTTCAATGATCCGCCGCTAGGGGGCGTTCGCTGTAAACCCATGAACCAGTGTCTACATGGGCTTTACCTGATCTCAGATGAACTGGTTAATTTTATTGAGATTTCAATGACATATTTGTGGTATAAATTGTTTTTTACAGTTCATAGTCTCTTATTGTCCTCATCAACCAAGCTCTCCATACGATAAAAAAATAACACATTATGCAGACACTTAATATTTAATGCTATTAGATGATTTGTACATTGCATGTAATAGATTGCACTTTCAACCAAATATTTGCCACTGGTTTGTAAAAGGTGTTTCCAGGCATGTTTGAGCTGACTTTCAGTTGCCTTTACACCGCTCTGTGGTGCGTTTCCCAAAAGCATTGTTAGCTAACTATGGTCGTTAGTTCCATTGAACTCAATTGGTAATGACGGAACATGCGAGCATAGCTGCTTTTGGGAAACACACCTCTTATCAGCAGTCATCAACAGCATGCAGAGTTTTCGAGCAAATTATTTTACAAGGCAATTGGTTTAGCTCATTTAAAGTTTCGTCACAAAGCTAACTGGTGTCTGAAATGATGTTTAGCTTTGATATACATTTTGAAAGAAAACTCTTGATCGCACCACTGAAGAAGACTCAGATTGTCATCAATGTTTGTTTACAAACAAAACCATTTCTAACATAAACTGTGTTAAAACCACTCAGATCATGCCTCTCTCGTCAATATTGCCAAAAGCAATAAAGAACGCTCATCAATGACAGAGTCTGCAACTAAAGCCACAACTGTGTCTTTGATTCACTCTCAGAAAGGAGCATCACAGCTCATCATCGTGGGATAGGAGACAAACACTTTCGAAACACATTTCCAAGTAAAGAACTATAGAAATGATTCCTGAAAATATAGTCTTAACTTTTGATCGCAACACAAACGGATTTCCATTCTGAAGCGCCACTCCTCTCAGATGGTTTTGTGTTGTTGACCTGTGGGCTTTAACGTTCGGGAGACCTTTCTGCAAACTTTAGAGCTAAAAGCACGTTCCCACTTCCCTCAAAGTCTAGTGTCAACCTACGATGTGGAATATCAACCTGCCTATATTGCCCCCTGGGGGCTCCTTTGTGGTATACCCGTCAAAGCTAAATGTAGAAAATCTTTTAGAGGAAACACAACTTTCCAAACAACAATTCTCTTCAAGTCTAAAAACTATCTCTCTGAAAGGCTTTCTAAAAATGTGTTTAAAAGATAATGAGCATTTCAGAATGTTGACGTCAGTTGCGCTCTTGCACATAGTGATGGCCGCTTTTGAAGCACTGCTTTGTGAAGCTTGGAAACCTTTGCGAGTCACTGGTTTTGAACCAGTGAGTTGGAGTACGCATCAAACTGGGGAAGTCACGCGATTTCACTAAAGTAGCCTTTGCTCCTTCATAACAGTTCCGAAATCTTTGGAAATTTCAATGATCCGCCGCTAGGGGGCGTTCGCTGTAAACCCATGAACCAGTGTCTACATGGGCTTTACCTGATCTCAGATGAACTGGTTAATTTTATTGAGATTTCAATGACATATTTGTGGTATAAATTGTTTTTTACAGTTCATAGTCTCTTATTGTCCTCATCAACCAAGCTCTCCATACGATAAAAAAATAACACATTATGCAGACACTTAATATTTAATGCTATTAGATGATTTGTACATTGCATGTAATAGATTGCACTTTCAACCAAATATTTGCCACTGGTTTGTAAAAGGTGTTTCCAGGCATGTTTGAGCTGACTTTCAGTTGCCTTTACACCGCTCTGTGGTGCGTTTCCCAAAAGCATTGTTAGCTAACTATGGTCGTTAGTTCCATTGAACTCAATTGGTAATGACGGAACATGCGAGCATAGCTGCTTTTGGGAAACACACCTCTTATCAGCAGTCATCAACAGCATGCAGAGTTTTCGAGCAAATTATTTTACAAGGCAATTGGTTTAGCTCATTTAAAATTTCGTCACAAAGCTAACTGGTGTCTGAAATGATGTTTAGCTTTGATATACATTTTGAAAGAAAACTCTTGATCGCACCACTGGAGAAGACTCAGATTGCCATCAATGTTTGTTTACAAACAAAACCATTTCTAACATAAACTGTGTTAAAACCACTCAGATCATGCCTCTCTCGTCAATATTGCCAAAAGCAATAAAGAACGCTCATCAATGACAGAGTCTGCAACTAAAGCCACAACTGTGTCTTTGATTCACTCTCAGAAAGGAGCATCACAGCTCATCATCGTGGGATGGGAGACAAACACTTTCAAAACACATTTCCAAGTAAAGAACTATAGAAATGATTCCTGAAAATATAGTCTTAACTTTTGATCGCAACACAAACGGATTTCCATTCTGAAGCGCCACTCCTCTCAGATGGTTTTGTGTTGTTGACCTGTGGGCTTTAACGTTCGGGAGACCTTTCTGCAAACTTTAGAGCTAAAAGCACGTTCCCACTTCCCTCAAAGTCTAGTGTCAACCTACGATGTGGAATATCAACCTGCCTATATTGCCCCCTGGGGGCTCCTTTGTGGTATACCCGTCAAAGCTAAATGTAGAAAATCTTTTAGAGGAAACACAACTTTCCAAACAACAATTCTCTTCAAGTCTAAAAACTATCTCTCTGAAAGGCTTTCTAAAAATGTGTTTAAAAGATAATGAGCATTTCAGAATGTTGACGTCAGTTGCGCTCTTGCACATAGTGATGGCCGCTTTTGAAGCACTGCTTTGTGAAGCTTGGAAACCTTTGCGAGTCACTGGTTTTGAACCAGTGAGTTGGAGTACGCATCAAACTGGGGAAGTCACGCGATTTCACTAAAGTAGCCTTTGCTCCTTCATAACAGTTCCGAAATCTTTGGAAATTTCAATGATCCGCCGCTAGGGGGCGTTCGCTGTAAACCCATGAACCAGTGTCTACATGGGCTTTACCTGATCTCAGATGAACTGGTTAATTTTATTGAGATTTCAATGACATATTTGTGGTATAAATTGTTTTTTACAGTTCATAGTCTCTTATTGTCCTCATCAACCAAGCTCTCCATACGATAAAAAAATAACACATTATGCAGACACTTAATATTTAATGCTATTAGATGATTTGTACATTGCATGTAATAGATTGCACTTTCAACCAAATATTTGCCACTGGTTTGTAAAAGGTGTTTCCAGGCATGTTTGAGCTGACTTTCAGTTGCCTTTACACCGCTCTGTGGTGCGTTTCCCAAAAGCATTGTTAGCTAACTATGGTCGTTAGTTCCATTGAACTCAATTGGTAATGACGGAACATGCGAGCATAGCTGCTTTTGGGAAACACACCTCTTATCAGCAGTCATCAACAGCATGCAGAGTTTTCGAGCAAATTATTTTACAAGGCAATTGGTTTAGCTCATTTAAAGTTTCGTCACAAAGCTAACTGGTGTCTGAAATGATGTTTAGCTTTGATATACATTTTGAAAGAAAACTCTTGATCGCACCACTGGAGAAGACTCAGATTGTCATCAATGTTTGTTTACAAACAAAACCATTTCTAACATAAACTGTGTTAAAACCACTCAGATCATGCCTCTCTCGTCAATATTGCCAAAAGCAATAAAGAACGCTCATCAATGACAGAGTCTGCAACTAAAGCCACAACTGTGTCTTTGATTCACTCTCAGAAAGGAGCATCACAGCTCATCATCGTGGGATGGGAGACAAACACTTTCGAAACACATTTCCAAGTAAAGAACTATAGAAATGATCCCTGAAAATATAGTCTTAACTTTTGATCGCAACACAAACGGATTTCCATTCTGAAGCGCCACTCCTCTCAGATGGTTTTGTGTTGTTGACCTGTGGGCTTTAACGTTCGGGAGACCTTTCTGCAAACTTTAGAGCTAAAAGCACGTTCCCACTTCCCTCAAAGTCTAGTGTCAACCTACGATGTGGAATATCAACCTGCCTATATTGCCCCCTGGGGGCTCCTTTGTGGTATACCCGTCAAAGCTAAATGTAGAAAATCTTTTAGAGGAAACACAACTTTCCAAACAACAATTCTCTTCAAGTCTAAAAACTATCTCTCTGAAAGGCTTTCTAAAAATGTGTTTAAAAGATAATGAGCATTTCAGAATGTTGACGTCAGTTGCGCTCTTGCACATAGTGATGGCCGCTTTTGAAGCACTGCTTTGTGAAGCTTGGAAACCTTTGCGAGTCACTGGTTTTGAACCAGTGAGTTGGAGTACGCATCAAACTGGGGAAGTCACGCGATTTCACTAAAGTAGCCTTTGCTCCTTCATAACAGTTCCGAAATCTTTGGAAATTTCAATGATCCGCCGCTAGGGGGCGTTCGCTGTAAACCCATGAACCAGTGTCTACATGGGCTTTACCTGATCTCAGATGAACTGGTTAATTTTATTGAGATTTCAATGACATATTTGTGGTATAAATTGTTTTTTACAGTTCATAGTCTCTTATTGTCCTCATCAACCAAGCTCTCCATACGATAAAAAAATAACACATTATGCAGACACTTAATATTTAATGCTATTAGATGATTTGTACATTGCATGTAATAGATTGCACTTTCAACCAAATATTTGCCACTGGTTTGTAAAAGGTGTTTCCAGGCATGTTTGAGCTGACTTTCAGTTGCCTTTACACCGCTCTGTGGTGCGTTTCCCAAAAGCATTGTTAGCTAACTATGGTCGTTAGTTCCATTGAACTCAATTGGTAATGACAGAACATGCGAGCATAGCTGCTTTTGGGAAACACACCTCTTATCAGCAGTCATCAACAGCATGCAGAGTTTTCGAGCAAATTATTTTACAAGGCAATTGGTTTAGCTCATTTAAAATTTCGTCACAAAGCTAACTGGTGTCTGAAATGATGTTTAGCTTTGATATACATTTTGAAAGAAAACTCTTGATCGCACCACTGGAGAAGACTCAGATTGTCATCAATGTTTGTTTACAAACAAAACCATTTCTAACAAACTGTGTTAAAACCACTCAGATCATGCCTCTCTCGTCAATATTGCCAAAAGCAATAAAGAACGCTCATCAATGACAGAGTCTGCAACTAAAGCCACAACTGTGTCTTTGATTCACTCTCAGAAAGGAGCATCACAGCTCATCATCGTGGGATGGGAGACAAACACTTTCGAAACACATTTCCAAGTAAAGAACTATAGAAATGATCCCTGAAAATATAGTCTTAACTTTTGATCGCAACACAAACGGATTTCCATTCTGAAGCGCCACTCCTCTCAGATGGTTTTGTGTTGTTGACCTGTGGGCTTTAACGTTCGGGAGACCTTTCTGCAAACTTTAGAGCTAAAAGCACGTTCCCACTTCCCTCAAAGTCTAGTGTCAACCTACGATGTGGAATATCAACCTGCCTATATTGCCCCCTGGGGGCTCCTTTGTGGTATACCCGTCAAAGCTAAATGTAGAAAATCTTTTAGAGGAAACACAACTTTCCAAACAACAATTCTCTTCAAGTCTAAAAACTATCTCTCTGAAAGGCTTTCTAAAAATGTGTTTAAAAGATAATGAGCATTTCAGAATGTTGACGTCAGTTGCGCTCTTGCACATAGTGATGGCCGCTTTTGAAGCACTGCTTTGTGAAGCTTGGAAACCTTTGCGAGTCACTGGTTTTGAACCAGTGAGTTGGAGTACGCATCAAACTGGGGAAGTCACGCGATTTCACTAAAGTAGCCTTTGCTCCTTCATAACAGTTCCGAAATCTTTGGAAATTTCAATGATCCGCCGCTAGGGGGCGTTCGCTGTAAACCCATGAACCAGTGTCTACATGGGCTTTACCTGATCTCAGATGAACTGGTTAATTTTATTGAGATTTCAATGACATATTTGTGGTATAAATTGTTTTTTACAGTTCATAGTCTCTTATTGTCCTCATCAACCAAGCTCTCCATACGATAAAAAAATAACACATTATGCAGACACTTAATATTTAATGCTATTAGATGATTTGTACATTGCATGTAATAGATTGCACTTTCAACCAAATATTTGCCACTGGTTTGTAAAAGGTGTTTCCAGGCATGTTTGAGCTGACTTTCAGTTGCCTTTACACCGCTCTGTGGTGCGTTTCCCAAAAGCATTGTTAGCTAACTATGGTCGTTAGTTCCATTGAACTCAATTGGTAATGACGGAACATGCGAGCATAGCTGCTTTTGGGAAACACACCTCTTATCAGCAGTCATCAACAGCATGCAGAGTTTTCGAGCAAATTATTTTACAAGGCAATTGGTTTAGCTCATTTAAAGTTTCGTCACAAAGCTAACTGGTGTCTGAAATGATGTTTAGCTTTGATATACATTTTGAAAGAAAACTCTTGATCGCACCACTGGAGAAGACTCAGATTGTCATCAATGTTTGTTTACAAACAAAACCATTTCTAACATAAACTGTGTTAAAACCACTCAGATCATGCCTCTCTCGTCAATATTGCCAAAAGCAATAAAGAACGCTCATCAATGACAGAGTCTGCAACTAAAGCCACAACTGTGTCTTTGATTCACTCTCAGAAAGGAGCATCACAGCTCATCATCGTGGGATGGGAGACAAACACTTTCGAAACACATTTCCAAGTAAAGAACTATAGAAATGATCCCTGAAAATATAGTCTTAACTTTTGATCGCAACACAAACGGATTTCCATTCTGAAGCGCCACTCCTCTCAGATGGTTTTGTGTTGTTGACCTGTGGGCTTTAACGTTCGGGAGACCTTTCTGCAAACTTTAGAGCTAAAAGCACGTTCCCACTTCCCTCAAAGTCTAGTGTCAACCTACGATGTGGAATATCAACCTGCCTATATTGCCCCCTGGGGGCTCCTTTGTGGTATACCCGTCAAAGCTAAATGTAGAAAATCTTTTAGAGGAAACACAACTTTCCAAACAACAATTCTCTTCAAGTCTAAAAACTATCTCTCTGAAAGGCTTTCTAAAAATGTGTTTAAAAGATAATGAGCATTTCAGAATGTTGACGTCAGTTGCGCTCTTGCACATAGTGATGGCCGCTTTTGAAGCACTGCTTTGTGAAGCTTGGAAACCTTTGCGAGTCACTGGTTTTGAACCAGTGAGTTGGAGTACGCATCAAACTGGGGAAGTCACGCGATTTCACTAAAGTAGCCTTTGCTCCTTCATAACAGTTCCGAAATCTTTGGAAATTTCAATGATCCGCCGCTAGGGGGCGTTCGCTGTAAACCCATGAACCAGTGTCTACATGGGCTTTACCTGATCTCAGATGAACTGGTTAATTTTATTGAGATTTCAATGACATATTTGTGGTATAAATTGTTTTTTACAGTTCATAGTCTCTTATTGTCCTCATCAACCAAGCTCTCCATACGATAAAAAAATAACACATTATGCAGACACTTAATATTTAATGCTATTAGATGATTTGTACATTGCATGTAATAGATTGCACTTTCAACCAAATATTTGCCACTGGTTTGTAAAAGGTGTTTCCAGGCATGTTTGAGCTGACTTTCAGTTGCCTTTACACCGCTCTGTGGTGCGTTTCCCAAAAGCATTGTTAGCTAACTATGGTCGTTAGTTCCATTGAACTCAATTGGTAATGACGGAACATGCGAGCATAGCTGCTTTTGGGAAACACACCTCTTATCAGCAGTCATCAACAGCATGCAGAGTTTTCGAGCAAATTATTTTACAAGGCAATTGGTTTAGCTCATTTAAAGTTTCGTCACAAAGCTAACTGGTGTCTGAAATGATGTTTAGCTTTGATATACATTTTGAAAGAAAACTCTTGATCGCACCACTGGAGAAGACTCAGATTGTCATCAATGTTTGTTTACAAACAAAACCATTTCTAACATAAACTGTGTTAAAACCACTCAGATCATGCCTCTCTCGTCAATATTGCCAAAAGCAATAAAGAACGCTCATCAATGACAGAGTCTGCAACTAAAGCCACAACTGTGTCTTTGATTCACTCTCAGAAAGGAGCATCACAGCTCATCATCGTGGGATGGGAGACAAACACTTTCGAAACACATTTCCAAGTAAAGAACTATAGAAATGATCCCTGAAAATATAGTCTTAACTTTTGATGGCAACACAAACGGATTTCCATTCTGAAGCGCCACTCCTCTCAGATGGTTTTGTGTTGTTGACCTGTGGGCTTTAACGTTCGGGAGACCTTTCTGCAAACTTTAGAGCTAAAAGCACGTTCCCACTTCCCTCAAAGTCTAGTGTCAACCTACGATGTGGAATATCAACCTGCCTATATTGCCCCCTGGGGGCTCCTTTGTGGTATACCCGTCAAAGCTAAATGTAGAAAATCTTTTAGAGGAAACACAACTTTCCAAACAACAATTCTCTTCAAGTCTAAAAACTATCTCTCTGAAAGGCTTTCTAAAAATGTGTTTAAAAGATAATGAGCATTTCAGAATGTTGACGTCAGTTGCGCTCTTGCACATAGTGATGGCCGCTTTTGAAGCACTGCTTTGTGAAGCTTGGAAACCTTTGCGAGTCACTGGTTTTGAAACAGTGAGTTGGAGTACGCATCAAACTGGGGAAGTCACGCGATTTCACTAAAGTAGCCTTTGCTCCTTCATAACAGTTCCGAAATCTTTGGAAATTTCAATGATCCGCCGCTAGGGGGCGTTCGCTGTAAACCCATGAACCAGTGTCTACATGGGCTTTACCTGATCTCAGATGAACTGCTTAATTTTATTGAGATTTCAATGACATATTTGTGGTATAAATTGTTTTTTACAGTTCATAGTCTCTTATTGTCCTCATCAACCAAGCTCTCCATACGATAAAAAAATAACACATTATGCAGACACTTAATATTTAATGCTATTAGATGATTTGTACATTGCATGTAATAGATTGCACATTCAACCAAATATTTGCCACTGGTTTGTAAAAGGTGTTTCCAGGCATGTTTGAGCTGACTTTCAGTTGCCTTTACACCGCTCTGTGGTGCGTTTCCCAAAAGCATTGTTAGCTAACTATGGTCGTTAGTTTCATTGAACTCAATTGGTAATGACGGAACATGCGAGCATAGCTGCTTTTGGGAAACACACCTCTTACCAGCAGTCATCAACAGCATGCAGAGTTTTCGAGCAAATTATTTTACAAGGCAATTGGTTTAGCTCATTTAAAGTTTCGTCACAAAGCTAACTGGTGTCTGAAATGATGTTTAGCTATGATATACATTTTGAAAAGAAACTCTTGATCGCATCACTGGAGAAAACTCAGATTGTCATCAATGTTTGTTTACAAACAAAACCATTTCTAACATAAACTGTGTTAAAACCACTCAGATCATGCCTCTCTCATCAATATTGCCAAAAGCAATAAAGAACGCTCATCAATGACAGAGTCTGCAACTAAAGCCACAACTGTGTCTTTGATTCACTCTCAGAAAGGAGCATCACAGCTCATCATCGTGGGATGGGAGACAAACACTTTCGAAACACATTTCCAAGTAAAGAACTATAGAAATTATTCCTGAAAATATAGTCTTAACTTTTGATGGCAACACAAACGGATTTCCATTCTGAAGCGCCACTCCTCTCAGATGGTTTTGTGTTGTTGACCTGTGGGCTTTAACGTTCGGGAGACCTTTCTGCAAACTTTAGAGCTAAAAGCACGTTCCCACTTCCCTCAAAGTCTAGTGTCAACCTACGATGTGGAATATCAACCTGCCTATATTGCCCCCTGGGGGCTCCTTTGTGGTATACCCGTCAAAGCTAAATGTAGAAAATCTTTTAGAGGAAACACAACTTTCCAAACAACAATTCTCTTCAAGTCTAAAAACTATCTCTCTGAAAGGCTTTCTAAAAATGTATTTAAAAGATAATGAGCATTTCAGAATGTTGACGTCAGTTGCACTCTTGCACATAGTGATGGCCGCTTTTGAAGCACTGCTTTGTGAAGCTTGGAAACCTTTGCGAGTCACTGGTTTTGAACCAGTGAGTTGGAGTACGCATCAAACTGGGGAAGTCACGCGATTTCACTAAAGAAGCCTTTGCTCCTTCATAACAGTTCCGAAATCTTTGTAAATTTCAATGATCCGCCGCTAGGTGGCGTTCGCTGTAAACCCATGAACCAGTGTCTACATGGGCTTTACCTGATCTCAGATGAACTGGTTAATTTTATTGAGATTTCAATGACATATTTGTGGTATAAATTGTTTTTTACAGTTCATAGTCTCTTATTGTCCTCATCAACCAAGCTCTCCATACGATAAAAAAATAACACATTATGCAGACACTTAATATTTAATGCTATTAGATGATTTGTACATTGCATGTAATAGATTGCACTTTCAACCAAATATTTGCCACTGGTTTGTAAAAGGTGTTTCCAGGCATGTTTGAGCTGACTTTCAGTTGCCTTTACTCCGCTCTGTGGTGCGTTTCCCAAAAGCATTGTTAGCTAACTATGGTCGTTAGTTCCATTGAACTCAATTGGTAATGACGGAACATGCGAGCATAGCTGCTTTTGGGAAACACACCTCTTACCAGCAGTCATCAACAGCATGCAGAATTTTCGAGCAAATTATTTTACAAGGCAATTGGTTTAGCTCATTTAAAGTTTCGTCACAAAGCTAACTGGTGTCTGAAATGATGTTTAGCTTTGATATACATTTTGAAAGAAAACTCTTGATCGCACCACTGGAGAAGACTCAGATTGTCATCAATGTTTGTTTACAAACAAAACCATTTCTAACATAAACTGTGTTAAAACATCTCAGATCATGCCTCTCTCATCAATATTGCCAAAAGCAATAAAGAACGCTCATCAATGACAGAGTCTGCAACTAAAACCACAACTGTGTCTTTGCTTCACTCTCAGAAAGGAGCATCACAGCTCATCATCGTGGGATAGGAGACAAACACTTTCGAAACACATTTTCAAGTAAAGAACTATAGAAATGATCCCTGAAAATATAGTCTTAACTTTTGATCGCAACACAAACGGATTTCCATTCTGAAGCGCCACTCCTCTCAGATGGTTTTGTGTTGTTGACCTGTGGGCTTTAACGTTCGGGAGACCTTTCTGCAAACTTTAGAGCTAAAAGCACGTTCCCACTTCCCTCAAAGTCTAGTGTCAACCTACGATGTGGAATATCAACCTGCCTATATTGCCCCCTGGGGGCTCCTTTGTGGTATACCCGTCAAAGCTAAATGTAGAAAATCTTTTAGAGGAAACACAACTTTCCAAACAACAATTCTCTTCAAGTCTAAAAACTATCTCTCTGAAAGGCTTTCTAAAAATGTGTTTAAAAGATAATGAGCATTTCAGAATGTTGACGTCAGTTGCGCTCTTGCACATAGTGATGGCCGCTTTTGAAGCACTGCTTTGTGAAGCTTGGAAACCTTTGCGAGTCACTGGTTTTGAACCAGTGAGTTGGAGTACGCATCAAACTGGGGAAGTCACGCGATTTCACTAAAGTAGCCTTTGCTCCTTCATAACAGTTCCGAAATCTTTGGAAATTTCAATGATCCGCCGCTAGGTGGCGTTCGCTGTAAACCCATGAACCAGTGTCTAAATGGGCTTTACCTGATCTCAGATGAACTGGTTAATTTTATTGAGATTTCAATGACATATTTGTGGTATAAATTGTTTTTTACACTTCATAGTCTCTTATTGTCCTCATCAACCAAGCTCTCCATACGATAAAAAAATAACACATTATGCAGACACTTAATATTTAATGATGTTTTATTAACAAAGTTCGGGAGGAGCACGTTCAGATAATTAACACAAGTGGAGAGCACTCAGCAATCAATGGTAAGAGGTATATATACACTCAGCAGTCTCACCTCATTCCAGGCAGAGCAAAGACGACCCACAGGCCAGACAGCCCGCTCATTCCCAAAAGCAGCAACATCGTCTTGCCCATCAAGACGCACCAACAGGCCTTCAGCAAGCCTGGGCCACGCACCAGATTCCGCCATGGGCACTCCCACCTCTCAACCAGGCCCAGCCCTCCAACACGGCTTCTGCATGCAGAGCCGCACAGGCGGGCCCAGCGCCTCCCCACAAACTCACTTCTGTTTATAACCCTTTGTCCTTTTCAGCGGCCTCCAGCTCTTGTCGCAGACACTGCTATCACTAGCAGCACAGGTCACTTCTTCTGTACCAGCGAGCATTTGGTCTCACTCCCGCTGTTTCCCGGTCAGAGCACTCGTTTCCTGTCTCGTCCAGCGAGCATTTGGCTCATCAGCGGAGCAGCAGTGTGAGTCTCCCGGCAACTCCCACTTTCCTCTTTGTTTCCTCTTTCTGTCCAGCGAGCATTTGGTCTCGCAGCGGACGCAGTGTGAGAATTTTCCTCTTCCCTGTTTCCTCTTTCATTTGGTTCGCCGGACGCAGTAGAGAACTTACGTTTTCTCTTTCGTCGCAGCGAGCATTTGGTCTCACAGCGGACGCAGTGTGAGAAAATCTCCCGGTCAAGCTCCCATTTTCCTCTTCCCTGTTTCCTCTTTCTGTCCAGCGAGCATTTGGTCTCGCAGCGGACGCAGTGAGAACTTTCCCGGTAGAGCACTTACGTTTTCTCTTTCGTCCAGCGAGCATTTGGTCTCACAGCGGACGCAGTGTGAGAAAATCTCCCGGTCAAGCTCCCATTTTCCTCTTCCCTGTTTCCTCTTTCTGTCCAGCGAGCATTTGGTCTCGCAGCGGACGCAGTGAGAACTTTCCCGGTAGAGCACTTACGTTTTCTCTTTTTCTCTCTCAAGTCCAGCTGCTTTTGAAGCACTCAGCGTCAGCATTTCTCCTGGGAGCCGCCATCACAAACATTTGGTCTCTCAGCACATTTGGGGGGTCTTTAGTTCGGCGGCTGTGCTCTTAGCCTTTCCCGGTAGAGTACTCTACGTTTTCTCTTTCGGGTCCAGCTCTGAGCATTTCGGTCTCACAGCCCTCCCCCCGGACAGCACGCCAATCTCCCAGGCTCTCATTAAACTTTACCCCTTCAAATTATCCAGCGAGCAGTCTCACAGCGGAGAAAGAAGGCGCAACTCGTGCTCCAAATGTTTTTACAAACTGCTCCCCGTGGCGGCCAGCAGGAGCCCGTTCAGTCCAGGCAAGTGAGCCGCCATCACGAGACCCCCTGGCCAAACACTCAGCAATCAACCCTTTCTACACTCAGAGTCTCACCTCATACCAGCCCGCCAACTCGGACACTCATTTGGCACCACCCCTTCTCTTCCTAGCTTCATAGTGGGGGAGTCCTCTACTCTGGGTGGGGGGAGTCGGGCCGAGCTCTGGGTTCGGGCCGAGCTCTGAGCTCGGAGCCCTCCCCCCGGACAGCACGCCAAACACGCATTAAACTTTACCCCTTCAAATTATATGTAAGTGTGAACTCGTGAAATGCTATTAGATGATTTGTACATTGCATGTAATAGATTGCACTTTCAACCAAATATTTGCCACTGGTTTGTAAAAGGTGTTTCCAGGCATGTTTGAGCTGACTTTCAGTTGCCTTTACACCGCTCTGTGGTGCGTTTCCCAAAAGCATTGTTAGCTAACTATGGTCGTTAGTTCCATTGAACTCAATTGGTAATGACGGAACATGCGAGCATAGCTGCTTTTGGGAAACACACCTCTTATCAGCAGTCATCAACAGCATGCAGAGTTTTCGAGCAAATTATTTTACAAGGCAATTGGTTTAGCTCATTTAAAGTTTTGTCACAAAGCTAACTGGTGTCTGAAATGATGTTTAGCTTTGATATACATTTTGAAAGAAAACTCTTGATCGCACCACTGGAGAAGACTCAGATTGTCATCAATGTTTGTATACAAACAAAACCATTTCTAACATAAACTGTGTTAAAACCACTCAGATCATGCCTCTCTCGTCAATATTGCCAAAAGCAATAAAGAACGCTCATCAATGACAGAGTCTGCAACTAAAGCCACAACTGTGTCTTTGATTCACTCTCAGAAAGGAGCATCACAGCTCATCATCGTGGGATGGGAGACAAACACTTTCAAAACACATTTCCAAGTAAAGAACTATAGAAATGATCTCTGAAAATATAGTCTTAACTTTTGATGGCAACACAAACGGATTTCCATTCTGAAGCGCCACTCCTCTCAGATGGTTTTGTGTTGTTGACCTGTGGGCTTTAACGTTCGGGAGACCTTTCTGCAAACTTTAGAGCTAAAAGCACGTTCCCACTTCCCTCAAAGTCTAGTGTCAACCTACGATGTGGAATATCAACCTGCCTATATTGCCCCCTGGGGGCTCCTTTGTGGTATACCCGTCAAAGCTAAATGTAGAAAATCTTTTAGAGGAAACACAACTTTCCAAACAACAATTCTCTTCAAGTCTAAAAACTATCTCTCTGAAAGGCTTTCTAAAAATGTGTTTAAAAGATAATGAGCATTTCAGAATGTTGACGTCAGTTGCGCTCTTGCACATAGTGATGGCCGCTTTTGAAGCACTGCTTTGTGAAGCTTGGAAACCTTTGCGAGTCACTGGTTTTGAACCAGTGAGTTGGAGTACGCATCAAACTGGGGAAGTCACGCGATTTCACTAAAGCTCCTTCATAACAGTTCCGAAATCTTTGGAAATTTCAATGATCCGCCGCTAGGTGGCGTTCGCTGTAAACCCATGAACCAGTGTCTACATGGGCTTTACCTGATCTCAGATGAACTGAGAAGGGTATAACTGCAGCCTGGAGATCTCCAAATGGGGGCGGGAACTCCAAAACGGGGTGGGAGCTCCAAAATAGGGCGTGGCTTTCTCCCATTGACAGACAGGCACATGACACGCGCAATTTTTTCTTCCAATCAACTTCAGCGCAAACTCCGCCCCACAGCTGATTCTAAAGATTTTATTGGTTGTGTCAATCACAGTGTTAATTTAATTTCCTACACTATGCTACAAAAAATGCTAACCCCTAAACCTACCCCACACCTGACCCTAACCTTAACCAGTGAAATTGGCTGCACGGCGGGATTGGCGCTGAAAAGAAAGTTGCAGTTCAGGAGATTTAAGCAGTTAATAAGATTATGCCATATGAGATCGCCGAGACGGGCTGTTCTGTAACTCCTCAACCGGACCTCACCGGACAATGGCACCTTTTTAGTTACACCCAGCGTCACTACCCCATCCTACCCTGCGAATTTCAAGCCCCGGGACACCCCCGTTGCTTAAAACAAAGCGATATAATCTTTCCCCTGCACTGGGCTGGGATGGCTCGCGGGAGAGCTCGTGGGTGATTCCCCTTTATATCATGAAGCAGAGGTTCAAACTCCGGTCCGAACACCACTGGCCACGAGCTTTGGGCTCTGCTCTCACCGAGAATATTGATTTATATAGCATATTTTATTTTAGATCAACTAGAAACAATGTTTAATTTATAAAGTTTTATTTTGAAATGTAAGTAAATAACAATTGGCTGAAGCCAAAGCCAATGGTGAAAGTCTTTGCGCGAAGAGACCCCGCCCCATTTTGGAGGTTCTGCCCACTTTTGGAGTTCACGCCCCATTTTGGAGATCTCCGGTCTGTTTCCCGACCATCTTCCGTCCTCTTCACGCCGCGCAAGGCTGGAGCTCAGATCATCGCTCTTCTCTAATTAGCTGATGGCCTCCATGGGCGCACCCACAACGATCTTCCCTACAGACACGATAAAAATAAGTATCTTTAAACGAGAGCAGGTGAGATTATTACCGGTTTTTAATTACTTCTTCCTGGGACAAGAAAGCGGTCTTGTTTCCTTCACACGGTCTCGTGTTGAAAATATTTTATCTTTCATCTGGCGCTTTACAAAGAGTAACAGAAGACTTTACGATTGTGGAATAGCGCTTTTTTTCCACATGTGATTGTGTCAGATGTTGTGTATGATGAGTGGGATTATGTTGACGTTTACTCGTTGACAAGCTGGAAAAACTGTCCAAAACCCTCCGGAGGCGGGACAGTGGTGCTGATACTGAAACATACTGACCCATCACCACCTGCGCACCTGTGCTTTCCTGTGCCAAGGACGATGCCGAACCGGTATTGCATGTTTTCTGGGTAGTAAATCAAGTCCTTGAACAATTATTCTCAGAGGAAACAGAATACGGGATTAATGTTGACATATGAATACCAGCATTACATGTAGGCCTAACCACAAACAACACGTTCGTTTTGAATTTCAGCAGTTTTCTTAACATATAGACACAAAAATATGACTATGCTTTATTTAAATACTGCCAAATATATCATAATTTAAAATGAGCTTGCAAGTAGTTCTTCTAATGTTCTCAACAAAAGCAACATCCAGATAATTAGCCTATATCCTACATTATACATACATAAAATTATGAACATACAACTGCTATTGTTGACTATATATGAAATATATGTAATGTAAATACTTATAAAATTCAAGAAATATGTTACATTATATATTACTATATATGTGAATATACTGCATGAGTAAATACAATATACTGTATTTATACACACAGTACCGTCTCTTATCACATGTGCATCTTTATGTTATGAAGTGCATTATAGAATATAAAATTACATACATTATGATATAAAAGTGAATATATTGTCATGTTCTTCAATATATGAAAGCAGCCATTCGTTATGTATTATTCAAGATATTGTACAAAATATTAGTGTGTATATTTTCAATATGCCATTAAATAATTGAATATATTGATCATTTATAAGGAAATTTTAAATATAACTTTTAAATGAAAATAAGGATATTTTCTTTGCGTAAGGAAATATATTGATCATAAATAAATGGAAATATATTTTTGTTCCGTAAGGGACTAACTTGCTTTCTATGAAACGAATGCAGTTATAATCACTGTAAGAAGATGAACAGATAATGTCTCTCAAAGTGGTCTTAAACATCTTAGACATCAACACTCATATAAACCAACAACAAACCATGGCGACAATCAACAAAACATTCAAATAAAAATTTCAACTCTGAACATAAAAAAACAAGCTACTAAGCTAAAACTAGCTAACTAAGCTACTTGCAGTCTCCGTGCAGAGCCAATTTAATATAAACGTGCGATCAGGGCCGGTTCTGGACATTTGGAGGCCCCAGGCAAAATTCATGTTGGAGGCCCCCCACCCCCAATAAAAAGCACTTGAAACAAATATTATTCCTAACCTTTTTAATTATACACGATTTAATTTTAAAATTTGTATATTTTTACTTACAGTGCCGTGAAAAGTTTTTTGCCCCCTTCCTGTTTTTTTTTTTTTGCTTATTTGTCACATTTAAAAGATTCAGATCATCAAACTAATTTTAATATTACACAAAGATAACCCGAGTAAATACAAAATGCAGTTTTGAAATGATGATTTCATTTATTAAGGGAAAAAAAGCTGCCCAAACCTGCCTTGCACTATGTGAAAAAGTAATTGCCCCCTAAATCTAATAACTGGTTGTGCCACCCTTTGCAGCAACAACTGCAATCAAGCATTTGTGATAACTGGCAATGAGTCTTTCACATCGCTGTGGATGAATATTGGTCCACACTTCTTTGTTGTTTTAATTCAGCCACATTGGAGGGTTTTTGAGCATGAATGGACTGTTTAAGGTCATGCCACAGCATCTCAATCGGATTTAAGCCCGGACTTTGATTTGGCAACTCCAAAACCTTACTTTTGTTCTTCTTGAGCCATTCAGAGGTGGACTTGCTGGTGTGTTTGGGATCATTGTCCTGCTGCATAACCCAAGTACACTTGAGCTTGAGGTCACAAACTGATGACCGGACAGTCTCCTTCAGGATTTTCTGATAGAGTGCAGAATTCATGGTTCCATCAATTATGGCAAGTTATCCAGTTCCTGAAGCTGCAAAGCAGCCCCAGACCATCACACTACCACCACCATGTTTGACTGTTGGTATGATGTTCTTTTAATGAAATCCTGTGTTGGTTTTATGCCAGATGTAACGGGACACACACCTTCCAAAAAGTTAAACTTTTGTCGCATCAGTCCACAGAATATTTGTCCAAAAGTCTTGGGGATAATCAAGATTTTTTTTGGCAAATGTGAGATGAGCCTTTGTGTTCTTTTTGGTCAGCAGTGGCTTTTGCCTTGGAACTCTCCCATGGATGCCGTTTTTGCCCAGTTTCTTTCTTATTGTTGAATCATGAACACTGACCTTAATTGAGACAAGTCAGGCCTGCAGTTCTTTAGATGTTGTTCTGGGTTCTTTTATGACCTCCTGGATGAGTTGTCATTGCGCTCTTGGAGTAATTTTTGTAGGCCGGCCACTCCTGGGAAGGTTCACCACTGTTCCAAGTTTTCTCCATTTGTGGATAATGGCTCTGACCATGGTTCGCTGGAGTCCCAAAGCCTTAGAAATGGCTTTATAACCCTTTCCAGACTGATGTCAACTATTTTGTTTCTCATCTGTTCTTTCATTTATTTCGATTGTGGCATGATGTGTTGCTCTTTAAGCATGCTTCACTTTGTCAGACAGGTTCTATTTAAGTGATTTCTTGATTCAACAGGTCTGGCAGAAATCAGGCCTGGTTTTGGCTAGTGAAATTTAACTCAGCTTTCTAAAATAATGTGGTTAATCACAGTTCTTTCATGATTTAACAGGAGGGGGTAATTAATTTTTCACGTAGGGCCAGGTAGGTTTGGACAGCTTGTTTCCCTTAATAAATGAAATCATCATTTAAAAACTGCATTTTGTATTTACTTGCAATATCTTTGTGTAAAATTAAAATGTGTGTGATGATCTGAATCTTGATCTGAAAGTGTGACAAATATGCAAAAAAAAAAAAAAAACAGGAAGGGGGTCAAAACCTTTTCATGGCACTGTATATCCAATGATCAATGAGACTAGTATTTTTCTACCTGTCTTGACTGGTGGACTAGCGTATAGGTGATGTTACGGTTATGCAGGCCCCTCCTCAAAGCCCGAGGCCCTAGGCAACTGCCTGCTCTGCCTATAGCTAGCGCCGGCCCTGCGTGCAACTAGTTGACTAGAAAAAACTTTAGTCTGAGGCAGGCCTACTTGGCACAAGGAACCGATCCATTTTTAAAATAAAATGCTGACATTACGAAATGTGCGACTGCAAATCATGTCACGTTGTGTTCCATTGCAGTAGTTATGCATGTGTAATGAGTCAAATGTTTTTATTTTATTTCATTTTTTATGGGGGTGCTGGAGCAGGCGCGCAGATGGCACTAGGGACGGGGGGGACATGACCCCCCCAGATTCATAGTGACCTTATCCGTCCCCCTCACTATCTCTACGAAAGGCGACATCGGTAAACAGAGGATTAATCAGGGTTTCCGCAATGTACATTAGCCTAAGTAGTGACGGCCGGCCTGCTGCTCCTTAAACGTGCACTGAGCGATTTTTGAAAAACGCTTTTGACCGCAGTGTCTGACCTAGACCCAAAACACACTTGTAGCCAATCAGCAGTAAGGGGACGTGTCTTGTACTGATAGAGAGAAGAGAGCGCTCTATTTGAGTGCACAGGACGGATATTAGCAGATCGACTATAGATAGAGAGAGATGGCAGATAAAAAAGAGGAAAATATCAGAGAAACAAAACATTAAAAAGAAGGGTTACGATCAGGCAAGAGTGGAGAGAACTCAAGGAGCAGGAAGGGCTCGAATCGGACGCCGAGGTTGCGTTGTTTCTTAGATGAGTAATGTTGATTTTGCTTTGTTTCACACAACTTATCCATGTTGGCTTTTGCTTGAATATGCTTGTGTCATCTTCGCTTGTTTCCGCGATGTTTGCCCCCCCCCCCCTCTGTATATAGGCTAAATGTATATTATAGATTTATATATACAGCCCCTTCCTAGCGCTGCCCATGCTGGCACCCAGTGTAATGATGGGTCTGTTGAGTGAGAATCCATTTACAGCTTTATTAACATAAACTCAGAGTTCAACAGGCAATGGTCAATCGACAGCGTCAGGGATATCAGAGAGCAGTGGCGTTCCATCCATATAAGCTGCAAATGCGCCGCATACACAGGCCCAGGGCTGGATTGGTAATCGGGCATACCGGGCATTTTCCCGGTGGGCTGACGCACTGAAGGGGCCGACAGAATGTTTTTTTGTTTTTTTTTGCCATCACGCAGGAACAACGAGCAGCCAGTGGCCCATTGGTTTGTCTCCTGTATTGACCGCGTAAACCACCCAATCACAAAGCGCTATAGACAGAGCGATGAAGTATTTCGCTCCGCCTATATAAAGATCGCTTTTTTATTTATTTATCAAGAACAGGCTTGCTCTGCGGTGAATTATGCGGGCCAAAGAGCCAGGCAGGAGGAGGAGAGGAGAGAAGTTGAATCGGTAAAGTGCTTGATAGGGACTCGGGACGGAGGCAGGCATCTAACCTAATGTGTGTGCGCGCCATAAGTGTAGATTAATTACGCAAACACTTTTTAATAAAACGTAAATTCGTCCCCCGCGATTTTTTTTGCCAAGGCAAGTCAAGTGTGTTCATAGAGGTTTCCATGGGCCAATGCGAATTAATCTAGATTTAAATTAAAAAAAGACACGATATTGTCAGACCTGATGTTTTATTCTTATCCAAAACAACTAGATGCAATGATAGGCTACATATCTACACTACCAGCCTACGATTTTGAATGTTTTTTTAAAGAATTCTCTTCTGCTCACCAAGCCTGTATTTATTTGATCCTAAATACAGCAAAAGCAGTATATTGTGAAATATTTTTACTATTTAAAATAGCTGCTTTCTATTTGAATATATTTTAAAATGTAGGCTAATTTATTCCTGTGATCAAAGATGAATTTTCAGCATCATTACTCCAGCCTTCTGTGTCACATGATCCTTCAGAAATTATTCTAATATGCTGATTTGCTGTTCAATAAACATTTTTACATATTTACATATTATTATTATTATTATTATCAATATTTAAAACAGTTGAGTATTTTTTTTCTGGATTGTTTGATGAATAGAAAGATCCAAAGATCAGCGTTTATCTGAAATAAAAAGCTTTTGTAACATTATGCATTATACTATTCAAAAGCTCAAATGAAATTATAGAAACTAATACTTTTATTTAGCAAGGATGCTTTAAATTGAAATGATGATAAAGACATTTATAATGTTACAAAAGATTTCTATTTCAGATAAATGCTGTTCTTCTGAACTTTCTATTCATCAAAGAAACCTGAAAAAATTCTACTCAGCTGTTTTCAACATAATAATAATAATAATAAATGTTTTTTTGAGCAGCAAATCAGAATATTTGAATGATTTCTGAAGGATCATGTGACTGGAGTAATGATGCTGAAAATTCAGCTTTGAAATCACAGGAACAACTTACATTTTAAAATATATTCAAATAGAAAACAGTTATTTTAAATAGTAAAAATATTTCACAATATTACTGCTTTTGCTGTATTTAGGATCAAATAAATGCAGGCTTGGTGAGCAGAAGAGACTTCTTTATATATATACAGTGGCATGCGAAAGTTTGGGAACTCCTTGTAGAATCTGTGAAAATGTGAATAATTTTAACAAAATAAGAGAGATCATACAAAATGCATGTTATTTTTTATTTAGTACTGTCCTGAGTAAGATATTTTACATAAAATATGTTTACATATAGTCCACAAGACAAAAAAATAGCTGAAATTATTCAAATAACCCCCTTCAAAAGTTTGGGAACCCTTGGTTCTTAATACTGTGTGAGGTTACCTGGATGATCCACGACTGTTCTTTTGTTTTGTGTTGGTTGTTCATGAGTCCCTTGTTTGTTCTAAACAGTTGAACTGAGCACTGTTCTTCAGACAAATCCTCCACGTTCTGTAGATTCTGCAGTTTTCCAGCATTTTTGCATATTTGAACCCTTTCCAGCAGTGACTGTATGATTTTGAGATCCATCTTTTCACACTGAGGACAATTGATGGACTCAAACACAACTATTAAAAAAGGTTCAAACATTCACTGATGCTCCAGAAGGAAACACGATGCATTAAGAGCTGGCTGTTGAAAACTTTTGAACAGGATGAAGATTTCCAACTTTTTTCTTTTGTTGAAATATATATTTTTTTCCATTTATTACTGCCCTTCGGAAGCAACAGAAGATACTTGCATGTTTCCCGGAAGACAAATTAAGTACAATTTACCTTGATCTTCAAATTCAAAAAGTGTTCTCCCTTCCGGCTCTTAATGCATCGTGTTTCCTTCTGGTTCTGGTATATATATATATATATATATATATACAGTGGCATGCGAAAGTATATATATAAGTGGTGGTGGGCCGCCTGGACCAAAAAATGCCAGGGACGATTTTCTGTCGCAGTCCAGCCCTGCCCAGGCCATCTGAGAGAATGAGTTCATGGGCTAATTAATATAAACAAGATTATAAGTTGATCCCTTGTCATTTGAGATGTGACTTACAGCTTAATAAAGTGTTGGGAATAAGTATGTAAAATTATTTATTTGACAAACAACGGTAATTTTCTGTAAATCTACGTCAGTGACGGAAGCTTCCGGGCGAGCGGGTTCTCCGCAGCTTTGGTGCCTCCGCTCTGTTGCTATGACTTGTCAGGATTGTTGCGCGTTCTCAGTGCTTTGCTATGGGATCAGATTCCCGCCTAAAGTATTGCAGTCACGGATAAAAAAATAACAAGCGTGAAAACAAAATTTAAAAACGCAAGTAAAAATATATTGCACAAGATTTAAAAATGAAAGCAAAGTTTTCAGAATAGCAAGCAATGGTCACGGATCGAAAAATAATAAGCGTAAATAAAAAAATTAATAACGCATTTTTAAAACTAATGAATAAAAACTTTAAACACATTTAAAATCATATTGCACAAAATTGAAATATTAATGCAAAATTATCTGATTTTCGCACAAAATCATGTTTTCCTTGGTTATATTTCTCAGTTTTTTCTGCTCTCATAAATTTTCTGCTCATATTTTTATTTTTTGTATGCTTATGCTGTTTTTCCCTTCACGCTTGTTTCCATGTTCTGTGCTTGCTTTCCCAAATGTTGCGGTTAGAGTTTCATGTAAATCAGTGCGGGCTCAAGCGTCATCATTGGTCCACTAGTTCTTGATTGACAGCTCCTCCTCAGCCAATCAGTCGAAGAGGGGCGGTGACGTCACTCCAGTGCGCCTCATTAGCTGCCGATGCTCTGTGTTCTGTTCACTTGTACAGGTGAAAATGGATTACTGTCAGCTGGGAAACATATTTCCGTACAGGACACTGTTATATGTGTCTGTCTGTCACTGCTGTACGCCTGCCTGACGATCCGTTAACGTTAAATGAGCCGTCCTAGTGACTCGTCGTGGTTATATTCACCTGTATTTATTCGCCTATATGGCCACATCGCGAAAGGGAGCAGCCACAATATGCACCGGCCTCGTGAAGTCACCGTTATATGTGTCTTGCTCGCCCATACCTGACTATTAATAAGTCTTATGGTTATTACTGTTAGGAGAGGATAATATGAGTAAGAGTAATACATCCCAGTCACAATTGTTTAGTTTGCTGTATATTTCTCATGTGGGCAATATTTAGCTTTTTTTTTTTTGTCATGTATTGTTTGTTGTAAACAGCTATTTGCAGCGTTTTCTTTCATGCACAGTATGTAATTGATAAGGTTGATGGTTTTGTAAGATTTATCACATTTTGTGTTACACTGAGATTAGAAAATGACATACAATTAAGCAATATCACATCAGGAAGAGTGTGTTCCCCGAATATCAGCTCCATTGAAAATCTTTATTGAACTGTAGTATAATCAATATAACAAGAAGGAAAATTTGAGTGAGTCTAATATTGTAACTATTTTCTCATTTTGCTCTATTTTGATGAAGAGTCCAAACAAAGCCACAGCAGAACAGCACCTACAAGCAACACACAGCAGCCTTTCATATTGAATGATTCACTTTATTCCTCACTGAATGAATCTGCTGTTTGAATGAATGATTTAATGTCTTACTCTAAAGATCCTTGCCGCCACCTGCTGGCTGTTTTACTTTCATATTGTTGCTGTATTGTAACTTTATATATTTAAAACATTAATATGATAGTGTTATGCAATTATACTGTATATGTAGCTTGTTGCATATTGTGTTTATGTAAATAAACACAATATACAAATGAATCTTATGCAAATGAATCATTGTGTATATCAAATCCACCTGGCCTCTGTAACTGTCTCCTCTGTAACACTATCGCTTTCATTGATCAGTAGTCAAATCTAGCCTAGTCAATGCAAAAACATTACATTCATTCATTCATAATTAATTTACCAATTTACTCATTTAACGTTAACGGATCGCCAGGCAGGCATACAGCAGTGACAGACAGACACATATAACAGTGTCCTGTACGGAAATATGTTTCCCAGCTGACAGTAATCCATTTTCACCTGTACAAGTGAACAGAACACTGAGCATCGGCAGCTAATGAGGCGCACTGGAGTGATGTCACCGCCCCTCTTCGACTGATTGGCTGAGGAGGAGCTGTCAATCAAGAACTAGTGGACCAATGATGACGCTTGAGCCCGCACTGATTTACATGAAACTCTAACCGCAATTTATTTTGTTTTTATTTATTTTATTTCTATTTTTATTTATTTGTGTATTTTCATGGTCTATTATTGGAGTAGTGTCACCCGGGTGGGAGTTTTAACTCCTATTCAATGGGAATAAAAAAATAAATGAATAAATACATAGCCTAAATAAAATAAAATAAATTAAAAAAATCATTCAGTCTATGCAGAGACATATAGAGCGGGGAATCCCCCATCTCCCCACCCTCTGAATATTACGTATCATAACAAAACTACGTGTAAACGTTATTTGGCGATTTTTACTTGGGAAAAGCAGCTGTTTTCTAGCATTCGAATAACTATGGATAAACCTGAAACTATAGACGAAGGATTGGAGATGAATTTCATTTACAAATAAGGTAGGAATGTGCATACTTTTAAATCGACACCTGCCACGGTGTTTTCCTCTTTGAGTGTGTTTTAAAAACGGAGAGGAGAGGAGAGGAGAGGAGAGGAGAGGGGGTGGGGGGTGGCCTTAATCTTAGCACTCAGCATACCCAGTTAAAAAAGTCACCGCTCGCCTCTGTAATCCAGTAGAGTAAACAGTAAGCAGGCTTAGGGTTGAGGCAGGCAGTAAACAGGGCACAAAGAGAGTAATCCAGAAACACAAGGTCACAAAGGCAGGCAGCATAGAATCACGAGAGATAATACAGTCCAAGATCATGCACAGGAAAACCATCAACGGTAATAAATGCTCAGAAATGTCAGCCGTGGCAAAAAAAGACTTTGCAATGAGTGAGAGTCCGGAAGCAGTTTAAATAGGCTAGGTGAGTGGCATGACCTGTGCAGGTGATCAGTCCCAGGCATGGGGTTATGGGAAATGGAGTCAGAATGAACTAATACTCCAGAGAGGGTGCCCACTGGTGGTGATCGGAAGGAGCCACAGAGGCCTGATTTGTGACAGAGCCCCCTCTCTGCGAGCGGCTCCTGAAGCGAGGAGGAACATGACACCGGGGCCTTCCTCAGGGTCGAGGGGCTGGTTTATCCGGGTGAGTCCTATGAAGTTCTGCAGTGAGAGTGGGATCCAGGATATCCTGTGCGTTGACCCAGGACTTCTCCTCTGGTCCATACCCCTCCCAATCAACGAGGTACTGTAGCACCCTGCCACGGCGTCGAGAGTCGAGAAGCTCCCATATCTGGTACGCCTCCTCGCCGTCCACGACTAGGGGAGGGGTACCCTGGTCACCGGCCTCCTCCTAGTACTCCTCTCCTCTCGGACCACCGGCGGGCTTGAGCAGAGAAACGTGGGTGGGATACGATAATTTGAAGGAAGAGCCAAATGGTAAGATACCTGGGGCTGAGTTTCCTACAAGGGAGCCAGAGATAAAGATATCTTGTAGACTGCCAAACCCATTGTCCAGGGGTGTACACGGGAGTCGGTCAGCTGAGGCGATCAGCCTGTTCCTCGACTCTGCGGATGGCTCATTGAAGGTGTACATGAGCTACGTTCCAGGTGTCCTCGCTCCTCTGTAGCCAGTCATTGATGGCAGGGAGCTCTGAGGGCTCTCCAGACCAGGAAAACAGGGGTGGTTGAAAGCCGAGCACACATTGAAAGGGCGTGAGGCCAGTAGATGGTTTGCGGAGGGAGTTCTGTGCGTATTCTGCCCATAGTAAGAAGCGACTCCAATCATTCTGATTCTGATGGCAGTAGGAACGAAGGAAGCGGGTGAGTTCTTGATTTAGTCATTCGACCTGACCGTTAGACTGCAGGTGATATCCGGAGGTGAAACTGACGTTGATGTTAAGGTGTTGGCAGAAAGCAGACCAGAAACGAGAAGAGAACTGAGGGCCACGATCCAAAACTATATCCTCGGGGAGTCTGTAGAAATGGAAGACCTGTTCCAGAAGAACCTCCGCGGTTTCAAATGCAGTAGGCAGTTTAGTTAGTGGTATGAGACAGCATGCCTTGGAGAAATGATCTATTACAGTGAGGATGGTGGTATGGTTTTCTGGAATTTGGGAGATCTGTAACAAAGTCTATGGCAATGTGTGACCATGGGCGTCAAGGAACAGGAAGTGGCTGAAGAAGGCCTGCAAGGACGCTCATGGGAGGTATTGGTGATGGTGCAGTTGTGAACAAAGTTAATAGTATCAGGTTGGAGTGTAGGCCATCAAAAACGGTTGGAGATGAGCTGGATAGTGGCAGTGATACCTGGATAACCTGAGCTGGGGTAATTATCGACCAATTGCATGATGCGCTGACGAAGACTGAGTGGGACATACAGTATTAGCATTCTGGCGGGCACTCTGGCGGTGGAGGTTCGGCGTTCTGGGCTTCCGTAATCTCTGTCATGATATCCTATTGGACAGGAGCGTTAAGGAGAGTAGAGGGGATTATAGGTGCGTTGGACAGTGGAATATGAGATGACTCAAACTGTCTAGAGCAGGGGTCTCCAACCTTATTTCATTCGGGAGCTACTTTTTAAAAATGAAAGAGGCTGAGAGCTACCCATATTATACAATACTTAAATCTCTTAAATAATGTATCAATCCAAACTGTTATACATGGCATTGTTAAAATGTACTGGAAATATTAAAAACGTACTGATACACACACTGAAATAATTTTACCAAGTTTTATGACAAAAGCCAGCAAATAAAATTAGCAGCGCTATTCACTTTTTGTTTGCATAAAAAGTGAAATAAAAACATTAAAAAATGATGGCCGGATTTAAAACTAACAAAAAATATTCATGACATGTTATCTACTGACATGTACTACATGTTCAAATAAAGTTTTGTCCACTTTTAAAAAATAAAATTATAACATTTCAGCCATTAATGATGAGAGTCAGAATGATGAATTTAATTTTATCTGCTCCCTAAACAGTTCTACATAAGCTAATGTGCATTCTAAAAAATCTCAACACTTCTGATAACAAGGTAGCCTATTTTCAGACCTGTTAAGATTTACAACAAAAATTTGGTCTGAACAAAAATATGGCAGACAGTTAATGAATTTGTAAGTCCACCGTTTGACAGCAGGTGGCACTTATGAACAGCAAAACAGAGCTGTTTCCACGGTAATCTCTGTAAACAAAGCTGCGCTGCACTTCTAAACACTGCTTTATTATGCATTATGCGAAGGGAAGTTGGAAAGAAAATGCCATCGAAACTTTTCTGAATACAGTCGGTTTCCTATTATGCATTTATACAAATAATTCAATCAATACATTCTTTCAAATAATTTCCCTCAGCACTCAGCAGTCTGCCTTCAATCATGTTTTCACACAAAATGAAACTACGTGTTGCGCCTGCGTGAGACTCTTGATAACTTTGATTAAAGCTGATCAGTATTTACTGTGAGTTTTTCAAATTGCGAAAATCAAATATGGGTTTATTGATATTTCAAATGTGAAATGGGATAATTATGAGAATTCGCGAACTTGATATCAACGACATTGCCTGCAGCCCCCGAATCTATCAGTGCCATGGTGTCAATACACTTTCCATTAAACATCAATGTGACGGGAATTTCTAATGTGGTCAGAGAGCGAGAATTGGAACTCACCGTAGAGGAATTTTGAACAGATGGACAAGTGGGACAGGAGGCCCTCAAATGGCCGGGTTGGCCGCAGTAGAGACATAGATGATTGCGAACGCATCTCTCTCTTTCCTCCGAGGTGAGATGGGTAAATCCAACCTGCACTGGATCAGGTTCAGGGAAAACTGCGGCTGCCGGACTGTGCACAGCAGCGTAGCGAGGAGCTCGTTGTGAGCGAATCAGATTATCAATGCAGATGGATAGATCGATGAATTGATCAAGAGTCTTTCCCTCGTCATGGCATGCTAGTTCCGACTGTAATTCTGAGGTGAGTCCCTTGCGGTACAGCAATTTGAGGGGATCGTCCAGCCAACCAGTTTGTGCTGCGAGAGTGCGGAATGAGAGGGCATAATCAGCGGCTGTGTTCCCTCCCTGATGCCGGGCTAGCAACTGCTCTTCAGCCTCCTTTTTGCCCGCAGAGTGCTCAAAGGCCTCCCGGAAGCAATGTAGAAAGCAGGTGAATAAAGGAAATGACATGCGTTCCGCTTCCCATACAACGGTGGCCCAGTCCAAAGCTCGTCCAATCAGCAGAGAACAAATGAAAGACACACGACTCTCATCAGTGGGGTATAACAGCAGTTGCTGACTAACAAACAGGGAGCAGTGCAATAAGAAGTGTAGTATTTTTATGGGAGAAAAGACAGAAAGACACAGTGCTATAAGGCATGCCGTATTTACTGTTTGTTAACTTCCTCAGCCTGGGGCTGAACAACTCACAGCACATGCGCATAATGAAAATACCGTAACACATGTAACACAGTTGCACTAATAATATACCACTCTCCTCCCTCCTTAGATTGGAACCTAACATAACCTAAGCTTAATTTAGTGTAGCTTTAAACACATATATAACTTAATATTAATATAACACTATGAACTTATGTGTTTTCTTCAACAGTCTTTAGCTAGTAACTCAGACCTAAAGTTTAAGTCTTTGTGGTGCTTGTCTTTGCCTTTTGGGATAGCGCCGTTCAGGGTATGCCAGAGATGGGCACTCGAGTTAGTGACTCGGACTCGAGTCGCATTTTTATAGACTTCAGACTTGACTCAGACTCGACCTGAAATGACTCCAGACTTGACTCGACTCGAGGAAAAGGACTCGTGAATATTTTAAAAGCAACTCGAGTCTTTTATCATTAAATACTTATATACTGTAACTGATCTTCAAAAGGCGAACCGCATCCGCACCCCGGCATCCATCCGGACCGCGAGTCGTAACAGCAGCAACATTTTAAGAGAGCAGCGCGTCAAAACAGCGGAGCGAATCACATAACAAGCGCTCAGGGTCATTTATGGTAAATATCTTTCAGCGCTATATCCTCTAGTATTTTTATCTAAAGCCAAACACGCTTTATTCAAGCCCTTTCAGCTCCGTGCGCTTTCTCTCTCTATCTCTCCGGACGCACGCCGGCGCCATGTTCAAGAGCTGCCGCTAACTTTACATCTTAACAACTCTTTTTTTTTTTACAAAGCAGATCATAGATCATATATTTTGTCTATAGCCTATAAAACAGCTTCGTAAATATGAAGATTTCAATACATGAGGAGAATGTGATTTTTTTAGCGAGCCATTAAATGACTTGAGACTCGACTCGGACTCGTGACTAAAGACTCGAGACTTGACTCAGACTCCAAGTTAAAGACTTGTGAACATCTCTTGGGTATGCTTCAGAAGATTGATCAGGTTGAACTTCTGGATCAGATGTTCCAGCTCTCTGAACTGGCAGATCATCAAAGAGGTCATCACTGATCCCTTCACATTGCTGTCCTGAAGACCTTGATGGTAACAAGTGGTCCACATGTACCTTAACTTGCCAATGTCCCACTTGCAGACAGTAAGTCAGAGGTCCTCTGCGCTGCAGAACAGTGCCTGGGATCGCACTAACTGAATGTGCGGAGTGACTTTGATTTCTTATCATGCACTTTCTGCTTTTGAAGCTGGTGCTTGGATACAACATCCGATACATCTGGCTTGAGTAACGAAAGACGAGTGTGTGGTTGCCATTTCAGGAACAACTCTGGTGGTGTGCGTTCCGTGACTGTGTGTGGAGTATTTCTGTATGTGAACAAGAAACGGGCTAGCCGCTGACTGGGAGACACTGACTGAGACTGCATTCGAGTCCATGCCTTTTTAAAGGTTTGCACAGCCCTTTCAGCTGTGCCATTTGAAGCCGACAAACTCCGTTTCCCTTAAGGAACTGTTCAAACTCAGGTGCAGTAAATTGAGGACCATTGTCTGAAACCAGGACTTTTGGCAGACCATATGATGCGAACAGATTCCTGAGAAGATTAGCAGTCTTTTCAGCGGTCATCAGCTTTGTAGGTAAGACTTCAATCCATTTTGAGTGGACATCTATCACCACCAGGAAATGCTGCTTGTTGACCTCTGCATAATCCACATGTATTCTCTCCCACGGTACTGTGGCCCATGACCATGGGTGCAGAAGGGCTGTTGGGGGTCTATTCAGTGTGGTTTCACAGGATGCACACTGACCGATATATGCCTGAATCTCATGATCTAAACCAGGCTTTCATTCGAGTGACTCCTGGATGACCCTCATGTAAGTCTGAGAGCAATCTTCTCCTATACTTAGGTGAAATGACCACCCGTGATCCCCAAAGAACACATCCTTGGTCTGTGGACAACTGATCTTTCCTTTCATAAAAAGGTTTGAGATTTGGATTAGATACAATTTAGGCCACCCAGTCAGTGTGAGATCCAAGACCTTTGACAGGATAGGGTCACGTCTGGTCTCTTCTGCAATGTCTTTTGCTGAAATAGGCAGTTCCTCCACATGAGAGATTAGAAACACTCCTTCATGCTCTTCCTCAGAAGGACCATATTTGCATGGAAGATGGGATAATGCGTCTGCATTTGCGTAGTCACAGGAACGACGGTACTGTATCTCATAGTCATATGCCAAGAGAAGTAACGCCCATCGTTGCATTCTTAATGCAGCCAAAGTTGGAACTGCGAACGTTGGTCCGAATATGGCCAAACGTGGTTTGTGATCTTTCAGTAACAGAAACTTTCTTCCATATAGATACTTATGGAATTTCTTTACACCAAATAGTATGCTCAAAACTTCCTTTTCTATTTGAGCATAATTCCGCTCGCTCGATATCAAGGTCCATGATGCGAATGCAATCGGTCGCTCTTCTCCTGAGGGTAGGATATGTGAAATGACTGCACCCACACCAAATGGAGAGGCGTCACAGGCAAGTCGGAGAGGCTTTCCTGGATCATAATGTGCAAGGCATTTACTGTTCAGGAGCCGTTGTTTGCAAGCATTGAATGCCTCTTCACAACTTGGTGACCAATTCCATTTGGTGTCTGCTTGCAAAAGCTGGTGCAAAGGATGCAGTAATGTTGAAAGGTTGGTCACAAACTTTCCATAATAATTAAGCAATCCTAAGAAGGACCTTAATTCTGGGACATTCTGATTGCTTGAGAGAGCTGGTGCATTTATGATTGCTTCACCTTTGTCCTCCGTAGGATATAGATCGTGCTCATCTATCCTGTACCCCAAGTATTCCACTGAATCTTGGAGAAAATCACACTTTGCAAGTTTCATCCTCAGTCCATGCTTCTCTAGCCTGGCCATCACCTGATCCAGTACTGCTAGATGTGCTTCCTCAGTAGGTGCTGACACCAATATGTCATCCATAAAGCAAACCACAGGAAAGCTTCTCCACTTCTTCCCTCAGAGCATATGGGACAGGTTGCGGCTTATGGAATATTGGTTTACTATATATTGGTTTAATATCTCGCTCCACTCGGATTCTTGCCTGAAAATCTCTGATCTTTCCATAACCATCTTTAAAAAGATCCTTATGGTTGTCCAAAACAGATTTGAGAGAGGGCTGAGTTGTTATCTCTTGTTTTAGGCTGAATCTTACTCCAGTCAAGTTTAAACTTCTACAGCCAATTTCGTTCCAGTAATGGAGTTTTGTCACACTTGACTACCATCAATGGCAGTGTCCACTCATTTCCATTGCACTGGACTGGCACTTGGATTTCTCCCAGCACTGGAATTGTATCACCAGTATACAATGAGAGATGAATTTCCACTGGCTACAAGG
The DNA here is from genome assembly GCA_027422415.1 of Schizothorax lantsangensis. Taxonomy (NCBI): domain Eukaryota; kingdom Metazoa; phylum Chordata; class Actinopteri; order Cypriniformes; family Cyprinidae; genus Schizothorax; species Schizothorax lantsangensis. Next base: position 28,714,620 of record CM049855.1, on the reverse strand, counting down.
GGCAGTCAAGCAGGAGCTCTTTGTATACCGATTCTGGAATTAGAGATACAGATGCACTGGTGTCAATCTGCATGGTTACTGTCTTCCCTGAGAGTTCCAGTTGCAGAAATATTCCATCTTTCTGTCCTTGAGTGGTGTAAACTGTGCTGTCACTAACTGGGCTTTACCAGCCCATTTACTGCTTTTGCAGACCTTTTTCAAATGGCCTGTTTTATCACATGCATGATGGCATTCATGTGGCTGATGACCCTCGCTACCACAACAATGGCATGTCATTTTTCATCTAGCTGAAGAGCTCTGTGCCGATCTACTTGATGCAGTGAAACTTGAATGAGAAGACCCTCTCTGCGGTTTGCCTTTCTGTTTTCCCCATGAATAGCTGGCAACACTGTGAACACCAGCACTGGAATGGTCAGCACGTTCTGTCAACTCCTTTGTATCCTTGTATGCCAGTTCCAAGCCAAGAGCAATTTCACAGGCTTGTTTAAAAGTCAAATCCTTCTCAGATAAGAGACGTTTACGGTAAGCTTCGCCTGACATACCACAGACAAACTGATCCCTCAGTGCATCGAGGAACTGGCCAAACTTGCATGTGCTAGCAAGTATTTTTAAATCAACAATATATTCTGTTAATGTTTCACCTTCTTTTTGATATCGTCTGTGAAATCGGCAGCGTTCGGCAATCAGTATTGGTTTTGGCTTAAAATGCAGCGACAATGTTTCAGTAATTTTTTTATATGTCAGTTCGGTCACGTTCCTTGGTTGACTCAAATTCTTTAGTAGTCCATACTCTGTGGGACCCAAGACACTCAGAAACACGTCTGCTTTCTTTTCTGCTGCAATGTCATTTATTACTTTAAAATTCAGGAACTCTGCCAATCATTGGAATTTTGCTGTCACTTTTTGTTGTTTCTCACCTCCGTGCAATTTAGATTTTTTTTGTTTTTATTCCTGTTTATTTTCTCTCAAATCAGTTTCCTTGTACTTGCAATTTCTTCAAGAAGTAAAATGTCAGAAGGACTAGCCGAGGTTAAGCTCCTCTCGTCGGGATACATGAGCACTGAGCGCCCGGTGATCGCGTGGAGCTCACGTCTCCGAAATCAGCGAAGCACATTTTCAAATATGCACTGTTTTTTATAAATAAACCGCAGATTTGAGTTTTAAACAACTACATTCTCACCTGAAATACACGCGTCCAGTGTAGGCACTTTAGCTGTTGTGGTGCGCCACGTCCGGTGTAGACACGGTGTTACTCACCTATCGGGAAGAAACAAAGCAACCTCGGCATCCGATCGCAGGCCTTCCGCTCCTTGAGTTCTCTCCAACGCTGGAAAGCTGATCCGATATTTACACGGGTCCTACTTCTTGCCTTATCATTCCGCAGACGTTTTCCTGTTTTGTTTTTTTATCCGCCATCTCTATCTTTCTGTCGCTTGGCTCGGCTGTTCACTGAACGCTCTCTCCTCCATATCATGAGTAGACATTCCTCTTACTGCTGATTGGCTACAAGTTTGTTTTGGTACTCGGCCCCGACTCAGTTTTCTAAAACATTTTTGAAAAATGGCATACCCTGCCTTTAACTCCGCCATCACGCTGTGTGATCCGTTGCAGACTTTCAGTTTCTAGTTGCTTCAAAAACTGACAAACAATTTCTGTAGTATTGCAAACTCACTTGCACATGAACTACTATCACTTTGCTTCGCTGTGGAATCAATGTCCTAGTCGCCACTGTAGTATTTTTATGGGAGAAAAGACAGAGAGATAAGGTATGCCGTCTTTACTGTTTGTTAACTTCCTCAGCCTGGGGCCTTTGCAGTTGGCAAAAATATAACTTTTTGGTTTTCTGTTATTAAAAATATATAAGCAAGCCCAGCCCAGGTGACAAAAAGTAACACAAAAGTAATGTAAATGCATTACTTTCCATAAAAAGTAACTAAGTAAAGCAGTTAGTTACTTTTTTATAGAGTAACACAATATTGTAATGCATTACTTTTAAAAGTAACACTGCTAATAATATACCACAAGAAGCCCTTACATTTATATCCGAAAGACTCAGAGGGAAAGTAAGCGTTTACATGGTATTTATTCCGTAAAGTATTAACAAATGGTAGTGAGTCACAATAATTCATGTTTAGTTGTATAAAAATTTTGGCGTAGACCCCATCCTTTATCCGAATCCTGGGGATGCAGATTTTGGCTGATCCTGCCTGAAGATGAAGGCAGGGGCAGAGCCTACCCCCAAAAAGAAGTGTGAATTGATACCCACCGGTTGAAGCTTTTCTTTATTGGATTTCCTAAAATGAAAAGTCAGAAGATTAGCATTAAATTAAGAAAAACATAAATAACAATTATTAAACGAACGACTGCATGAGCTATGTTATGACTGGCCGCATTATACCATTTAACACGAAAGACGGCGTAATTCATGTAATGAGAAAAGACATGATAGGCCAATTTCGTGAAAGGCCAAGATCGGCCAAGTAACTTAATAACAGTCAGACTTACCTTATAGTCACAATAGGCCATATTGTTCAAAAGCCACAATAGGCTGTGTAATGTAAAAGCCTCAGTAGGCCATGTAAAGTGAAGGCCCATGAAGGCCCCGACCGGCTGTGTATCATGGAGGCCCCTAAAGCAGGCACTGCAGAGGGGGGGCGGTGGGTGCTTGAGCACCTGCCCCTTTTCCCCCTGATGCCCAAAGTGCCCTTTTGTCAAGGCAATTTTTTTTTTTTTTTTTTTTTTTTTTTGTAATTAAACGCCCTTTTGTGAAGGCCTGCCCAATCTAACTATTAGTAAAATTAATTAATAATAGTTTAGCCATAAATTAAATTATTCACATGATGACCTTTCACCTGACGTTCTCATCCGGGAAGATCCCTCACGTTCAGACAAGGCTTTAGGATGCCTTCAATAACGTCCGCGGCTGCCGGTAAGTGGAGTTCTCAGCGGAGCGGTGTGCTTGTAAACTTATATTATTGAATTATTATTATTTTACGAGAACGGCGTGAAGAGATCATGCACAGCTGTTGTTTATATTGCTGTGTGTAGCCTGTGGAAGCACGGTTAGCTCTGCAGCAAGGGGCTACAATATTTTTGTTCAATGTTTTCCTAATGACAATTTTATGATTTGGTTTATAAAGGCTACTACTTCCCATTTTTATCACAGAATAATTCAGGAAATATATTTTATAGTTTCTATACTAAATGATATGTCAATCAGTACTGCATTTTTCATATAGTTTATTTATTTATTACCTGAAGATAACTTGAAAAACACATAAACCATATAGTTTCGCAGTCTTGTGTTTATTGTCTTCACGTTTCATCAGTAAAAACGTTTCTGCTTTTTATTCAGCTCAGCTTTCCTGCACGTCAAAAGTTTCTGCATGAGAGCGCCCTCTGACTTCGAGTATGAATTAAACATGCACTGCACGAGAGTGTTCAGCTCTCCTGATATTCATATCTCCTAATTTTGGATACGAATAAAACGTCAGGTCATGTCTCTTTTAATTTAAATCTAGAAACCTCTATGTGAAAACACCTGCTCGAGCTCGAATAAAGTGCGGGGGACGAATTTACATTTTATTAAAATTAATATTAAATAAAAAATACAGCTAACGTTGTTCTACACACTAGGGCTGTGTATTGGCAAGAATCTGGCGATACGATACGTATCACGATACAGGGGTTGCGATACGATATATTGCGATACATTGCGATACTGTAAGCAAGGCGATATATTGGGATATTTCTTATTTTAGGAATAGGATATATTTTTTAGGAAAGCTGTCATTAAGAGCACACCACTATATGCAAACCTTAGCAATAAATAAATAAAAATTGTTTAACCAGAACACACTGGGATCTGCATTTGCAATAATCAGTCCCTGTAACATTCAACATTATTGAACCACTTTTTGTGCAGTACGAGTAAAGGGGGAAAATTAAAGTGCTTGCAGGATTCTTTAGTTAAATGTATGTATAAAATGTATTTTATAAAAAAGACTATATATATATTTTAGACCCTGCTTTAAAGGTTCACAGTTTAAGTTTACAATTGTAATATACAATGTCATAACATTTTGATCTGAACAAAAAATTACATCTGCTTAGTATTGAAAAATAAAGTGCTTGCTGGATTCCTAATGAAAACAAAACAAATGTAAAACAATAAAATAAATACAGATGTTGAACATTCTCAGAACCTTTCAACTTGGATTTCACAGGTTTTTCAGTTTGTATTTATGCTCTGCGTGGAATCGCAGAGACCGCGACGCGAGCACCGCCCCAACTGCACAAAACGCCCCTAGCACGAGAGAAAGCTGCAGCCGCGGGGCGGCCCTACTGTATACCGCCCGCCGCGCCCCACGCAAAGGCTTTTCACACGGGACGTGGCAAGCGGCGGAACCGAGGTGACGGCCGCGCTGCGGTCCCGGGGCGGACATTACCACAAAAGCCCAAATGACGCCACACTTCAGCTTTGTACACCGAAACGAGAGCTGGAACAATTCTTTCATCCTCCATTACTGGCAGCGAACTATATTAACGCTAACAACATTAGTAGTGTGCTCTAATGCTAGTATTTCCAGTCAATGTTTAAGTTCAGAGATGAAGACTGCTCTCTAGCGGTCGGGATATGAACTCAAAACGAAACAACTGCCATGAATCCTGTATGATTTTTATTTATTTTTTTATATCAATATTCCATTTTTGAGAATCGATATTTTCTTACACCCCTACTACACACAGCAATAAAAACAAAGGTGCTTGTTCTCTTTCGTTCTTGCTGTTTAATTGGGAAAAGTTTAAAGTGCGTCGAGGTGTCTTGTCTTTTTTATGTTATCTGACTAAAAACTATTCATACTTGGAACTATTATTATTACAGTATTTATTTAAAAAACGTAAAGTTCCTTAAAAATAATTATCACAACACTGGTAAAACAGGCTTATACTGATTTTCTCGTCCTCCGAATTATACTTATCAATCCTGTATTTAATCATTATCATTCAAAAAATGAATAAATTCAGACCAGGATTAGAATAGAATTCTATTTTAAATAAGACAGGAATATTTTTTTTTCTACAACAACAACAGTAGTGTTTACAACAGCAAAACCACCATACCCTGTAAAAACAATAACAATAATAATAATAATAATATCATTCCAGAGTAATTAAGAGGTGCAAAAAACCTTTTTCCATGACGCAAGTTTCTTTTTCAAACCTGCGTCATGGCATTTGCTGCTGTATCAATACAGAAGCATCCATTTCGAGACACATATCAGCAAGGAGCATAGCCCTATTAAAAGCCGTGTTCCATGTGCCCCTTTTATACTTTGAGCACCTGCCCATCCAAAGGTCTCTGCACGGCCCTGCCCTAAAGGGTGAGTGCGTGGAGGCCCAGATGGGCTGTGTGATGATAGGCCAATGTATGTGAAAAGCCATGATAGTCTGGACGTTAGGAGCAAATGAGAAAGTAACCACCGCTACCAGCTGCTTGCTAAAAGTACCATACCAAATAAAATGTAGAGTACTGAGATAAGCACGTTCTCTGCATCAGCAATTACGGGGAATCTGAACCACCGCATTGTGTTAAGAAGGTCGTCAGTTTAAGTAAAGTGATAAAGGTAGTATTTAAATTCCAACAGCTGCTAAGAAAGAGCATAAATACCGATATTTAATAAACAGTCTTTAGGCTAGACTCCTGCGCACGTTTGATAGACTCCATCTCATTGTCTGAACCCACTCAGAGAAACCCCCAAAAAGAAGAAAGAGAAAAAAAAAATCAGAATACTCAATGTTGTGCGAAGGCCACGATAGGCTGTGATATGTAAAGTCAACGATAGGCCATGAAATGCAATAGACACAATAAAACACAATAGTCAGTCTACTTGATAGCCTTGATGTGATGCTAAAGGCACCGATATGCCATGTGTTACATGTGCTATGCAAAAGGCCATGATAGGCTGGGAAAGGCTGTGATGGTCAGAGATATGCGAAAGGCTGCAATAGGCTGTGTAAAGCTGTGATAATCCGTTCTAGGCAAAAGGCCGCGAAAGGCTGTAATAGTTTGAGCTATGCGAAAGGTTGTGATAGTCCGAGCTGTGCGAAAGGCCGTGATAAGCCAATAATGTGGATAAAATTAAAATCCATGATATGCCGATTAATTGAAGGGTCAATTAATAGCCACGATAGGCCTTGCTATTCGAAGGGTCACAATATACCAGTTTTGTGAATAAAACGAAGAAGAGCCATGAAAGGCCAATTATGAGAAGGGCCACGATAGTCCGGGTTATTTAAACAATGATATTTGGTTTACCTGATGGCCACGATAGGCCATGCTATACGAAGGGACACAATAATCCAATAATGTGAATATAGCATTGAAAGGCTATGATAGGCCAATTGTGTAAAGGGAAATATTTGTGAATACTGAAGCCAACGATTTAGTAGAAAAACAAATGAAACCACCACCAGTAGCTAGCGAATAGAAACCATTTTATGATGAAAAAGAAAAGCATAAACATTAATATTTATAAACATTGACTGTTTGGCATCAGGCCAATAAACCAAAGAGACAGCGCTTGTCATTTGACATAAAAAGCCACGATAGACCAGTTTTGGAGGGCTATGATAGGCCAAGTCTCAGGAACAATAATAATCAAACTTACCTGATGATCACAATGAGCAGAGTTACATGAAGGGCCACGTTAGGCCGTGTTATGAGAAGGCTGTAACAGGCCATGAGATGTAAAGGCTACGATAAGCTATGTCAGGAAAAGGCTTCGATAGGCCATTTAATGTGAAGGCCTCAATAGGTAAGAGCAACAGTCAGGCTAACCCGATGACCCCGATGAGCAAAGCATGAGAAGGGCCACGATAGGCCATGCGATATGAAGCTCATGATAAACCAAGCAAGACCGAAGCCAACAGACATGAGGAAACGGAATGAAACCACCAACAGTAGCTGCAAAGATAAACATGCCTGGATTACAACTTAAAGGTACCTGCTGAGAGTTTAGATAATTTCTAAAGACAAATCTTACCTAGAACTCAATAGGCTGTGTAATGATCATGCACACAGAAGCTTGATAGAGGCTGAACCCCACGTTCGGCTGCATTCGTAGCAGCAGCAGTTTAAAGAATGACCTCTGTAAAGATGAAGTGAGAGCCAAGGTTCTCTGCATCTACAATCAGATTCTATATCACTGCATTGTGATGAATGGCCATTAATTTAGTAAAATGATAGAAGGCAGTATTTAAGTTCTAACAGGTAAAACTCAGAAAGAGCATAAATACCGGTACTGAAATGAATATAAAAATCATGGGCTTGACTCCCGCAAACGCTTGATAGACTCTGCAGACGGAACTGCATCTAACCGTTGGAACCCAACAAGTGAACCCCCGAAAGAAAATAAACCAGATCGCATGACACATAAGTTAAATAATTACTGAGAAAGCATATTGAACCCTTCAAAAGCATTGTTTAATGAAAACCCTTGCAAAAGGATAAATGTATCACAACAGTAAAGCAGTACATCACAAACAGGCATGCGACTGACCAGGACATTAATGATCCACAGGGCACGAAAGTCTGATTTTTTAACAAGAAATGTATTTATAGCCTCCGAAGTCCGACAGGACAAACATACAGTAACACACAATAGAACTATAGAAAGGCCTTCGCGTGCAGTTTACAATAAAGGAATAGACTACTTCAGTGCACCATCACATAGAAAGCAGACATGCCAATTTATAGCTATATACCCAATGTAGACACATACGCATGCACCTGAAGCTGATTGATATCGTCTTGGTCTAGAGCAAGGTTTGCGTACAGTATTCGTGAAAATAGTGAAGCAGTCTTAAAATCTGACAAATAGCTCGAAAATAGATCGCTCTGCTGTTACATTTTATTTATTGTAACTGGACAATTATGGGGCACTGTAGAGCTAGAAAGTGCTAGGCACTGTATGATGATACATGCCTGCCGAAGCCAAAGGCTATGTCCTGCTCACTTTATCTAAAATAGCAGATCAAAATTTGATGCAGAATGCTGAGCACGTATGCAATTTATATTGAAACGGTTTACATATGTGTAACAAGCCTCGACTGAAGAACAAAGAAATATTATGATGAAATCTATGATGCATAACAAGTCTATATGTTATGCATCGAGAGCATATCATACAGTGTATTTGTCGACCTGGGAAAAACGTAAGGTTTTCTTTCGTACTCTTATTCTGAGGACACAGAAAACGACAAGGACCTCTTTGGGCTACGCAACAAGACTAAAAGTCGTATAACTTACCGCATTCCAGGACAAGGTATCCGGAGACTGTTGTATTAGAATAAATGCAAATAGAACATGACTGAAGGAACAAAGACAAACATATGATTAGACAACAGATGGCTTAACGGTGTGCTAGACATGGGATATTTTTGCGAGAAAATAATACGAATGACATAGACTTTATCAGCGTAAATATTATAGGCCTATAACGATTAATCCTCATGATATGAAAGCCCAACAGATAAGAAAATAGTTTCAAATACTGGGTGTAACTGAATGAGACTGAGTAAAAACACGTCATTAAATACGGTCTTTTGTTGGAAAACAGATTTTTATGCTCCTCGAAGTTTGAAAAATATATTGCGACCAGGAATCCGTTGGATGAAAGGTGACAACTGATCTTACAAAGATGGTTTGAGCAGCATTAGCATTGCGAACAGATCAATGCACTCTGATATCAGTAGCCTACTCTACATCACCATAACCTACGTGCAGCAAATAATTATTTAACTTTTAATTTGAAATCGCACTGAGCCAACGCGCAACCTGTTCAATTTCGGTTAAATCATGCACTAGTCTGTTGGATTACCCGAACGCACGCCAGGCGCTCGCTAAGTATAACTGAGCGATTTGTCTTGAATACATAAGAGAATGTTCTTGCAGAGAACGATTCTAGACCCATCCACCACAAGTGCATAAAACAATATGAATATGTATCATGGTGTAGTAGGTTGATGTAGAGATGAAGACGGAATGCTGAAGAGACAAGCAACAGTGTTTTTGATAATGGGCTCAGAAAACTTGATGAAAGTTTACGTGAGCGGTCAGGCGAGAATATAATTTGATGATTGAGATGGTGTTCTCGGCGGGCACTCGGAAATGACAATGGACATGAAATCAAAAGCTCCGCCAATGTTTTGTATCCTCTGCCGTGAAAACACCAACACCTCTATATCATAGCAATACGACCAAGCAACCGCAAACATTCGCCACGACACCAGTTCGTTGCACGATACCAACGATATGGCGTGCATCTTGAAAGGAATGTCGAACTTGCAATCTTTCGCAGAAAACAAACTTCAGACTATATAACCCCGGGAAAAGTCAGGCAATAGCTTGCCTGACTGAGCAGGGAATGTCAGCGTCATCAACTGCGAAAAATTAAATGCAGTGTTCAGTGCTTATATACTCCAGTTGTCATGTAGTGATTGGCCAGACCTGTTAGTGTGAATGAATGACGTGTCATTGGAGTCTTCCTGAAAGAACTTATGCTTTCATTTCTCTGGCGAGCCGTCAAATTTCTCTGGGAATGCCAGGCGTGGGCTGGTAGTGGAGGGACTCGAACTGGGACTGGGTTGTGGCGGATCAGGTGGAGTAATGCTGGCCTCAGGAACGGTGATGTGTAGTGATCGTGTGGCGGCTTCCTCCTTTTCTATGAAGAATCACTCTTGAAGTCTTGGGGTTTTGATGCCAGAAAAATTGACTTTATTATCAGAGATAACGCAGTCGAGAGTCTCTGCAGAGAATCTCCCGAATCTGTGTTCACACCCTCTTATATACAGTTTTTCCCCTAAGTCGTGTTCAATACATTTCCTATATCGTTATTGTTTGCCTTTTTTGGATGTGCCTCTAGTCTGCTTTCAGGAAGCGGACAGGAGGCCTCCATTTACGTTAAAGAAGAGGCAACATCATATATATTTGTCTAATGTCACAACAGGATGTGCAGTTTCATCACAGAATGTCTGCACATCCTCTTCTCATGCTGGCCTCTACACACAGGCTATGTTTATAATAATAATCTACATACATGTTTATAATTGTAGAATAACTTGATACATAAATGGCTATATTCACATTGATTATACTTGATTAATTTATATTTTGATTAATAAAAATCTTCTACAATCGCAGCGTCTTTACTAGTTCCTCTGTGAGCGAGGTGAGTCACTGCAGTTGTTGTTGGTGTGACGGCAGCATGGACGCTTGAGCAGAAACCTCAGTGGAGAGATGATAAAAGGCTGCTGGATCAGTGTTTGGTGAAGTCGGTCTGTTGAGTGAGAATCCATTTGCAGCTTTATTACCATAAACTCAGAGTTTATGTCAGAGTTCAGGCAATGGCCAATCAACAGCGTCAGGGATATCAGAGATAATCCAGAAAGCAGGTAAACAGTAAGCAGGCTTAGGGTCGAGGCAGGCAGCAAACAGGGCACAAAGAGAGTAATCCAGAAACACAAGGTCACAGCATATAATCACGAGAGATAATACAGTCCAGGATCATACACAGGAAAACCATCAATGGGAATAAACGCTCAGAAATATCAGCCACAACAAAACAAGACTTTGCAATGAGTGAGAGTCCAGAAGCAGTTTAAATAGGCTAGGTGAGTGGCATCACCTATGCAGGTGATCAGTCCCAGGCACGGGGTTATTGAAGTCCGAATTAACTAATACTCCGGAGAGGGTGTCCTCCGGTGGCGATCGGAGGGAGCCACAGAGGCCTGATTTGTGACACCCAGGATGCATTGCCGCATGAAGCTTTTTGTCAATTAATTCAGCACTTAATTAATCATTTAATTATCTAATTAACTACAACACTGCCTAAGTGTTACTTTTTCTCTCTGTATTGTGGATGCATAAGAACAGTGTTATGAGTGGTGTTAACTTAACACTGGGGATATTAATGTGCATGATACAGAATTATGCAGTGGAATGATATTTGTTTATACATACTCTTAGCATTATTTTGGGATTATTTTACCATTGCCTGCAGGTTATCAGTCTTATTCCTAAGCAATTGACCATTCGCAAAGACCCACCCTCCTTAGTTACTGTTGCTATCCCCGACAAACAATGCCGCTCTCACACTACACTCACGTTCTAACGCAGTGAAAATTACATTGCAGAGCAAAGAGGAAACTGACAACGTGCAGACAGACAATACAGAGCAGGTTACTTCTGGTATGAAACAAGGTCTCAGGACTCTCATCTTTTAAATTGTGTCATTTTTAAAGAAATTCAAACAATAAATACTGTTTTGTGGCTCTTCAATGTGTCGTGACAGATCATTGTATTGCCTCAGTTCAAACACGTGAACCGATCGTCTTTTCATATTTACGTAAAGCGAAATTAACATAAATAAACATCAGAAAGTATTTTGTCAACTGTGTAACACACCACTTTTCAAGTTTAATTCCACTGAAGTTAATCTACTCTCCTGTCTGATTTGTGGTTAAGGCTAGAAGGGATACAGCTGCAGCTACTGGGCATGCGCATTTACATATTTTCCGAGCCTACAATATAATGTGAAACCTATGAATATGGTTTAAAAAAGCACATGGCGCCATAGTTTCATCACTTTACAGTGTCGCAATGGCCGTCTTTTTGCAGTAAAGGACCTGTCATAGTTTACTGAGTGGGAAGCGACGCGAGGTTAGCTGCATTGAAAACAGATGAGCGCACATGTGCATATACAGCTCCCATTCGGGGTGAAGTTCACAGGATTTTGTCCACAGAATGATAAGAGCACACGTTTTAACATATTTTATTATTGCACTCTCAGTATTTTAACTTAAGCGCTGCAAGCCATGCATACAGCGCCAGACATGACAGATTTTCTGGGACACAAAACAAGTACTTTAAACGAATTCCTTAGCTTATTACCATTACTGTGGCAGCCAACAACAGCACAGCCTGCAAACAAGCCTGCACTGCCCCTTTACGGTCCTGCACGGGCAGTCCTCACTTAGTCTCCAGAAAGCCTAAGCTCTGTTTTGTTGAAAATAATAAAGTTTGAAGTCACCATTATGGAGATTTTTTTCTTCCATTTTTTCTGGCTGCTGTAACTGTGTGTTTCTGAAGCACATTTATTATGGCAAAATTTGCAAGAAGAAATCTGATTTGATGATTCAGTCATCACGTAGTGGCCTGATTCTCTGATTTCACCCAGAGTTTAATCTCTGAGGACATTATTTGTGACCTGATCCAGCAAAATGAGTCACCCAAATTTCAAAATTGAGATTTTGGTATCAATGGAAAGAGGAGACCATAAGCTTTAAAATGATATCCTAGTCATCATACCCATTTGAATTATGTTCGTCTGCCCTCTTTTTGAGAAAATCACTTTTAAAGTTTTTTTGCCCGTTTTTTGTTGATATCTTTCAAAATCCATTGCATTTAAAGGGATAAACTATTTATTTTACAGCTTAATTTGACCAAAGATTTGTATATATATAGACCAGGCTGAAGCTCAAATTATTTTAAAGTATTTATTTGAATAAATATTTTAAAAGGCACTTTTACAAAGATTTACTAAAATCAGAAAGATTGAACAGAGGTGCTACATTTTTGCTTGAGAGAGAGGGTGTGTCGGTGTGTCAGTGTGTGTGTGTGTGTGTGTGTGTGTGTGTGTGTGTGTGTGTGTGTGTGTGTGTGTGTGTGTGTGTGTGTGTGTGTGTGTGTGTGTGTGTGTGTGTGTGTGTGTGTGTGTGTGTGTGTGTGTGTGTCTGCATCCTTGACTGTCACCTCGCGCGTACACACACACATGTACACGTAATGTAAAGAAATTTTAGGTCTGAGGTATGAGGTCACTTTACTCCATTACACCTCATCAGCATCACTCCATACTGCTTATGCACACACACACACACTTACTTCTTTCATGTTTCATCATCAGTTTCTGTTTCCTGCCTGCCTTTCCTTATATTGCTTCATTTTGAATTGGATGCAATTCAGCGGTTAAGTTTTAGTAGTGGGGGGGGGAATAATTTCAGTTATTTTCTTATTTCTAATAATGAAAAGTAATACTCATTAATATTCTTACATTTAAAAAAAATTGTTATTGTAATCAGCTGTTAAAATCATTTGGATAAATTATGATATTAGAAGAGAACTTGATAGTCAACTTCTTGAACTTTGAGTCAAATTTTTAAATAATTAAATATTTGTTTATCAAACAAAACTCTAACAGTTGAAATCTAACAATGTTTCTTAATATGAAAAAGGGCAGATTTCCAAACCATTTTAATATGAGTATCAAATGACGATTGGGAGTCAAAAATAACACCAAGATAACGCACTTGTGATGATGGCGACAAAAAGTTTAATCAGTTAGAAACAGCTTGAGACTGTTACATTTATGCAAAGCAGACGGCATGCCAACAAGTAAAATTTAGTTTTTGATTCATTTAGTTTAAGATAATTGTCACCCACACCTTGATTTCTTCCAGGCAGGTAGTAAGAGCTGTGATTGTGAATTTAGGGTGAGGGTATCTGCTGACATAACTATAAGTGTCATTAGTATAACAATGAAATATTATTTATGCATGGTTAGTTATTTGTACATGGCCTCAACCCTAAATTGATTGTATTTTACAGAAGAACTCTCAGTTGATTGGGAGAGAGGGTCAATGAAGCTTTATGCACCCTTACATGCCAGCTCAGACACCAGAATTACCTGTAGGATCTTCTGAAAAATAACAGCAGCAGGATGGATGAGTGCAAGGAAGATTTAGAACATAACAACAATCTACCCCCTAAGATGAAATAGAGGAAGGCAAGGACATGTCCCAGCCCAACTGTCCGAGAGAGAGAGAGAGAATATGAGGACAGCTTCAATGATAGTGAAGAGGAGAGAAGAGAGAGTAATGGACACAATATACTTCACAAATGATTGACAGGGGCTCTTCCTAACAGAGCATGCTGCTTATCCATGCTCTTGTCATTTCTAGACTGAATGAATTAATGCAATGCTCTTCTAGCCAGACTTGTCTACAGACAGTTCAACAAATGATCTAAAACAGAGCAAGCATGTTATTGTCTCCTTAGGATCAACTGCTTTGTTATATTCTGTTACATTTTGTAAGTTTTTTAGAAAAAAAGTGTAAGGTAAATTAATAAATATAAATGTAAAATAATTCATTATGTGTGAGTGAATTTGCTCACTTGTGTCTGTGTGTTATAGAAGGCATCCTTTATAACGACGCTGCAGCATTTAATGACTTGTAAGACATGATTTATTGTGTGTTTAAAAGCATTTTCTCTTCCAATGCTGTGCTTATTTGAAGCGTGTCTTTGTTAACTGATAAAGATGCAGACTTTTGATGAATGTGGGTTCTTAATCAATGTGTAAATGAAAAGATATGGATATATAAATCATGATTATATGTATGTATGTGTGTGTGTCTCTATGCTGGCTGAGGAAGACCGTTGATGGAGGGTGATGCTTTTTTCACAGCAGCAATGGCTGAGGCAGAGGTTCTTTGTACTGGGTAGCTTGGTGCTTGGGATTCTTTTCTTTCTGGTGGTTAGAGAGGGCACTTTAGACAGGTAATTATTCATTCACAGAGAAACTCAAGCCCCAGTGTGTTTATTCAACAGTAAGCACCTTTGTCCCTGTGTACATGAAGAAGTTCCCAAATCAGATTTAAGGTCTCTGCACACTGAGTCCGAAATTTTCGCACGTTAAAAAATAAATACGACCTCACGTTGTGTCAATCACGTTTGCACACTGCCTCCGAAACCTTCGTCCGTCAAAAAAAATTCGGATCAGGTTCGATTTTCTGCGTTTTCGCATCCGTTGCATGCATTTTGATAGGAAAGGATGAGGAATACGAAACGGAAAAACGCATGCGAAAATTTCGGACTCAGTGTGCAATGGCCTTTAATGTGACACTTATTCAACAAAAAGAAAAATCTGGTTTAATTAAAATTAGTTTTTGGGACATAAAACTTCTTGTACAATAGGTGGTTATGTATCCAAATGTTTTTATCTCATTGCAGACTGCACCTCATCTTCCCCATTAAGGACAGACTGTCCCCTGCAGATATATCAGGGCAGATTCCTTTACATACCTTGCAGCACAAACAAGCTCTAGGTCTCAAGCTGCACAGGAGAAACAGCACAAGGGAACAACTGCGAACGCACCGCCTCATTAAGCAGCTGCCCAGAGCCATCATCATCGGGGTGAGGAAAGGTGGAACACGCACACTGCTGGAGATGCTCAGTCTTCACCCTGCTGTTGTCAAGGCCTCCCAGGAGGTCCACTTTTTCGACAATGACAAGAACTATGCTCTTGGTGTTGACTGGTACCTCAAAAATATGCCCTTTTCTTTTCCTCATCAAATAACTATTGAGAAGAGTCCTGCATATTTCATCACTGAGGAGGTACCTGAGAGGATCTTTAAGATGAATTCCTCCATTAAACTTCTGTTGATTGTGCGTGAGCCCACCACCCGCACTGTTTCTGACTACACACAGGTCCTAGAGGGCAAAGAGCGCAAGAACAAAACATACAAGTTTGAGGAACTTGTGATTGATACCAGCACTTGTGAGGTGAACACAAAGTACAAGGCTGTACGGACAAGCATCTACACCAAGTACCTAGAACACTGGTTAAAGTTCTTCCCCCGACTGAGCCTGGTTTCTCCCGAGGTTTTTTTCTCCATTCTGTCTCAGAGGGAGTTTTGGTTCCTTGCCGCTGTCGCCTCTGGCTTGCTCAGTTGGGGACACTTAATTTCTAGCGATTATCGTAAATTTGATTTCACAGATACTATTTAAACTAAACTTAGCTAGACAATGACATCTCCGAATTCAATAATGAAATGCCTTTAACTGAAAATTGAGTGTTTAATCTTATTATTATACATTACTGACACTCTATCCTCCAACTTGATACTGTTAAGTGCTTTGACACAATCTGTATTGTTAAAAGCGCTATATAAATAAAGGTGACTTGACTTGACTTAAAGTTCTTTACCGTTGAGCAGTTTCACATAGTTGATGGAGACCGCCTCATCACAGACCCACTTCCAGAGCTTAAGCTGGCTGAACAATTCTTAAACCTTCCTTCACGAATCAGCCAGTACAATCTGTACTTCAATGCCACACGTGGGTTCTTCTGTCTGTGCTTCAACTTCATGTTCAGCAAGTGCCTGGCGGGCAGTAAGGGCCGAATACATCCAGATGTAAATCCCTCCATCCAGGAAAAACTGCAGCGCTTCTTCCATCCATTTAATCAGAAGTTATATCAGATCAAAGGCAGGACATTCAACGGGCCCTGAAGATTCCAATAACATCTGACTTTAATGTTAAGAAACATATCAGACATGGCAAAATAGCATTTTTGTAATGTGCTGATCTATCATTATTATAATTATTGCATTTATTGCATTGTAAATGTGTCAAAGAGCATTGCAGTAGTCCAGTCTTGAAATAAGAGCTTCAGCCAGTAGCGAACTTGTACTTGTGCCTAAATTCTATAGAAAAATTGAGTTGCAATTTCAACTAGGGATTGTTCTGTCATCAGAATTTACCTTTTAACTGTAGAACTATATCTTTAATTGTAGATGTAATTGTGGATGACTGAAAGGTGGGCTACGGTTACAAGGTACTCTGTCTTTTCATCCATGCAAAAAGGGCTCCTTGTAGAAAACTGTAAAACAGGAGAGAGCTTTGCTCAAAGTTTTAGTTATTTTCTGTCAGTTTAGACTTCATGTTAAAGGATAAGTTCACACAGATATGAAGATTCTGTCATCACTTACTCGCCCTTATGTAGTTCCAAACCCATAAGACTTTGGTTGATCTTTGAAACACAGACTGAGATATTTATAATGAAACCAAAACTGAAAAGATCCAAAAAGTTTATGAAGGCTTTGTAAAATGAGTCTATATGAATCGAGGGGTTTAATCCAAGCCTTATGAAGAGATATGATTGCTTTATATAATGAATACATTTATTTCTAAAACCGTGGTCTGTTGATCCCCTGGTTACACCATGGACCTCCGGACGTTCGGCTGTGCCTTAGTCCTTCACCCCTTTTGTTCCCCCGGGGTCCTCCATCACATTGTCTCTACAACTGCTCTCTCTTTTGTTGGGTGAATGTCTTTTGACATTTGCCCTACAAATAATCTTTGAACTTTGGGTGGCATTTGTATATAGAAACTTACTCTACTGCATGAAATGATTAAGGTGCCTCAAAGATTAGGATGGCTGAGCTGTGGAGTCAGTCCACTTAACTCTTAACTTTAAAGAAAAATGTACTGCGGGATGTGATGACAGCTTCATTCCATTTGGTGAAAGAATTGCTAAGAAATCAAAGTGGACAGAAAGTGGATGGAAGAAAATGAAGTAATTCCTCAAAGCATCCAAATCAGTCTTCACAACTTCAGTGAACTGTGCTGGGTGTGTCTGGTGTGTTGGTTTGATGCTCATCCTGTGTATCACTGTTTTCCTGTTGGTATTGTGATGTCCTGATGCTCTGTGGGGGCAACCCTACTGCCTGTTGGGCCTCCCTCGTAAGTCATGCAACCAGTTGCATTAACTCATTATGTATATTAACAACTAGCATCTGGCAGTTATAAGGCAGTCTTACTTTTAGTTCTCAAATTGTAATAGTGGTCCTGGAGGCACACCAACAGTACACAATAGAGTTGAATCAGGTGTGTTTGATGAGGAAGAGTTAAAGATTAGATCAGCCTACATTTTTATGCTGCTTATAACATGCATTTGAAAATGCAACATGCACCTAATAACCTCCTAAATTTTTTAATCAAATGCATTTATTAATCTGTTGTCAACAAAAGAAGCCTTTGAAAAGGAGAATTTCTTGCAGTTTTCTGCCAAAATAAAAGCACTATGTTTTTAAACATTTGAAAGCAAAGCAAAGTTAAATTAAACTTCAAAAAGAACTATAAAGTAAAAAAGACACCACGCGACTCTCATTAATATAATGCGAAAACTTTTGTTTAATAATAACTCCCAGTACCACAGTTTCTACAGCAAAACCTCTCATAAAACCATCAATGCAGTCATGTCTTTGGAGAGGAAACAAATGATATATTTGATGATAAATTTTGTAAGAATACATGTAATATAATTTATATTACAGGCGTTTTTACTCTAGTACAAAAGGAGCTACTAAATGCCTGAACAATGTTACATGCATATTACATTCATTCATAAATATTTCTCAAATGACCACTGTAGCTTGGAAGTGATCATCCCTGCTAGCTACATGCTAATCATTTCTTCTGAGTGCAGAATGGACTGTTCTTCAAACCCTATTGATCTGCCTAACTTAAGTTTGAACATGCTAAAAAGTGAAGCCAAAACATTTTCATCACCCCCTGGTGGCTGGCTGCAGCATAGGTTATAAAACTAAACTAAGCAGAACTAAAAAACAAAATCTAATTACACTTCAAATACATTTATTATTATTATCTTATACAGTTTATAGCACACTAATATATGTCGAACTGTTAATTTTTCGAATTAGTTTGAGTTTTAGTTTTAGCTATTTTTTTGATGCTGTAAAAATAAGGTTGTCAATCACACCACCATTGTTTTGTGGCATCAAACAGACAGAGCTTTCTTTTTTGTTGAGTCTAGTACTAGGAGTTATCTGACACTCTCACGCTCACCTTAAGTTACCCCTGTAAGAAAATTATTACATTTATGGTGCCTGTGAAAATCCAAATCAGTATACTATCTAGCTTTTTCACTTTACAGTTTATTTTGTAAGTTTTATTTTGCAAGCGAAATTGATTTAAAATGACATGTTCCCTTTCGATTTCAGGTCACCTGACATTATGTCACTATCTGACACTATAGAGAACCCCAAAAAAGGTTACTTCCAAAAAAGGAAAGGTGCTCTCAACACCATTAAGAGAACAGGACATAACTTTGCCCATTTTCTCTCCTGAACAGCCGACCATGGGGGATCTGTATGCTGTTCCATGGATCTGGCCTTTATGCGCACACAGCACATTTACATTGAACACTCCAGACCAGCGGTTCTTAATCCTGGTCCTCGCAACCCCCCGCTCTGCACATTTTGCATGTTTCTCTTATCACTTCAGTGGTTTGTTCCATTCGACCATAAGTGCCCTGCGATTGATGATTCCAGTTTAAAAGGAGCATATGTTCCATTTAAAGGGCATTAAAGTGTGAGAGACCTGACTACTATGCAAATCTCATGAGTTAAATAACCCTTCACACTTCGGTAGTAAGTTTTGTCTGTGTGTGAAGACGCAGTGGTGTAGCACAAATCCGTGTTCTTAAGAGAAGTAAACTTCAGCCGATTTCCCGTCTCCAGGGAGTAGATAGCAGTGAATGCTGTGTAGGGACCATGTAAACTGGAACACAGTTCATTACTGGAGCTCTCTTCTAACAAGCTGGTGATTTGAGTCAGGTGTGTTAAACAAGAGAGACATACAAAAGTTGACATAACATAAATACGTTTTATTTTCAGTTTCTACCAAAAAATTAGTGTTGTAGTTGCTAAATATTTGCTTGGTTATCGCCAAAGCGCTCTCTATTTATAGTTATAGCGACGAGAATACTTTTTGTATGGAAATAAAAAAAAATAACGATTTTATTCAACAATTAGGCACAGTAACGTCTCCTCTGTGTCTCAGTCTTCTGTATCAGCCTCAACACAGGGATGCATCTTCTTCGTCGATTTACGCTCTGATTTGAACGTAAACAGCGCACCCTTGTGGCGCGGCTGATACAGAAGAGTGTATGCATTTTGTGTCCAGGGGATAATCTCCAAAATGGCGCTACACTGACACAGAGGAGACGTTACAGTGCCTAATTGTTGAATAAAGTCGTTATTTTTGTTTTATTTCCGTACAAAAAGAATTCTCGTCGCTTCATAACATTATGATTGAACCACTGATGAAGTATTCTGGTGATGCTTTCATACTTTTATGGACCTTGACAGTGCAATTTACTTGGCAGTCAATGGGACAGTCACAAGCCTCCTGGTTTTCATCCAAAATATCTTAAATTGTGTTCTGAAGACTAACGAAGCTTTTACGGGTTCGGAACGACATGGGGGTAAGTGAAAAACTACACAATTTTCATTTTGTGGTGGAGTATCCCTTTAACGTGATGAAAATGACTATAAATGGTAAAGGTGAAATATAATTGTGACAAATGTGGTTGTGTGTGCATGTGAAGCCTTTCATTGACACTGATGTATTACAGAATCCCAGACAAAGGTGAACACTGAAATGCCTTTATTGAATGCAGTAGCCTTTGGTGGAATGTGTTGTATTACCAAAAGAAATAGAAGAAGTAGTCGTTGTTCTAAAAAAGTTAAATATGTGAAGTCAGTGCTTATACGCTGAAATTAAAGGGAAAAAGCATTGCTCCATGCTCCATTTCTCTTGTCCAACAAGATGTTGTCTATTCAACTTATGCATCTTTCACGAGTTCGCCTGCCCATTCAGCCCTGCCATATAATGGTAAACAAACTTGGCTTGCTTTCCGCGAAGGAGGCTCGAACCCGAGGCTCGGCTCGAGCTCTGAGTAAGAACCCCCCCGTATGATGGTAAGGTGTGGAGGAAAAAAAGAGAGGAATTTGGAGGAGGAGAAGGGGTGGTGGAGGGATGCCGGAAGAATTGTCGCTGGAATGGACCAATGACTGCTGTTTATATACGGTCGTAGCGGTGATTGACAGGACTGGATGATTAGGCTCCTCCCGAACCTGCGTTTGGGAACTTCATTTATTTGACCCTCTAACTCTAGCCTTCTCTATTCTAATTATATTCTTTAAAAAAAGCTTGCTCTATTCTTTTTCTATTCTATCTGTTTTCTTTTTATTCATTATATAATTTAAAAAAAACTTGCTACGTGTACTGCGTTAGGCTAACTGAGACTTGTTATAGCACTTGCATATCATTGCTCTTTTGTTGATTTTGATTGCTTCCATTGTCCTCATTTGTAAGTCGCTTTGGATTAAAGCGTCTGCTAAATGACTAAAAGTAAATGTAATATAAATGTATTCTGGCATCCCTGGCCTGATGCAGGTAACATTAGTGTAGCAGTGCAGAGGTGTAAAGAGTACCAGAAAACCATACTTGAGTAAAAGTACAGGTACCTTACAGTGAAAATTACTCCACTACAAGTTAAAAGTCATCAGTTCCAAAACAACTTGAGTAAAAGTCTTAGAGTATCTGATTTTAACAGTAGTTAAGTATTTTACTCATACTAAATATAGGCTCAAAGATGCAATAGTCAAAGAGACATGGCAGTCAAAACCATAACGTTGTGGAAAAGCTGGGGAAAACAGGCAAAGGCAAGGATCTATGTGCAGGCATTTCATGGAAAACTAGAACAAACAATAAGCCAAAAAGGGAATAAGCCAAAGGGAACAAAGAACAGAATGACAAACAGAGAACCATTACATTCAACAACTCACAAAGAACTAAATAAACACTAGGGCTATATATATATATATATATATATACACTGGAGTCTAACAAGCTGAACAAGATAAGATACAAACTGACTACAAACACCACGGGAGACGGGTGACATAAAAGTCTAAGACAAAGCACAGAAAACATGTAACACAAAGAAAGAGCTTATTTGTGAGGAGAGCAATCACGTTTATTTTCTAAAAACCAAAATAAAACTGAACACCTCAAATAAAACCTATAAATAAAAATTTTGAAAGTAAAAGTGACGTGACATATGGCCAAGTATGGTGACCCATACTCAGAATTTGTGCTCTGCAATTAACCCATCCAAAGTGCACACACACAGCAGTGAACACACACACGGAGCGGCCATTAATGCTGCGGCGCCCGAGGAGCAGTTGGGGGTTCGGTGCCTTGCTCAAAGACACCTCAGTCGTGGTATTGAAGGTGGAGAGAGTGCTGTACATTCACTCCCCCCACCTACAATTCCTGCCGGCCCGAGACTTGAACTCTCAACCTTTGGATTACTAGTCCGACTCTCTAACCATTAGGCCACGACTTCCCCCTAAACATTTTTATTTAAAAATTAAATAAAAAAAATTAATTAAAAAGTCAAAGTCTTCTTGCACTGGATGTGCTGGTTTTAGCCTCATTGCCAGCTGCAGTCATATAAAACACCTGTGATTCACAACTTGCTAAGGAGCTCACATTCACGTAAAGTAGCCTTGTTGACAAGTTTGGGTGAGTAAGGGCAAAACACACAAGATATAGTACTTTCAGTGCCCTGTAGTTGGCACGATATCACATCTTTTGTAGCAGAAATAAATTGCTGCAGAAAAGCTAGGTGCCATGCAAAATGTAATGTGTAACTGCAACACTCATTTCAAATGTAGTTGAGTAAAGAGTACAGATACTCATTCAGAAATGTAGTGAAGTAGAGAGTAAAATTAGCTAATATCTTTGATACTCAGTAAAACTTCAAAGTATCTGAAAATATACTCAAATACAGTAAGTAGTTAAATTTACTCTAATACTTTACACCTCTGGCAGCAAGACATCACATCAATGATCCTGTCACATCAACAAAACTATCAATATAAGAATAAAAGTTGTAGCTTAACAAGACATGTTTGTTCATAAAAAGACAGATGACAATATGTTGGTTTAAAAGATACAGGCCCAGTTTCACAGACAGAGTGTTACAGAGGAGGCTCCCATACCGCACCACCAGAGGGAACCATCAGCTGAATACTAGTCAGTTGCCATTCGGACTCCATTTCACATTTTCCCTCATACCTGGGATTGATCAATCATCCACACCTGTTCCTCATTCACACACACATATAAGCCACACACACACACGGACCTGGGGCCCGTTTCAGTAAGGAGGTTCAACCAACTCTGAGTTTAAACTTGAACTCAGAGTTGATTTACTCTGAGATGGGAAACTCAGAGTTTTCGGTTACAGAACAGCTGAATTGTGTTAGTTTACTCAACTCTAAGTAGGTTGACTCTGAGTTTAGCGCGTGCAGCACGACTATGAAAAGTCATGATCGGTGGAGCTCCGAAATTACGATTCACCATGGCAACAGCTCCCGCCAAATAGACGTCAGCGCGCATACTTCCGTCAATGCGTAACTTTAATTCTTAATAACTGTCAATAACTTAATAACTGTTATAATATCAGAGGTGAAAACTGTAAATTATTGAACTAATATTCATTTTAATGGTATCCCATGGCCACAAAAAAAGAAAAAAAAGGAAAAAGACAGAAAGAAGAAACAAGAACGTGGCAGCAGCTAAAAATGAAGTATAAAAACACAATTCAATCAAGGTAAAGCTTTAAACATGAAAGGTTCATGGGTGTGGGCTAAATGACTTTACAAACATTTGACATTAAATATCATTCAATGTCTATTTCAACGCGCTGCAGCTTTTTCCACATAGTATAACACTCTTTTCACATAATTAAATATTCTCTAATCCAACCTGTTACATTTCTTAATTAGAGTAATAAAATGAACTACTGACTTGTCGACAGCAAGAAGGCAGAGGGAGAACCTGCAGCAGCACCACTGACAGATGAAGAGGAGATGGTCAAGTATTGGAAGATTTCTAAAATCCAAAAGTAAAAAGAATAACTTTTGCTTTTGTATTAGGAAATAAAGATGACCAAAAAATTGTGAATAATTAGTTTATTTAACAGCTGTGGTGGTGGTTACGGCTAGTACTACCCCTCCATCTGGCATCCATCCATTCCATACAGTAATTAGTTTCATTTTCAGAAGGTGCGATGGTGGGGATATGCTTGTCATCAATGCATCCAACCACACTGGAAATCCTGAAGGAAATTCTGATTATTGGGTTACTTCCAGACGTCACAGAAAGATGTTATCAAGTGAACGTCATTTATCAGATTAGCCTCATTTAAACTGATTTCTACACCACTAACCTACAGTCCTGTGATACTCCTCTTTGACGGATTTGTGAGAAAAAAAAATCTCAGAATGAGTAAGAGGGATGCACACTTTCCTTAAATTCTGCATACAGCGGACTTATAATGTGCTCTGCATCTCCGAAGTTTTGAAGAAAACTACCATTTAAAATGGGACCGCTCAAATCAATATGCACATGAATACGGTGTAAAAAAATAAAATAAAATAAATAATAAGGTATTTAGTCTTGTTTCCATGAAGGGAAAAAAAAAATGTAAGTGAATTTTTTTATTTAGCAAATTATCTGGCAATGGGGTAAGACCTATTAAAAATAGCCTATTCTTGTTTCCGTTTGCATGAAGATTATTTTTCTTACCCTATGGAGAACAATTTTATATTTTAACAAGACTAAATATCTAGATCATTTTTCATCTATAGAAAATGCATCTTAACTTAAGAATTTTTTAATATTTGTACTTGAAATAAGACAAAAATACTCAGTAAGAAAAGCAATTTTGCAGCGTGAATGAATGAATGAGGTATTAAAACATCGCTTACACTTTAAAAAGGGGAGGAGATGGAAAGAAACTCTGGGTTTACCGAAGAAAACCTGCTTCCGACCAGGTTAGGTTCACAGAGTAAGTTAACCGACTCTGAGTATAAGTTACCTCTCTTTCTGAAACGGGCTTGACTTACCCTGTTTTCCCGGGTTTGACAAACCTCCCGTTTTGAAACGGAAAACCCAGAGTTTCCCTCATTTCAGGGTTAACATACTCAGAGTTTTCACTTAACCTCCTTTCTGAAACGGGCCCCTGTTGCGAAGTCTTGATTTGCCTGGCTGTCATTTCTGAGCGTTCTACCCGTGTTTACTTTCTTGTTATCTGACCTTGGACTGTTTACTCGTTATTCTGGTTGTTTGCTGCCTGCCCCGACTTGGATTGTGTTTATTGGACTGTGATTGTTTGCCTCCTGCCCTGATCTCTTGCCTGGTGTTCGACTCTGTCTCTGCCTTGTCTCTACTGATCTGCCTTGCCGGTGTCTGACCTTGTACTGCCTGACTATTCTCAATAAAACTGCAAATGGATCCAAACTTCCCTGACTCCTCGTTACAGAAGACTTCGCCAAACAGTGATCCAGCAGCGCTCATGCAACTATCAACCGAGCTATCTGCACAAGCTTCACAACTCACCTTGCACCAACACCAGTTAAATCGACTCATCACCCTGACCGAGGAGCTGGTCAAAGCACTGCAAGGACTAAGTGTATCACCGCCCGAAACTGCATCTCATCCTCCACCGGCCCGCAGTAGCTCTCCACCAGCTCAGGTATCCTCAATAAACCCCCGACTCGCTTTTCCAGAGAAATTCAATGGAGAATCCGCCAAATGCAAAGGCTTCCTACTATAATGCTCGCTTTTTGTTAACCAGCAACCCTAACTATACCCCACAGACTCAAGCCGCATTGCCTTTGTTTGTTCATTACTCACCGGGAAGGCGTTAGAGTGGGCGACCACTGTTTGGAGGATGGATGGCTCAGCTTTCCCCACCTTCGATTCGTTTCTCCAGCAATTCCGTGAGGTATTCGAGCATTCTGCCGATGGGAGGAATGCTGGTGACCAACTGCTAACTCTCTCGCAAGGAAGAAAGCCCGCTCCAGAGTATGCTCTATCTTTCCGAACTCTCGCGGCTCAAACTAATTGGGTGGAGGACACACTAAAACTCTTGTTCCGGAGAGGTTTGAATCTGGAGTTACAGTCGGAATTGGCCTGTCGAGATGAGGGGAGGAGTTTGAGTGAATTCATTGAGTTAGCCATCCAGATTGACAATCTGAGCCGTTCTCGGCGCTCCGCTCGGACCACGCCCCGTTACATGCCCGAAACCACCACCACGGCCGAACCCATGTAGTTGGGATTCACTCACATAACGTCCAAGGAACGGGAACGCCACATGCAGAATCAACTATGCCTCTATTGCGGTCAAGCTGGACATGTGAAAATCTCCTGCCCGGTCCGTCCATCGACTAGTTCTCAATCGGTGAGTGATCATGTTACGACCTCTCCATCAAGCATTAAACTTCCAGTCAAAATTATAATTCAGGACAAAGTAATCTCTACCACTGCACTGATAGATTCTGGAGCAGCAGGCAATTTTGTGTCACTAGAATTGGTTCAGCAACATAAACTGAAACTGACCCCCTGTAATTCTCCCATGGCCGTTGAGGCGCTAGGCGGCCGCCCTCTCGGAGAGAGGAGAGTTTCCCGCATCACAGAGGAAGCCAAGTTGCTGATCGGAACTCTTCACTCAGAATTCATTAAATTCTACGTCATTCACTCACCAAATCACCCTATCATCCTCGGATTACCCTGGCTGCGCACACATAATCCTCACATCTCCTGGAGAGAGGGGCAGATCCTTCAATGGGGCACTACGTGTCAAGAACGCTGTCTCTCAAAGATTCCCAAAGCCTCTACCATCCCATCTTTTCCAACCGTTCAGAACGCAACTAACACCGACCTGCCCTCCGAATACTCTGATCTCGCCGAAGCATTCAGCAAGAAGAAAGCCTCTCAACTCCCTGCTCACCGTTCAGTCGATTGTGCCATAGAGTTGATGTCCGGCACCACTCCTCCCAAAGGTAGAATTTTTCCATTAGTTCAACCTGAGTCTGAAGCTATGAGAATACATCGAAGAAGAGCTAGCTAAAGGTTTCATCAGACCATCAACCTCACCGGCCTCAGCCGGATTCTTCTTCGTTAAGAAAAAAGATGGAGGACTTCGGCCATGCATCGACTATCGTGGCCTGAATGATATCACAGTTAAGTTCCGCTATCCTTTGCCACTAGTTCCAGCCTCACTAGAGCAACTTCGTCAGGCCAAATTCTACACCAAGCTCGACCTACGTAACGCCTACAATCTGATTCGCATTCGAGAGGGGGATGAATGGAAAACAGCATTCTCTACCACTAGTGGGCACTATGAATACCGGGTTATGCCCTTCGGCCTTGCAAACAGTCCATCAGTCTTTCAGTCCTTCATGAACGACATCTTCCGCGACATGCTGGACAGATGGGTGATTGTCTATATCGACGACATACTGATCTATTCCAGCACTCGTGAAGAACACATCCACCATGTCAGGTCAGTGCTGAAACGTCTCATGCAATACCAACTCTACGCCAAAGCGGAGAAGTGTGAGTTCAATCAGACCAGCATTTCATTCCTCGGATACATTATCAGCCAGGAGGGAGTGGCAATGGACGAGAGGAAGGTAGAGGCAGTTCTCAAATGGCCAAAGCCCCAGACAGTCAAGGAACTACAACGTTTCCTAGGGTTTGCAAACTTCTACCGACGATTTATCAGAGATTTCAGCAAGATCGCTGCACCATTAACAGCCATGACAAAACGTCACTCTGCTCGACTGAGTTGGTCACCGGAGTCACACCACGTGTTCGAGGAACTAAAAACTCGATTCACTTCTGCACCCATCCTTCGACACCCTGATCCAGAGCGAGAATTCATTGTGGAAGTCAACGCTTCAAATACAGGGGTAGGCGCAATTCTGTCCCAACGTCACGGCTCACCAGCCAAAATGTACCCATGTGCATTTTTCTCCCGCAAACTCACAGCCACTGAACAGAACTACGACGTAGGCAATCGGGAGCTTCTTGCCATGAAATTAGCGCTTGAAGAGTGGCGCCATTGGCTGGAGGGAGCTACTCACCCATTCATTGTTCTCACCGATCACAAGAATCTGGAGTATCTGCGTTCAGCTAAGCGTCTAAACCCTCGACAGGCCAGGTGTGCACTATTCTTCACAAGGTTTCGATTCACTGTGACTTACCGGCCAGGCACCAAGAATACCAAAGCCAACGCTCTCTCTCGCCAAACTGAGAAGGTAAATCAGACCAATAACAACGACAATATAATCGCCGAGAAGATTCTTGTAGCACCAGTACAATGGGATATCATGACTGAAATTGAGCAACTGAATCTTCAATATCCACCACCTCCAGAGAGCCCTGCTGACCGCACGTATGTTCCTGAACCCCTTCGACCACGACTGATTACCCAAGTTCATACCTTACCCAGTTCAGGTCACCCCGGAATCAATGCCACCGCTAATCTGCTCAGGAACCGCTTCTGGTGGTCCTCACTACTCACTGACACAACCAAATTTGTACAAAATTGCACCACTTGCAACACCTCCAAATCTCCCAGGCAGCTCCCAGCCGGTCTGCTAAACCCACTTCCCACACCACGCCGACCTTGGTCCCATATAGCTATTGACTTCATCACCGATCTGCCCAATTCTCAAGGCCATACCACCATACTCACCATAGTTGACCGATTCTCCAAAGCATGCCGTCTCATCCCTCTGCCTAAACTGCCCACTTCCCTTGAAACTGCTGAATTGCTCTGCAACCATGTATTCCGCTTCTATGGCCTACCTGACGACATTGTATCCGACCGTGGTCCCCAATTCACTTCAAGGGTATGGTCCGCCTTCTTTAAACATCTTAATGTCAATATCAGCCTTACATCTGGCTACCATCCTCAATCCAACAGTCAGACAGAAAGCCTGAATCAGGAGGTCATACGGTTTCTCAGAGCATACTGTCAACAACACCAAGCTGATTGGAGCAGGTACTTATTCTGGGCAGAATATGCACAAAATTCCCTGACAAAACCCGCCACAGGAATGACCCCCTTCAAATGCGTTCTGGGCTTCCAACCTCCAATGTTCCCCTGGTCAGGAGAACCCACCGACCTACCAACCATTACCGACTGGCTGCAACACAGTGAGGAGGTCTGGGATCGGGCTCATACTCATCTCCTTCATGCCGTAAGACGACAAGTTCATCAAGCTAACCGACATCGACGCCCGAGCCCCGAATACACACCTGGTCAATGGGTATGGCTCTCAACCAGAGATCTACGTCTTCGACTCCCATGTAGAAAGCTCAGTCCCAGGTATGTGGGTCCATTCAAATTTTCTAGACAAATAACCCCAGTATCATTTCGTTTGGAATTGCCCTCTAATTATTGTATTTCTCCCACATTTCATGTATCACTTCTCAAACCCGCTGGTGGTCCGAGAGGAGAGACGGAGAAAGGAGCCCAGCCGCAGACCCCCCCTGCCTTTCTTGGTGGACGGCGAGGAGGCCTACAGAGTGCACGAGTTGCTAGACTCCAGACGCAGGGTGGCACTCTCCAGTATCTGGTTGACTGGGAGGGGTTCGGTCCGGAGGAGCGTTCCTGGGTCAACGCAGGAGATATCCTAGACCCTACACTCACTGAGGAGTTTCACAGGATGCATCCGGAGAAACCAGCCCCTCGACCTCGGGGAAGACCCCGGCATCACTTGCTTCCTCGCGTCAGGAGCCGCTTGCAGGGGGAGGGCTCTGTTACAGAGGAGGCTCCCATACCACCTCCTCCGCACCACCAGAGGGAACCATCACCTGAATACTAGTCAGTTGCCATTCGGACTCCATTTCACATTTTCCCTCATACCTGGGACTGATCAATCATCCACACCTGTTCCTCATTCACACACACACACACACACACACACGGACCTGTTGCGAAGTTTTGATTTGCCTGGCTGTCATTTCTGAGCGTTCTACCCGTGTTTACTTTCTTGTTATCTGACCTTGGACTGTTTACTCGTTATTCTGATTGTTTGCTGCCTGCCCCGACTTGGATTGTGTTTATTGGACTGTGATTGTTTGCCTCTTGCCCTGATCTCTTGCCTGGTGTTTGACTCTGTCTCTGCCTTGTCTCTACTGATCTGCCTTGCCGGTGTCTGACCTTGTACTGCCTGACTATTCTCAATAAAACTGCAAATTGAGTGCCAAAGTGCACTTCACTTTGGCACTCAACGGAGGCGGTCGCATTTTTCACTCCCCGTCCTCGCCCTTATTTTCCCTCCCTGCCTGCTCTCTTGTCTCGTCTCGTAATTCTTGAGAGACTCTCTCTGCATTGCTCTCCAAAACTGGAAAAAAATCATGGATTTGATCAACTGGTCTCTCAACGCAATTGACACCATCTTCTCGACGAGAAGCTCGGGTTCGGGGGAACCTGACTGCCCTGACGGAACGTTCGCAGCTGGCTACACGATGGACGCGTGGGAGAGATGGCGAATCGTGTGTTTGGCGGCTCTTTCCGTAGAGGACATTGAAGATATCTACCTATTCGGAACCATGATAACAGGTCTTCTGCTGATTGGATTAGGCTTTGCCCTGGGTTATCGAAGAATTCAGAAAACGGGAACAGCTGTCCAAAGCCTCACAAGGCTGCCCGTCATGTTTGAAGCAGTGGGCAGAGCGGTCAGCATTGAGACTGAGACTATTAACCGCAATATGGATTCCATCACGGAGAAGCTCACGGCTTTGCAAAGGAAAATTGACGGCCTTGGAGATCAGAACGGACAAAGAGAGTAGCCGTGGAATTGGAATGCGGTTACTCGCCCCAAGACAAAACAAATCGCAATCTTATCTTTTTCGGCTCCCCTCTACCAGCACTGGCCTTGGCCATGGCCGCTGTTGGAAAATCAACCCTGGGAAGAGCACTGCAGTGAGACGCTCTGCGTTCCTCCCCCATTCTACAGACACCTGCTGATTACACATACACACACATACACACATACTGATTACAAACTATTTACATACACACACATATATATGCATTCACTTCCCCACCCCCGATCCCTCGCCTCCGTCGCTTTGAACCGCCAGCCTGACAAGCGGGTCTGTGACTAGCGCCGCTGGGTTAGCTGCTGGACCGGATGGCTGCTTGTTGGAGCTGGATTACGTCCCCTGTTGCAGCTGGATTACGTCCCCTGTTGCAAAGTCGTGTGTCTATGGTGTATTATGTGCTTTTGTTGCTGAGGTGTTTTTCCTGTTCTCACACTGTACTCCCCAAGGAGCATAGTCTGGGGGTTATTTTTTCCTCCTCACTCTCCTCATGTTATGCTGTATTTTTCTTCAAAAATCCCTGCATTTCACTGCTGATTGTACTCTGTATGATTGTGTATGTGACAAATAAACCTACCTTGACCTTGACCTTGAAATGGATCCAAACTTCTCTGACTCCTCGTTACACAGAGCTTAGCTTAAGCCAGAACTAGGCATTTGTTAAATTTGTATATTTAAGCAGCTTTTATAAAAATGCCTTAGAAATAAACATTACTGGTATGCATCTTGAGACAAAATATAGCACTGAAATATTTTAAGATATATCAGTGCAAGTTATTTTCAGTTGAGATAGCTAAAACATGGTTTTTAGTCTGGGACTAGCCTTAGCCCTTTGTGAAACTGGGGAACAATAGTGAGGGGTCAGCCACATGACAGTGGCTGTAAACAAATCTTGATTTGACACCCAACTGAAAATCTCAGGTTTTTAGTGCCCCCATGTGGGGATATAAATCATAATGCATGATCATTATTAAGTGTTAAAATTTATTTCACTATTTGAGTGCACATGATATGCAAATACATTATTCATTTTGACTCTGAATTACAAAAATATATAAAAATATATATTTCAACCTACAATTATGCAAATACAGAGTAAGAATTTTATGTATTTTACATACAGTACCTTTTTGTCTGTATTTTTATAAATGCACACTAAACTCAAAAAGTTTGGGGTCTGTAATATAAAAAAAAAAAATCTGTTATGCTCACCATGGCTTAATTTATTTGATTAAAAGTACAGTAAAAAAAAAACAAAAAAACAGTAGTATTGTAGTATTAAAAATTAAATTAAAACTTCTATGGTAATGCTGAATTTTCAGCAGCCATTACTTCAGTCTTTAGTCACATGATAATTATAATATGCTGATTTGGTTTTCAAGAAGCGTGGCTTATTATTTTCTTATTCATTTTTTTTTTTTTGTACAATTTTTATTTTCTCTTTCAAAAAAAAAAAACACACACACTGACCCCACACTTTCAATAGTGTATATTTTTATCTTTTTCACAAGTATATTTTTATCTTTTTCACAAGAGAGTGAAAAAAAACAATCACTGTTTGTAAATTATCCTCAAAGAAGCTCTGTTTAAACCCAAAATCAATGTGACTGTACAATATATCTAATTATTGCAATTTTCACTAAGGCTCAGTTGAGAATCTTTTCTCAATGTGCACTTTTTGCTTAATGCTGTGAGCAAATGTATGTAGTGGATTCTGAGCATTCCTCTCTTAGAACAAGTAATACTGCTAGTCTGACAGGCAGTGACTCATTCAACATTAAACAGGTTAACCCGGCTACACTGCTACCTGTATCCATACATGTTTGTCACCCAGGCTCTTTATATTTATTCCTCAATAGTTTCGGTTTCATGGTGCCAGCATGAGTGCAAGTCAAGTGACACTAAACCACCATTATGATGGCATACAGTATGCACACGGCAGCAAATAAAGATTGAGGTATGCCTCCACAGAATGAATGGAAGAATGCAAAAAGGAAATCAAGAAGGCTCAGAATATATTTTTGATTCAAAGCTGAATTGCGTTGTGAATTGTGCAAAATCTGTGTCAATAGCATTAACAGAACTGCATAAATTATGACTGTGTGCAAACTGGTTTCCAATTCCACCCATTATCCAGTTTGTCACTGGATGACAGAATGGACAGTGTTGAAAGCACTTTCTAGAGAAACAGGTTACCAGTTGTCTCTGCACATTAACCCGGGATGGGAGAAAACATTTTAACATCCAAATGACTACACGCTTCAACTAATGCAGTTTGTACATACAGAAACCCTTGATGAGTGCATTGAGCATATTATATGTGTTCATTAAGAATACATAAAGGCATTTGGCTCATTTGATACTAAAATAGCATCTCAGGCTTGCTGATCAAATCCCTGCACTTGGCTCATTTGCAGTTACATCAAATTTGTAAGCAGCGGTGTCTTTTAGTAGCGGTTTGCGTCATTCGTAAGTGGTGACATCCATATCATAGAAGTCCTCGAGTTTCCACTGCAGAGTTTCAAAGGTGGGTCTGTCTGCAGGGGAGTCCTTCCAGCATTCGGACATGATGTCATACAGATATTTTGGGCAGTTAAGAGGGCATGGCATCCTGTAGCCTTTGGGCAACTGTTGTACCACCTGAAAGTTTGTCATGGCTGGAGAAAGAGTAAAAAGCAACATTAAAATCCTTCAATGCTTTGACTTGGTAAAAAATTACAGTAGCATACAGCAGTGGTTCTCAACTTGTGGGTCGAGATTCAAAAAAGTTTGTTCTGACCCTTGTACAAAATCACACAAAAAAACAGAAATAGAAAATAGAATATTAAATGTAGTTCAGTGACGAAGGGCTGCAGTTCATACTGATATTAATACATTTTATATTTTGGTTTTAAGGACCTTTATTTTTGTACAATAAACATTTTTTTTCTCTTTAGGAACCAGATTGTACATTGAACATAAACTGGCCCAACATGGTAATATATATTTCCTACTGAAACACTGAAGGGATTTTTCCTTTAAAAAAATAGCCTGTAGCCTTTAGTTTATGTCACACCATGACTTTCTACTTGCTACTGCTATTGGATTGTGCCCCTGAAGCCTAGATAAATCATTAGTATTTTGGTCTATTTTTCTGTATGAGAACGATGGGTACAATAAGTGAAATTATATATGAGAATGACGTACTTGGGTAAGGCATCTGTCCAAATGTCACAATTTCATACAGTAGGATCCCAAAAGACCAGACGTCAGATTTGATGGTGAATTTGTTCTCGTGGATGGCCTCGGGAGCAGTCCATTTCACTGGAAACTTGGTTCCTTCTTTGGCCTCATAAACATTCTCGTTTTCCATCTAAAGAAATCATGCAGTGAGAAAGTTAAAAGTACAGTTTTTGTATTTTTTTGCCAAAATCAGTGCATACAATATAGCAGTGGTTCTCAACTGGTTGACTTCAGAACATCAAGTGGTCAATCAAGATGAAATAATACAATGTACAGTATTAATAATATTACAATGAATTGAATAGACCCAACAGCATCCAAATGTATTGATATGACAAAGACTGAATAGGGAAATTGTCAATTTTGTAAATTAATAAATGTAAATAAAGATAAACTATGGACCAAATATTGAAAAGACTGACTGCATACGCAACCTTTGATGTTGTCAAGATTATTTGCTTTACTATGTGTTTAGTTTACATTTGCATTTACTGTCCGTGACACTATTGTGACAGATCTTTGACTCATTTTTGGATAGTGACCCATTTGAGATCCACTGCCTCATAGGCAAGCTGAGGGGTCAGGCCTTTTTATAAAAGTGAGAATGTTTCTTACCTGAAATACTCGTGCCAAGCCAAAGTCGGCCACCTTACACACATTGTTATCTTCCACCAGAACATTTCGTGCCGCAAGATCTCTGTGAATGTAGTTTTGCGACTCAAGGTATGCCATGCCTGCTGCCACTTGGGATCCCATTTCTATCTGATCAGACATTTGCAGAGAAGCACCTCTGTCTTCTGTATGAAAGAGAATATAATTAACACGCCAGATGTTTTGTTATCAGAATCCGAATCAGAATGAGAAAGAGCTTTGTTGCCAGGTATGTTTACACATACGAGGAAGTTGTTTTGGTGACAGAAGCTCCACAGTGCAACAGAATGACAGTGACAAGACAAGACACAGATAAAAAAATAATAATATACAAAATAGACAATGTACAAAATAGACAATTTTGAACAGGTATGTTATGGGGAAATTTGACATGTAAATAATATGTGTTAAATAAATGTATAAATAGTGTTGTGTGTTCCACGTTTTATTGTCAAGTGTTCATGAGATGGATTGCTTGGGGAAAGAAACTGTTCCTGTGTCTGGTCGTTCTGGTGCTCAGAGCTCTGTAGCGTCGACCAGATGGTAACAGTTCAAAGAGGGAGTGTGCTGGATGTGAGGGTCCAGAGGGATTTTACCAGCCCTTTTGCTCACTCTGGATGAGTACAGTTCTTGGACTGTGGGGAGGGTTTTACGGTACCAGTTTCAGAATAAGCTAACCTCAAAAACCTATGGTTTATGTGGTAAATAACCTACTAAATATTTATGCAATAAGGTGCTACATTTTTAAAAGTGATGAACGATACTGTGGGGGAATGGGATTTTGCACAACAATGGCCCTGATTATCTGTCCAAATAAGCTGCTGACACCAGGAGGAAAGGGTTCTGGGAAATGAGGCAGCTGAAGCAGTCTTTCCAGGTCCTGAGTGGTCTGCTCTTCTGTCCATTAGTATATGGGTGAAAGCCTGATAGGGCTGGGTGAATGTCCCCAACTGCCGACAGAGCTCGCTCCAGAATTGGAAACTTTTAAACCCCCGTAGGGCATTTTAAACCCAAAATATGCTGATTAAAGAATTTTCTGCCTTTTAAAAATCCTATTTATTAATAATGAATCTCACTAAAATCTTAATGATGGTATTCCAGACTTTTTCCTTGTATTGGTGTTCAAACAGTTTTTACATGAAGAATGTGTAAATCTTTCTTATTTTATTTAAAGATCATATTATTTTTTTAATATGTTGCAGCCCGCCAGAAGCTAATGCATTTTTATGATCCCTCTTATTTTGTTCTGCAAGGTGCACTGTACTGTATATTAACCTTTACTGTAATGACCACATCCGCATGATACCTGCTACTAAGTGCATTTATGACTGACTTTTAAAATGTGGCAATAAGGAAGCATAGCCTGTGTAAACAAGGCTCTCTCCATCTCTTTTTGTCTTTGTCCTGAAATCACCCCTTATACAGTGAAAGCAGTGCTTTACAGTAATTTTATCACAGGTAGTTAAGCTATTCGGAGGCTGATTTCCCAGAAAAGCCTCTGTGGTCCTACCAAAACATTGCTTGTTTGAGTGTCCCAGCCAGCCGCACACAGAAATCATTGTGTTGTTTAAGTTTTGGAAGTTATTGTCTGACCACTGACAATATATAAAAAAAACACCTATTCTAACAAACAGTGTGGCTTGTTATTTTTTATAATGGTAATAATAAATCATCATTAAATGTAATACCCATAATAATGAATAATTCTCCCATGTAGTCAATGTCACAGCAGCTGCCATCAGGGGTGCCTGCAGGATTTCTTCCAAGGGTACATTTTATTTAATGAGTTATTTTAGTTCTTCAACAAACTAAATGGAAATTAAATAATATATATATATTGCATTTATAAATATATATATATATTTATAAATATATATATATATATATATATATATATATATATATGTGTGTGTGTGTGTGTGTGTACATACACATATAGTTGTTTTTGGTGTTTGGCTTAGTGTTATGTTAGAATCATTATTATACTCTATATACCTTTTGTTCTTTTAATACTTTGAATTGTTTTTAGCTTTATTTTTTGTTTTCATTTAAATGTTAAATTTAGAAATTTTGTTGTATGCATTTGTCATTTTTATTTCTTTATATTTTTAAATGTATGCATATTAAGTACTTATAAAGATTTAGCTTTTAGTTTTGGATCAGTTTTAGTTGTTTTAATAATACAATTGATTGCTTCTATTGTCCTCATTTGTAAGTCGCTTTGGATAAAAGCGTCTGCTAAATGACTAAATGTAAATGTTAAATGTACGTTTTTTTTTTTTTTTTTTTTTTTTTAAAGTAACGTTCAAGCGGCCAGTGGCAGACAGTGAGCTGATCATAGCCTATATTTGATCAATTTAGCCTTCTCAAATCATCACGACTTGCCTAAAATAAAATCTATAGATATAAACAGTTCAAGCATATCACAATGTTAGTTTAAATGTTTAAACTATATAAATGTGCGCTATTAAGCGCATATCTAATCGTTTGTGCGGAGAGTGGAAGCCGAAGCGCACTTAGCAGGACATGGAGGTGCCAGAGCGGTCACTTGCATTTTTTGCCGTAATTTTTGCTCATAAAGGTAAGAGTAATACATCATTTGGAACTGTAAAGGGTCTACTTTTATTTGTGTGCACTCACAATATCAACAAAACTTTGTTATTTTATACAACCCCAAATCAGAAAAAGTTGGGACAGTATGGAAAACGCAAATAAAAAAAGAAAGTAGTGATTTCTAAATTTACTTTGACTTGTATTTCATTGCAGACAATATGAACACAAAATATTTCATGTTTTGTCTGGTCAACTTCATGTCATTTGTAAATATACATCCTTTCCTGTCATTCAGACCTGCAACACATTCCAAAAAAAGTTAGGACAATAAAGCATTTACCACTTTGTAATGTTGCCATTCCTTTTCACAACACTTAAAAGACGTTTAGGGACTGAAGACACCAAGTGATGAAGTGTTTCAGGTGTAATTTTGTCCCATTCTTCCTGCAAACAAGTCTTAAGGTGGGCAACAGTACGGGGTCTTCGTTGTCGCATTTTGCGCTTCAAAATGCGCCACACATTATCTATTGGAGACAGGTCGGGACTGCAGGCAGGCCAGTCAAGTACCCGTACCCTCTTCCTCCTCAGCCAGGACTTTGTAATGTGTGCAGAATGTGGTTTTGCATTGTCTTGTTGAAATATGCATGGACGTCCCTGGAAAAGATGTCTTCTTGAAGGCAGCATATTGTGCTCCAAAATCTCTATGTACTTTTCAGCATTAATGGTGCCATCACAGAAGTGCAAGTTACCTTTGCCAAAGGCACTGACACAACCCCATACCATGACAGACCCTGGCTTTTGGACTTGTTGCTGGTAACAGTCTGGATGATCCTTTTCTTCTTTGGTCCGGAGCACACGGCGTCCATTCCTCCCAAAAAATACCTGAAATACTGATTCATCTGACCACAGTACACGTTTCCACTGTGTGATGGTCCATCCCAGATGCCTCCGAGCCCAGAGAAGTCGACGGCGCTTCTGGACACTGTTAACATAGGACTTCCTTTTGGCACAGTACAGTTTTAACTGGCATTTGTGGATGTAACTACGTATTGTGGTACTTGACAAAGGTTTGCCAAAGTAGTCCTGAGCCCATGTGGTGATATCGCTTATAGATGAATGACGATTCTTGATGCAGTGCCGCCTGAGGGATCGGAGATCACGGTTGTTCAGCTTAGGCTTGCGCCCTTGTCCTTTACGCACTGAAATTCCTCCAGATTCCTTGAATCTTTTAATTATGTTATGCACTGTTGAAGGTGAAATATCCAAATCTCTTCCTATCTTTCTTTGAGGAACATTGTTTTTAAACATTTCAATAATTTTCTCACGTATTTGTTGGCAAACTGGCGATCCTCGGCCCATCTTTGCTCCTAAAGGACTAGACCTTTCTTGGATGCTGCTTTTGTACCAAATCATAATTACAATCACCTGTTGACATCAACTGTTTCAAATCACATCATTATTTAACCAATTTACCTCATTACTAGCCCTAAATTGCTCCTGTCCCAACTTTTTTTGGAATGTGTTGCAGGTCTGAATGACAGGAAAGGATGTATATTTACAAATGACATGAAGTTGACCAGACAAAACATGAAATATGTTGCGTTCATATTGTCTGCAATGAAATACAAGTCAAAGTAAATTTAGAAATCACTACTTTCTTTTTTTATTTGCGTTTTCCATACTGTCCCAACTTTTTCTGATTTGGGGTTGTAAAATAAATACGAAAACAGACAGAGGCGTCATGTCCATTCAAACTAAGGGGCACGTGCCCCCTCAGATTTTTGAGCCAAGTGGACTTTGAATGCAGCTTCCAAAAGACAAAAAATAGCCGAATCATATTTTTATATTTGATACAATCACACTGGCTTGATTAGATCGTTCAGTGCATCAAATCACCAGCAGCTAAATTCTAATGAGAGTTTGCTGGCTGGCGCTGACCCAGAGACAGACGCGTTTTTACAGTCCTGCATTATAACCAATCACACACGATTCTGTTGACCTTATGAATGCAATGGCCAATCAGAGGCGTTCAGATGAGTCACCGCTGAAACATAGTGTTTTGTTCAGGGTGCACGCTCGCTGACTAAATTCTCTGGTGAATTCTCTCATCAGAAACAACAAAGTGCAGAAGTGAGTACGATGTAAGTAAGAGATTAATTTCACAGTGCAAACAGCTTCAGTGATTATAATGGGAGTTTTTGAGACTGAAGTCTTGATAATGAAATGATAATGTTCTTTGATAATGTAAGTTTCCTTTGCTGTGTTCTGAACAATGAAAGTGATATAATTAGTAACTTACAACGTTTTATTAAATTCATGTTAAATACAAAGTCAGTCATAAAATATTTTAAGGCATGACACCCATATGTGGTACTTAAGTAAAAAGTTGGATTTTATGCATAATGGGTCATTCTACAGAAATGTCCACTTTTGGTATGGCAACATGTCTTAAAATATATTTATTTTTCTAACATTTAAACTTAGACCACATTATTAAATTACCTTTTGACTTTATGAATATACATAAATGACAGCTCTTTTTTTATCTTTTGTGCATTTATTTACCCATAAGGAAGGTGCCTCCAGTAACAGTAACACACAATGTTCATGAAAAATGCATTTTACAAAATGGCTTTTGCAAGATATCAAACCACATGTTGTCAGTCATGGTATACTCACTAAATTAAGTAGTTCAATCCATTTGTATTCTAGGCTTTTTTTTACAATTCCCTAACAATAAAGCAACTTTCAACTAAAAGCAAAGTTCAACTAAAAGCTTCATATGAAATGATAAGATAAGATAAGATTTATCATGAGATAAATAAGAACATTTCTGATAAATGAAAAGAGACAGTGGTCTTATCATGGGCCTTTCTTTATAGATCTTCAGGAAATAGGAAGAAGGAAGTCAAGTGATGTCATCAGATTTTTATTTCAAAATAAACTATTTTTGTTAAACGGCTAACCCTAACCCTAACCCTAACCCTAAACCAGTGACACAACTCCAGGGGACCATTACTTTCATTATTTTATAATATTTATTCACCATTTAGTTTTTTTTTAATGTCATTTACATCATATATTTGATAGTTATGAATACATTTTAAATGGTAGAAAAACCTGTTTTGGATCTCAAAATAAAGCACATTTTCTCTGTACATAGCTGTGGGGACGAGCAGTTTTGTGGTGCTTGGAATTCTATATAATTAATAAAAAAACAAACATTGCCACATTGATGGCTCAAGAAGGTGTAATTGTTCAAATAACAGATTGTTTCATTTTAAAATCGTAACCCTAAAGTGTTTTTCAAGTGTAATATTTCTGTAAAGGCTAGGGACAGAAAAATAGACATTTCCATAGAATGACCCTATAGAACATTAGGCTAATTTGCCCATCGCCCGTTATAGATTAACTAACATGATATATAAAGGTGAAAAATGCATTTACTTACAGTTTAATTACTGGGAATATTTCAAATAGCCTAAAAAAGGAAAAATTAAGTAAAACATAAGCCTACTGCTGTGTCAACCTTCATCCCACCTACCCACCCACCCACCTACCCACCTACCCACCTACCCACCTACCTACCTACCTACCTACCCACCTACCCACCTACCTACCTACCTACCTACCCACCTGTGCCCCCTCAAAAATAATAAGTGCATGACGCCCCTGAAAAATTAACTGAAAACGTCTTGAACTGGAGCACTTCACAATGATGAACCGAAACTCAACGAATTGAGTCACAAATATGATCAATATATCTATAGAAAGCTTTAAATTACTACTTTAAAACAAAATAATTCAAATCGAAAACAAAAACTCTTTCATTATGTAATCCATAAAGATGCATTTCTCTCTAAAGGCACGTCCAACGAGGAGATGGCAAGTCATTTTTTCATCACCTCTAAAATATAAAAATAAGGAAAAGCCTAAAACAGGCCCGATTATATTTTTCTGATTTTTATGTTGCTCTGCTCTGAATACCTTAAAATTTAAAGGATTTGCTGCAATGCAATTTTGTCTGATATGTTAATTATTTATTAGCCTATTTTTTTAATCTATGCAGCAAATGCTTTGAAAACAGCTTTAAAAATTACTTTATTGCATTCCAGATGATTTTAAAGAACTTTTCACTATAAATTACGGGTTTACGGGTAGCTTGAATGTAAAACATTGTCGTGAATTCGTTGTATTCCATTTGTAAAATAGGCTACAAATCAATTGTTGTAGTCTAACCCGATCTCATGAAAGTGCGTGTAGCACAATTTTCTGTTTCTATTCGGCGTAATGTTTATAAGCAGAAATTGACTTTGGCATGCAAAAGACTGATAAATTCATTATTAATGGCATGGCTGGTTCAGTCGACAGAAATACGGGACACACGGGCCTATAATTTACTG
This sequence comes from Schizothorax lantsangensis, assembly GCA_027422415.1. Classification (NCBI taxonomy): domain Eukaryota; kingdom Metazoa; phylum Chordata; class Actinopteri; order Cypriniformes; family Cyprinidae; genus Schizothorax; species Schizothorax lantsangensis. The sequence continues at coordinate 28,673,387 of CM049855.1, read as the reverse complement.
CTGAAATGTTTGCGGGGCAAATCTCAGGTCAGTCTGAGCGCTCATGGTACGCACAGTGCGTACAGCCGTACACCTGCAGGCGCCACTGGCTGCCATTAACTAATTATGAAAACTTTTCATTTCAACCTTTCCTTTTGGTCTGCTCCAGTTATATCGCTTTCTTGTGTTGCTTGTTTTGGATGTGTACTGTACAAGAATATGGTATACAGTTGCCCCACATAAAATAAGTATTTTAATGTAAATTCTGTTAATCTAAATGAACAATCGTGATTACAATATCAAAGGAAATACCTGACATAATAGTGTTTGAGACTTGCGGGTGTGTCTTACTTTGCAGATATTCTTGAAGGCTCCCATGGCTCATGATCTCTGTGATAATGTAGATGGGCTCTTCTGTAGTGCAGACAGCATAGAGCTGGATCAGTTTGGGGTGACGGAGTTTCTTCATGATCTGAGCTTCTCGCAGGAAGTCTTTTGGATCCATAGTTCCTATCACACATACAACAGATGTACAGTATAGCATGCCATGTGCATGTAGGTTTGGAGTTGTATATGTGTGTATCCATCTTGTCTCTGTTTGTGTGTGTACCTGGTTTGAGTGTTTTGACAGCGACGGCTGTGCTGTCATTCCATATGCCTTCATAGACCTCGCCAAACTGCCCTGCTCCCAACTTCTTCAAGAGTTTTAGAGAGGAACGTGGGATCTCCCACTGATCCACAGTGTTGTAAGATAGACCATGTGTCTCTGGAGCCATTGTCTAAATCCCACATACACAAAAAAGCAAGGAAATATGCATTGGATTGAATATTTGATAATATCTTGTACAATTCTGTGGAATGCTATTTTAATCGATCAGTTGCTGTGTTCTGCAGTCAAAGATTTTTGTATAATTTCAACATTGTCTCACATTCTTTGAATATCTTATTTATTTAGGTATAAAGTGAGACAAAGTACAGTCAGAAAATTATTGTTGTGTAATAAACCCTTCAATGTTTTTTTTTTATTATTATTCAGAAAATGGATTGATGTAATAGTAAATGTTACACACCTTTTTGCAGGGTTCTGCCAAACGAACACAGAGGCCATCCTCTATTCTGGAGTAGTGCTCCACTAGTTCTTTCAATGTGAAAAAACTAAGAATCCTTGACACGAAGTAGCTACCATTATCCTGCCTTCTGATCTTATAATGCTTCACTTTTCCGTTGTCCAGCACTGCAATACAGACAGACAGCACATCAACGACCTCAATCATAACGAAAGATGGGCTAATAAGTAAAAAAACAGCCCTTTTCCACCATTGAGCAGTAACAGTACTACTAGCATTTCCATTAGAATGTGGTTTGGCTTGGTATGGTACGATTGCAAACCATGCACAGATATCTCATCAAGTTTAACAAGTTGTATTTTATACACAATATTGGCTGTTTTTGTTCTATTTCGCCAACGAAAATTCCAATCAAAGCCACAACAAAACTGTTGAGCATCTCTGAGCAACACCGGTGATGCTTTTTTTCTGAATGAAGTTTATGAACAAATCGATAATTCAATGATCCATTCATAAAAACAGTCACTTCGTTCCTGAATTAATCAGCCCTTTGAATGAATCGGAGGAATGAACGGTCAAATGATTCACTCACTCACTCAAGTGTTGCTAGTTTTAGCTTCATATTTAGTCATTTTTATCAGTTTTTAAAGTATTCATTTTGTACAATGTTAGAAAAAATTACCTATATAAAGGTAAAAATACCCCTGGAAATCAATTTAAGGTGGAAAATATTGACCTTAATGAAACATTCATTTTTGTTACAGCTGTAAACAAACCATTGCACAGATTCAGAATATAAAGAATATGAAAAGCTTTGGGGGTCAGGCTGTCCACAACAAGCCTAATCCAATAAAGGTACCAGCACAAAATCATATTCAACAAAATACTGTCTCATTACCATTATTGACAAAATCCCAGAAAATATTGAGAATTCATTGTCAATATAGCACACTCCTAATAGTGGAAAGGTAAATGTTCAGCACTTTTGGACTTGGACAATACCTTTATTGTATAACCACAGTAGATCAGTACTAAACCACATAGGCCAAAATACCAGTAGTTCTCAAACTTTTTTAGATGGTGAACAACTTAAAAAAGTCAAATCAAGTACCTTAAAACAATTGCCTACTGTTGTAGCCTGCGTCCCAATGTGCACACTATCCATCCTAAATTCTATGTGATATTAGTAATTTTCAATACTATTTAAGGCAGATAGGGTGGATAGTATGCACATTGGGACGCAGGGTTAGTCTACTTCTTTGAAATGGTCTCTTTTACTGCCACTTCCTGAGATTGACCCACAGCATAAGATTTTTAATTCATCCTTTACAAACATTTTTCGGAGAACAAACAAACTCCCTCATATGGAGAAATAGTGCCAATATTTCATTGCTGGATTGAGGAATTAGGCTGAGTCTGTTTTTTTATGTAGTGACTGATCTGTGATAAGGGAGTGTCACTGAAAGCTCAGGGCACAGTCTAGTGCAGGGGTGGTGAGCGTCGGTCCTGGAGAGCCACGGCCCTGCAGAGTTTTACTTCAACCCTAATCAAACCCACCTGAACAAGCTAATCAAGGTCTGAAGGGTTACTAGGAAGCTACATGCAGGTGAGTTTTAATTAGGGTTGGAGCTGAACTCTGCAGGGCTGCGGCTCTCCAGGAATGGAGTTCGCCACACCTCTAGAGCTGGTGAGTAATCAACTACTCTCAGTCACATGCTTGCTGACGACATTTGCTGTCGCTGTAACCAGGCACCTTGGCCAGAGTCCTCATCAAGAGTTTAACCCTTGTGATCTTCAAATGTCAATCATGACTCTAAGACTCTGGAATGAGGAAACATATATTTATCTTTCTTGTTACTAATCAGGAAGCAGATGCACTGGCCTAGTTAAAAAGACACACACATTTCAAATTCTTTAACTTCAGTTGTGCTTTTGACAACAGCTAAATGTAACGTCACTTCTGCATTTTAGCATAAACAAATGTAAATCATTGACTGAAGAAACTCTCATATTGGTTAGATGGGCTGAAAATAATGATAAACAATTGATAATGAGTCCTTACATAGCCAGAAAACATTTATGCTTTAGCTCTGGTCTTTAAATCATGTAAGACTTTAAAAAGATATGCTGATACATGTGAAGCTGTGGGACGTAACAGATCATGTGACCATAGCCAACAAGTTCTGCAGGTTTGAGTCCTGAGAAACACAAAATATGTTGTATATACTGTCACTGCATAGTAGATAAAGACACCAATCTTTCAAGTCACTACTTGTGACGTAAGCCAAATGATGTCAAACTTTGATAAAAAAAATCTCCTGATCTGAGAGCAATAAGACCTTTTTATAGATTTTTTTTCTTTGCTTTATTTGACGTCAGATGTACCTGAGAGTGAGAGCTCCCCTGCCTGGCTTTCACAGTTCCTGATTAGAAAAGCTCCATTCTTGTTCTCTTGAGACATCAGCATCTTCTCGGCCTCCAAGCGCTTTGTTTCTGGAAAATACCATCTGCAGTAGAAGAGTATCATAATGTTATGTGATCTAAAAATCAACCAGCGGTCACACACTGAATTTTAATAAAGAAAAACTAATAAAATATTAATAAAATACAACAAATTAATAAAATACAACAAACCAAAATCATGGATCATTTAGAAATAATGAGAAAAGAGTTATTCATTTTTAAACACTTTTTTTGACATCGAGGACTGTGTCAAAGCATCACTTGCTAATATGGCTAATGCAATACTAAAACTAATGCAATATTTAGCCAATTATTTGTTTCATAAGTCACTGTTCTGCTGTTGTTTAAAGCATTTACAAAGTTGTCACTTTTCCTATTTATCATATGTCATGTTAAGAATTTTGCATATTGTTGGGCCAATTCATGATAATGTTAATACATTTCAGTGTTTGTTTGTTTTTGTTTGTTTTCAACCAGGTTAATCTAGGGTCCAGAAGCCTGTACCATGAAGCCGGATTAGCTGGCTAGCCAGGTAAGTTTCAGTTTAGTTTGCACCCGTCCTGGGTTTTAGGTACCATGAAAGTGGCTTGGCTTTTAGCTGCGTTCATTGCCATAGTAACTTACACTGCACAGCTAACCTGCTCCGGGACAGGTTATGTTCTGAGTTAGAGATTTCAAACTGAAATTGGACCAATCAGATGTGAGCAAAGTGACACATGTCTGACACAAAAAAGTCACTCCCCCAGTCTCTCTTCCTACAAATGAAAGGTCACTATGAAGTACCTTAAAATATATATATATATATATATACAACAAAATTGTCTGACTTTAATGATAATTACAATTTACATATGATTTATATAATTATAATATGATTTATATTATTATTACTCCATTACACACAAGCAATTTTAGTTTAACCACTCTTATAAAGCATTCATATTAAATGAATATTAATATATACAGATCATATATAATATAAATAAGCTGTAGAATCAATAGATAACGCTTTAAAAATGGCTACATGTGACCTTACATGTTTGAGTCTCTATCACTATATATTATCAACTATATAAACTAACTTCACAAGTTTCACTTGTTACTGCACTGATAGAGCAAGATAATTTCCTTTATTTGTCCTCTTTCCTGGACAAGTACTTCAGTGGAAATGTGTTTAAATTCCTCATATTCTTTAATCTCTTAACCTTTAACAAAAGAGTTTTGAATCTCGCTGGCTCTCTCGCGAGAAGTGAATCACACTTGCTCTGTGTTGTGATTGGCTGTTCGCCGCTGATGTCACACATTCATGTGCACGCGCTCCATTAACTCAGGATCAAGCCTGAGTTGACAGAGAAAGTTGATGATCAGCTTCATGGTACCAACAAAGCCAGATTGGAGTGGTTTGGTTTTGTCAACTCAAAACTTATCCTATAACTCTGAATTTGTTCATCTACCATCATGGTACAGGCCCCAGGTCTGGATAACAATTGAGAATGTTCAAATAAAGACTATGAAATTCTTATATAATAAACTAACCTTTGCCTGACTCAGTGTTTATGATTGTTGTAACATACACAAAGCTTATGCAGATGCCTTGTGTCCAATAGGTTGTGTCTAAATCTTCCACAGAGATAATACATGTAGGCTACAGCTGAAGATCTGCAGACACATGATGCTGTCATACATCAGCAATACAATGAACTATAATCAAGTCTTGTCAAATGGCTACATTTGACTACAAATGATGTCAAATTGCTACAAAACATTCACACTCAAGCACATTATGTTGTTGGTGACAGACCTGGAAAAACTGGAAAGTTATCTCTAGCAAAGTCCATTAGTCATAAACTATTTAGCATGCCAAAGTGCATACTAAGCATAGAGGTTTTATCACACTACGTGACATATTTAAAATAAAATGTCATATTAAAATGAAAATATTTTTTTGAAGAATTATTAATTTATATGTTTGCACTATGCACTTTTTATTGATTTATGACACCTACAGTGCACAAAGCCTAGGAATCATTAACAGGCTCAACATTCTAGTACTTCCTGGTTGACCACTGAACATTAACCAGCTTCCCTTAAGAAACAACAGAATGCAGAAACAGAATCTGTTGCCAGCTGCTGCCAGGAATCCTCATAATATCCCTCTTGCTGAAGGCAGAGGCTCACAATTAGGCTCTATGCGCGAAATACAATACATTGCTATACATTACAATATGGGTTATACAATTTCATTCAGTGACAGTTACTGTGCTGGTGGTAGGCTTACATATTTAAAAATATATATGATTAATATTGTCTTATGTGTTGACTATCTGAGAACACGAGCTCTGGTAAATAGTTTAAACAGTAAAAATCATTTTTAAGCTTAGGTGTGTTGAGAAAAAAGGATGCTGGAAGGCAGGAGATCATTCTGACCTCAACTAATTTGGGGAAATCCCTCCTACCAAACCACACAAATGATCCCCTGTTTCCAATTAATCCCATCTTTAAACATTAATTGCATAGCCTACCATCACTTGTACTGATAGGCTATACATATGAAATTACTTTTTTCAGGGTTTTCTTTGCTTACAGATAAAGTGCCACAAACTTACGGTTCAGCATCGAGGCTTTCTACGGGTGCAACATAATTAGCAGGAATGTAGCCCTCTTTGTTCGCTGAAATGCCGGTGATTCCTCTCGCGTACCACCAGTCTTCCTCTTTCCTCAGTGGCTCCAGTTTATCCCCTGCGTTAAAACTCAAATCATGCTCCGTGCGCGCCGTGTAGTCGTACAGCGCAATGTAAACGTAGCCGGGTTTCTCCGGAGGTGTCGGAGGTAACTCCCTGCTTGACTGCTTTGTAAATTCATTAGTTAACACTACAATATTCCGTTTCTCGGTGTTAGGTGGGGTGCTGTTCGCCGGGTCTCTGAAACACGGGAAAGTACTTTGACAGCACAGTATAAACCTCTCTCTGAAGTCTCCCATCGTGAAGTTGTTCACCTGTCCCGTATGTGTATATCAAGTTAAATTGAAGCAGTATATCGCATTTCAGTGTTCCATAGGGTTTATTTCATTCCAGTAAATTTTGCGTGAACCCGAGACGAAGCGTGTCGTCCATTCTGTGAGCTTGTGAAAACCCCTGGACCGGTGACACGAGATAGCACGGTCCTGTCGACAGTAAAGAAGGCGATTTATTGTTTGCAGTCAAAAATCTGTTCGCATTTCCTGGTCACATTCCCCTGACAAAGTTCAACATCATTCTGCGCTCCTCGGTACTGTTAAAGCAGATGACAGGACCGAAAAAAATGATCTTAAGTTTTAAGTAAAAAACAAACAAAAACTTATCTTAAATTAAGTAAAAAAAAACTAAAAAAAACTAAAAAAAAAACTCATCTTAAGTTTTAAGTAAGAACAAAAAAAAATCTTATCTTAAGTTTTAAGTAAAAAATCTTATCTTAAGTTTTAAGTTAAAAAAAAACTCAAAAAACAATTATCTTAAGTTTTAAGTAAAAAACAAACAAACTTCTTAAATTAAGTAAAAAATTAAAAAAAAAAAAAAAAAAAAACTTATCTTAAGTTTTAAGTAAAAACATTTTTTTAAAAAAATCTTATCTTAAATTTTAAGTAAAAAAACAACAACAAAAAAACAATGATCTTAAGTCTTAAGTAAAAAACAAACACAATCTTATCTTAAGTTTGAAGTAAATCCATGAGAATGCTGAATGTTTTAACAGAAATCGCCCTGCATGAACAGATACTGGATTCTGAGACAGGTTGTTTCTTCAATACGCCCTCAGGCCAGGACTCTCTCTAATGCTGGCCACATATTACGCAATGATTAATTCAGTTTACATTCAAGCTAAGCTCAACGAAAACACGAAAAATAACTCATTTGAATCAAATGTCAAAAGCAGACTCTTTCAACACACCCGCTACACCACAACTTAATTGTAAAAAACTGTAGGTTACTATGGGTACTATGCCTTTATTACTCAGAAAACCCCAATTAAGGCACACTGATTTGTTTCAGTACCATTACCACTGAGGTGCGGCAATCTTAATAGAATTTTCATTCTTTCCCCGAATATTTATGCAGTTTTTGTCCTCTTTAGTTTCATTCATTCTTTATACAAAATCAACTTAAATGCGGTTAAATTGTTAAAAGAACATCAAAGAAGTTGACTCCATAAATTGATGTAGCTTCCCTAAAATAGTTTTGTTTAAAGGCAGCATTATGGTGTATATTGCTCCCCTCTAGGCTAGCTAGTGGAACATCATATAATTCATCTAACTGTTTTATACCAGCTTGTTTGTTTTACAAGAAATCACTGTTATTATGTGTTACATAAGTAAAATAAATGGGCTTTTTATTTATATGACTTCATATTAGATCATTAATCCACACTTGATGCAGCAATATTAAAACGCAATAAATGTATTAATGCGGTTAATATGATCACTCTTAAGATGAGATAATATCTTGCAAATGGGAATGATCCCATGATGGGAACCCCTAAAGGGTTCTATATAGAACCTTTTTCCTGGCTACAAAGAACCATGAGCAAATTTGACGGGTTCTTTTGATTGAACCCTTAAAAAGGGTTCTATATGGAACCTTTTAGGGGTTCCGTATATGAAGCGCCTGAAAGAACCTTTTAAGGTTCTAGAACTTTTTCTTCTAAGAGCGTATTGTGACACTTCACTTGTGACCACTGTCAAATGTGTAGCTGTTTGCTGCATTTGTGGCTCACCAGTGCCCTCTGATGGGACTGCTGTCTGAATCTTCTGTGTTTGTCATTGATCCTGGACCTTTCATTTGCTATTTCCATCAAGGGCTTATTTAAAAGTTCAGCTACCAGCCCACTATGTATTGACCTCACAGTTTCTTAAACTTTCGGTCACTCATAATTGCAGTACTTTCACAGTTGTCTCAGTTTTGTCACATGGTCTATGATATCTTTACACCACTGACACATTCTGAAGTTGAGCTTGAACCTCAGTACTGTTTTATTATTATTTTTCCCCACTCTTGTCTTCACTTGAGACACACAACAGACGTCTCATTAAACAATAGTTGCTTTAAGCCCACTGAGTAGAACCTTTCTTTTGCCTGTTTTGGATGTCATAAGCCAGAAATTGAGATAAAAATAATAAATAATGGATCATTATTGTTATCATTGTGCTTAACAAATTAAGGTAACACTTTAAAATAACTTTATTAATAAATCATTATCAAACATTATATAATGGTTAACTGATCATTTAGTATATATTCACATAGCTAGAAATATGAGATAATGTACTTGTAAATGTTTACTAATGACCTTAAACATCACCTAATGATTAAAAGATCATTATCATCTTCTTTTGGCTTCTCCCGATTAGGGGTCACCACAGCGAATCATCCATAATGTAAAATTAAATGTTTAAAAATGTCATTAACCTTTCAGTTCATATGATCATGCACTTTAACAAATCTTAAAATTATTTTGACACATGGTTTACAGTGATTAAAAACGTCATTAATAAATCATTGACGAACATTATATAATGCCTAAGGGATCGTTAAATGTCATTTAACTTTCAATTTATGATCATGCACTTTCAAAAAAAAACATGTAACCATGCATTAGCCTATAGACTACAATGACTGAAATCTTATTTGTAAATGTAGCCTACTTTTGAATGCTTACAAATGCCATTTCATTTCGGTTCATATCTACTCTTTACAAATGTTGTGAAAATTGCCTTATTCAGCACTTCACAAACTATTTATGTTAACATATTCATTAATTCATAATCACATTCTGTAAAGGTCTTGTTTATTCAAAAAATTACAATTTTGGAATTTTAGTTCAGCCTATGATAAAATAAAGAAGGCGCGCACACAGACTCACACACTTTGTTTTTGTAATCAATGACTGCAAAACTTTATTCATGAGAATAATGATTTATTTTGCAGCTTCACAGAGGCATGACAACGTTCAATAATTAATAGTGACGTGTGCCAGTCCGTTTTGATCGCGTTATTACGGTAACAGCACCCGGAAATGCGCGAATATTCAGATATTCTTACATTCGTACAAGTATGATACATAAATCCGCGTTGCTCGTATGCAGTGTTACAGTATAACTGGCATCGTAGTATTTCCGCGTTGAATGCCGAAACGCGTTCTGAGGATGACTGCGCTTTCACTGTAACGTCTCCGTAGAAACACGGATCGTAGTCTTTTGTGACATTGTTGTCGCCGCCGCTGTCCCACGTGCTGCAGAAGAGACGAATACACTGCAGAATCCCGCCACCGAGCGAGCTGCATCGACAGCTGTCACTGCAAGATACTACGATCCTGTAGTCTTTACAGTTCACATCTCTCATTCCTTCCAAAGGCTATACAATGAGCTTCTCGCTGTCGGAGTGTGATGTAATTGGCTTTGATTTGGACCACACGCTCTGTCGATACAATTTGAAGGAGACCTCCAGGGTGAGTCGCACTGGCATCATGCATATCATGACACAACCGACCTCAAACGCATAATAGGGCTTGCACTGCGCGAACACTTGCACGATGGTTATGATAAATCAGAGATGCATGATTTGTTCTGTCTGCTTTACATTACTGGACCGGAAGCGAAACAGTGTTGATGCGCTAATCTAAGAGATCGATCTATTCTGCAGGCCTCGTGAGAACACATTGTGTCTCCTCTTTATCTGTCATTCCAGGAGGGATGTTCATGCAAACACCGCTTGCGTTGATTTCATCTGGCGTGTAGTTTATGGGCAGCTAGATAAAGCCTAACTGTATTTGCTCGAGATGAAGCTTCATTTATGGTTAGGCCTGACATCTTCATGTCACTGTACCTACTGTACTTACATTTATTTCTTCTTCTGACTGTGTGCAGCTGATCTATGAGAGTTTTGCACGCTATCTGGTGGAACACAAGGGCTATGATAAAGATCTGCTTCATTTAACACCTGCCACTTGGGATTTCTGGTGAGTTTTAATAACAGTTGTATTAGTAAAATAATTGAGAAGACCTGCATGGAACCAGATTCATCATATTCAAAACAAACCGATGCATATGTTCATGCTAAAAGACTTTGGTATCAGTTAATCGTTCTTTAATAAATATTTTAAGAATTTTACAGTATTAAATAACTATTTACAGCATAATTCAGGTTCATAACTTCATATATTTATTTCATTTTTACTGTTAACATATATAAATTAAAATCAATAGAACAAAGATACAAATTAAATAAAGTTTAAAGTTTTAAAATGAAATAAAAGATTTCAATAATAGGTTTATTTAACATTTAGTAAGAAATGCTACCGAAATGGAATCAATGTATTAATGTGAATCAAATGTAAAAATAAAACTCTGCATAGTTTTCACTGTGTTATTTAAATATAAATTAAATCTTATTAGAGGTAGATACAAAAGTTATTCAGTCAAGAGCAGTGAATAATTTTCACTTTATTTTGCTGTTTAATTAACATTAAAATACACAGGCAGCAGCATGTTTATTAGGCTCCACATAGGATATTGAGTGCATCATGCACATGATGATATATTGGAAACAATAGAGCAAAATCTCTAACGATAGGCACTTTAGACACCATATTGCCAGCCCTATTTATGAACAAACTGAATCTTGTTTCAAGCAGGTATTCTTGTCATTAATACAGATTATGAAAATAAATAAATTATTCTTAACAAAGAAATAAGTTGTTGTCCTAGTATGAGCTTGTTTATCTCTCTAGTACACAAACACAGTTGCTTGTTGTCATGTGACCAGTTTTAAAGGTCTTGTGGTGGACCTTGAGGACGGCAACCTGGTTAAGTTGGCAGAGGACGGTACTGTCTTGCGGTAAGTCAATTCAGCATGACTTGTGTGTGTGTGTGTGTGTGTGTGTGTTTGTGTGTGAGAATGATTACTGAGCAGTACATTTTATAGCTCCTTTTTCTGGAAAAAGATTAATTGTACATAAAGAAATATATACACTTCTCTTATCCTGTTATATTTACTTGTTAATCTGTTTAAAACATATTTATTTGTAGAGCAACTCATGGCACTAAAAACCTTAGTACTGACGACATCATAAAGCATTATGGTCCAAAAAGAGAATGGAAGCATTTTAATAGCCTCGATACCTCGTACACACGATCTGGTAAGGATGTGTTTTTAAAGATACTTCCTTTTTATAATTTCCAATGTCAGTATAACACTCATAAGTTTATTAAATCTTGTGATTCATTTTGTGTGATGTGGTATTTATTTAGGGTTTAGTATTTGTATTATCCTTATATTATCAAATAACTGTCCTTGCTTCAATATGTGATTTAGTGCACTCATTTGTTGCAGCAAAATACTATTTTTTTGACAACTATTTTGACCTCCCTGGTGCTCTTCTCTGTGCCAGAGTGGTGGACATGTTGAATAAGGTAAAAATAAATCAGTGCTTTTCAAAAATTCTATATTTCTATTGTAGATCAGAAGTAGCATTTGTTAATTAGCCATAGAGTGAATGTTTACCTAACACAACGTATATTGTAATTTGTTAATGTTTTTATTTATATTTTTTTACCCCTTAGCGAGGAGCTGAAATCACATCTGACGTTTGGAAAGACATTGTTGCTGCCATTGACCACAACTACAACACATCTGCATTTCGGGGTATGTAGAAATAACCCTCTTATATCTCTCTTATACACTCTTTATGATCAGCATTTCAAAGTGTAATTTAATTCTGATATTATATAATGTCTGTAAAAATCGAATGTGTGTATATCAAACAGCAGTGGTTCCCAACCTTTTTTTCATGGGCCCCCCCACGTACACATATGGTAATCCCCCCCCCATATATTATATATATATATATATATATATATATATATATATATATATATATGCAATGCAATAATATTATTTTTTTGTCTCTTAGAAATGCACATTTGACATTGAGTTGACAGTAGTAGTTTGAGTTAGGATGCAGATGTAAATTTATGTTCATTATCAAAATCAGTAACATCTGTAAAAATTGCAACAACCTCCTTTTTTTATATGGTGAAATTTAATTTTTCTGACTGTTTTGAGTTTTATTCAAATTAACCATTGTTCTTCCATAGTAGCATACATTTACATCATGATAACCAGAGTTAAAACCACACATATAGCACATCAATACTGTGCTAAAAATGCAACTATATGGTTTCTAGGTAGCCTATTTATATGTAAAACAGTAGTCTAAATACATTTATTATAAATGCACAAACGCTAGCCTATAGCTTAATCACAAATATACAGTAATTACATTCCATTACTCCTTTAATACATTTAATGCACGTCTACATTAATATAATAAATTTGATATAAATACCCCACATTTCTGCCACAATACCATGGTGCAGTTAATGTTACTACAGTAAATCCATGGTAAACGATGGTGATTTGTAGATTGAAAAGCCTCCTGACTGTATCGTTGCACACAGTGTTTTTCTGCTGTTTGTCAGCGCTGTTTTATCTGGATTTAAACTAGATTATATAATTTGACTGATATTGACTGATACTAGTTTATACCAGTCATTTGTGTTCTTCGCTGAATTCAAGCGCTTCTCACTGGATTTCACAGCGCTGTTTAGTGGTTGCGTGATCGGTGAGTAAACACATCTGCTCTAGTCAGCTCGCTCTGTGCCGCTGTTTGAACCGAGCGGATATGGTCTTTGTGGCGTGGTTCAAATGAGTAGCACTGTTTTGTTCCGCTTTTGCCGCATAAACATTAATTTGAATATTTATCGAACTTGTTTTATTGAGGAAAATTATATCACTATAATTATATACCTCAAAGTATATCTGCTCCCGCGCGCCCCCAGGTTGGGAAACACTGTCAAACAGAACACAGTCTTTGACCCATCTACATAACATTTTGAATGTTTATCATTAGTTAGCCTAAGATTTATTTTTACAGAGTTTGAAGTCAGGGTAAGATATGTTTCAGGATGGAAACGTAAAGGTGTTTGTACTGAGGACTTCCCTTTGTAAAGCATTAACCTTTTACCACAGTCATAAACAAACAGCAGCACTGGCACTAAAACTTTATTTGTGTTGGTTATTATAATGCACACCTTGTGAGATATTACAGAGTTAAATGAATAAACAAAACAGAACAAACAATTATTATTCACTTTGGAATCCATTTATTTCAAAACCTGGCTCACTTAATGTCTCTTAAAGAGACTTGTTGTGTCATACTAAACACAGGAACCTTTTGTTAAAATGTGAGCACAGAAAAAAGGCAAATACATAGCACCATTTTAATACATAACCATCAGTTCAGGCTTTAGGCAAATGCAGCAGGTCCATTGTCTTAATTTATTGGATCATTTTTATTGGTGTTCCATAATAATTGAGATTATCAAAAAAATGGTCTTTATGTAAATCAACAAGCTACAGACATGTTTTCTAAATTAGTCATCATTTTCCATTCTGCATGACTCTTGGGGCAATGAGAAAATGAGTATAAAGGCAGACAATTTTTGAAATACAAAGATTGAGGTTTTCTTGAGTGTGTTTATCACGTTGAGGCAATCAAGAAGCCAGAGAAAGAACAGTGAACATTATCATCAGCATAAATGCCATTGGACTGGTCATTTGGAACCTGGATGTACACTGTGTCATGGGTATCCAGCATGAGGACAGTACTGCCAGACATCTGGTCAAGGAAACCTTTGTTGTATTCATCATAAGAGAACAGGACTGGATCTCTGTTTTTGTAAAGTGCTACCAATGCATTTGCTCCATTGACATGCATATGGAAAGAAAAGTAGTAAAGTCCTGGAACCTGACAGGTGAATATGCCAGTGCTGGGATCATAGTGGTTCTCTCCATTGTAAACAACCTGGTTGAATTCAATTGGTGTTCCAGCATTAGGATAAGCTGTGGTAAGAAGAGCTGTGAATGCTGACATGGGTGCCTTCATCAGCTCGTGACTAACAGGCATTACCATCTCATGGGATTTAATTGGCATGCTTTTCTCGTGGTGATAAACAATCTCGCCTGGGGGTCCAGGTGGCCCAGGAGGTCCATGTGGACCTGGGAGACCATCATGACCTCTGGAACCAGGAATACCAGGAGGACCCTGAGGTCCAGAAATTCCCTTGGCTGTGAACCCTGCTGGGCCAGGGGGGCCTGGAAGTCCTGGATTACCCTTAAGCCCTGATGGACCAGAAGGTCCTACTGGGCCTGTTGGTCCTCTTGCTCCAGGGATACCATTTTCACCTCTTGCACCTTGTGGCCCTTGATGTCCTGGATGTCCCTTTTCTCCTGATGGCCCCTTGCTACCTGGGATACCTGGTGCACCGGTAAATCCTGATTCTCCTTTGGAACCCTGATGCCCCATATGACCCATTGGACCTGGTGGACCTGCTGCACCTGGAACACCAGGTTTTCCTGAGAATCCCTGTGCACCCTGCTCACCCTTTGCACCCCTTGAGCCTGGTGCTCCAACCATACCAATGTCACCTTTAGCTCCCTGTGGACCTGCTTCTCCCTGGAATCCCCTAGAACCCTGAGGACCAGGTGGACCTATTGGGCCAATGGCACCTGACTGACCTGTGTGACCCATTGGCCCTGCTTCTCCCTTTTGGCCTGTTGTACCTGAGGTTCCGGGCACTCCCCTTTCTCCTGGAAGTCCAGATGATCCAGGTTTGCCAGTACCTGGCAGACCTGGAGCGCCTGGCTGCCCTGCTGGTCCTTGAGGACCTTTTTGTCCCATTTGCCCAGGAAAACCTGAAGCGCCATTCTGGCCTGGTTTTCCTGGTGCTCCTACTCCAGGTGCCCCCGTATGACCCTTGGGGCCTGGTATGCCCATAGGACCTGGTGACCCATCCCTACCTGGCATTCCTGGCTTTCCAGGGTCTCCAGGAAATCCACTTGGTCCAGGTTTTCCAACTCCAGGCTGACCTGGCTGACCAGAAGGCCCCTGAGGACCCATTGAACCTGGGCCACCAGGTGCTCCTGGAATACCATGGCCAGGTTCTCCTTTCTGGCCTGGCTGTCCAGGAATTCCAGAATGACCCTTAAGGCCAGGTTCTCCACGTGGGCCCATTGCTCCTGGAAGACCGTGTGGTCCAGGCTTTCCAGAAGAAGAAATGCCAACAGGTCCAGGGCTTCCAGGTGATCCTGGTGCTCCTCTTGAACCTTGAGGTCCTACAGGCCCTGTATGTCCCTTCTCGCCAGGATATCCAGGTGTGCCTGGTTTTCCAGGTGAACCTGGGCTTCCAGGTTTACCAGGTGAGGAGTAGCCTGCTGGACCTGGTGATCCAGGTGGACCAACCGGACCGGAGTGTCCAATGCCGCTCTTTCCAGGCATTCCTGGTGGGCCAGGTGGGCCGGGGGCACCAGGTTCACCTGGGGAACCTGGAATACCAGATTCACCAGCAACAGCTAAAAATAAGATACAAATATAATATAATTTAGATGCAACCTTACATCACTTAATTTAAGATAAAATAAAAAAATCTTGAATTGCTTGTGAGACTTTCCATAACATACACTTTTGGCTCAATAACATGGTGATGACTTTTTAAATCTCAGAAATTTTACAAGCTAAATTTTAATGCTTGATGTTCTTAAGATTTTTTTCAGATTTTTTCATCTCACTGATGATTTAGTCACATATGTAGACTATGTAGACTAAAAGAAATGCTAGAATACAGAAATATATTAAAGTTTATTTTAAAGAGATCTAATGTGTGTGTGTGTGTGTGTGTGTGTGTGTGTGTGTGTGTGTGTGTGTGTGTGTGTGTGTGTGTGTGTGTGTGTGTGTGTGTGTTTGTACGGGTTTGACTACTTGTGAAGTCCAAAATGTCTTCAAGATTTAAAAATACTCCCTCTAATATAATGAAACCTGTTGAACACAGACTACTAAGCTGCACTCACTAGTTAAAAAGACTTATACTTCAGCCAAATCATGTTACTATTTAAATATCTAGTGTTTTGCACAATTTCTGTTAGTGTTGTCTTTTAGGGCAGGGGTCAAGTTAGGCAATAGAAAATGTCATTACCCTGACATAAAAACAGTGGAAGTCTAAGAGATTATATTAGTCTTCTCTAATATAGTAAACAAATGCATGTTATAATGTTTGTAATTTGTGATACCCTTTGGTTAGAGAAGTGATAAGAGACATTCTAAACTGCAAGTGACACTATGGTCAGCATCTGCTTGTATTTACATTACATTAACATTAACATTAACTTTTAAACATGTGATATGTACGTCTATTATGATGATTATCATGATATAAAATCACCTAGGCATCACCTTGGCATAAGATATGCTGTTTAATAAATTTGATGTACTCGTAGGTACTGCACAGTTGGGTTGGATTGTTTGACCACCACAGAAAACACAGGGAACAGCCCTTTTTTTCAATTTGAAAGAGTGCTCATCCAGAAACTAATGGTATAATTTAATACCACAATGGCTTATTTTGGGCATGCCTGTTGTATAATATGGTTACATCTGTTTTGGAGATTTAACGATTTTCTAAAGTAGTAGATTGCATATGCTGTGGTGTATACCAAGTGAAGAGTAATTAACTAACAGTATTTGTAGTTATGCTCTTTGCACTTTATGTAAAGTTAATGTATTCTGGGCATTGCATGCAGATTGGCAATTAAAGAGGAGTTGGATATCTAAAGTGATGTTTGATATATTTGTTGACTGTAGATAGATCCAGATTTGTGTACATACAAATTATCTGAGCGATTGAGATACCCTTGTGGCAAAGAGGCTAATCTCATTTTTCAGTCTGATTAGTTATTTGCATATATGTATGCATGTATTTTTGGCAAGCCAAGCTCCCTTAGTATAGTGTGTCTTAGTGTTGCACCTGTTGCTGTTATCCTATATAAATATTCTGAAGCATTCCACATGACATAACATTACAGCGATGAAATACAGGAATTGAATATACACCAAAAGTAAACTCACTGTGAGATTTTGTAGCATAAGCCTGTTTCTTCACATGATAGTATCTGTCAGGGGTCGCCTCAGCCAGTACCACAAGGAGAAGAAGAATGCTTGTTACTCTGAGGTCCATTGTCTGAAGCTAAGCCTGTAAAGAAGTTATGAAATAAGAACAAAAATGAGAACAAACATCTCCCTCTCATAACACTTACAATGTGCATTATTAACAAGAATGCAATTTTGGTATATCTGCATAAAATCAACATAAAAACCAAATTACTGAAAAAAGCATCAGATTCATGTCTAATCACCCAGAAAGCCTCCCCATTCAAATTGCATTCTTATTGAAAGTGGCCCAGGAGCTCACTGACACACATACAAAGCAGCATCTAAAAGATCATCATCTCCCACCCATTCCAGCAGTACCACATGCTTCCCCAGCAGCAGAGGGCTATAGAGCAGCTGTACCCACCAGCAGACTGGAGCTCCAGAAGTCAGAGGTGGTCGGGCAGTTGTCCTGGCCAATCTGTATATTTGTAAGTTTCCAGTCAGTCCGTGGAAGTCCTGTTCACAGGAGTGGATTCTGCTATTTATACCAAATTTGCTTCTCCAGCAGCACCCAAAATCTCCCTCCCTCCTTGTGTGATGTCAGTTTTAATGAAGGGTATGGTGTCCCTTGTGAGTGCCTGCATAATGTGGTAGTTCCTATCACTTTGATCTGTGGTCATGCTTTCTTTTGATCCTTACAGGCAATCATAATAATTAATAATCAAATTGAAAAATAGGATGTTGACACTATATATTAAACACTGTACTTTAAAGGAACTTTTTATTTTATTTCCATTTTTATGGAAGTATTTTGCATAAAAATATTTTATAAGATTTGATCTTTGTGCATTTTTGGGCAAAATCATTCCTCAGCTGTTTTGTGCAGGAGGTGTGTTTTTATTTTATTTTATTTATTTATTTATTTACTTATTTTGCTTTCCCACTGTACCTTAACATTTATTTTGTTAGTGCTCATGAAGTATGGTTATTACATAATGATTTTGCATAACGTTTCAAGAGTAAGATACCTGGTTAAAAACAGTGTAGCCTTTGTCTATGTATTTCCTATCCTTTTGCCTTTCAGATTTATTTCAAAAGCGTCTCAGGATCAGAATCAAATATTTGTGGAAACGTGGTTAATTCTTCTGTAGGACAGCAGAGGGCAGAGTTGAAGTCCTTTTTGTCCTCGCGTGGGAACTGTTGGGTTAGCCAAAGGGGTCATCAAAGGTTATTTTTAGGATTTTGATGATAGGAAAGTGTCAGATGAACAACACTGGTCAGTTGAAGTTCTGTGCTTGTAATTATGGTTGATACATAGCTGTCATTTACAATTATATTCCTGTGCTATGGGTTTGTAGAATTTTCACACTGTTTATAAAGGTGTAAAACTCACATGTAACACACAAGTATTATTTTATTAATTATTTTTTTAATAAATAATATTTTTTACCTAAAATGGTAATTTTTATATGTTGAACATACATAATTACATAATTATTTATTCATCTTATGATGATTAAGCTGGCAGATGATGACAATTTTGCACCCATTTTTTTATTATTATTATTATTATTATTGTTCAGTAAATTCAAAACTCTAAGTTTGAAGCATTGTATTGTTTTAATATTTTTAGTATCTGATTTAGAAGCTGCTTGATTTTACAGCCCACAGCTGACCTCCAGAAGAACCATGATCCTCCTGACAACTCCATTTAGTAAAATAACACTCACAAGTGTCTCTTTAAGTCAGTTCCTGATGCTCTTTCAAACCAATAGAGAAGACTGCACAGTGGTGTGCATGTTTACTTATTTTGATGCCAATATTGGTTGGCTTATCAAAATTTACGCATTCCATTCTAAAAATAATGTTTGTGTTTTTGTGTGTGTGTTTTATGTGTGGGTCAAAGGAGTGTTTGTTCCTTATTTTTGAGGTCTTTTACTGACAAAAACACTGAGACCATATTATTTATTTTTTAATTTTAAAATAATATTTTTGAGCTTTTACCTTTAAAAAATGACAGTATGAGAGCGATAGTAAGCAATGGGAGGGGAGAGAATAGAACAGGATCAGGAACGGACCTCATCCGGGGCTCAAACCTGGGTCACCCGAAGCGTTGTTATGCAGGATGTCAGAGTGCTGATCACAAGGCTGTGGCTCTGACCTGAATAAAATTCCAAAATCATCATAAGTAGGGGTGCATGTTATATGATTAATACATTTTTTGCCAAAAATAAATTATAATGACATCATGTTGATCATTTTCACCAAAACTTTGTTCGATATTTAGTTTTGGTATATTTGCACGCAACAGAGAATCTGTTAAAATTTTGCCACTAGGAGTGTGTTTAGCCAAGTTAACATGTCACGTGGCACTGTGAGGATTTCAGCATCTTTGCACGATGTTGTTTATGGTTATAAATAATCTGCCGTAAAGGGATAGTTCACCCAAATATGAAACTTCTGTCATTAATTACTCACCCTCGTGTCGTTCCAAACAAGTAAGACCTTCGTTCATCTTCGGAACACAAATTAAGACATTTTTGATGAAATCCGAGAGCTTTCTGACCCTCCATAGACAGCAAAGGTATTAACATGATCAAGGCACAGAAACGCACTAAGGATACTTTTTGTATTTGTATAACAACTTTATTTAACAATTCTTCTCATCCCACCTGCTGCGGCGTGCTGCCATTGTGGAGAGTATCACGACGCATGCACGTGCTTTCCTCTTCATGTAAGTGACGCATGTGCAAGCTGTCCTCTGCTCGTAAACAAGGCACAGAGCATGCGTGTTCAGCATAAGCAGCAGCATGTCCATGCGTTGTTTACATGCAGAGGAAAGCACGCGCATGCATCGTGATACTCTCCACAGTGGCAGCAACCCAGGGCAGATGGAATGAGGAGGAGAAGAATTGTTGAATAAAGTTGTTATTTTTGTTTTCTTTGCACACAAAAAGTATTCTCGTAGCTTTGTAAATGTACGGTTGAACCACTGATGTCACATGGACTACTTTAACGATGTCCTTGCTACGTTTCTGTGCCTTGATCGTGGTAGTACCCTTGCTAGGTGAAGGGTCAGAGAGCTCTAGGATTTCATCAAAAATATGTTAATTTGTATTCCAAAGATGAACGGAGGTCTTACAGGTTTGGAACGACATGACGGAGAGTAATTAATGACAGAATTTTCATTTTTGGGTGAACTAACACTGTAAGTAACAATATGCCAGTTTCATGATTAACCCTCCGGTGCTGCTTGCTTGGCGGTCAAATTATTATTTTCTTTTTATTTCAATGAAATAAATGTATTATATTTTAGTTTAATAACTCCTTAAATCATTGAGTGATTATTCAAGTACAAATTAAAATGTCTCCATTTTCTGTGTATTGTCGCCACCTGACTAGTGGATGGTGTGTGAAATTTATTTATTTATTGCCAAACACCCTAGTTTTTTTGAATTTGCTTGGTGAGCTCATCAACAATGATAACATACATTAAATACATACATAAATACACACACATACATAAATCCAACTATACATGTATGTCCTATCAATTATAAAGAGTGAAATGCAGATGCATAGATACCAGAGGAATTAAGAGCATGAACTATCCTACAATAAGACTTCGTTCACACTGCAGGTCTTAATGCTCAGATCGGATTTTTTGTGCTGTTTTGCGCTCGGATTTGGGCCAATTTAGCCTGCAGTGTGAACTAAGTTTTAGTGCTGTTCAGAAAACGTGTAGACTTAGTTTTAATTGCTCTAAGGCGTCTGCCTGAAAGAAGAGGCGTAAAGAAGTGTCTGGCTAGATGTAAGGGGTCTTTCAGGATTGTTAAACCTTTTTTCTGCAAACGTGAGACATAGATCTCATCCAGAGGTGGGTAGAGTGCCCAAAAACTGTACTCAAGTAAAAGTAAAGGTACTTCTAGAAATATTTACTCAAGTAAACAGTCCCTCCAGGATTTTGCAATTCTGCGATCGCTGAATTTATCACAAAACCAAGCAAACTCCACAATTTTCGCAAGAGCTCGCAAATTTTCGTAATTGCCGCAAATTTTCCACAGATTTTGGGCTTAGACGCATCCCGTGATGTCATCGCAACGCGCATTTAAAGAAAGGTTGTTTCTCAGTTTGAAAAATGGAATGAACAGCCTTGCGTTCTCATCATGCCCTATTTACAAGAGTGACATTGGATAGATGAAATCTGTGCTATTAAAAACGCACAGACCGTTTATCTGCTCGGGCCTGAGCCGCGGGCTGCTCTTGATCACGCAACACCGTTATACACAGAGCTGGGAGATACATTGAAGAAAGTAGTCGAATTCACCGCAGAATCAATAACATCTGTCAAATCTTGTGAGAAGTATTTAAATTCAGTGCAGAATTCTATTAAAGCTACGGATATCAGAACAAACGCCACTGATGTGGAAACGTGGAAAAACATTGTTCAATAAACACAAATCTCCACCATTCACCATGGATTTAACATAACTACAGGAACAACTTTTGGCAGAAATGGTCTAATGTTTTCGAGTGTTTTTAAACGCTTCACACTTTTCCCAGCACTTCAAAGCTTAAAGTATTACCAAATTTGCCTATAATGTTGCCTCCATTATAAACTAAAAGTTTCATAATGTAGAAAAGCAAACACATTTAAAAATAAAAAGGACATTAAATTACTACTATATGGCTGCAGAGACTTATAGGCTTATTAGCTTGTAGGCTTATTAGCCATTTCCACTCCCTATATATATATATATATATATATATCAGTATATATATCAGTATATATATCAGTATATATATATATATATATATATATACAGTATATATATATATATACACAGTATATATATATACACAGTATACAGTGGTTACGGAAAGTATTCAGACCCCCTTACATTTTTCACTCTGTTATATTGTAGCCATTTGCTAAAATCATTTGTTCATTTTGTTTCCTCATTAATGTACACACAGCACCCCATATTGACAGAAAAACACAGAATTGTTGACATTTTTGCAGATTTATTAAAAAAGAAAAACTGAAATATCACATGGTCCTAAGTATTCAGACCCTTTGCTGTGACACTCATATATTTAACTCAGGTGCTGTCCATTTCTTCTGATCATCCTTGAGATGGTTCTACACCTTCATTTGAGTCCAGCTGTGTTTGATTATACTGATTGGACTTGATTAGGAAAGCCACACACCTGTCTATATAAGACCTTACAGCTCACAGTGCATGTCAGAGCAAATGAGAATCATGAGGTCAAAGGAACTGCCTGAAGAGCTCAGAGACAGAATTGTGGCAAGGCACAGATCTGGCCAAGGTTACAAAAAAAATTCTGCTGCACTTAAGGTTCCTAAGAGCACAGTGGCCTCCATAATCCTTAAATGGAAGACGTTTGGGACGACCAGAACCCTTCCTAGAGCTGGCCGTCCGGCCAAACTGAGCTATCGGGGGAGAAGAGCCTTGGTGAGAGAGGTAAAGAAGAACCCAAAGATCACTGTGGCTGAGCTCCAGAGATGCATTCGGGAGATGGGAGAAAGTTGTAGAAAGTCAACCATCACTGCAGCCCTCCACCAGTCGGGGCTTTATGGCAGAGTGGCCCGACGGAAGCCTCTCCTCAGTGCAAGACACATGAAAGCCCGCATGGAGTTTGCTAAAAAACACCTGAAGGACTCCAAGATGGTGACAAATAAGATTCTCTGGTCTGATGAGACCAAGATATAACTTTTTGGCCTTAATTCTAAGCGGTATGTGTGGAGAAAACCAGGCACTGCTCATCACCTGTCCAATACAGTCCCAACAGTGAAGCATGGTGGTGGCAGCATCATGCTGTGGGGGTGTTTTTCAGCTGCAGGGACAGGACGACTGGTTGCAATCGAGGGAAAGATGAATGCGGCCAAGTACTGGGATATCCTGGACGAAAACCTTCTCCAGAGTGCTCAGGACCTCAGACTGGGCCGAAGGTTTACCTTCCAACAAGACAATGACCCTAAGCACACAGCTAAAATAACGAAGGAGTGGCTTCACAACAACTCCGTGACTGTTCTTGAATGGCCCAGCCAGAGCCCTGACTTAAACCCAATTGAGCATCTCTGGAGAGACCTAAAAATGGCTGTCCACCAACGTTTACTATTCAACCTGACAGAACTGGAGAGGATCTGCAAGGAGGAATGGCAGAGGATCCCCAAATCCAGGTGTGAAAAACTTGTTGCATCTTTCCCAAAAAGACTCATGGCTGTATTAAATCAAAAGGGTGCTTCTACTAAATACTGAGCAAAGGGTCTGAATACTTAGGACCATGTGATATTTCAGTTTTTCTTTTTTAATAAATCTGCAAAAATGTCAACAATTCTGTGTTTTTCTGTCAATATGGGGTGCTGTGTGTACATTAATGAGGAAAAAAATGAACTTAAATGATTTTAGCAAATGGCTGCAATATAACAAAGAGTGAAAAATTTAAGGGGGTCTGAATACTTTCCGTACCCACTGTATATATATATATATATATATCAAATTCTATTTAGACATTATGAATGACAGTAATAAAAGTTAATTTTATCTGCATCTCAACTACCCAGACAGCACAAGTAAATCTGTAAGACGTCTGCAAAAGATCTGGGAAACATCTGCATTGTAATCTGATAAACGTCTCCGAAGCAGTTTTACATGCACTCTAATCTATTTGACATCTGACAGGAAACGTCTTAGAGATGTATTGCAGATGAGCAAACACCCTAAAAAATACGTCTTGCATATGTAAATGCAGACATCATATAGACATCTCCGAGATGTACATGTGCGATTAGGCTGAGTGCTTTACTGTCAGGTGCTGGTGCCACCTTCTATAGAACTTAATGGCACTGGTGTCCTCAAATGTTAGTCTGGAGCCCTACGATGGTTCTCGAAGTCAGAAAATTTATAACAATGTTAGAAGAATGTTGTCCATGGTATATTTTCACTGCAAAACAATAAGAAATGCCGCAAATATCACCGCAAATTTTGAGAAAAGCCACAGCAAAAGCAGTCATTTTAGGCCGCAAAAATCTGAAAAAAGTCCCGCGAAATCCTGGAGGGACTGAGTAAAAGTAAAAGTAATAGTCTGAATAGTTACTTAAGTAAGAGTTAAAAAGTATCGGATAAAAAAAGCTACTCAAGTAGTTAGTTACTAGTTACTTTGGATCATATACTGTATATCTGGGTAGTTGACGTATCAATGTGTCCTTTGGTGTGACAGCAAAAATGTATAACAAAAATAACCTCTAACATTGAAGATAAACCTCTCTCATGCTATTTGTAACTATATGAATGAAGAAACATTTTTCTCATTTTATTTGTTACGTTTTTTTTTTCTAAATTTTTGCTACGTCACACCAAAGGACACAGTCCAATTTTTATTTGTCAACTACCCATCTATAGTCTGTTTTTATTTAGATATATAGATAAAATGTATGTAGTGTGTGTGTGTGTGTGGGTGTGGGTGTTTGCTGTTGTTTTATGTTTGTTATATTCTGTAAACTTCTTTTTGGTTTTATTTGTTGTTTCATGGTTACATATGCTTGAATGATTATTATTCTGATCTGTTTTAGTGATTCATTATGACAATCATAAATAATATATAGATAGATTATAATAGAAATGAACACAATACAATTTCTACTACAGTATTTTAATATCATATATTTCTCATTGAATCAGCTTAATATCTGTTATACAGTTAGATTGGTTCTACTGAGTAGTTCTCAATTCATTACATTACAGCTCCATAGTAAGGGTTAAAAGTCAAAACGTAAGTTGTCTGTGTCTTTATCGGTCACAATGAGCTGTGAATTATCAGTTATCGTTATCGGCCCTGAAATTCCATATCGGTTCACTCTTAATCAAAAGTGACACTGAAGATTTCCTACAAAATGATACCACATATTTTGACAGTCTAATCTCTTACGTTGTGTCTGATTCAAGAACCAGAAGCAAACCAGACAGTTTTCCCATAATGAGTTCTGCTGTGGTTTTACCCAGAGCCCTCAGGAGTTTGGGTTTTGCCGTCTGGTGAGGTAATCTACCTCCTCTCTGATGTGGTCTTCCGCTGAGCTTCTGTCTTGAGTGGAGAGGTTGAGCTGGAAAAACTTGACGCTCATTTACAGAGCTCCGATATATAGTAAAATACACTACTGTCACTTTCCATACATTTGTTATGTTGAATCCCAACAGTTGCGTAGATACGCTTGTTTAAGCCTATTGTATAACTATAACTATCACTCCTGATTTACAAAACCAAAACAAAACCATTGAACAAAACCAAAAATGCCTCAAACCAGTAGACTGCACATATAGAAGTGTCTCGTATAAAATTATCTCATAGAACATCTGTTACAAGCACAGAAAATAAAAAGATAAACTTATGATTTCAACATTCACAAATCACAAAAAAGTCAGCGAAGCACAAGGATGATTTATCTGCACAATATTAATAATGCAAATCAGTGTACTGTATGATTTATGAATGTGTTGTTGTCTTATCTTGCACGTTATCTGGTATGTGAAAAACTGTGCATGTTGTTTGTCAACATGGTTAAAGCAGAAGCCAGGAGGGGGTCGGGGGATAGTACGCTGTTGGTTCACTACCTGATTAGATTAGGCAGATCAGAAGTAAAAGGGCACACCCCATCGCCCAACATCATCAGTGCTCTTTATAAATGGGGAAAAAAATCCCCTGTTATACCAGTGAAGGTAGGACAAACTTAAAATTACTGCTCGGGTGCAATATAATATTGGCCACTAGTTGAAAAAACAAGTAATACATACTAATGGAAGGAATGCAATTTTCACTTTTAGACATGTCTCTAGACTTGTTTATTTGATCATTCATTCATTTAAAAAGAGCTGGCTGGCTGTTTTTAGAGTGCTGGGAAGCAGATGATGCCTGGAGAAGAGAAAGCGTAATGAAAGGCTGATGTGCTGTGGAAAAGCTAAAGATGGTGAAAAATGTAAAGATAGATAGATACAGGTATAAATGTAACATTTTAATAAACCCAGTGTGCCACTAACAGGCATTTGTGATTTTATGGATGGCGGGATTGACGGAAGTGCTTCAGGCAGAGAGTTGTTGCAATTACAGGGATCAAAAGACGGAGCCGGAAGCTTAACCCCGCATTACAGACACTCAGAATAGGAACTGAGACGCAGAAGTGCCACCCACTCATCACTTTCAGTTATTAAGACATTTTTGAAGAGCTCTTGCGTTTATCAGGATGTGCCTTTTTAATCGGATGTGCATTTATTAACACATGGTTTTCAATATTCTCCATTCATAGCAGCCAGCATAGGATTTATTTATTTATTTGTTTGTTTTTTGCTAAACTAGGAAAAGCACAGCTGTGTAGAGCATCATCCATCTCTCCGCAGGGTTACACATGTTACATCTTCCACTGTGTCACAGTTCACTACCTTTAAACACAGGGCTGCCACACATGTGACCATGCCCAACCAAGTAAAAGAGGACCCACATGTCCTCAAAACATACATGTTCATTCATCCTAGGAGCTGTTTGGCATGTTCATATAAACACTTGAGTGGATCTTATGAAACACAAGCAAGACAGAAAACATTCTATTAAGCTAGATGAAACTAGATGGTGTACACATTTTTACACAGATGTTTGTTTTGCTCTTGATTCATAAACAAGGCCAGCTGAGTACAGTTTTAAGATAATGAGATGTGTGATTACATATATGTATTCTCTAGCAACCTTGAAATTGTTAACCAGATACATGGAGTTTATTTTTGTTCTTGATTTTAATGCACCTAGAAATATTCGCACCTAGAAATATTCTTTGTTGTAGTTTTGTACCTTTCCATCTTTGTATTTTCAGACAAGTAATGGAGTTAAATTGTCTGTGTCAATGATTTATTTTTATTTTGGGCTATTCTTTTTATTTTCTTAGACCTTCTATATTAGGAGCAACTTAAGTGAGTGTTTTGGAAAAGTCAACAATTGTCCAGGTTGGTTTAAAAGTTTAATTAAAAATTTAAGCTAATATTTTGTTTTGCTTTGTTTTAATTTTCCTCCTGTTTTAAACCAACCCCACCAGCACATCCAGAGACTGCAAAACTGAAAACTTTTTGGACAAAAGATTGATTGGAGGTATGTTGGGTTAGAGTAAAGAACACTTAAAGATAGAACCGGACCGGAAATGCTGTAGGTGACGTCAGACGCTGGAGACTTGGCGGAAAAACTGAATGAACAACGAGGACAGCGAGGAAAATTTAGAAACTCTTCAGGAATACATCGACTGGTGCTTCGACGTTATAGTCATGAAGAAAAACCAAAATGCATGTTCTCCAGCCAAAAGCGAGACGCCGTCTTCCAAAAGAAGTCGCCCAGCAGACTCGCCTGAAACAACATCGCCGACGGGTAAAAGCTTTACCGACATCCTGGAGTCAATCGACAAGCGGTTGTCCAGCTTCGACGCGAGGTTGTCCCTGGTCGAGATCCTGCACCGTGAATTTAAATCCCTGAGGGAATCACTGGAATTCAGCCAGCAGCAGGTGGAAACACTCGCTGCTGAGAACGCATCACTACGGGACTCGGTCAAGTCTCTAACTGAAAATATGACCCATCTAAGTGAAGATAATAAAAAAATAAAAGAGACTGTCATCGATCTCCAGGCCCGTAGCATGAGAGATAACCTGGTGTTTTCAGGCATCCCGGAATCTGCCGAAGAGGACCCAGAAGCTACGGTAAAAAACTTTATCAAGACGTACCTGAAGCTTCCGGAAGACACCGTGGAAAACATCTGCTTCGAAAGAGTCCATCGGATGGGAGCGAAGAAACCTGGAGCCCCGAGGCCTCGTCCAATTGTGGCCAAATTCGGATACTTCAAGCAGAAAGAGCAGGTGAAGAGTCGCGGCAGGGAGCTGAAAGGAACAGACTTCGGCGTAAACGACCAGTTCCCCAAAGAAATCCTGGAGCGACGCAAACTTCTGTTCCCAATCCGACGCAGTCTCATCCAAAAGGGCTCCCGAGCTGTCATCGCAGTGGACCGGCTCTACGTGGACGGACAGCTCTACCGCAACCTCCGTACCACTCCGTGGTTATATTAACACCACTCCAGATAAGAATCCGTTATATTTATCTTTTCTTTTTCTCTCTTTCCTCGCTTGTTCTTCCATTTACCGCTAAATATTTATGTCATTTCGATAATTTAATACGATATCATAACAAACACGTACAGTCAGTCTCCGCAGCGTTTAAATGATTTTGCAATGTTTTCGTTTCTGTCAAGTTTTTACTTTCATCCCTCTATGCTTGCTTCTTTGTATGTCTTTCTTACTTCCAACTCCTTTCACGGCACCGATCACCTGCTTTACTACACATATAAACAAAACACACTATATTACACATCTGCTTGGCACGACCATGTGCATATACACTCAGCATTAACGCAACCACTCAGACCTTACAGCACACACAGACATGAAGGACATACTCGCATACAAGCGCGTACACGCCCGCTCATATCTTATTCATTTGAGCATCACACGCAGCCAGCAGCATTAGCGACACACACACATCTATGGGTGCATTAAGGTTTGTCACATGGAATGTGAATGGAGCTGGCTCCAAGGAAAAAAAGTTAAAAATATTTAGCCAGCTTAAAAAACTACAAGCAGACGTTGTATTATTACAAGAGACTCATAGACCTGCCACAGCTACAGATCAACTTAAAACAACTGAGTTTCCTAATGTGTTCTCAGCCTGCTATAACTCTAGGCAAAGGGGGGTAGCAATTTTAATACATAAAAATGTTAATTTCACAGTACTAAACACAGTTATAGATCCAGAAGGTAGATTTCTAATCATTAAATTATCTATATTTGACAAAAAGTTATGTATTGTTAGTATATATGGTCCAAATGTTGATGATCCCTCTTTCTTTCATGGTTTTTTTACCGCACTTTCTGAACAACTAGATTGTGCACTTATAATTGGGGGAGACCTCAACTTTGGACTAAATAAAGAAATGGACAGGCTAAGTACAGCTGGAACTCAGCGCAATTGGGAATCCACAAATATAGTTAAACAGTACATGAGCGACTATGGACTTTGCGATGCATGGCGTTCTCTCCACACCAACAGTAGGGAATTTACTTTCTTCTCACATGTCCATCACTCTTACTCTCGTCTGGATTATTTCCTAGTCAGCAGCTCACTGCTGAGTGACATTTCAGACACAGAGATACACACTATAGCTGTCAGCGATCATGCTGCTGTTTCTTTAACTCTAGTAAATAAGAAGACCACTCCACCAAGTAATAACTGGAGATTCAATACATCATTGCTTAAAGACGACGATTTTATTAAATATTTTAAAGAAGAGTGGGCTTTATATTTAGACTATAATGACCTGCCTGGAACATCAGCATCTGTTCTCTGGGAAGCAGGCAAAGCTGTGATGAGAGGTAGAATAATCTCATTTTCATCGCATAAAAAGAAAAGAGAAAATAAATGTATTCAGGAATTAGAAGAAACCATAAAAACTTTAGAAGAATCCTACGTATCCTCCCAGGAACAGGAAATGCTGAAAAAAATATGTAAAGCAAAACTAGAATTAAATGAAATTATTAATAAAAAAACTAAATTCTTAGCACAAAGACTTCGCTGGCAAGAATTTGAATATGGTAACAAATCAGGTCAATTCTTAGCGAACCAGTTAAAAATAAATAAAGAAAAAACAACGATATGTGCTGTTAAAGATTTAACTGGGGATACAGTATATGACCCTGAAAGAATAAACAACACTTTCAGAGATTTTTACGAATCTTTATATTCTCCACAGATAAACCCATCTAAAGACGAAGTTGACCAATTTCTTGACAATATAACTCTTCCGAAATTAACAGACAATCAAGCGATGGCATTGGATTCTCCACTGACATCAGATGAACTTCAGGAAGCTTTGAACAGTATGCCCAATAAAAAGGCTCCAGGTCCAGATGGCTTTCCAGCAGAATTCTATAAAGAATTCTGGGCTATTCTGGCACCAACATTCTACAGAATGTTGCAGGAAACCAAAGAAAATGGCAGACTTCCACCAAATATGAATTCTGCCAACATTAGTCTCTTACTAAAACCAGGCAAAGACCCTGTATTGCCTACTAGCTATCGTCCAATATCCCTTATTAATGTGGACACTAAAATAATCTGCAAAGCTATCTCAAAAAGAATAGAGAAGATAACCCCTCTCATAATTCATTACGACCAAACTGGTTTCATAAAAGGCAGGCACTCCTCAACAAATACTCGTAGGTTACTTAACTTGATAGACTATTCATGCAATAGAAACCTTCAAATTACAATATTGTCTCTAGATGCAGAAAAAGCTTTTGATAGGGTTAACTGGAATTTTCTATTTGCAACTTTACACAAATTTGGTTTTGGAAACTCTTTCATAAACTGGTTAAAAATATTATATAACTCTCCAACAGCATGTGTCAGGACAAATGCCCAAACGTCCTCTAGCTTCTGTCTTAAGAGGGGCACCAGGCAGGGATGCCCCCTCTCCCCCTCACTGTTTGCAATTTTTATTGAACCACTAGCAGCAGCAATTAGACAGGCAACAGTGATTAAAGGCATTAAATGCAAGAATGTAGAACATAAAGTTAGTCTTTACGCAGATGATGTGTTACTTTTTCTTCAACATTCACAAACCACTCTCTCTGAGGTAATTACATTAATAAACTCTTTCTCAAGAGTCTCAGATTATTCAATAAACTGGTTAAAATCAACAGTTCTTCCAATTAATTGTTCCTTCCAGAATTCTTCCACTCCATTGCAATCTGGAAATATTAAATATTTAGGTATTAATGTTTCTCCTAAGCTGGCAGATTTGATTAAATTAAACCACATCCCACTTTTAAAGAAGGTAGAAGATGATCTAACCAGATGGAGGTCTCTACCCATATCACTCATGGGAAGAGTCACCTCAATAAAAATGATGGTTTTGCCAAGAATTAATTATTTATTTGCAATGATCCCGAGTAAACCACCACCTGACTGGTTTAGATCTTTGGACTCCTCTATCTCTAAATTCCTTTGGAAAGGTAAACCCCCGCGTATTAGCTTAAAAACGCTGCAAAAGACCAAGGATAAAGGAGGACTAGATCTACCTAACTTTTACCACTATTTCTTAGCCAATAGGCTTCAACACATTTCAGGGTGGTTAAAACACACCCTCTTAGATGAGCCTTGGCTAGATGTAGAACAGGCATTATGCAATAATATAGAGATTTCGGATCTGCCATTCATTAGCTCGATCAGTAAACGACACGTATGCTTTAAAAGCATCAGTATCAGCTCTTCTCTGACAGCATGGTGGGAGTTTCTAAAAATGACGGAGTCTTCACTAATCCCATGCAAACGTACCCCTATCTGGAACAATCCTGACATATTGCTAAACAACAATATGATAAACTTCACAGATTGGAGTTGTAAAGGTATTAAATACCTGGAACATATATTCAAAGGGACAGACTTTATTCCCTTTGACAAATTAATTAAACAATATGGGATTAATAAGAACAGATTTTTAGAATATCAACAAATTAAATCTATTGTAAAAAGGAAATTTAAGTCTAATCATATCAATTTACAAATACCACCAAGTGTGTCAGATTTTCTTAATCTCAAAACCCCCAAATTAATGTCTAAAATATACAGGGCACTTTCCAATATAGATGAATCAGTATCACTTCCTATTGCAAAATGGGAAGCAGATCTATCAGTAAGCTGGGACCATAATTTCTGGTCTCAGATATGTTTAAAAACCTTTGAACTGATTAGAAATCCTGGATTACAATTAATACAATACAAAATTCTGCATAGAGTGCACTACACAGGTCATCGGATGTTCAGGATGGGTTTTACAGCTTCTAACAACTGCTCACACTGTAAAGGCAATACACCTGACAATTACATCCACGCTCTATGGTTCTGTCCACCTGTTCAGAGGTACTGGTACAGGATTTGTGAAGACTTATCAAAGTGTCTTAAATGCTCTATTCCAGCCTCTCCTTTAGTCTGCTTGTTGGGCGACCTAGATGGTGTCACTACAGAAGATAACACAATCCACATGGCTTTCACTGCCCTATGCATTGCTAAGAAGACTGTCCTCATGAACTGGAAAAATAAAAATAATCTTAATATCAACCAATATAGAGATTATTTGTGGGATTATATTAGCCTTGAAACAGCTTCTGCTGACACATTAGATCAATCTCTCTGGGCTCCTTTGATCAGCTCCATCACCTAGTGTGGGTGGGGGTCCCGATTCTGTCCGGCTGTGGTTTTTGTTGTTGGCGTGGGGTGGCAATATGGGCCTGGGGCATCTGGGGGTTCCCTGGGGATGGGTTTCTTGGGGGGTTTGGCGCTGGGGCTGCGGCCTTGGCCTGGATGGGGTATTGGTGACTCTTAGATGCTGTTTCTCTGGCGGCGGCATGCGGCGCTGCTGGGGATGCCTGTGCCGGCGGACGTAGGTTGCCAGCCTGGCGGCCGCACTGTTCCGGGGTTGGTCCGGGGGGGGTTTGGGGATCTGGGGACGCTCTGCCTCCGGCTTGGGGTTACGGCTGGGCCTGGGGGGCTTGGGTCCTGGTTGGTGTGCCGCCGGGAGCATGGGTTGGTGCATGCGCTTGGGCCCGGCTCTGGTGTGGGGGTCTTCGATGCATCGGTGCCTCCGCGGGGGGGGGGGTCCAATAGAGGCGGGGTATACGGGCTTTACCTGGGTGTCTTATTGTCTTATGTAGTTTGGGAAGTGACTGGATGATGGGGTGGGGTAGTTTTTCCTCTGCTGTGGGGTCTGGTGGGCCGCCCCGGGCTGCCATGGGCCCTGGTCTGGATGGGCCTGGGCCCCCCGCCCTGGGCAGATTTGGGGTAACGGGGGTGCCTATGGGGGTCAGCGGGGGAGCTGGCTCCAGAGGGGGGGGTATTTTGCCCCCTCTGATGTTTTCCTCCCCATCCCTAAGGCTTCACTTCTCCCGCTCCATCACACCAACACATAGGTAGGGTTTTGAGGTGCGGGTGAGTCGCTGGGATGCGGGGGAGGTGGTACTCCTCTGTCTCCTCGTGGCCGCCTGCATCTCAATTACACATTACAGCTTAGACATTCTCATTACTTACTGTCACATGACACATACATATAGGGCCTTGGGGGTGGGCACACTGAATGGCATCCGGAGGGCGGTCTGTTCATTCAGCCTTCCCTCTGGTGCCAGTGCCCACCTCTCAATTTTAAGTTGCACATAGACATTGAGGGCTCTAGGGAGGGGACGAGCTGACACAAGCTTGTGGAGGGTGCCCCTCCCCTGTTTTAAAGCACCCCTGTTTTAAAGCACCTTAGAACAACACACACCAACACTACATTTGAGCGGGTGGGGTGAAGCATGGGGTCGTTTTTTTTTTTTTTTTTTTTTTTCACACCCCTGTTCTCTGTTCTCTGTCTGGGGCCGGGGGCTGTGAGGATGAGCTGGCCGCCCGGTCGGGGTCTGGGCTGTTGATTTTCTCTGCTGCTGCGGGGACCGGGGTGGTCTTCCTGTCCCCACGCCGGAGCGAAGGGGGTTCAGCTCCGGGATCGGGCGCTGGCTACCCCTCTGGGGGTGGTGGTGCCTGGATCTAGGAGTATAGAGTGCATATGGGGAGTGTGAGTGTGGGTACTGTGTCCATTTTTGTGTGTCTACATGTGGGGCGAAGGTGTGAATATTTGTTTGCGTGCATGAGGGTGGGAACATATGCTTGTGTATATGTGTGCTTGTCGTCTACGTCTATGTGTCAGGTCGGGCCTTAGACTCCGCCTCACTCATCATCTTAGTCGACCCCCACCCCACCACCATGCCCTGCCGGTGGAGGATGCCGCCGGTGCGTTGGTGATTTCTCGCGCCGGGGCAGGATGCTCGGGCGAGCGCCGGCCCGCTCTCGGCGGTCGATTGGCGGGGCCTGGCCCTACTGGCCTTGCTGGGCCCCGTTTGTGGGGTGGGGGGCCTTTGGGTCTCCGGGCCCAGGGCCCGGTCCGCCCTGGTGTGGTCGGCTGCCGGTGGAGCCTGCGGGCTTGCCGCCACGGCACCCTGGGGCGCCTACACTGTGGCTGTCGGAGGTCCCGCCTTCGGGCTCTCCTCTGCCCTTTTTTGGGTGGAGGCCGCGGTTGTCCCTGCGGTGGTTCTCCTGGGGGTCTCGTGCCCTGGGGGGCCTCCGGATGTTTGGGGCCCGGGTCTGTTCCGTGCCTGCTTCATGCCTTGCGGGATGGGGCTGTTGTTCCCCACACACACTATTAAACATTTACATGGAGGAACCTTATGAACACAAGCGCGCTCACACACACAGGTGTACACTCAAGCATTCACATTGGTGTAAAAACAGGTGCTCACAGACACACATTGTCTTGATCTGCTGTTGCTTCAAAACTTATTTTGTAATATTAGTTATGTGTGCTGCTCAATAACATTTAACATTTAGAATTTATTGTGATTTATACAGATGTTGGTTGTTGCTGCAGTCTCTTTGATGTTGTGTCTTCGGTTGTTTTCTCTTTTTGTCAGCAGGTATTGAAGCAAATTGTCTGTTTTTTTTTGTTTTTGTTTTTTCTCCCTCTCTCTCTCTATCCCCCATTCTCCTTTTTTCTCTCTCTCTCTTCCCCTTCTTTGTTGACTTTCCCCACAACCTTTTTTTTTTTTTTTTTTTTTTTTCTATCTTCTTTCTTCTTTCTCTCTCTTTTTTTCTCTGTCCCCTGGTCTTGTCTGTCACAGTGTGGTTAAGTAAAAGGGTATATAAAATTTAATTAATTAATTAATATTAAAAAAAAAAAAAATAATAAAATAAATAAATAAATATATTTAATTAAAAAAAAAAAAAAAAAAAAAAAAAAAAGATAGTGTTGATGCGTCTTGTTTCCCAAAATGGATACTTCACATGTCCAGCAACCATTACTGGGCTGTTGGATGTGCCAAGGTTGTTGCTGGCTGATGTGCTGCCATTGTATCCTGGGACAACTGTGTGGAATACTTGAATACATGTGGAAGTTTTCATTAATCTCCAGATGTGTCAACAAGATGCTTACTAACATTTTAGCTTCTGTGTTTGTGTTTACGTTTGGGTTGTCAGTATCAGTTTTTCTCTGACAGGTGTCCAGTCACGGTGTAGTTGTCTGGCCATTGCCATTTGGTCTTTCTATATGGAAATGTAATAGGGAGTTGGAGAAGCAGACATGGACCCTTAATGAGAGGCTGTTCAGTTGAGCCAGGCCACTATGGAAAGAGCTCACCGATGTGAGGGTCACTATGAAGGCTTGAATTATTCTTCCTTGAATAAACCAATAGCTGGCTAGCCAAAATGCTGTAATTGCCATAGACTCTAAAATGGTCCTGTAATAACCATTGGTAAAGGCGTTGGTTGTGTGGTGAATCCAACGTCAATTTTAGCAGATTTTAAGGAGTAAGTCTACGTAATTTTCTGAAATTTGTCTCAAATTCTCTCTCTAACTCTGACTCTGGCTGCCTTCACACAGCAGCAGAATAAGGTGGCCGGTCTGGTTTGGAGTGCTAAATTAAGTTCTGTTTATACTTGGTTAGTTTTGAGAGTGAGAACTGAAGTCACTACATTTTTGGAAAACAGGTTCAGTTGATACTGAATATACTGTATAGTGTGTGTTGTGTTGTGTTGAACAGAACAACAATTAGTTGTCGTGACACATGACCAAGGGTCCGTTCTTCGTACATCAGTTAGCTGGATTTGATTGTTGACTTGGTTGGTTCTTCAAAGCTCATCCTGGACTTGCTGTCATAGCAACAGGTCCGTAAACTTAAACCTGCTCGGGAGCAGCTTATTTAATGTAAACAGGATTAGATCACATCTTTTTAATACTTAAAAAAAATCTGTCCCAGCCACTGCTACTTTATTAGAAGAGTACCCTACTGATCCCAGGACAATAATTGAAAATAATTATAATAATTAAAATATTAATTTGAAAATAATATGATAATGTTGTGTAGTCTATAATACTATAGACAGCCAGTTTTACTCGTTGAAATACTTATTCATGATAAAATAATTACTTTATAATTGTATTGGAGTAGGGCTGCCTCTAACGACTATTTTTATTTCGATTAATCTATCGACTAACTTATCGATTAATCTAAACGATTCATTTCCCACAAAAAAACCTATTTTACTTAAGAATATTTTATTAAACCAAATTAAATCCAAATTTCTATGAAATCCTTTTTTAAAGCAAAAGTAAAGTGCAACATAGAGTGCAAGAAGCAAGTGTCCATCTCATCTCAGTCCAGATCACTGAAATCAGTTCAGTATTATAGTGTAAGAATGACAACATATCCACGTGTTCTAGTCTAATAATAACATTATAATCAGTATTTTAAATAAAGGAGTATTTACCAGAAATATTATTTACCAGAATTTATTTAAGAGAAAAATGTAAATGTGCAGTATTTCTGAAAAAAAAAAAAAAAAAAAAATGAATGGAATCATTAAAATGGAATCCAGAAAATAATGGAAAACAGAATTTGGTAAAGATAAAATTATAAAACTGAATTAATTAGACAGGCTTTTTGATTAATACAATTTAATTTAACCATTAAAACAGAGTATAGAAAAATGAAAATGAAAAAACTGAAATTGGAAATAAAACGGATTTCATAGGGCCCTATAATAATAATTTTTTTTTGTGGTAATAAAAATAGATGTAAGTGAACAATAGCTTTTAAAATGACTTAAAATAAATGTATAATAGCAATGATGCAATAATAATTAGTTCAAATAAAGTATCAAAAGCAAGAAATCATATGGTTTTATTGAACAAAACTGTTAAAATACATAATGTATTATAAACAATAGAGCTAATGTAGATAACGCATAACAACAAAGGCCTGCAGGTGGCCTGATGATTATTTTTAAACATTACTGCGCGATCTAATCCTTGTTTAATATTGAACAAGCACCATTTAATTCAAATGTCCACTTAATCTTTAATATTTGGTCATTTCTTTAGGACAGAAATGCTATAGTCACTGTAATTAAATGAATATGTGGACATCAAAACGTGTAAACTCAGAGTGAGGGTTTGAGCTTTTATTTTGAAATCACGATATATTCTCCTGTGTTTGCACAGGTTTATAAATGATTTACCTTACAAATCTGATGAAATGGCGCACGTTGCGTTCCCAGATGAACGTTATAATAAACCCAAACTCACAACAACATGCAGAGATGGAGTTAGAAACGCTCCACACATGTAAATGATCAGTTTCTGTGGAGCTACTGTGAACGGAGACGCTGTGAGACGCACATACTTAACCTACACACATGTAAATAATTAAAGCTCATATACTGTGTTAGAACTGCATCATATAATTATTTAATTAAATCATAGCGTTTGTGAATTCACAATTATGCTTAATTGTGATTTTTAAATGGATTTAATGTCATGCAGCCTTGGAAAACAGTCTAATAATGTGTTTTATGGATTCTCGTCCGTGAAATGAGGCACTTCCGGTATTTTGCGGTTAGTCGACGCGGCAAAATGAAGTTGATATATTGGAGTTTTACACACATGCTATATAGTTAATCTGAGCCATGCATTAATTTGAGTGGTGACCACTATTATGGGAGTGTCTTAATGGAGCACAGGAGAGGCAGATAACTTGATCTTGACCCATAAGAAATTTTAATTAATGCTGCCACATAACAAATCTGTTTCAAAGATAAAATTAAATGAATTGCTAATTACATCATAAAAATGTAAAGCCTGTACAAATACTAGAAATCATGAATCTAAATAATTGGAAATCATGCAAAATAAATAAATAAATACAATTAAATAGAAACAGTGCACATTTCATTTACTGTATCTATTATAACATTTATGTAGTTTTGTTTGCTTGGCTGTTTCCTTATAAAGTTCCAGAAATGTATCAAGGTTTTCGTCAGGTGTCTTTTTTAATTATTTTAAATTAATTTAATTTTAATTATCTTTTGTCTTGCCGCCAGCCAATCGCTGCATTGCTGATCGTGGTTTCGAGTATCGATACATCTGCCCTTTTCAGGGAACACGAAAATGCGCAGTAATCTTAGACAACATAATCCAGATATTTTAATCAAATCCGCAAATTCGTTTGAAGAACCAAATTAGCCAGAGATCAGTTATCACGATTATAAGATCTGGCATCTTTCAAATCATCTCAGATGTATTAAGCGAGGTACGAAGAACGGACCCTAGGGCTTAAAAACAAAAAAGAACAATTCAATCGGTTCACACTGAGCAGAATCAGTATTTTAGCATTTCTGTTCATGCATTCCTTCTGTATTATTACCATTTCAAAACCGGTTTGAGTAGAAAAAAATACAGGTTAATAACGTTATTTATTAATAAAAAAAATTGCCTATAATAATAACAATAATAATAATAACAATAAGTACAGAATTTTCTTTACTCAGAAAATAAAAAAAACATGAAGGGAGACTTGGGGCCAGATTTACTAACAGTTTGCGCCAGTGCAAACCGACTTTTAGCATTAACTCTCAGGATTTACTAAAATCTGTCTGAGTCTGTGATCTTTAATGTGTGTATTGTCAGTAAATCACACGCAGAATTTCCCCTCCGATCGGCGCTTTTATGAAATTGCGCTGTAATGCTAATTTGCCCTGTTTAGTAAGTCTGGCCACTAGTCTGGTATCTTACATCTAGTCATAGCCAATATAGCATAATTTTATAACAAGATTTTGGCCAAATGCATTAAATGAAAGAAAAAAAGATAAGTCGTGTACATCGCACTTTATTATTACATTCAGAAATAATGTAGGCTAAAATACCAGTACATAAAGCAAAATGTTTGCCAACACTCCATGCCTCCTAAGAATCAAACCTAGAGGTAACATATACTGTATAATGAAAACAGAGTTGGGGCCAAGATGGAGCCTTGGGTAACACCACAGATATGAGGAGCTACAGATGAGACGGAGCCTCCAATGTCAACTGTAAAGGTCCTGTTAGTAAGAAAAGATTTATTCTAAAAGCTTTCCTGTAGCTCAAATGGTAGAGCATGGCGCTAGCAACGCCAAGATCATGGGTTAAAATCCCTGTCGACAGATAGCAAAATGTCATTCAATACTCTTAATAGTGCAGATTCAGTACAGTGGTTTCTCCTAAAACTGGATTGGTATTTCTATTTATCAAGGATACTATTCACCTCTAGGAAACTCTGTAACTGCAGTGACACAGTTTTCTCAAGGATCTTAGCTATAAAAAGTAAATTAGAAATCGGTCTAAAATTTGATAAATCAGTGGTGTCCAAATTTGGTCTTGTCAATATTGGTCTCACCATGGCATGTTTACAGAGAGCAGGAACAGAGCCTGAGAGAAGGTTTTTATTGATCATTGACAGGATCCATGCCCCCACACTTTCAAATATCTGTTTAAAAAAATAAGTAGGAACAATGTCAAGAGAAGAGGTAGTAGGCTTCAAATTGGTAACTATGTCTGTTAGAAAAGACTTGGTAATTGGCTCAAGGAAGTGTAAAACCTGGTGGCCATGAAATGTGACCCATGCTGGCAAAATGAGTCGGAATGCACAGTCTAATTTTGAGCTACAGGCAAAAGAAGTGAAAAATTTCAGTTTTGGTCGAATTTGAGGTTTTCACAAAAATAAGTAAATTAAGCCCTCTTCTAATGATCCCAATGCTCCAAATAGTAATTAAACATCTAAAATTATCTTTATTTGTACGTTTTCTGAGAGGAGTACCTTTTTCTCTGCTCACTTCTGGGCGACTGCTGCTTCTCACCACAAGCTGTAGGTCTGTTGTTATAAAGCACAGCATTCCACCTTTGCAAATATTCACATCAAATTTTGTGTATCAAAAAGTGAAATATGATGTTCAAAGTAAACCCATTCTGATGAAAACAAAATGATCATGCTGACTGACATTTGCAAAGCACATGCATTAGACATGACTTTCCAAGAGCCCGCAATCTCCCTATAAAGTACATTATTGCAAAATATGTCTTGGCTAGCTTGACACAAACATAATCTGTTATGTCTTACATGAACGTTTAGTTAATGTTTGGGGAAAAATCTGATGTGTAACATTATATTAGATCCATGCATTAGCTACACTAGGTCTTAATATAGATCTGTCTCAATGTTAACAGTCAAACATTAATGTCAAACATTAAAAAAGACGAAATCACTTGCTGCTCTTGATTAAACTACTGTTTATTTGCATCTTTGTTCTTATTTTTAATAACAAAGATAAAATAAAAAATTGCTATATTGTGATTAATAATATAGTAATTATTATTAAGAAAAGAAATGGAGGAAAATATACAACATTGCTTGGTGATTTAGTTTTTTCTTTGGAATCTTCAGAAAACTTTAATTCGATTTTTCTCAAAATTAATTCTGCTGACTCTATCTCCTTCAAACAGCTGTAGCTCAGTCATTTTTTCTCAAAAATTATGAGAATAAAGAACTCATTTTTGAAAATTTGCTCAATCTGACTCATTTTGCCAGCACCGGTCGCAGGTGATCTGCAGGATCAATCGACAAGGGTAATATAGATTTTCTAATCGCTAATATATTTTCAACACAAAAACTGTTCTCACACAATTTTTCTCACACAGAGGCAGATTCAGTGAGATAAGTGTTTCCTACAGGTTCTTTGAACCAGTGCAAAGCCCTGCCACATGACACATAACATCAGCCATGCTGTTAAAAAAAAAAGTGCAATGCAGTGACCAAAGATGGAAGTCTGTTGCATATGCACATTGACCAATTAAAAAATGTGCATGTGACCCATTTAAAGAACAGCTTGTCTTGCTCTTCCTCATCAGCTGCATTAACATATTTCTGACTGTGCCAGAGTGCCACCCAAATTATCCTGAATAGGCTTTTTGGACTATAACTGTAAAAATAATATGGTCTCTTCTTCATTCCCCTAACACAGAAGTAATATACAGCAAGTGAAAGTTTTTGTGACTGTACAAAACATGTATTTATTGAGGCAGGTGCTGTTTAGTTTAAGATTGATTTTTTTTTTGCTGCTAAACCGATGTTTTTACATGTTTACACTACATTGTTTCACCCTGTATACCTAATTGTTACCTGTCTATGAGGTGAATATTTCATCTGTTCCGGTCTGCTGTTGTATGTAAACTGGACAAACTGCTGTTACAAACTCTTTATGTAAAGAACAATTTAAGACAAACAGCACTTTTATCTGCTTTTAGATATAAATGATGTTGCATCGCAAAATTAAAGGTATAGTTTACCCCAAAATAAAAATTCTGTCATCATTTACCCTCACGCTGTTCTAAACCTGTAAGACTTTTGTTCATCTTCAGAACACAAATACAAGATATTTTTAATGACATTGACAATATTTCTGTGCCTCCATTGACAGTCTATGGAACTACCACTTTGATGCTTCAAAAAGTTTATAAAGAGATCGAAAAGCCCCATGAACTGAGCCGAGCATTTTAGTCCAAATTTTCTGGAGACACTTTATATGATGAACAGATTTAATTTAGGCTTTTATTCACTTATAAAAATTAATCAATGCACACATTAGTAATGGCAAACAGAATCTCAAGCATGCTTCCTTGACGTGTGAGAACCAGTGAGGTTCATTCTCATGTGTTACGTAGCATGGTTGATCTTCTGTAAGAGCCAATGAATTAAATAGTATTTATACCTTATAATAAAAGGTAAAAATTATTTGGAAGGATACATGCTCTTGATTATATGCATGCTCTTTATTTCTCTGCTGATTTTTCTAGGTAACAATGTAGCCTTATATGTATATCTTGAGGGCCACGGTCCACTGGTTCAGAACCACGTGTGTAGAGAGTGCGTAGATTTGCTGAAGTTTTCCAACTAAATGATATTGTGTGTGGCGGTCTGAGCTGTTAGGCCAGTCGTGGTCCTCTTCTACAGCTCTGCACAGTTGTCACCCTGTTTTCCTCTCTATTTAAAGCCAAATGTTCCACCCCAAATCATATGTGTGGGGAACACATATAATTGTGGCATGCTTTGTTTACATCCTTATTTTCTACTTCTGTTTATATTGAAGGATTTTCTGCGAGAGGATGATGAGTCATGGCAGTCTGCCATGTTGTCTGAGGAGTGGTTTGATGTTGCTGAACATTAAGACAATTATGTTTCCTGCTGTGTGTTCTCTGTTTTTGGTGCATCCTTAAGTTCCTCAAAAAATCATTACCCACAGTGTTTGTTTCTACTTCTGTTTGGCTGCACCAATTATTTCTAAAAATAGATTTGCATTTGACTGGTTACAGTGGTAAACAATAGGAACAAGCTTGGAAACCATTGGGTTGCTTGCATCCTCACAAACATTAATAGTACCTTTTCCTCACACACATATCCGTAGGTGTACATAGAGAGTATTGTGTGAAATAAATGTTTGAAATAAATTGCTTTCATTTATACTCACATATACATACTTAGTTAGACTGTGTAAGATTAGAAACAAATTTGTTTAATTTGGCTGACAACAGAGATTTTAAGGATATTTTGGTAAACTTTTGTACAGTAAACAGTTTTGGTACGTTGTTGTCTCCACCTGATGTCCAGTGTGAAATCTGTGTGGGTTCACTAAGATTTTTGAGAAAAGTCCTTAGGCTCTGTTTATTTGATCAAAAAATACAGTAAAAACAGTAATATAGTGAAATATTATTACAACTCTAAATAACTGTTCTCTATTTTTTAAAATGTACTTGATTTTTCAATGTAGTTTTCTATCAGTCTTAAGCTGTAGTGATCATGTGAACAAAACATATGTTGACATGGCAACTTTCCCACTATTTATGTTTTGATGCATGTTAAACTTGTCAGATGAAGCCATGGAACATGATGAAATCCTTTTTATGACCGAAGTCATTTTACACGTTCAACGTGTTGGTCTCCACTTCGTCTGGATTCATTAGAGAAAGAAAGAGAAGAGAAACCCATACCGCTCCTACATAAATTCAGCTTAACTATTGCGCTGTTAAATGAACTGTACTGACACACTAATGACTAGGGTTGCAAACCATCACATATTGAAATATAAAATACTGTGTCCTTTATTAAATCACTATGCAACTTTATTTTGTAAAAATGTAGGTGTGGGTTTTGCTTAAAAAATGTATGACCTCTACTTGTATTATAAAATAACACAATTTAAAGAAAAAAGCTTCAAGCTAAATTGTATTTCTTGTATTTATTGATGTGTTGCCCTTGAAAAAAGTTTAGAAATATTTAGTCTGTTTTTTTTATTATTATTTAGTCATTTTAAATTTCAAATGGTTTTCACATAGCTTACAGGTGCATCTCAATAAATTAGAATGTCGTTTTTCTTGTAAGTTATTTCAAAAAGTGAAACTTTCATATATTTTAGATTCATTGCATGTAAAGTAAAACATTTCAAAAGTTTTTTTGTTTTAATTTTGATGATTAGAGATTACAGCTCATGAAAGTCAAAAATCAGTATCTCAAAATATTAGAATATTTACATTTGAGTTTCAATTAATGACCATCCATACAGTATAAATTCCGGGTATCTCTTGTTCTTTGAAACCACAATAATGGAGAAGATTGCTGACTTGGCAATGATCCAGAAGACGAACATTGACGCCCTCCACAAAGAGGGTAAGTCACAGAGGATCATTACTGAAAGGTGTGGCTGTTTACAGAGTGCTGTATCAAAGCATATTAAATGCAAAGTTGACTGGAAGGAAGAATTTGGGTAGGAAAAGGTGCACAAGCAACAAGGATGACTGCAAGCTTGAGAATACAGTCAAGCAAAGCTGATTCAAACACTTGTGAGAGCTTCACAAGGAGTGGACTGAAGCTGGAGTCAGAGCATCAAGAGTCACCACGCT
Source organism: Schizothorax lantsangensis (assembly GCA_027422415.1). Taxonomy (NCBI): domain Eukaryota; kingdom Metazoa; phylum Chordata; class Actinopteri; order Cypriniformes; family Cyprinidae; genus Schizothorax; species Schizothorax lantsangensis. Next base: position 28,628,924 of record CM049855.1, on the reverse strand, counting down.
CAGACGTCTTCAGGAAAAGGGCTACCAAGCCACTTCTGAACCAGAGACAACGTCAGAAGCATCTTACCTGGGCTGTGGAGAAAAAGAACTCGGTGGTCCAAAGTCCTCTTTTCAGATGAAAGTAAATTTTGCATTTCATTTGGAAATCAAGGTCCCAGAGTCTGGAGGAAGAGTGGAGAGACACAGAATCCATGTTTCTTGAAGTCCAGTGTGAAGTTTCCACAGTCAGTGATGATTTGGGCTGCCGTGTCATCTGCTGGTGTTGGTCCACTGTGTTTTCTGAGTCCACAGTCAACGCAGCCATCTACCAGCAAATTTTAGAGCACTTCCATGCTTCCTTCTGCTGACAAGCTTTATGGAGATGCTGATTTAATTTTCCAGCAGGACTTGGCACCTACCCACACTGCCAAAGGTACCAAAAGCTGGTTCAGTGACCATGGTGTTACTGTGCTTGATTGGCCAGCAAACTCGCCTGCCCTGAACCCCATAGAGAATCTATGGGGTATTGTCAAGAGGAAGATGAGAGACACCAGACCCAACAATGCAGATGACCTGAAGGCCACTGTCAAAGAAACCTGGTCTTCCATACCACCTCAGCAGTGCCACAAACTGATCACCTCCATGCCACGCCGAATTGAGGCAGTAATTAAAGCAAAAGGAGCCCCTACCAAGTATTGAGTACATATACAGTAAATGAACATACTTTCCAGAAGGCCAACAATTCACTAAAAATGTTTTTTTTATTGGTCTTATGAAGTATTATAATTTGTTGAGATAGTGAATTGGTGGGTTTTTGTTAAATGTGAGCCTAAATCATCACAATTAAAAGAACCAAAGACTTAAACTACTTCAGTCTGTGTGCATTGAATTTACTTAATACACGAGTTTCACAATTTGAGTTGAATTACTGAAATAAATGAACTTTTCCATGACATTCTAATTTATTGAGATGCACCTGTACATACATTCAATATATTTGTTTTTATTGCCTTCAAATTTTACATTGTTTGATAACAACACCGGTCAGGATGTGGAATAACCATTTTTATAAGGCAGCGGCTATTTGCACTGTGTAAATAGCATATTTTCTTAGCGATAGATGCTATTTACACTAAGTGCCAATAGCTATAGATTATTCTATTTACACTATGTTAAAATAGCATAATTTTTTGCTATTTATACTATTTATTGCAAATATTGGCAATTATCTGCACCTCAGTATTGTCGTACATTATAAAACAGTATGCAATAATAACTTATTGAGAGTAAATTTAAATTTGAATTCAAATTATTAAATGGATGCCACCTTATTGGGACAATAAAGCCCTCCCTACACCTACCCTAACCCTACCCGTTACTTTATTTTCAACTTTTTGGTTATTTCCTTAATTTTTATTGAAAATAAATGCTTTTCTGATGTGATTTGAAATTTGAAAAGGGAGCAAAAAAGTTTGCCAAAAGGCGGATACGAACCAGTGTTGATCGCATCAAAAGGAGTACGGTATACATTTTACCATCTGCGCCACTGGAGCTGACAACGGTCAACAGTCTTTTGTACTTTTGACTACCCCAATCACACATTGGTGGGCAGAGTTAGTGTAAATATCCTCTGCCATCAAGGCGGGCTATTTTCACTTAGTGTAAATAGACACTCCGTTTTTATAAATAATGGGTTATTTTTTTTTTATTAAAATCATTATTTTTTAATAATTGATCCTTTTTTTAGTTATTTTACTTTACTTTCCTTTATTGTCCACAAGTGGAAATTTGTCTTTGGCTTCACAACACATTATAACAAGACCAATACAATAAAAGACACTTACACAACAACTCTAAAAGGTACGATAGAATAAAATACCATACAATACAATTGACTCAACATTTCACTTTAGCATACACATATATACATTCCCACATGTACTCGCACTAGCTGTATTAACCACCCTGAACAATTTTTGTTTTGCTTTATTAACACTCACATTTCCATACCACATATCCATATTGAAAGACATAATATCCTCCACATAGTCTCAGCCTCAGACGTCACGCCCACGGACCGTTGGCTAAACATCTGATGCATATGGCACACTTATCTGGAAACACTTCAGGAGTTTCCAAGTCATCATCGGATTGGTTGTATTATACAGGATTTCCGGGAGACGTGTGTGTCGCGTTCTTTAACGTTCCTCCTGGAAACAAAAATGCTGTGGCGCCAAACCCCCTCACGAAAGAAGAAAGCCATCGTGTTTACAACTGATGATGAGCGCTTGTCAGGATCAACGAAATGCTGAATTTTCAAAAGTATGTGAACATTTTAAAGTTCGCGGCATAGAATCTTTCAAATATGTCAGAGTTTTATACACCGGTCTGTTATTGTGGCGACATTTCCACGCCCCTAAACATGACGTGGAACAAAACGAAACGTGATTGGTTGCTTTACCTGTCAGTCATATGGCCTCTTGGGTGGGCCTTGTCCATCTAAAGCGGCCAAAGTTCCCAGACCTTCAGCCGTCAATCTGAAGGTCTGGCTATGCGAGACTACCCTCCACATGACTCTTATAAACCATCTCTAAAATATATAACATATTTATTTTTCTTATCTAATTAATTGAAGAAATAATTGGCAGATTAACCAATTATTAGAATAATAATTACAGCCCTGGCTTTAGTTATGTGACCGTCTACTTGTTAGTCAGTTACAGGTGACATTAGAGGAACATGAGAGTAAGGAATATTTCTCATTCTGAAGAGAAAAGGCTGTGCAGTGCAACATGTCAAATATATATATATATATATATATATATATATATTATTTTTTTTTTAAATACTACCTAGTTTAAATGCATATACTGTATCTGCCAAAAAGTACTAAATGACCTCACATGACCTTCCACAGATTTAAAGGGTTGTGCATGTAAACACACGCACAACTCACACAGCGAGTTTTCAGGCCAGTTAGAGAAGTGGACTAATGGCAAGGTCCCTCAGTTCAACATGGCGGTAATTGGCTCTGGGTGGGAACATACACAGCATTAAAGTTAATATAAATACTGGTTGATGTTGTTTGGGCTGTAGTCTCTTTAGTACTAGCTATGAGATAAGTATGCCAGCTTTGTTATTCTTCGATCAAACACAGGCCGAGGACCATTTTTGCAAACATATTTGGCAATATTTGTTTGTGGGGTGGGTACAGTGATTGTTTATTTGGTCAAATAGGCCATGTTTGAATGTGTTTATATTTTGATATAGGCTCAATCATTCTGTGTCATGCAATAACTGGGCCTTGACACTGGGCACAGATTTCAAAGCAGGTCATTTTGTGACCACAGTCATTTTTACATATTTTAATGGCCTCTTAACTTCAGTCCTGCTTTAATCCGGACTGAAACACCTGACAAAGATTAATCTAAAATATTTATCTTTCTGTAATACCTTCTACCTTTCATACAAGGCTCCATTGTGCCTCAGGTCTGTTTTGATGGCATCACGGCAGTAGAGAAACTCAAAATAATTGCATTTTTTTCACAGCACTCAACAGGGCTGCCCCCATTTCTATCTGCTTTCAAATCTTGAATGTTTTGGTATTTTTTTTATTTTTGTTTTGTATAAAAGCAGGGAGAACTCTTCAATCAACAATCAAATGCTTCTTTAAATCTCCAGACATCATATATTTTGAATGGTCGACATCAAGCCTAAGTACAGTACAAGTACTAGTTGCAGTGTTACTTTTTTTTTTTTTTTTTTGTCAAAGTCTGCTTTATTGTCAGTTCTCCCACATGTACCGTACATGCATACAGAGAATTGAAATTGCGTTACTCTCAGACCCTTGGTGCATACAGATAACACTAAACACTAACAGTAGAACGTAAAAATACAGATAAATACAAATCAAATCATACATACAATATACATATACATATATACAGTATATATATACAGGTATACATATATATACATATTAGGGGTGTCCCCGACTAAGGATTTTCATAGTCGAATCGGAATTTTCGAATCTTGCCGATATTCGACTGATAGTCGAATCATATGTTTGGGGGCGGGGCAAAATACATTACCAAGAGACAGTCATAATTATTGACGTTAAGACACAGCGAAAATGTGCAATGGACATCTCGTAGATGCAAAAATAATGTTTTATGTTTTGATTAAAAGATAGTTAACATTAAACGCCAGCGAAACCCTAATAGGCCTAATTCGAAACATTTTTATAACAGTGCTCTCATTATAACGTTATGTAGGCTATATGACAGTAGTTATTAATGTTCTGCATTTCTGTTTTGAGCTGCGCGCTGAAGATGACCAGTAGAATGAAGAATTTGATAGCAGTTTTTTTAATCAGTGGGATTTAACTCATTTATCTAATATAGAATACGCTTCGTTATTTATAAAACATAACGTTAATATTACGACTTACAGGCTACCTGCACAGAATGCCCCGAATGCAGAAGTGAACGTGTCTGCGCGGCTCTGAATGAACTCCTTTTGTGGACACGTTCTTCATGCAACAACGTGCAGAAATACGGCATCTAAACTCTAAAAATTCACAGCGTTTTATTATAATAGTGTTCTCATTATAATGTTATGTATATGACAGTCCCAGTCATAGTTATTAATATTATGCATTATTGTTTGTACTGCTCGCGCTGCGCATTGATAATCACTGTACAATGAAGCGCTTTACTTCAGCGCGATGCATCTTATGCGAGATAAATAATACACTATATAATCCGGCTGCCATGTTTTGAAATCACTTATACCCCACCTGATCGAAAAAATCCAGTCTTCAACTCTGCCTGTGTCAGGTAGAGTCTTGTTAAAGATTTAAATCCCTGCCGCCAAGATGCTTCTCTGTCGGTCATGTATTATGGAAAGTGAAACTTAACTTAAATCTATAGGGGTGGTTGGATTTATTCACGCACGTTAAAATAGTTATTTAAAGCTTCTTTCTTTTCAGATTCTTATTTACAGCATTATCATAATAGGCTGTATATTCTTATTGGGAGAAAACCAGTAGTTCTATGTGAAATCAGACATTTGAGCACCCCCATATAGTCAAAATGGCAGAATATTCGACTGTGAGATTGGGACTCGAATCAGGCTCCTCCTATCGAAGCATCGAATCGTCGACTATTCGGGGTCACCCCTAATACATATACATACATATATATATATATATATATTAGGGGTGGCACGATACATGTATTCGTACCGAACTGTCATGGTACGGACCTCTCGGTTCGGTGCATGATGCCATACGACGAATACAGGCAATTCACCCCCAATCCAGAAGGGGGCGCCGCAGCAATGCAACGCTGTTTGATAACCGCCAGCAGAAGAACAGCGAATGCCAACAGTGACACAGAGGAGGCAGTGCTGATGTTTGGCTCACTGTATTTTATTTTGATAAAGTACCAACTGGCTGTCAAGATAGCAATGCTGGAACTGATCACTTATTTCGCGATCACTTCAACTGTTTCCTTATACCAGCAGAATCAACTTTAAACACTTATTGTCTTTTTTTGAACATATCCGTGAAAGTGCACTATCCAAACTTAAACTCTTATAATTAACGAATGCTTTGGAATACAGATATAGGCTAAGGTTGGACTCTTTTTAAAGAAGACAATCAGCAGATTACTGCAGAAGTAGAATTATTTTAAAATATGAAAGTAACAAAAAGTTTTAGGAGTTTAAATTTATTGTAAAGAAAATACACAGTACTTAGGGCTGGGCGATAATAGGCCTTTTTCACAGTCCGCGTTCGAAAACCGGAAACTTGGAGTAGTTGTGTAAAATAACTTCCGCCTGTATGAATGGCAATGCCCGTAGCACGGGGTTGTTGTGATTTATTAATGAACAATTCATTTTAGATGTTTCATTAAAACATATTAACCACAGTTTTCAATCATTAATCGGGTATGACGAAATGAGGAAAAATGTTGTCATGATATTCCGACGCATATTTCATGATTTAAATGAGAGCGCATAGGCGTATGTATGCACATACTTCAGAGACAGACCAGCTTTTTACTTAAAAAATGCAATTTCTAAGAGACAAAAAAGTGATATTATTATTATTAATATTATCAGGCAACCCAAACCTGTTTTTTGATTTGAAACAATATCACTCATTAGAACATTCAGCAACTAAGAAATTATTTTTTAATAGTTAGATATTTATTTTGTTAAGGAAAATGAATGGTCTGGTTTCTACAACTTTCACTTTGGAGCAAAATTCTGGGTTTACACTTAAAGAAATAAAGATTTGACATTTATCGTGATAATTATCGATATCGACTGATATGAAAAAAAAATATTGTGATCATTTTTTTGGCCATATCGCCCAGCCCTAACAGTACTAAATTTTTTATATTTTATATAAAATAAATATTTTACATAACAGGTTTTACTCTAAAATTGATATAAAATTAAAGCCTTATGTCTAAATAAGTTATGTTCCAAATTTGAAGTTTTTTAGGCTTCCTGTGAGATTTTATTTAGGGCGTCATACCACAAACAGCCACCGGGTGCCATCCAAACTCCATTGAATTTTTTTATGCATTTTTCTGTCACAAATTTCTCTGTCAATATTACTCTGTCAAAAAGACCACCAAATATGGAATCCTGAGAGTCAGACCTTTCCGACGATATGTATTTTGTCAAGATTATAAAAAGTTTTGATTCTAAAAGACCGTAATGCATTGTGCAATATGACACTTGACACCGCCCACTAAGAGGGAGGAGACCGCCAAAAGATTTTAAAGTACCATTTCCATGGCAACGCAATGTCCAATTTCAAAATGATTTTCACAGGATGAATTTTGAGGTTTTAAGCTTTCAAATGATATATAATTTATGATGATTACTAAAATATTTGATAGGGAAAAAAGACAATGAAAAAAAGAGCGCCAAGCATCCCACAGGTGGGGCGGTGACAGTTAAGGGGTTAATAATCACTGTATAAAGGTCTGCTTTTATTTGTGTACACTCACAATGAAAACAAAGCAGATTTATATATATATAACATGTAATAATATGTAGTATTTTCACATCTAGATGGATTTTTTTTTAATTTGCACTACTGTCTGTTCAAAATAAATGAAAAGAAACCGAGCATAGTAGATTTATTTTTCTTCCTGTTGTAACGAAATCGTATCGAACCGTGACCCCCGAACCAAGGTACGTACCGAACCGTGACATCTTTGTACCATGCCACCCCTTATATATATATATATATATATATATATGTATATATATATATATATATATATATATATATATATATATACATGCATACATACATACATAAAATGCAATTATTACAAATATACAAATAAGGACATGTAAAAAATAATAATAATAATAATATAGATAAAGTAGCATAAGGCACATGGTAGATAATGCAAACCATCGAAATAAACAAACAGTGCCAGTCGATTTCCCGTCTGTATTTTAATGACTGTGAGAGAGTGAAAGTGTTTGATTTAAGAAGGAATTACTGACTTTTGCATCTTACTGACTCATACAGCAGTTACAATCATCATTGGCTAGGTTTAAGGGAGAGTTGCCCACTTCAATCTTTTGAAGTTTTTATGGGAGAATATCTGGTTTAATTGCAGAGTCATTTATCAGGAGATTGCCACAGTCCACAGCGAAAGTTTGCCAGTCTATATATTTCCTTATGGCTCAGCATTTTCTCTCCTCTTTACATCTGATCACTGTTTACAGCATGACTGTCAGTGGTGGACAGTAACTAAGTGTCTTTTACTTTGCTCCAGGTCTCTTTGAAATGACGAAGAGATTTATTATTTCAATGTCAGAAAGCGGTCAAAACAGCAAAATCAAGGTATTTTTCAGAAATTGTAAAGAAGAATTGTCACAGGCCGAAAACTCTTTTCACTATCATCAACACTATTAGCCCTTCTGTCTGTTTGTTCCCTAATGTGTCTTCATCTATGTGTGAAGCTTTTCTTCATTTTTAATTTTCAATAAGACTGGCGATAACTCCATCTTCTTCTGAATCCTCTTCTCCCCCTGATTTTACTGTTGTTTTAATCAATTTAAATCCAGTTCTGGCACCCATCTTCAAGAAATAGTAGAATAGTTTAAACCTTTGGGTTCTTCTGTTGATATCATTCCTCCATATTTATTTAAACAAGTCTTTGATGTAGTTGGTCCACATCTCCTGATTATGAAAAATCACTGTTTAGAAACAAGTTTTGTACCTAATTTATTAAAACATGCAATATAGTCCAACCCTTGCTTAAAAAAACTGAATTTAGACCCCACAGTGTTAGCCAATTTTAGACCTATCTTAAATCAGCTCTGTCCCTATTACAGTTAGTTCCAAATGCGGCAGCTGGACCCCTGATTGGTGCTCAAAAACGGGACCATGTCACTCTTATTTTACGTTCCCTGCACGGGTTGCCAGAGTTGATTTTAAAATATGACTTCTTGTCTACAGATCTTTAAATGGTATGGCTCCATCTGACTTACTGATTGAGCATTATCCAACCAGATCACTCCGGTCTTCCAACCAGAGACTGTTGTCCATCCCTAGGTCGAGGCAGAAGTGTAGAGTTGACCGTGCTTTCTCTGCCCGCAGACTCTGGAATGACTTGCCCAATTCTATCAGACTTGCTCCCTCTGTTTCTGTTTTTAGGTCCAGCCTAAAAGACTATTTGTTTGAGGCATACAATCCATGTTGAAACATTCCTGCCTTGTATTTGATTATTTTACGGTTTTATTATTTTAATTTCTTCACTTGTGTTTGTTTTTACTCTTTTTGTTGTAAAGCACATTGGACATCCTGGGTTGTAATTAATGGTGCTGTATAAATAAAATGGTCAAAATTGTTACTCTAATTAAGTACATTTTTCAAATATCTGAATATTTTTATTTTGAGAAACGTTTTACTTTTATTCACTGCATTCCAGAGCATAATATTAAACTTTTTACTCAGCTACATTTTTAAAAACATGTCGTTCATCTTTATTTTGAACTGAAGAAATCGTTGGAGATGTGATAGTGGTGTCCAATCTGTGAACAAACTGATTCTATTCAATGAACCCGTTTAATCAGTTCGCATCTATTCATTCGAAAATTAGATTGAGTGGATTGCAGCTGTTCTTGAGTCAACAAACTCACAGATTCAGGTGATCCAGTCACAGCGAGTCTCCTGTTAACAGTTCAGTGAATTCATAAGTCTGACTGAAAATGAGCCAAGAACGGAAGATCAAGGAGCTTGAATGCAGGCACAACTGATGGCATGAAAAGTGTATATGAATGTATATATATTTTTAATGCTCATGTACATTCAAAAACAAACACATTTTTTATACTTTTGCTCAAGGAAAATTAAAAAGAAGTACTTATTACTTTTACTGGAGCCATATTTTGTTTAGGGTATCTATACTTTTACTGAAGTACTGGATTTGTGTTCTTGTCCACCACTGATGGTCATGTCAGTATGGCACAGGGGTCCAAGCACAAAGTTCTAGAAACCATTCTGTTTTTGCGAGATTCTCTTGTATATGGGGTTCAAGCATAAAGACCTTTTTTCTCCTGTAAAACAGAAAGTACAGATTGAACTGTAAATGGGTGAAATATGAAATTTGCACTGAAGGTTTGATACCTCGACCTCTACAGGAATATAAGTTAGATTGCCTCTACTGAAGGCAATATTGTTTTCTTTTTTAAAAGCTGCTTCAGGAGTTCCCTTGTCAATAATGATTAAAATATCTTGAAGTTTGAATTCAACATGGCAATGAGAGGCTGAATAATGTTGCCGATAGTCAGCACTGTCAGTTCTGACAACAGCGCTCATGCTCAAGTGATGTAGCTTTATTACAGCACATACCTGCATTTGTGAACTAGTCAACAAGTTGTTGGATTAGAACAATGCTGGAAGTGTTTTTTTGGAGTCCCAATATAAACAACTATCCAAAACAACTAAACTTTAGGTTTTACATAACAGCCACGCATCAAAATAGTAGTAGTAATAGTATCAAACCTTGAACATGCTGAACAGGCTCAGTCTGAAGATGTGGTTACTATTCAAAAGTTTTGGGGTCATTAAGAATGTATTTGAAAGAAGTCTCACAAAGTCTGATCAGAAAAATAGGTAAAAACAGTAATGTTATGAAATATTATTCCTGTTTAAATAAATTAAGATTTTAACCCTAAAACAGGCAATGTGTACCACGAGATACATAATCTTTAGTCTCTTGTAGGAGGCACGAGGAAGAATTTTTCATCCAATACTTTTATCATTATCATAGTTGAGGTTGTTTGGAGTATGGGGTCACATCACTTGGTTCAAATTTTCTGTGCTCGTTTGGTCAGTTTGACCTAAAGCCAACACGTCCACCCATGGGGCTGGACATTCAGAAAATGTAGAAAGTAGGCATATATTAATCTTACTTTTTTCAGCAAAAAAATGCAATGCAACTATTAGTATTAATTGTGAACATTGTCTTGAGATGTTGAAAAAGAAAATTAAGCCATATGTTGTTTGTGTTGTTTTTAATCGCATTTTGAAATATGTGTATTTCCTGATACACGTTGCCTGTTTAGGGTATAAAAAAAGGATTATTCTCAATATTGACAATGAATGCTTTCACAGGGTAAATTGTGCCCCCAGTTCTGGTTATTTCATTATTGTGAATTCTGGGGTGGTGTGTGTGTGAGAGGGGTGGGGTGGGGTGTTTTGAGGGGGGTTGGCATTCCCCCTTGGTTGTTATGGGGGGTGGGAAGGGGTGTAGAAAATACACAGAAAATACACAAAAGTCACAGAAATCACATACAGTGGGGAAAAAAAATATTTGATCCCCTGCTGATTTTGTACATTTGCCCACTTACAAATAAATGATCAGTCTATAATTGTAATGGTAGGTTTATTTGAACAGTGAGAGACAGAATAACAACAAACAAAAAAATCCAGAAAAATGCATTTCAAAACAAGCAAGATTTCTGGTTCCCAGATGTCTTTATACAGGTAAGGAGCTGAGATTAGGAGCACTCTCTTAAAGGGAGTCTCAGCTTGTTACCTGTATTAAAGACACCTGTCCACAGAAGCAATCAATCAATCAGATTCCAAACTCTCCACCATGGCCAAGACCAAAGAGCTGTCCAAGGATGTCAGGGACAAGATTGTAGACCTACACAAGGCTGGAATGGGCTACAAGACCATCGCCAAGCAGCTCGGTGAGAAGGTGACAACAGTTGGTGTGATTATTCGCAAATGAAAGAAACAAAAAATAACTGTCAATCTCCCTCAGTCTGGGGCTCCATGCAAGATCTCACCTCGTGGAGTTTCAATGATCATGAGAACGGTGAGGAATCAGCCCAGAACTACACGGGAGGATCTTGTCAATAATCTCAAGGCAGCTGGGACCATAGTCACCAAGAAAACAATTGGTAACACACTACGCCGTGAAGGACTGAAATCCTGCAGCACCCGCAAGGTCCCCCTGCTCAAGAAAGCACATGTACAGGCCCGTCTGAAGTTTGCCAATGATTCAGAGGAGAACTGGGTGAAAGTGTTGTGGTCAGATGAGACCAAAATCCAGCTCTTTGGCATCAACTCAACTCGCCATGTTTGGAGGAGGAGGAGGAATGCTGCCTATGACCCCAAGAACACCATCCCCACCATCAAACATGGAGGTGGAAACATTATGCTTTGGGGGTGTTTTTCTGCTAAGGGGACAGGACAACTGCACCACATCAAAGGGACGATGGATGGGGCCATGTACTGCCAGGGCATTGAAGCCACCCAGGGCATTGAAAATGGGTCGTGGATGGGTATTCCAGCATGACAGTGACCCAAAACACACGGCCAAGGGAACAAAGGAGTGGCTCAAGAAGAAGCACATTAAGGTCCTGGAGTGGCCTAGCTAGTCTCCAGACCTTCATCCCATAGAAAATCTGTGGAGGGAGCTGAAGGTTCGAGTTGCCAAACGTCAGCCTCGAAACCTTAATGACTTGGAGAGGATCTGCAAAGAGGAGTGGGACAAAATCCCTCCTGAGATGTGTGCAAACCTGGTGGCCAACTACAAGAAACGTCTGACCTCTGTGATTGACAACAAGGGTTTTGCCACCAAGTACTAAGTCATGTTTTGCGAAATTCTTATTTGACTCATTAAAATGCAAATCAATTTATAACTTTTTTGAAATCCGTTTTTCTGGATTTTTTTTATGACATTCTGTCTCTCACTGTTCAAATAAACCTACCATTAAAATTATAGACTGATCATTTCTTTTTCAGTGGGCAAACATACAAAATCAGCAGGGGATCAAATACATTTTTTCCCACTGTAAAATAAAAGGGGGACCCCTTGATAAAAAATTATCTCAGAGAAGTGGGGTGGGGGGGTGGATGGGGGTTATAAATCGCATCAAGGAGAGCAGATCCCCATCAGTAGAAATCGCATTCCAGGGCCAGGGACCCTTAGGGAAGAGCCTGGCGTCTAGGCCCCCTGTACACAGTCCCCTTTCTATTTATTTTGAGTTTAAAAATTGTGCAAATGTTAATATTTGCATGTAAAACGGATAATATTACATTTAGTTGACTACATCTTTGCATTTTTAACTAGATTTTTCTCTTGCAGGGTTTCACAGCTCATTTTATGGTAGAACAGGGGTGTTCAACCCTGCTCCTAGAGATCCACCATCCTGCAGCGTTTAGCTCCAACCCTGATCAAACACATCTGAAAAATCTGACAAAAGTCTTCAGGATTACATAAATTATATTCTGTTACATAAATGACATTATATGATTGTTTAGGGGTGGCGCTAAACCGTGCAGGACAGTGGACCTCAAGGGTGGGAATTGCCCACCCCTGAGGATAAAGATGAGACAGTTAAAAATGTGTTATGCCTCAATTTTAGGACACTTGTACATATTTTGAATATTCCATATTTGTTTGCATCAAATAAATCATAGAATTATTGATGACTTGGGCTGTTTTTATACCATAAACGGGCAACGTGTCCTGGGAGATACAACTTATAAAATCCAAAATATATCAAATATTACAAAAAGTATGATATAAAAAGTGACATGAAATGATTTTTTGCTATTCATTTTCCATTCTTGCCTGTTTGAGGGTTAAAATAACTTTTCTGCTGTAATATTTTTTACAATGTAATTTATTCCTGTGATCAATGCTGAATATTCAGCATCATTACTCCAGTCTTCTGTGTCACATGATACTTCAGAAATCATTCTAATATTCTGATTTGCTGCTCAAGAAACAAACAAACAAACAAAAAATGTAATATGTAAAATAAGTATAGAAATAAATAAATTGCTCTATAATTGCACAGACACATGGTGTTTATGTCATCACCTTGACAGACCTCTCTTATGGGCATAGTCTACCTTCTCAACAAAAAAAAATATTTGACTGGACAAATAAAGCCTTAAAGGTTCAATGTTTGCATGTATCCAGCTATGATCATTGTATTATTAATGTGGTCTGCCTAGTTGAAAGAATCAAACTTAAAAAAAAACACTAAAAAACTTTCCCTTCTGATCCCTTCCAATCCATTGTGCTCCCTCTAGCTGTGTTTGAATATATTGTAAGAGCACATCTTGGCTAAATGTTCCCTAAGAGACATATTCAATCAAAAGGAGGTGAATCAGACTAACACAGCTTTCTTAAGACTGGTTTGTCAGCTGGCCTAGTTTGCATGATTAATGTGTCGAGCATGTTTAGATATGTATGTCATTTCACAGAGTATTCGCCACATCTGAATGTCTATGAGCTAAGCACAGATACCGAAGACCTTTTCCTTCACTCCCAGAGATCTGGTAGCTTGGTTGGGGTTTCTGTAATGACAGATTGTTATGTCCATGGTTTTCCGCAGCCTCCGGGGACGAGTTAAGGGAAGACTTACTTTGGAACTGGCGTCTGAGACTCTTAAATCTTAACCAAATCCCACCATTAAACCCAACGCCCTGTTTAACTCTTTTGCCATTCATTCTTCTATCATACCGTTTCTCATCCATTGAGTTTTTAATTGTACTTCTCGTACAATGTGTAGTTCTGCTTGGCATAAGATCTTTATTCTTAGCTGTGAGGAAGAATAGCATATGCAGACGTAGGAAACCAAATGCAACCTACAGCTTTCCAGAGAAAAAAACTTGTTTCAGCACTTGTGGTCACAAAGCATGGCCTTTGTTTTACCTTTATCTACTCAGTTGTGCAGTGGATCTCTGATCTGTCTGTCGATTGTGTTTCAGTTAGTGGAAAAAGCAGAGAATAAATAAATCAGGGAGAGTGGGATAAATGTGTCCGTGAGTTAGCTACTCTAAAGGCCAGATTTACTAAACAGGGCAAATTAGCGCGAGAGCACAATTCCAAAACAGCGCTGATGGGCATGGAAATTTCTGCGGGCAGTTTACTGACAACATGCAAATTAAAGAATGCAGACGTAAATTAGCATAAGGATATGTTCAGATTCAGATAATGTGTTCTTCTGGCATTCCAAATTAATTAATACGTGTGGCAAAAATCCTCTCCCTACTACCACGCGCTCTCTGTTCTCTGCGGTGCCTCCTCCAGCAGCAAAAAGGCAGCCATTTCAAGCACAAAATAGTTTAAGACATGCTTTTTTTTGGACGTTAAATAGTGCCGCAAATACCAGTGATTTGATGAGCGCAAACGTTAGTAAATCACGTTGTCTGATTCATTTTAATACTCTCCTCCCATAAATTTTGCGTCTGAAAGGCAAACTCCTACAAATGCATATTCAATTTGCTCAGAAATAACTGTCCAAAGAAATTCCAAAGAAAATTATACATAGCTGGTCAAATTATTTTATGTTAAAGCAAAGTCATGTTATTCAGATCTAAAAATATGTGTAATACTTGTGAATTGGCAGTAAAGCCATATTAATGCTTTGGCTGAAAACTAACCTTGATTTATTATATTTTAATTTTAAATAAATGTATTTTATATTTCAACAGTAACTTATACATTTAGAAGCCAAATTGGCTGGTGAGTGAAGAAGTTACATTCATTTATTTATACATTTATTTATTTAGTGATTTATACAATACAGATTGCTTCAAAGCAGCTTTACAGTAATAAACAGGAAAAACAGAATTAATGTTGCAAAATTCATCAATTAGGAATCAATAAAATTCAGTTCTAATTACAAAATCAATTTCAACGATAAGCAGCGCTACAGAAAAACATATAGTGTCCTTATTCAGCTCAATTTTATTTAATTATTCAATGATCTCATTCGATTACTTAAAATTGATATAATTTACTGCTTTATAAGAAAATAGAATAATGTTCCTCTTGTTTTTCAGAGGGAGATTTGTAGAAGTGCCACAGAGTCAGACTGATTCAAATCAAGTCTTTCGAACAATTCATTAAAAGATGTGACTCATGAGATGTATTTGTTCGTGGTCGAGCTGTCTGTTTGTTTATGTGTGCAGTCCACGGGAAAAACTCAACAGAAAGACGTCTTTAATTTGAAATGGCACATGTCTGTGACTCTGTGTTATAGACACTTCTAATTTCAGTTAATAACAGTTCACATCAGTTGACATAATGGAATATAATTTTAAGCATTAGCTTTACCTCATTTATGGTTACATTGAGTAAAAGGAAAAAGTGGCACAGCTTCCACCAGTCTCCCATATAGGTCATTGTTTTAAAGCTTTTAAGAGTTTCTCATTCACTATGTTTAGGCTCAGTTTGGTTTTTGATGACCCTTTGGAACTGCACTTTTAGTTCCTCTCTTGTCTTTTAGAAACCGCACAAAAATGCCACATGGGACACACACTCATTAGTGGCCTCGCTGCTAAAAATGGTGAGGGGTGGTTTCTCCAGGCTGTTTTACCAGGGTTCAAATAGGTGTACAGCGGAAAGTCAAATAAGTTCACAGCATCCTCATGCAAATATACAATCAGCCATGCAGATAACAGAAAAGAAAACTTGAGGCCTTTTTTAAAAGTTGTCATAAATAGGCTGGTTGCTGTAAAAATACAAATAGCTTTATTTTGAGAGATGAATAGCGTGTTATGGGCGTGTGTACTTTGCAGTTTTAAATGGTCAGTATCTCTTTGATTCATTTCTTTATGAGGAGGTAACTGAGCTCTCTCCTCCCATAAACTGTGGTGTGAGTGGTTTGAAATGGAGTGGCACTGCTTATTTCATCATCTTGCATTTAGTCTTTGAAGTATTTGAGGATTTAATTCAAGCTTCTCACAGATGCTCGGCACTTCCACTGCCAACCCTGCACAGCACTAAAACACAGTAAAGTAAGTTAACACATAATAAAGCATAGAATGACATAGGTTTTTTCAGCGTCTGTAACTTTGTGGTATTTTGTGCTGTGTCTCAGATTTTAATTTAGGGTACAACAGAGTAAAGGGTGCATTTGATTAGATTTTCTTCTGAACCTCTAGATGGCAAAGCTCACAGCACTTTCCTGACCACTGTCAGCTATTCACTGTGCACCTAGAAATTTGGCTGATCCTTGATGTGATCACAAGCAGTAATGCAGAACAATTTTTTATTTTATTTTTTAATATTATAGATTTATGTAGCACATGAAAAACGGTAAAATTACCAAATATATTTTGAGAAAAAACCTTGGAGTTGATTTTCAGTTCAAGGTAATTAAACTTTTTATATATATAACTGAAACATATGTAAAAATATGGCATTTGGGGTAAAAAGCGGCCCTATTTTGGGGGGGCTAAAGGCACAATAATTGACGTGATAAAAAGCTGACTGACATTTCCATTTGTTGACATGATCCAATTATCCAGTATCATTTATTAAGTTGGGTATATACCTGGTAGAAAATGTGATATTAATCATATGAATTTTAATTTGTTACTGTTAAAAAAATAGTAGTAGTAGTAGTAGTGTAAGAAGCTTTCAGAATCCTTATTTGTTTTATTAAAATATTCTGTTTTTAAGATCATTACATTTTGATGACAGTGTATTGAATAATTATATTACAATAAAAAATAAAATGTTTAATACAAATATTACATGTTATGCAAAACATATTACAAATAAGCATTTGTATCAGTACTGTTGGGGAGCCTTTACTCTGAGTGTGGCATAAAATGCCTGCCTTGTTACCTCATAAAATTACTTTTACTGTTTATTTTCCCACAAAATGTGTTGCTCTGTCAATGTTTAATACAAACATATAGATTTTTGGGAGTAGTGAAAGTGCCCCTTTAGCCCCTTTGTGTCCTACATGTTACCCTAATATTCCTTTGTTTATTTTCTTCTAATTAGTTGTGCAAATCCGCAATGTTACCAGTAAAGTGTGTGAATTATTTCATAGTATGAGGAGGTGTTGTTTTAGTCTACCCCTAGATACAAAATTACAGTACATGGGATAGGTTGTAATGTTGACAGAAAATACAGATATCAGTTCAAATGTGTGTTAAAAGACAAAAAAACTTAAACAACTTTGCATTTTTAAGAGATGAAACATCTTGGATGATATTTCATTGTGCTGAGAACAGAGCAAAAAAGGCCAGTAAACAAAATGCTTTTTTAATGGATGTCAGTGGAGGAGATGCTCCAGTACACTGAATAAACTGCTTTTGTGTGGAAACAGCTTATCACGTAATGAATCATCAGCCTGTCCACTAATCTTTAGTGTGTTTGCGGTAAAATATTTATTTTAGAGCTATATTTGGAGTTTAAAACAGAGTTACTGACAATTTTATCATATTCAGGTAATATTCAGTTTATGGCACCGCTCATTCATTCCGATGGTAGCTGCAAACAGTGGTTGACAGTTGTAAAATACTATAATGTGATTGGTTTATGAGGCACACGTGATCTGGGATGACAGTCATAATTTCTCCAATGGTATAGCCTCCTCATATAATAATTTTTTTGCTGATAGTGTGCCGTGCTTTATTTAACAGTCAGCAGCACTGTAAAACCCTGTCAGAGAAATGTCTTGTATTAAAGCATTGCTTCTGCAGCCATCAGAACACTGCTTGGGTTCAAATTCACTGCCTTCAACAATCAGTTCCAGTGTTCCACTTCATTCTGCTGAATCCACGTTTATTTATGAGATGTTGTGGAGAGATTAAAGGACAGGTTTTCTCTGGAGTCAACTGCAGACTCTTTATAGCATCTTAACAGCTCCCAGGTGACTCATTTAATAGTTTAATTAGTAATTTGTCACAGTATACAACGGCATAATAAACCACTTTATGCCTTGAACTAGGTTTTGCTTGTTTTGCAGAAAGGGCGTATAATTTTTAGCAAAACATCTGAAATCACATGCAGCCTAGAGTTTAAGTGTTTTAAAATAGCATAAGAGCAGGAAATATGATTGGAAAATCTCTAGAAAAAGCTGAATGATTTTTTTTTATATCATCAATCCACAAAGTCTGACTTGAGATGCAGTGCAGAATCATAAATCACACAGTGTTTGATTAATTGGCCAGGGTAGAAGTAGATCGCCATATGAGCCTAGTTTCTCCCAAGGTGTTTTCTCTGTTTCAGTAGTGCTCTCAAAATTAGCCCGTTAATGTGGGCGATTATTTTTTTCAGTTTAACGCGTTACAAATAATTAACGCAGGGGCGGGGTCAGGGTTGGCCACCACTCACAACTGCTGCCACCATCTCTTTTTTTTTCTTGACAAGAAGTGCATTTATTTAGTTGCAGAACGTCTTTACGAACACATCAAACTATAGATGTTTCAGACGCACACTCCAGCTTCACTTCAGCGCCAGGTGCGAATCAACGAGCGTGAAAACGGTACTGTGCTCATAGCACACGCTGTTCAATTACACGCACAAAGGTGCCGGCGCGTGCTGTAGCCTGCATCATTTCATATCAAAGCGCGAAAAAAACTGTGCATGCAGTGTTGTGGTCAGTTAAGTCATGAAGTTACCAAAAAGGCGATTAAAACTGCATGCATGTAATATGTTATGAGTCACATTTAAGAACATGTCTCTGAAATGGTTTTCAAAACTGTCCTGGAGCAGCCCAGCACTGTCTCCCTCATCTAACACACTCGATTCAACTCGTCAGTTCATTAGAAGAGACTTTAAGACCTGAAGTGGGTCAGAAAATGTGAAGAGAGTTGAGAAAAAATACAATGTCTGTCAGATCTGCGTCCTGTTCAGCAGCGGCAGCTCTTAAAGAAATAGCAGGCAAATAAACTAATAACCAGCTGCTGTGATGTCTGTTCATCAAAGAGAAAAAAATAAATAAAATCTGTAACTTTTAGAGCTTTAAGTATTCATCTATTTAATTTAGAATTTAGTGTTTGATAACTTTATTCAGTTTCTGTATATTTCTGCTGAAGGGCACAGGTAAATATGACATTGATTTTAATAAAATAAAAAATAAAAAATATATTGTCTTTATGTTGTCTGTACATTAATTTGAAGATTGAATGTGAAATTATTGCAATATATATGTATATTTAAAAACTTTAATGTTAGGTGGGATTAATCATGATTAATTTCAGAAAAATTAAATGTGCACCTAGAAATTTAATAAAATTTAATCATTTAAAAATTTAAATATAAAGTAATTTAATTTACATTTCTGTTGCGGTATACAAAGGATGCAGTAAACTCTTGGATATTGTGAACTGGATGTTTAATGGTTTGGAGAAAGGGTGTAGTTGAATTTGAAGCAAAACATCTGAAATCACTTATTGCACCTTTAAGAGGTTCTTAAGTGTTTTTAAAATAGAATAAGAGCAGGAAATAATTCAAAAATACTCCAAATTGTACATTAAGCACATACCTGTAAAGCACAATGCAGTACCTTAAAGGGTCATGAAACCCCCTATTTTAGCACCGTTTAGTTCTCACCATGGTCTTGAAAAATGTTTTAAAAAGTGGATATGGTAAGCTGTGAAGGGAAACAGAGGAGACAACACAACACAACACCAGATTCTGACAAAGTTAGAATACTCAAAGCATAAAAGTTTGCAACATAAACACCCTGAAAAACACTATTGCATGCATCAAAATGAGCAAATACATTATATGTGATGAAAGTATACTATATGTGGTTTTGTAAGTTCACGGTACATTACACAAATACACACATATCCTGTGATACATATTTTATAGGTACTACACTATATTGCCAAAAGCATTGGGTCGCCCCCTTCTAATGAACAAGTTTGACTACTTTAGTAATTTCTATGAGTACAAATCTTAATGTTAAAGCATATAATGATGTTCTAGGAAATTGTGTGCTTCTAATATTATAGCAACAGTTTGGACAGGACCCTTTTCTATTCTAACATGACAATGCCTCTGTGTATAAGACAAGGTTCAAAAAGAAAATGATTGATTCAGTCAGTGTGGAAGAACTTGACTGGTCTGCATAAAACCAAGTCCTAATCCCAGTTTAACACCTCTGGTGTGACTGTAAATGCAGACCTTGAGACAAAAACTCATCACCAAACACCAATGACTTGTACATACACTATATAGACTAAAGTATTGGGACACCCCCTTCTTTAGAACAGAAAAATGCACTTCCAAATCTGCAACAACGATGGGAACATAATTCATGTATTTAAAACTTGTATTTCCATCTCTGTTGCAACAGCTTTGGAAGTGTCTAAAATGACTGAACCCATATGTACAAGTCATTGGTGTTTGGTGATGAGTTTTTGGCTCAAGGTCTGCATTTACAGTCACACCAGAGGTGTTAAACTGGGATTAGGACTTGGTTATTCCACACTGACTGAATCAATAATTTTCTTTTTGAACCTTGTCTTATACACAGAGGCATTGTCATGTTAGAATAGAAAAGGGTCCTGTCCAAACTGTTGCTATAATATTAGAAGCAAACAATTTCCTAGAATATCATTATATGCTTTAACATTAAGATTTGTACTCATAGAAATTACTAAAGTAGTCAAACCTGTTCATTAGAAGGGGGCGACCCAATACTTTTGGCAATATAGTGTATATTTAAGAACCAAAACAGCTCTTTGTAATAATACCGGTGGCTGTAGAGTGAACTGCAGCCAGATACCTGTTGCTCACGCATGCACTTATTGCAGACTGTTGTTGCTGTAGACTAGAGCGCAGAAGAGAGGCACTAAGGCAAGGCTCTTGTGAGTGAGCATAAATGTCACGGCAAAAACATACCAAGTCCTTCACATAAAATTCAGTCTATAGGCTTTCATTGGCAACCTAGGAAGTTAGGTAAGGTCTAATTTTTTAAGTCGTGTTACAAGTTGTTCACACATTGGTAGGGATGTCTCGATCAGGTTTTTTGTGCCCCCGATCCGATCCGAGTCATTGAATATTGAGTATCTGCCGATACCGAGGCCTGATCCAATACTTAGATATTCCTAGTGTCTGGTGCACAATTCAAGTACATTAAAGTTTTTAAAATCAATTCAATGTATGCAGAGTTGTGCAGAGAGTAAAAGTAATATATAATATAATATACACTCTCTCTCTCTATGCACAATTCTTCTTGTTTTAGTTTATTATTTGAGCGTTGGCAAACCCACTTAAAGGCGCATACCGCCACCAACTGCACAACACTGGCATGACAGCTGAAGGATTGGGTTTAGGAAAGCCAATACCAATCTGTTAAAAAAAAAGCGCTTGATAGGGCCCAGTCCCGATCCTTGATGTCGGTTTGGGACATCTCTACACATTGGCAATAAAAAAAAAAAAAAATTCGGGAAAATTCTTACACATAGTACCTTAAATGGACAATTAAATGCACAGACATTTGCATTAATTCTATACATGAAAAATATATATGAATATATTGTTGCATTTTTACTAACTTGTGAGACTGCATTTGTGTGTAGTGTCATCAGTTATATCAAGGAGCTCTAAAGTCTGGTTACAAATAGTATGGATAGATTTAATTTGTGTCAGAGACTCGATGTCAATAGAAGAGAATTAATGCTGTGCCGAAACTCTTACAAAGCCGCCATAAACACACCTGTGATCCATGAATGCATCTCTTTCTTAAACCCGGCTCACACTGTGCGATTTTGGCCACGATTTGGTCATCTGAGACAAATTTTGAAAACCCTAAAAGATTCCTATAATCCTAGGCTAACATCTGTAGTCTTTGATCGCTGGTTTGACATGTTCACCGACAGCCGATTAATGGCTGTTGCGATCAAATTTCACCTACGACGAAATTCTGTCAGTGTCAAGCGCTGTTGTTTTTGTTTGTTTGACATTCCCAGTTTCGCTTGCTACTTCCATCAGCATGCTGGATAAGATCACTGGTCCACCCAGAGGCCGTCACGTTTCTGCTGTCACGCTGGACCTTTGCGTTTGTCTGTATGTATGGAGGAAATGCAGTTACAAAAGCTGAAACAAAGAAATAAACAGGCATATTCTCAAATTTTTTCGTATTCATCCCCCTCTATGGTAAAGTTTTCACTGTTCCCTTTTCTGCTATAGACATATTTGTTATATTATTGTCTAATAATGCTTTGGGTAATAGGAGTCTGCTTTTTTTTTTATGTATTTGGTTGCATTATCGATATCAGAGTCATGTGTGCACTATTTGTGCCTTCACATTTGAATGTTCAGATAAAAATCGATGTGTTTGTGCATCAGTGTTGGTGAATATAGTGGTGTCTCTCAGATGCTAGGAGGCAGGAGTGAGTGTACTTCTCATCAAACAATAGCGCTCTCTATTGATCATTGCTTAAAACAGTGATTCTCAACCTCTTTGACTCAAAGGTCCCCATGGAATCATTTGTATCTATATGTAATCAGTATGTAATCAATAAAAACAATAGTTATTGATGGGGGAAAAAACTAACTTTTAGGTTACCCTGAGTCCCTCTAGTGGGCTCTAATATAATTCTTGTTTTTGTTTTTGACAGAGGTATTTTTGGTTCACTTGTTACCTTTCAACAGTAACTGAATAATAATAATAATAAGAAAAATGTATTTATTTTAGCCTATATATGTGAATTATTAAATGGACAGCTTGTTGGGCTTTTAACACCACTTAAACCCAACTGTGGTCATTTGAATACTTCTCTTTGTTATTATCATACATTTATTGTACAGTAGGTCTGGAGGCGTTTTCTCTGAGATAGAAAGAGAGTCAGTCCAGCTAATTTGGAGGGGGGAAAAAGTAAGTTAGGTAGTAAGTAGGTAGTCTTTTAGATTCAAGATTCAAAGATTCAAAGTGTTTATTGTCATGTGCACAGTGAGGAAAAGCAAGTTTACCTGTACAATGAAATTCTTTCTTTGCTGTCCTCATTGAATGCCAAGACAAGTGCAAATTATGTAAAAATAAAAACAGACATACACATAAATAAAATAGAAATAATAAAAGTACAGCTATGTTGCATTGTAGGTTTGTAGGTGGGGGGAGTGAATGTACAGCGCTCTCTCCACCTTCAATACCACGACTGAGCTGCCCTTGAGCAAGGCACCGAACCCTCAACTGCTCCCCGGGTGCCGCAACATAAATGGCTGCCCACTGCTCCAGGTGTGTGTTCACGGTGTGTGTGTTCACTGCTGTGAGTGTGCACTTAGCAGTGATGGGATAAATGCAGAGCACAAATTCCGAGTATGGGTCACCATACTTGGTCGTATGTCACGTCACTTTCACTTTTTCACTTTCAAGGCTGGCCACCTCCCTCCTGTAGGCTGCTTCATCTCCACCAGTGATCTGTCCTATCACTGCGGTGTAGTCAGCGAACTTGATACACAATGATGTTGTCCTTGTGGGAGGCAACACAGTCACGTGTGAACAGTGTGTAGAGGATGGGACTGAGAACACACCCCTGTGGGGTGCCAATGTTTGTTATGATGGGGTCTGAGGTCCTATTTCCAATCCTGACAGACTGCGGTCTGCCAGTCAAGAAGTATAGGAACCAGTCGCAGTTTGTGGGTGAGTTTATGGGGGATGACCATGTTGAAGGCGGAACTGTAGTCGATAAAGAGCATCCTGATGTAGGTGTCCTTATCTTCCAGTTGAGAGAGGGAAATATGGAGGGCAGCAGCAATGGCGTCTGAGGTGGACCTGTTGGTCTGGTATGCATACTTCAGGGGGTCCAAAGTGTCTGGCATGCTGCTCTGAATGTGGGTCAGCACGACTCTCTCAAAACACTTTGTGATGATTGGAGTGAGTGCTACTGGCCTGTAGTTGTTCAGACAGGTCGGGGGGCTCTTCTTGGGAAGGGGAACAATGGTTGTGGTTTTGAAGCAGGTTGGGACGGTGCTTTGACTGAGGGAGAGGTTAAAGATGGAAGTGAGTACGTCGGCCAGCTCTGTAGCACAAGCTCTGAGGGCCCGCCCAGGGATGTTGTCTGGCCCTGCTGCCTTGCGGGGGTTGATCTTCCTCAGCGCTTTGTGTACCAAAGCTGATGAGACAGTAGGAGGGGGAGGGGGGTTGGGTGGTCCAAGTGTGTGTGTGCCTCCTCTCTGTATTGACGCTGGAGGTCTCGAAGCGGGCATAGAAAGTGTTGAGGTCATCCGGCAGGCTGTCTGAGGGGCTGATATTAGTGTTTGTGGTGGTTTTGCAGTCTGTGATGTGCTGCAGGCCTTGCCACATCCATCCGGCGTCGACAGTAGAGGAGAAACTGGACAGTTTCAGAAACTGGACTTTCTCTTTTATTTGAGAAAGTCACCTCAAATTTTGAAAGCTATTAACAATTAAAAATAAAATTCCACTCTGCAACAGCTCTGATGTAGTCACCAAACCACATCAGAGCTGTTGTAGAGTGGAATTTTATTTTTAATTGTTAATAGCTTTCAAAATTTGAGGTGACTTTCTCAAATAAAAGAATACCAAGGGCCATATTTACACAAGTACACAAATTAAAGTTCATAGATGCAGCCAGCTCATTTACCAGTACCAAAAGCAGTGCAAATGGGCATCTATCGCAACCATGTCAAGCACAAAGTGGGTTAAATTGACTACTGCAAACCATAATAAATCAATTTGTATGATTCATTTAAATTCTCTCCTCCTCCCATATGCATATGCAATAAGGTCAGGCACACAAAAAAAAATGTGTTCACTCACTTGTATCGCTAATTTTTTTTGTTTAGCAAATCCTAACTTTATTTTGATTGGGTTTTTTAGGCTAAAAGAGGTTTTGTGTTTGTGCAGGCTGTTTGTAAATCTGGCCCTATGTGCAATATTTATGTAGATTGTCTAATTAAAACTATTAGAAGATTTAAAAAGAGATTGTGGAAATTAGATTAGAAAAAAATCAGTGTCAGCTTAATACAACAAATATTATCTTTCAGATAATGTTTAAATAATTTGTTTTGTTAGTATGATGGCAATATAAAAGACAATTATTTAAATTTGCACACATGTTGTCTTATTATGTTATGTATGCTAGCATTCTGTACTTTTTCAGAGAAAAGTGTCCTTATACATAAAAAAATATAGCTGCCTTTGTTTTTTTTAGGAAGGGGATTCCTCGCATTCTGTTTGCTTGACAGTTCTGCCGTCACACCAACAGTGTGTCCAATAAAACATTCAAAGATTTCAAAACAATCTACCACACAAACATCTTGACAAACTTTATCTGCAGGATCTAGCTTTAGCTGATTTGAGGACCTTAGCATCAAAATGTCTTAAAACTCCTGTAATCATAGACAAAACCTTTATTTTCTGCTAATTTATTTAACAAAACATCACTAATAAGAGACAGAAAAAAATATCAGTGGAGTTTGAAGATACTTTGTCATATAATTGCACTAAATATGTTATGACCTGATGAAACTGAAGCATTGTGGGAGTAATACGGGATGTTTACCACTTGAGGGCAGCACGGTAACAGTAATTCACTTTGATGACTCAGTTAACATGCTGTTTTTTTGGTACACATTTTCAGGCTGACAAAAGTCAGTTTAAAGGGGAATGTCTATATAACTGTTATTGTAATAGCAGTACTCTGATAAGATGTGTCCTGACCAACACTGTCCAGTTTAACACACTCCAAAATACACAGGATATGAATGTGTGCAAACAAACACTTATGCATCTAAACATAAGTTGTCAAGTCAAGTCAAGTCACCTTTATTTATATAGCGCTTTTAACAATACAGATTGTGTCAAAGCACTTAACAGTATCCAGTTGGAGGATAGAGTGTCAGTAATGTACAGGTGCTGGTCATATAATTAGAATATCATCAAAAAGTTGATTTATTTCACTAATTCCATTCAAAAAGTAAAACTTGTATAATGTATACATTCATTCCACACAGACTGATATATTTCAAGTGTTTATTTCTTTTAATTTTGATGATTATAACTGACAACTAATGAAAACCCCAAATTCAGTATCTCAGAAAATTAGAATATTACTTAAGACCAATACAAAGAAAGGATTTTTAGAAATCTTGGCCAACTGAAAAGTATGAACATGAAAAGTATGAGCATGTACAGCACTCAATACTTAGTTGGGGCTCCTTTTGCCTGAATTACTGCAGCAATGCGGCGTGGCATGGAGTCGATCAGTCTGTGGCACTGCTCAGGTGTTATGAGAGCCCAGGTTGCTCTCATAGTGGCCTTCAGCTCTTCTGCATTGTTGGGTCTGGCATATCGCATCTTCCTCTTCACAATACCCCATAGATTTTCTATGGGGTTAAGGTCAGGCGAGTTTGCTGGCCAATTAAGAACGGGGATACCATGGTCCTTAAACCAGGTACTGGTAGCTTTGGCACTGTGTGCAGGGGCCAAGTCCTGTTGGAAAATGAAATCTGCATCTCCATAAAGTTGGTCAGCAGCAGGAAGCATGAAGTGCTCTAAAACTTCCTGGTATACGGCTGTGTTGACCTTGGACCTCAGAAAACACAGTGGACCAACACCAGCAGATGACATGGCACCCCAAACCATCACTGACTGTGGAAACTTTACACTGGACCTCAAGCAACGTGGATTGTGTGCCTCTCCTATCTTCCTCCAGACTCTGGGTCCCTGATTTCCAAAGGAAATGCAAAATTTACTTTCATCAGAGAACATAACTTTGGACCACTCAGCAGCAGACCAGTCGAGACGCTTCTGACGCTGTCTGTTGTTCAACAGTGGCTTGACACAAGGAATGCGACAGCTGAAACCCATGTCTTGCATACGTCTGTGCGTAGTGGTTCTTGAAGCACTGACTCCAGCTGCAGTCCACTCTTTGTGAATCTCCCCCACATTTTTGAATGGGTTTTGTGTCACAATCCTCTCCAGGGTGCGGTTATCCCTATTGCTTGTACACTTTTTTCTACCACATCTTTTCCTTCCCTTCGCCTCTCTATTAATGTGCTTGGACACAGAGCTCTGTGAACAGCCAGCCTCTTTTGCAATGACCTTTTGTGTCTTTCCCTCCTTGTGCAAGGTGTCAATGGTCATCTTTTGGACAACTGTCAAGTCAGCAGTGTTCCCCATGATTGTGTAGCCTACAGAACTAGACTGAGAGACCATTTAAAGGCCTTTGCAGGTGTTTTGAGTTAATTAGCTGATTAGAGTGTGGCACCAGGTGTCTTCAATATTGAACCTTTTCATAATATTCAAATTTTCTGAGATATTGAATTTGGGGTTTTCATTAGTTGTCACTTATAATCATCAAAATTAAAAGAAATAAACACTTGAAATATATCAGTCTGTGTGGAATGAATGTATACATTATACAAGTTTCACTTTTTGAATGGAATTAGTGAAATAAATCAACTTTTTGATGATATTCTAATTATATGACCAGCACCTGTATAATAATAAGATTAAACACTCAATTTTCTGTTAAGGGCATTTCATTATTGAATTCGGAGATGTCATTGTTTAAATAGTATCTGTGAAATCCAATTGACGATAATTGCTAGAAATTAAGTGTCCCCAACTGAGCAAGCCAGATTACAAGTTGTGCAAAAAAATTGTGTTTCTGGAAGAGACCATTACTGTAAAGGTTTCCATTTTGCTTCTTAATGTAATACTTTTATGCTTTTTATGTCTTTTATTATACACATGGATTTTTCAGCAGCCTCCAGTGTTTATATGTGCTGTAGGTTGACAGCCGTTGCTGCGTGCGAGTGTGTGTGTGTGTGTGTGTGTGTGTGTGTGAGAGAGATGAGTTGAGGGCTCGGAGACGTGGCTGTGTGTACGTGGTGTGGCAGTATTTGCCAGTATAAACTGAAGACTAGTGAATATGCCTGTTTTCCTACGTTGCCTTTTCTCCTGTTCATGAAATGAAGACACGGTACTTTTCACATATGGAGCACATTCCTTCACTCCAGGCAAACACAGTCCACTTCCTGTTTTAGTAAGCCGGCCACCCCATGTATACTGATACTTTTACTCTTTCACTAACAACTCGCCAATCTACACACTCCAGTGGCTGTATTTTTCCATTCGTCTAGGTTTTATTCCTCAAGTAACTCTGTTTTGTGTGGTTTGTTAATTCTGATAGGATCAGACTGCCTCGCGCAGCAGCTTTCAGTGTGGAAGCGAAGCATTTGACTTGTTCTTACACTGATTTGTTTCAGTCCCAGTTTCAGGGTTAGATGTGTGTATGGCTTCTGCTGAGTTCTGAACGTGGTTCAGTTTGATGCTAAAGCTTGCGATCTGCCGAACTGTGTGGGTATGTTTTTGTTTGAGAGATGTGGGCTGTGGAAAAAGTTTTGGAATCATGAGTTGTGTGTGTCTGATTGACGTAAACCATATGGACTGGCCATAAACCATATGGTCAGATAGAGCGCTAGGATAAGACATGAAGATGAGGTGGAAATCATCTAAAATATGCAAAGTGCTGTAGACAGGGTCCAAAATTAACACACACAAAATGAAAATTAGACTGACAATTAAATATAAACTTAGTTGGACTGTAATTATTAGGAACTGCAAGTTGATGCCTGATTTAAACAAAATTACTATAATGATAATGTGATGCTCTCAAATCTTGAATGAAGACTATCAAATTGACTACTAAAAACACACTACCATTCTAAAGTTTGGGGCATTCATGTTTTCTTATCTTTACTTTTGTTTGTTTGTTGAAAGAAATAATACTTTTATGCCGCAAGGAGGCATTGATTAAGAGTGACAGTAAAGACTTAAGGCCATTGCACACTTCGCATGCGTTTTTCAGTTTTTTCGTATTCCTCATCATTTCCTATCAAAATGCATGCAACGGATGCGAAAACGCAGAAAATCGAACCTGATCCGAATTTTTTTTGACGGACGAAAGTTTCGGAGGCAGTGTGTAAACATGATTGACACAACGTGAGGTCGTATTTATTTTTTAACGTGCGAAAATGTCGGACTCAGTGTGCAGAGACCTTTAGTGTTACAAATATTATATATCAAATGAACACTGTTTCTTTGAACTTTCTATTCATCAAAGAATCCTGAAGAATTGTAATAAGCAGCACAACTGTTTTCAGCATTGATAATAATAATAATAATAATAATAAATGTTTCTTGAGCACCAAATCAGAATATTAGAATTATTTCTGAAGGAGACGGGAATAATGGCTGCTGAAATTTCAGCTTTGTATCGCATAATATATTCAAATAGATAACTGTTGAAATTGTATAAAATAGATATATTTCAGTATATTAATATTTTTAATAATATTTCACAATATATGCAGCCTTGATGAGCATATAAAAACATTTTAAAAAAACACTTGTTTAATAATTGTACATGTATTCCTTAATCCTTATGGTTAATATTAGATTTAAACGATATTGTTGCTAGTGAGTCTTTTTATTTCATGCTACTATAAATATGATGACTTGTTCTAGTAAGTATTGCTCTATTATTTGTTGTATATTTGTATTTTTTTGTTTAAACAAATTATAGAAATGTATCACTCTATTAAGTAATACTGTCTCATGCCTAAAGTTATTTCAGTTTCTTCTACTGATTAAGGTGTCTACATATGTTATTGAATTTACATATCCATAATTTTCTGACAATAAAAAAAAGAAATCCTTAAAATGACCCTGTGTTTGAATCCTGTGATCTTACCTAATTAAGAAACGATTGATGCAGTTTTTTTCTGACATATTTCATGTTTAGAGGACACAGGGACGTATTTCCCCAGTGTGAAGCGCTGTCCTGGACGTTACCTGCAGCCCTGCTCAGATGCGGTGAAGAGATGGTTGAGGAGCATGAAGACCAGTGGTAAAATCCTGCTGCTCATCACCAGCTCACACTCTGACTACTGCCGGCTCGTGTGTGAGCACGTCCTCGGGTGAGCACCATACACAAACGAAAAAAATCCATAATTAAATATTGACATGAGAACATTTTTAGATTAATCAAGACTTTGCCAGAGTTATTTACAATATAACATAATCAGTCTTATTTATGCTTTATTAGTGAATAAGATGTTTTGTTTGAATATTGTATTACTTGTGCAACAAGGCACAACAACTAGACATTCCTCATCACTCTGTACTACATACTGTATATGATTTTGCATTTAGCATAGGGGCAATACAGAGAATTTTGACCTTCAAATATCTCCCTACAAATAATTTCTCATTTTTGCAGATCGGACTTTGAGGAGCTGTTTGACATCATTATCACTAATGCCCTGAAGCCTGGATTCTTCTCTTTGGTTCCACAGCAGAGACCTTTCAGAACGCTGGGTGAGGAGCGAACAGATATTTCCCATGACTCTGAAATCAACTGCAGTAGTTATGCTGTATCTTGCTGTATGAGGAAAGTGCAGAAAGATGTTCTTTATTTATTGACTTTGTATTATTATTCAGTCAGTTCAGACTTCAAATTCACACTTCTGCTAAAGCAGTTCCCCTCATTCAAGATGCACAAACAACTGAACTTGATGAAAATAATTTGGCTGCATGATTATTTTTTTTCTTTTAATGGAGCCAGTTCTAAATTAGAATCAGTTCTCGGTCCCTAACCCAAGTCATGCATTTCTGCTACACTGTTTAATACTCAGGGTTTTTATTTTCCTTTGTTTTCTTTTGTTTCTTGTTTCGTTTTGATTTGTTCACAATTCAAGTTGAGGTACAGATGTTTTGGTGTTATTTTGGCAATGGTATTTGGCCATTAGTTCCTCAGGACTAATTATGCATAAAATGGTCCCAGCCTTTTCACTTCATACAAAACATAAATTATAGAAACTGTTATTTTCTAAATTCTTCAATAGCATGCCACATTTTCACAAACAGGTATAACACTATGGGTAACAGAGACTGGGTAATAGTTTTTGCAGTTGGTTATTTTTGTAGTAAGAAGACTGATCTCAGGCATAGAAAAGCATCAGTCTTCACAATATATATGCACAAATGTCCAATATTTGTATTATTTTCATATTTATAAAACCATACATACTGTGGAAAAGGAAAGTATATTAAGTATTACTGTACAGCAGTATTTTTTATTATCCTCATTATGTATATATATGTATAATTTTTCCATCGTTTTTAAATTATAACACACTTTCTCATCTCTGTCTCAATAGTGGATGATCTTGAAGATAGTGAAGGACTGCCATCTCTGGAAAAGCCTGGTTGGTATTCTCAGGGCAACTGGCCTCATCTACACGAACTACTGAAGACCATGACCAACAAAACAGAGCCCAAGGTGGGACAGGACTGTTTTCTAGTCTCTGAATCTTACTGCAAATACTCCTGTTGTGTAATGTGAAGAGTCAACACTCCTGACAGTAACAGGCTTATGTGTAAGGAGGCTCAGGCTTTATGGTTACTGTAACATTTACTTGAAATCCTTTAGCGTGTTTATATCTTCCCAAGGATTCACAGGTGTGCCAGAAGAGACTTTGGGTACCAACTTTTTCCCCTTCAGATCTAGTGTACAGAAAATAACACAGACGAGAGCTCCTTGTACAGTTATTTTTGGGGAACCTTCTTTATCAGATCACTTCACAGTATGAAGAAAAGTTCTATAAGTAAGGGTTGGAGAAAATAATATTTTACAATGCATTGCAATTCTCTCTGTAAGGATTCTAAACTGATTCTAACATTTAATCGATTTTTTTTTGCATACTTTATGAGTGATGGCACTTGTGTGCAACAGAGAGACATATTTTGCTTGCTGACAATGAAACACAAGCACAAACAACTATCGAATAAGTATATAAACTTGCATTAATTGTGATACATTTTTGACATATATATATATATATATATATATTAGTGCTGTCAAACGATTTATTGCAATTAATCACATCCACAATAAAAGTTTTTGTTTACATTATATATGTATGTGTAATGTGTATATTTATTATGTATATATAAATACACACACATACAGTATATATTTTGAAAATATTTACATGTTTATACATTTATGTATTGGGGACACTTAATTTCTAGCGATTATCGTCAATTGGATTTCACAGATACTATTTAAACTATACTGAGCTAGACAATGACATCTCTGAATTCAATAATGAAATGCCCTTAACTGAAAATTGAGTGTTTAATCTTATTATTATACATTACTGACACTCTATCCTCCAACTTGATACTGTTAAGTGCTTTGACACAATCTGTATTGTTAAAAGCGCTATATAAATAAAGGTGACTTGACTTATGTATTCATAGTCTTATATTTTAAATTATGTATAAATATGTTTAATATATAAACATAACATATTTTTCTTATATACATGCATGTGTTTGTATTTATATATACATAATAAATATACAACCACGATTAATCATTTGACAGCACTAATATATATATATACATACACATACATACATACATACACGCACTATATATTCAAGTTATTCTTGGTAATGGCTTTGCTATAAATATATGTATATATCTTTGATAAGTCATTATAGAATGCTTAATGTACATGCAAATATGACTATGAATGGAAATTCTGACTGTTTAAATGTTATTTTCCTGATACTTTAAGCATCACATAATGTAACAATGTTTGTAATTGAAGTTATTATAAAGTGTTTCTGTAGCTAGAAATGAAATGATATTGCATACTGTATGTGTGTGTGTGTGTGTGTGTGTGTGTGTGTATCTGTGCACTGATTTGTGTCCACGTGTGTGTGTTTTATCTGATGCAGGTGGTGTATTTCGGAGACAGCATGCGCTCGGACATGTTCCCGGCCTGCAGCTTTGGAAAGTGGGAGACGGTGATGATTGTGGAGGAGATGGAGGGGGAGGGCATTCCACGTGCTAACGCGACCCCCAGTAACAGCCCCACCCCGAGTGAAGGCCCGGCAGAGAAAAAGGGCAAGTTTGAGGTGAGAGTGAAAGGCTGTTTCTGTTTAGTCAAGCTCAGGATCTTTTCCACGCTCCATTTCAAGAGTGCTGTGAGTTGGCATTATGTATGTGCTCATCTGTTTGTGGCACAAATATATCTCTGTTTCTTTAAAGCACCATCAAAAAAATCCATTTTTGTTCAGTTTAGTTACAGTTTTGTTCATAACTCTGAATTATGCTAGTAATTCCAACCAAAATAATACATATATTGTTATCTTGAATCTTTCATCAGAGATCTGAAAAACAGCAGCATGAATCTGCTTACAATCAGATGTTCTGTTATACAGACATCACTGAGAGGAAATGCAGTTAGCAGGAAGGAGGAAGTGGAGAATTACAGGAAAGATAGTGGATGTTCTTGTAAAAATGTTTATACAGCAGAAATATCATTTTTGAGGAAAACATTTTTTAGAAAGCTGTTACTTCACTCAACCCCTTACTGTGTCATTTAGGGTTTATACTTCAGTTTTTGAGATGAATGTGTTTTATATTTTTCTACATTTTCACTTAAAATGTTCTCTAATAATGTTGACTGTTCTTTGGAAAGGTAACTGTCTAAAATGTTCATTTGATATTTAAGAGTGACTAAAGCTATTCTGTTAAAGTGGTCCTTTAAAGAGTAATTACTGTGAAACAAATGTACCTAAAATTAAAAGAAAGTATGGTTACACTTTATTTGAAGGTGTCTTTGTACCAGTGTAATTATACATTTAAGTACTGAGTAATATTAATTAACTAAATGTACTTACTGTATGGTTAGGGTTAGAATTAGGGTTTGGTTTACGATGATTTGCATGTAGTTATGCATAATTTATTGTTATTATAACAGTAAGTACATGTAACGTAACAATGACACCTTAAAATAAAGTGTTACCAAAAGTATACATGATTAGTAGAATTGTGGATTTTTTTAGGAAAAAAAGACTCCACCTTACATTTTCTCAACAAGACCAAATTAACATTTTCTCCATTTAAATGTGGAATTATGTGCAATTTAAATCATGTACAATGTCTTAGACACATTTTACCCACCGACACATCTTACCCTACTCTATTTTTTTCTGTATATCTCTGTCATTCAGTTTTAGTGACCCTAATGATATTTAGTCACTGCCTATGCAATAATCATATTCCAGTATATAAACTAGGCTCAATTTTATTATACTGATATTTTGAAAAGCTTTGTTAAAACGTAGAGCTGATAAGAGATTATTTTTTTATTGGGAAATTAACTGATCTACGTCTCAGACTTGGATTCCTTTGCATTTTGTGATTCATTTTTCCCTTTTCTTCAAAAAGTCACAGAGCCAGTATTATGCAACAGTTATTATTATTTTTTGTCAAACTAAGGGAATTTCTGATCAAACGCTTCCTTTTTTCTCAGATCAGAGAGTTTAATTCTATTGAAGTCCTTCTGTTCAGTTCCATCTTTACAACATGCTGAGAGAAATTGTTTTGCTTCAGATCTCAGCTTTTATACTGGACATCAAATGGTGACCCAACTCAAAAGCATGTCCTTAAACTCTTAATTTCATTATTATTATTACGTCAATAATTACTGGCACAAAACCCCTTTTCCTGTTTCTGGTTTACATATTTATTCTTATTGCAAGTTAAGTCATATTTTCATTTGCCTTGTGTATTTTTGTGTTTGGTTTTTGAAGATGAATTACATGTCAAACAACTTGTCCTTGTTGGCATTTGCCTAATTTGGGATGAATTTGACCTAGAATACTTCTATTGGACATCGTTACAAAAAATATATGGAAACATGTTTAAAAGTTGTTTAATAGTCAGAGAGTCAATTTACTTTTTGAAGATAAGCTTTAAAAATGTTTTTGTTTGTTTGTTATTTAGATATAGTTTAGTTATTTATCTACTTTTACTGTTTTTCACTTGTTTCTCCTCATGAATATAGACATGGTAACAGTTATGGCACTAAATTAATTAGAAACAATCAGTCAACCAATCAGGTGATTAGGACTTTGACACAAAAAAAAACATTAGAAAACGGTTCATTGGTTGTTTCCATAGAAAAATGTTTGACGATAGCATGCCACGATTGACCAATTAGAATGGAGTATTCCAGAGAGCTGTCTATTAATCCTATTGATTTTGCTTTCCCAGTTATGCACTATTGAATAGTTATTTCATTTTTTGCATTTAGCAGTTTTTTATTTTTAGAAGAGATCAGACCTTTGACCCATTTTTAAAGCTAAATGCTATAATCACATAAATCTCAACGCAATATCTCCGGTATTCAGTATTGAGAATGCTGAATTATGTCTGATGCTGCACACATGGGTTTATCAAGGTTGACTGACCCTGTGCTCTTTCTCTTTTTCTTATTGTTTGTCCTTCTTATAATCTTTCTCTTAGGATCAAGGAATGAAATCTCCTTCAGCTGTATCAAACCAGTGGGGCTCATATTTTGTGGATGTGCAGAAGAATGAAGGAGAGGAAACACAGAGGCTCACCTGGTGTTGTCACAGTATCCACACATACAGCACCATGGCTATACCCAGCATTGACGCTATAGCAGGTAAGTGTATTAAACCTACAGAGGGGTCCAAAAGTCTGAGACTGGTACTTCCATTTTGCACATTTTTCTGAATTAGAAATGGTGCAGAATCTTAAATATTTCATCAGTGTACATCATAACTTTCAAAATTGCATCGTTTTCCTTTAAGATTTAATTACAAAGATTTAGGTTTTTATTATCGTCTGAGAATTTTGTATATACCGAACACATCACTGAAGAAACAGTTACCAGGGGTTTTCCGTTCTCTTTTATTCCATAGCCTCAACATTGGCGAATGAGGATCCAATGACTTTGAGTATCTTTTGCAGAGTTTGGTGAATCTTAATTTCTGAATTGACTAATCAAAGACCTGAGACTTACAGAGAACCTTTCTTTTAGTGTGTGTTATAGGTATTTGTGCATGTAATTGATCTGCAAAGTTGCACCAAATGTGACTTTGTACTTTGTAATTTTGCAGATCGATTACACCCCTGGTAACTGTTTCTGCAGTGACGTGTTCAGTACAGCACGAGCCAAAAGTCTGAGATGAAAATGACTGTTTCAGGCAGTCTGATGCTGGTCAACACTGCAAATATTGACCCTTGTACAAAACGTTATTTGTGATGTTTCTTATTTTAAATAACTTTGAATGAAAGTATTACATGTAATATTACATTTGAAAAACTATTTGAATGATTAGATTATCAGAACATTTATATAATTTAGCCCATTTCAAAGAATTTATCTTTAAGCACATATTTCTGAAAGATAAAATAATTATTATTCAGTAATATCAATTGTAATTCATTATATTATTACTTTGATGCATACTCTTATTTGGTGTATAAATACCAAATAAGTATCTTTTTAATTGGTAAAGTTGTTTCCAACCATCTTGGGCATTTTTCTTTTATTTATAAATGAAATATTTCAGTCTTCAGACTTTTTCAGTGTAAATGTTTAATGGTCCTATTACTGTACACACAGTTTGTTTTATAGTTTGTCTGTAAAACTTCCACCTGTTCCATCTCTCCTCTAGATCTTCCTCTAGACTTTAAGTTCCAGAGATTCTCTTCGGATAAGCCCATCACGACAGGTTATTACCCCAGACCTCCAGACTCACTGCTGAAATGGGAAGAGAACTAGCCCCGAGCCCTCAGGCCTGTCAGCATAGACCAAGAGATTGTTTCACCGTTACGTTCTGGAGCTTCACCACAGAGCTAGACCATCCATTCGTCCAATCAGTGATAAAGCTGTGTGAATGTAACTCCCAGAGCACTGTCTGTGTGTTTTCTTCTCACCCCTTCCTGAATCACTACAGCATACACGGTATGAAGTTGTGTCTGTACTCTGTACACATGCTGAATATCTGTACATTGATCATTGGATGTAGGAGGAAGTCACAGTGTATCGTGTCTCACCCAGCATTGTGGACCCACTACCATTAAACTACTTTTAATGGTGTACAGAGAAGAAAAAAAACATAGCTTTCCCATGAGCTATGTGTGATTTTTTGTTTTGTTTTGTTCTGTTTTTTTGAAGGGAATGTTATAGGACCTCAGAGGATTTGTTCTTGCAGCTGTTGTAAATGCTTTCTGAGGAAAGCAGGCACAAATTATATTGAATATTCAATGCAATCAAGAAACAGCCATGAGTTGTTCTTATGATTGGTTGATGTTTTGAGAAGGTTGTAACCTGCAGGTTTTGTAACTGGTTCAGATCTGGGCCGGTTTATTATAGAATAATGTAGTTTGTTTTACTTTCCATCATTTCAATACTTTAGTTTACTGTAGCTTACTGTATTCTGCAGACGTTTCTGTGACAAATGGAGAAATGGACGTCATATTTCCAAGCGCCAGTAATAAAAGGAATAGTTTACCCAAAACTAAAATAACTTTGGTATTTATTCCCCATCGTGTTGTTCCAAACAGTTGAGCTGTTGATGGAACATAAAGGCTTTGCTGAAGAATCTTCATGCAGCTCTTTCCATACAGCAACAGTTTAAAGTTTGTAAGAAGGACAGAAATAAAAGCACTGGAAACTAGTCTGATTTGACTCATGTGCTACATTTCAAGTCTTCTGATGCCACAAGAAGAACCTTTGTTGTAATTTCCTGACCATTTTTTCCTCCAGTGAGATGTTAACTATAGAGCCCTTGCATCAGTTCACTGGTTTAGTCAGCTGAACTCAAGAACTGGATCATTGAATTCATTGGTATTTTAAGGTGGTTATTGTCTCGTTGATCTAGTAAATGATGTTTACAGTCGGACTGATTTGCAGACTTGATGATCCAGTTACAGCAGTTCTCAGGTTAACAGCTCACTGACGGGAAAGTTTATCAGTGAAAAAGGACTGTTCCTCACATCGAAAGACATGAAATATAGCAAACAAGTCCTACACTCTTAAAAATAAAGGTGCTTCACGATGCCATAGAAGAACCTTTAACATCTGAAGAACCTTTCTGTTTCACAAAAGGTTCTTTGTGGCGAAAGAATGTTCTTCAGATTATAAAATTTAAGAAAGAGATGGTTCTTTAAAGAACCTTTGACTGAATGGATCTTTGTGGAACCAAAAATGGTTCTATGGCATCGCTGTGAAGAACCTTTTAAGCTCCTTTATTTTTAATTGTCTATGCATGTTTTAGACGTTTCAAGGACGATAGAAAGTCATTCAAGTATGGAACAACACGAGGTGAGTAAAGAATGAATTTTCATTTAGTGGTGAACTATTCCTTGTAAATGCCTTTCGTTTCAGGTCTTCATTGTTACTGAATGAAGAGGGGTGATTTTGTTTCTGTGTATGTAATGTTATAGTAACATATTGTGTAAAAACAAATATTGTGCTGTTGGGTGATAGTCAATGTAAGCAGTCAGTTTCTGTCATGCGCAGGACCGGTGTTGAATGGTGCCAAGCTTTACACACTCATTTAGTGATTTTATGTGTCAGGGCACATCTCTCACTTAAAACCTGTTATTTGTTTCATGTGTGTGCTGGCCCTGAGCTTTAATAATGATTTGTTTAAAGCAATGTAAGTGGAATTGATGTTTTATGTTGAGTGCTGTGAGGTTTCTGCAGTGGTAGGCTGTAAAGGATTTTACATAAAAAATGGTACAGTGTTAAATCACACTGCATGATAACGGTTTTACAGAGATGCCCAAAACGGAGTATTAAGTGACAGCTTCATCGTGGGTACAGAAGTGTGGAAACCCTCATCATAAGCATGACCTACTTTTCTGAAATAAAAAAGAAAATTGTCTCCTCTTCTGTATGTCGTGAGTAGCACTAGTGCTTGTTTATTGAGGTGCAGGGAAAGTGTTCATATGTGCAGATAAAATAAAAAATGAAAAAAACAGTCATCGATGTTCAAGAGATTTCATGTGTTGTTGCTCCTAATTGCCATTGCGTATTTGCAAATTATGCAATATTTGCTTATTGCTCACATTCAACAGCATGTTAAATGTTCTATCTAAAGGAGATGGGTAAGGTAGATGCAAATAAAGGCATTTCATTATTTCACATGTAAATATAAATGATAAATATTCAGTAATATTGTATTTGGATAGTTGACACGTAGACAAGATCTCAATTTATTTTTATTTTTTTTACCTTCAGGATTGTGGGTTAAAATGTACAAGAATATATAAGAGGAAAGCTCTTAGGTCCTGTGACAAGTTATGTTTTAATTTTATTTATTTTTTGCCTACACTAGTTCATTTTAAATGGTCATGTGATATAAATTTAAGAACTACAACTAGGCTAATAAGTTTCAATTATGGTTAAAAATAAACGGAAAACGTGTGCGTGAAAATACATATATTTAAATATAGTAATTCTATACTATATATAGTAATTCATTCAAATTTAGATGGTAGAATGTCAAAACCACAACTCTCAAGAATAATAATATCCACTACCCAAATTTCATTATAAAGGTGTCCATGTTTTATAAGAAGCTTGGTTATTGTATACAGGCTACACTGAAAGTGTTACTGAAAAGAGAAGGCGCGTTCGACTTGAAGCAGCGCTACGCAGAATGATCACCGTATGACATCAAAGTACCGCGAGAGTGATTCGAATGCATAGGATCCGTCTGCTCTCTTATCGCTCTCGCGGTACTTTGATGTCATACGGTGATCATTCTGCGCAGCGCTGCTTCAAGTCGAATGCGCCCAGAAGAGAAAGGCCCCACGGGGGGAATGTGTCCCCTCCCTCTCCAGCAGATGTGACGTTTCTTACTGCGCAGCTGATTGCGGTTCTGCGCATCTGTTGACGGCAAACTCTTTCAGGCCCACGGGTGCTTTCCATCAGGCATGAGACCCAAGATTTCGGCGGTTTTTGGCAAGGTTAAGATAACGCCAGCGGATCTGAGAGGTAACGGAACTCATAACTTTTCTTACGATTCGATTTAAGTTTTCATGTTTTGAAATTTGAAGAGCGTTTTGAAGTCCAGATTCTAACCGTGAATCCTCAAACGAAGTTAAAAAAAATAGTTAAATATATTTGTTTTACTTGTTAACTATACTGTATACATTTGATAAATCGCTTTATTTAAATCGTGTTTAATTTTTTAATGCCTTTATGCTTTCTTAGATCTTTCATTTGGGATATTTGCGATCAGTCAGCGTGACTTGCATTGGAAATGTCATTATCTTTATGGAAAAAAAACATGACTGGAGGTTATAATTACAATATATAGATAGTCATGTAAAAATGTTATCTGAAGAACATTAGATTAGAATGAGATATCTCTGACAGCATGTGTTTTTTCTATATGATAGATTTATAGAAGGACATTAGAAATGACATGCAATGTAGCTTTTTTTTCTTCAAGAGAGAGACAAACTGGATTAAAACAAGCCTGTTCTCTACATCTTTGAGTGTGTGTGTGCGCGCTCGGATCCTTCACATACAGCTAATGCAAGCATTAGTTGTTTGACCATGTGTTTCCTAGCTGGAATGCAGAGGTTCAGGGGTCAAGGGCCACTGCTGTGACTTGCCCTATTTGGTTTCACCTTTCCAGAGTTATCTGGAATCCAGTGAGTGCAGTAACTGGAAGGATATTATGAATTAATAAAGCAGCTTCAGTTGTGATTAGATCACTCATATATTGAGCAACATGAAAGGATCATATTTGAAGTAAAGTGTGTGTGTGTGTGTGTGTGTGTGTGTGTGTGTGTGTGTGTGTGTGTGTGTGTGTGTGTTGTAAGACAGGGGTAATAGATACCGGCTGCACTGGACACATGTCTAGACACCCCATAAAACTGGACCAGCTAATTTTCCATTTGACCAACGGCGTGTTAGTCAGTCTGGAGGAGGAGCAGAGAGCTCACATTCCTGTTCTTGGAAAGACGCGGTTGTGGTTCGCTGAATATTAGCAAGTTCTGACTTTTCTCAGACACAACAAGCTTAAACGCTGCTAATCAAAACAAATAAATAGTAGGTAGTCTCTGAGTCTGGACAGCTGTTGTTTTAAAGTCTTGCTGATCACTCACTAAAGGTGAACATTCATTTACTGTCAGCTTTCTCAGCTTGTATGCCCAGTCAGCTATAAGTAGGTAGGCTTCCTCAAAAGTGTAAACACTGTGGCTTTGTTTGTTCAAACCAAGGAGGTCTGTGATTCCTGGAGAAAGCTATACATTAGCATTCCCATACATCTCAATAGCAACTGCTAGGCTAACGAATGACCCCCTCGGATATTTTATTATGAGCCAATAATGACGCTATAAATGGCATGTGACTAATTACTCTGGAACTATATATATGTTGCTTGCAAAATGTTTTGGCCATATTGGAAGTTAGCATTTCCCTGGTTAACTTGACAAAAAGCCAATGTTGTTTTTCTATTTGCTTTTGGATTATTGCAGAATATAAGCTCTGTGGCCAACAACAATTTATTATTCTTACATGTTTTGTTCATCAAGATAATCTTCACAAACTAACACAACTTTTATAAATTAGGAAGTTGAGGCACCGATAACCTTGTGGTCAGTGTGCTGACAAACAGTGCTGTTGTGCTATGGATGTCCCGAGTTCGAATCCCAAGTCGAGGACCTTTCCCGATCCCGCCCCCCTATCTCTCTCCCACTTTGCTTCCTGTCAACTCTGATCTGTCCTATCATAATAAAGGTGAAAATGCCAATAATAAATCTTTAAAAATAATTTTTTTGTATTCGTCATCCTTTCCTTATCAAAATGCTTGCTAAGGATGCGAAAACACAGAAAATCGAACCTGATCCGAATTTTTTATGATGGACAAAAGTTTCGGAGGCAGTGTGTAAACGTAATTGACACAACGTGAGGTCATATTTATTTTTTAACGTGCGAAAATTTCGGATGAAAATTTTGGACTCTGTGTGCAATGACCCTTAATTGATTTTTGACAATGGAACAGTTCAAAAATCTAACTATTAGATGGTGCAGCATCTAATAGTAGGGGCTCATACTTGACTATGATAACCAGTCAAACCGACATCATTGATTCATTGCAATGAGTGAGTTTTATCGGACCGATGCATGGCAGGTTGTGGAGGAGTGTTCTGGAAAGTGGTTCAGGAACAGCGACGGTAAAGATTTGTTCAAACTCTACTCAAACACTCCACTATTATCATACAGACATATTGACCTTTAAAGTTTTGATTAATTGTGTTTTTGAGTGCTGTATATAGGGAGCTTTCAGGCATGAGGTGTTTCCTGTGAGCCTGATGAAGAAAAGCGGCAGGGTGAACTTTTGTCTTCGTTTCATAAATGCGTAGAAAAACCCGGAGAGATCAGCCCTACAGCTGGCTCTAATTACTGCAGGCATTCAGACCCAGCAGTGTAGCAGGGAAAATAACGTCTCTCTCTTTCTGTCTCCTCAGCTGAGAGGGAGCAAGGTGATGTGGTCTCTCCCTCTCTGATGCCAGAATGAGAACTTACACCCGTGGGGCACCAACAGTGTTCTTTATAAGTGCACTGTGGATTCTAGTGTCCCCGGCTCTGGCTAAAGCGGACCCCAGCGGAGGCATTCCGTTCCTTGGAGGGAACTACGAGGGAACTCACCCCATGCTGTACTTTGGCCAGGCAGAGGTTGAGGAGCTGCAGCGGGCGGCGGTGGGGACGCACAAGGCTTTGGCCCGACAGATCCGGGAGGCTGGGGAGGCCATACTGGAGCGACCGGAGGAGTATCTGCCCCCTTGGAACCCTGCTGAATTTAGTGCCCGCTGGAATGAAGTCTATGGGAACAACTTAGGCCTGCTCTCTATGTTCTGCCTGCTGTACCCACACCGCGCAGGTGCACTGGACGTAGCCAAGGAATACATGGAGCGCATGGCTGTGCAGCCCAACTGGTAAAGTAGTGTGTGCATTTGTGTCTGAGCTGCATTTAATGTGCTGCTTAGCCTTAAAAGAAGCTGTGCCTGTGTAATGAGTATAGGGCTGCACGATATATCGAAATATCGCAAGTGTAAATATCACGATATGCGATATCTGAATAATTTTAATAATAGGCTACTTCAAAACGTTGCAAAAATGTTTAATATTAAGTAGTAATTTATGTTTTAAATGAACTGTAAACAGCTGAGAAAGAAATCAGAAGTGATCCGTGCAGTCGGTTTTAAAGGGACAGCAGCCTATAATTACTTGCTGCTGTCTAAATGTCACTACCATTAATCAAACAACAAAACACAGCTTTAACAATGACAAATCTTCATTTAATTCATACAGTGACATTTTTATGTAATGCTAAAACTAGTGCTGTCAAACGATTAAAAGTGATTAATCGCATCCAAAATAAAAGTTTTTGTTTACATAATATATGTGTGTGTGTACTATGTATATGTATTATGTATATATAAATACATACACATATATGTATATATTTAAGAAAAATGTTATATTTGTATATTAAATATATTTATATATAATATAAATTATATAAATAGAAATATATACATGTAAATACATATAATTATTTTAAAATAATATTTTCAAAATATATACTGCATGTGTGTGTAAGTATTTAAATCATATGGTCATATTGTAAGAGCTGTGCATGTAAACGCAGTCTTTAGCATTCTTCGTCAGCCCGCCTGTCTACGCAGGTTGAAGCTATAGTTCAAATCCTGCTCTGGAGGGCATTTCCCAAAAGCAAATATGGTCATAAGTTACCAATAGAGTTTAATGGAACTTCCGACTGTAGTTAGTTAACAATGCTTTTGGGACACGTGTCGTGACCCGGAGTGTGGTTTATGCGGGTGAGTATTATGGAGGTCTGCTAGTAAGAGCTATGCAGGTAAACCTCACTCACCTGACCTCAAGAGGAACACTAGTAATTAACACTAATAGTTACCGTCTTGAGCATCCTTGTTAGTGTGCCCACCTTCTAAGTCAGTTGACGATGATTCGAAACCTGCTCAGAGCAGTGTGAGTAGGACCAGTCACACCAGTTAGTTGGTTTGATAGAAATGTGTCCTGTTTTTGAGCTAAAACATTTATTAGACCTTTGTAGTAAAGGCTAAGTACTAAAATGATCCTAGACAACAGCTGATGGATTTGTTGAGATAACTATTCACAGTATTGTGATAACAGAGAGGTGAGCACAGCCTTGTCCCCTCAATGGCATCCACTAAATAACCCATAACACGGAGTTTGCTGAAATCTTGCTAAAATAACTGTTTAGTCCCAATTAATCATCACACCTAGAAATTTAGCGTAACCTTCCTGAATTGAACTTGAAATAACTCAAATATCCAAGTTGTCAGTTAAGACAACTTCCCATTTCAGTTTGACTAAATAACAAATTATTTACAG
Organism: Schizothorax lantsangensis; assembly: GCA_027422415.1. Lineage (NCBI taxonomy): Eukaryota > Metazoa > Chordata > Actinopteri > Cypriniformes > Cyprinidae > Schizothorax > Schizothorax lantsangensis. The sequence continues at coordinate 28,584,387 of CM049855.1, read as the reverse complement.
TGTAAAACTTTGACCATATGATAAAAGTTCTTCCATAAAATAGGTTATCACACAAAACATTCACCATATTTACAACAGGTGCATATACAAACATTAGAAGGAGGTGTAATATCCTCTTTCTAATGTTGATGTTCTTAGAGAGAGTGTTTGTGTTTATGAACTAATATAATTCGCACCCAAACTTTATTTCCATTTCCAGTCTGCAGAACCTCTCCCATTTGTTACTTTCTGCAAACCTAATTACATTTCTGCATTTGGCAGATTTTCTTTTTCCAAAGCAATTTGCATTGTATTGAAGGTACACATTTTCCTTTATGCTCTCTAAAGATGCACTCTGTGTGTGGCAAGATGTTCAAGTAAAGCCAAGTGTGCTGTTCTCAAACCCAGATGAAACACATTAAACACCTTTTATACAGGCCTAGACTACACTTGATTAGATGTGTTTTTGTTCAGAAACTATCCCAGATCCAACTATTACACAAATCATGTTTGATACTCTGCAATAGGTAAGAAATATAGTTGCTACATAGGGCCACAAGCATAAAGCATTATTAGTTCTATTAGTATTGTTATATGCCAGTTTATCACATTCCATGTTTCTAATTCTGCAATGATTCTCTTTTCAGAAACGTGTGGTTTGAGTTGCATGTAGAAAAAAAAAATTATGAGAACGTCTTGATGAATCAGGAAACATTTGCACACAAGTTTTGTGCATAGCCTGCTTTGTGTTCACTGTCTCTGTACCTTTAGCAGTCTAGAGCTTGATCGTTTTGATAATAATTTTGCAGAACCTGCTTTTCCAACCATATCGCTTCCTGTACATTATCTCTAAAATGTTGACAAGCCAAACCTGCCTCTGACACTACAACCACAAAAGCCTCGAATGCAGTGAGTGACAGTTAGACTCGCCTCTGATATGTCTGAACTTGTACCTGATGCTTCTTATGCACTTACCTTGCCTCTGATATCACTGCTAAAGTTTATGAAGATCAATATGTTCCCATATGATTGCCACAAATTAACTGCAGATTTTGATCTGGACTAATATGCGTAAAAGTAAAATCTCAGAAATGCTCTGAAAGGGATAGTTCACCCAAAAAAGAACATTCTGTCATGATTTACTCACCCTCACATTGTTCCAAACCTGTATGAGTTTTTCTTTTCTTTTTTTGTTCAACATAATAGAGAACATTTTAAAGAATGTGGGTAATCAAAAAGTTGCTGGTACCCATTGACTTCCAAGGTATGAAAAAAAAATACTCCAGCAACTGTTTGATTGTCCACATTCTTTAAACTGTTTATTTTGGTTTTCAGCAGAAGAAATAAATTCCTAAAGCTTTGTGTCAACTTGAGGTTGAGTAAATGATGACACGATTTTCATTTTTGGGGGAACTGTCCTTTCAAAGACTGTTCTAAGTTTTTGAATGCAGGGCCTCAGGGCCTTTTAGGAGTTTTGAAGCCCTTGTGATAACCCTCTGAAAGCTTAGACATGTAGCCCTTCAAATTTATCAAAGGCTTAATTGCTGTCCCCACAAAATCTGGTTTCCATGCATTTAATATCCAAAACAAAAAATAGCCAATGGATTTAACTTGTTCACTGAAATGTGAATCACATTGACCCAGATTCCACTGTCATCATTTAATTCTGACACATTTGTTCTTATTCGGAAAGTGTGTGACCTCTGCCTCTTGCACAACAGGAATTGCAAGATGGCTCTAACTAGGTTGGGGTGCATCTTCAGTTGTCTTAAACACTTGAGAACGTTTATGGATGGTGTTTGTCTTAATTATTTAAGCTAGTTCTTGTCCTTGAATAGGTGGGGGTAAGTGACTGTCTTGAGTCATGGCAATGAATCATTCATTCATCCGATTTATTCAGAAACACAACAGTCTTTATGTCTCTAAATTGGGATGATTCTGTGGAATGATTCACTTTTAGGCAGAGCTCCCACACTGGCTACTGAAGCAGTGTCACATTCCTTCATTCAGGGAGCCTGGGTTATATGCATAAGCCAGACTGTTAGGTTCTCTGTTACTTGAATATTTGGAGTTATGTTAGAGTGGTTTTTAGTTCTCATATGTGTGCACAGCTCTTAAACACATTTTCAAGTCCTAAATATTCATAGTGCATGTATTCCTTACGTACTCCAGTGTGTTCAGATGTGGCTCAGAATGAGTGCTGGAGTTTCTGTTTAAGCTGTGTGGATGGTTGGGTTAACTGCTGTGGTTCTGCACTCTCATTTACACTGCCGCCAGCATGTAGTGGCCAACCAGGACCAGCCTAACGCAAACCTCCAGCTTCTGGAACTCATAACATTGTTGCCATTATTACTCACACTCCAGAGTGTAGGTATAGATTCAGATCTACAGCATCCACTGCTCTTCAGAAGCTTAAATATGAACATTTACATTACATCAATTCTACTTTCTTACCAAAATGACTTCACAAGTAGTTCACAAATTGCTTTGCTGTAAACACAAGAAACTCACAACCCATGCAGGTTTGTCAAGTCAAGTCAAGTCACCTTTATTTATATAGCGCTTTTAACAATACAGATTGTGTCAAAGCACTTAACAGTATCAAGTTGGAGGATAGAGTGTCAGTAATGTATAATAATAAGATTAAACACTCAATTTTCAGTTAAAGGCATTTCATTATTGAATTCAGAGATGTCATTGTCTAGCTCAGTATAGTTTAAATAGTATCTGTGAAATCCAATTGACGATAATCGCTAGAAATTAAGTATCCCCAGCTGAGCAAGCCAGAGGCGACAGCGGCAAGGAACCAAAACTCCCTCTGAGACAGAATGGAGAAAAAAACCTTGGGAGAAACCAGGCTCAGTCGGGGGGCCAGTTCTCCTCTGGCCAGGATATTATTGTTTATTTATTGTTTTAATTAAGACTTTAAATGTTTTATATTTCTATTTTAATATTGTTGCAATTTCTAACAATAATAGTATTATGTAGTTAGGTATTTTATTATATTTTCAGTTATTTGTTTTATCTTTAGTTTTATTGTATTTTAAGTCGAGGTCTTCACTGGGATTATGTCCCCGGGGCTCATCCAGGGGTCCGGCCTCCGCCGACAATCTGGGCCGCAGACATCATCTCCCGGCGCCAATCCACCATCTAATCCAGACACGGACTGAGAAACAGAATAAGAAAGAAACAGACTAATATTAGCGTAGATGTCAATATTTTTATGATGTAACAAGTACATCATGTGTTATGGGGAGTGTTCCCGGTTCCGGTTGATCTAATTAATGCAGCCTAACAATCCTTTAACGGATTTGAATAATAGAAGTGTATTAGTGTGTTATGTGTACGCCAGGTTAAAGAGATGGGTCTTTAATCTAGATTTAAACTGACAGAGTGTGTCTGCCTCCCGAACAGTGTTTGGTAGATTGTTCCAGAGTTTGGGAGCTAAATAGGAAAAAGATCTGCCGCCCGCAGTTGATTTTGATATTCTAGGTATTATCAAATGGCCAGAGTTTTGAGAACGCAGCGGACGTGAAGGACTATAATGCGATAAGAGCTCGCTCAAGTACTGAGGAGCTAAACCATTCAGGGCTTTATAGGTAATTAACAAGATTTTAAAATCTATACGATGTTTAGTAGGGAGCCAGTGCAGTGTTGACAGAACCGGGCTAATGTGCTCATACTTCCTGGTTCTAGTAAGAACTCTAGCTGCTGCATTTTGAACCATCTGTAATTTGTTTATTATGCGTGCAGAACAACCACCCAATAAAGCATTACAATAATCTAACCTTGAGGTCATAAACGCATGAATTAATATTTCTGCATTTGACATTGAGAGCATAGGTCTCAGTTTAGATATATTTTTAAGATGAAAAAATGCAGTTCTACAAATGCTAGAAACGTGGCTGTCAAAGGAGAGATTACTATTAAATAGCACACCTAGGTTCCTGACTGATGACGAAGAATTTACAGAGCAGCCATCAAGTGTTAGACAATGTTCTAGGTTATTACTTGTGGGGGTTTTAGGTCCGATAAGTAACACCTCTGTTTTTTCAGAATTTAGCAGTAAGAAATTACTCGTCATCCAGTTTTTTATATCGACTATGCATTCCATAAGTTTCTCAATTTGGTGTGTTTCACCGGGCCGTGAAGAAATATAGAGCTGAGTATCATCAGCATAACAGTGAAAGCTAACCCCGTGTTTCCTAATGATATTTCCCAAGGGTAACATGTAAAGCGTGAAAAGTAACGGCCCTAGTACTGAGCCTTGAGGAACTCCATACTGCACTTGTGATCGATATGATACCTCTTCATTCACTGCTACGAATTGATGGCGGTCAGATAAGTACGATTTGAACCATGCTAATGCACTTCCACTAATGCCAACAAAGTTTTCTAGTCTATTCAAAAGAATGTTGTGATCGATAGTGTCAAACGCAGCGCTAAGATCCAGTAGAACTAATAGAGAGATACAACCACGATCAGATGATAAGAGTAGGTCATTTGTAACTCTAATGAGAGCAGTCTCAGTACTATGATACGGTCTAAATCCTGACTGGAAATCCTCACAGATATCATTTTTCTCTAAGAAGGAATATAATTGTGAGGATACAATCTTCTCTAATATCTTTGACAGAAAAGGGAGATTCGAGATCGGTCTGTAATTAAATAGATCTTTGGGGTCAAGTTGTGGTTTTTTAATGAGAGGCTTAATAACAGCCAATTTAAAGTTTTTGGGGACATATCCTAATGACAATGACGAATTAATAATAGCCAAAAGAGGATCTATGACTTCTGGAAGCACCTCTTTTAGTAGTTTAGATGGAATAGGGTCTAACATACATGTTGTTGGTTTAGATGAATTAACAAGTTTATACAATTCTTCCTCTCCTATAGTAGAGAATGACTGGAATTGTTCCTCAGGGGATCTATAGTACACTATTTGATGTGATAATATAGCTGACGGCTGCATGGTTACAATTTGATCTCTAATAGTATCAATCTTGGAAGTAAAGTAGTTCATAAAATCATTACTGCTGTGCTGTTGGGAAATGTCAACACCTGTTGATGCTTTATTTTTTGTTAATTTTGCCACTGTATTGAATAAATACCTGGGGTTATGTTTGTTTTGTTCTAAAAGAGACGAAAAGTAATCAGATCTAGCAGTTTTTAAAGCTTTTCTGTAGGATAGGGTACTTTCCCGCCAGGCTAAACGAAATACCTCTAGTTGTGTTTTCCTCCAGCTGCGCTCCATTTTCCGGGCTGCTCTCTTTAGAGTGCGAGTGTGCTCATTATACCACGGTGTTGGACTCTTTTCCTTAATCTTCCTTAAGCGTAAAGGAGCAATTGTATCTAAAGTGCTAGAAAAGAGAGAGTTCATAGTTTCTGTTACATCATCAAGTTGTTCTGAGCTGTTGGATATGCTGAGGAATTGAGATAAATCAGGAAGATTACTTACAAAGCAGTCTTTTGTGGTAGAAGTGATCGTTCTACCATATTTATAAGAAGGAGTTGAATTTACAGCTTTAACTATATGGAGTTTACACAAGACTAGATAATGATCTGATATATCATCGCTTTGCTGCAGAATTTCAACACCATTAACATCAATTCCATGTGACAGTATTAAATCTAGAGTATGATTTCGACTATGAGTAGGTCCTGAAACGTGTTGTCTAACCCCAATAGAGTTCAGAATGTCTATGAATGCTGATCCTAATGCATCTTTTTCATTATCAACATGGATATTAAAATCGCCAACAATTAAGACTTTATCTGCAGCCAGCACTAACTCTGATAGAAAATCAGCAAATTCTTTAATAAAGTCTGTATGGTGCCCTGGTGGCCTGTATACAGTAGCCAGTACAAACGTCACGGGGGATTTATCATTAATACTTTTTTCTCTAGATAATTTTATATGAAGCACCATTACTTCAAAGGAGTTATACTTAAAGCCTGTCTTCTGAGAAATACTGAGAATATTGTTATAAATTGTAGCAACACCTCCCCCTTTACCTTTTGGACGCGGCTCATTTTTGTAACAGTAATCTTGGGGGGTGGACTCATTTAAAATAGTGTATTCATCTGGTTTTAGCCATGTTTCTGTCAAACAGAGCAAATCTAGGTTATGATCATTAATCAAATCATTTACAAAAAGTGCTTTTGTAGAAAGGGACCTGATATTCAGTAAACCAAGTTTTATCAATTGTTTCTGTGTATTGTAAACATTTTTTATTTGTTGAACATCAATTAAATGGTTACTCATAAATAGTTTTTGACGTTTTCTGTATCTTCTAGCTCGGGGAACAGACACAATCTCTATAATGTGATATCTAGGTGAAGGAGTCTCTATGTGCTGAGAATTAACTGACTTCTGTGACGTGAGGCGGCTAGCAGACGGTCGGTTTAGCCAGTCTGTCTGCTTCCTGACCTGGGCTCCAGTTAGTCAAGTATGAACTCTAAGACTATGTGCCAAATTTCTAGAGAGAATAGCGGCACCACCCCAGGAGGGATGAACACCATCTCTTTTCAACAGGTCAGGTCTGCCCCAAAAACTCGTCCAATTGTCTATAAAACCTATGTTGTTTTGCGGGCACCACTTAGACATCCAGCCATTTAATGATGACAGTCTGCTATGAATCTCATCACCCCGGTAAGCAGGGAGGGGGCCAGAGCATATTACAGTGTCTGACATCGTACTTGCAAGTTCACACACCTCTTTAACATTACTTTTAGTGATCTCCGACTGGCGAAGTCGAACATCATTAGCGCCGGCGTGGATAACAATCTTACTGAATTTACGTTTAGCATTAGCCAGCACTTTTAAATTTGCCAAGATGTCAGGCGCTCTGGCTCCCGGTAAACAATGGACTATGGTGGTTTGTAAGCAACTATATACTTTTTTCCTCCATTTCACTTCTAGATATTAATACTGTCCTGTGAATTGTAATTTAAATGCACTTCAGTTGTCTATTAAACACTCAAATATACTGTAGTGGATTAATTAATCTACACTAATCTATATGGACATGGTTTATCTATGTATTAATATGAATCCGCTCTCTTATTAAAAGCAATTGCAATGGTATCAAATATATTACAGTGATAAAACGGTAACATTTGCATCCCAAGCCATATTTCATGTCTACTGTCATGTTTGGTAAAACACAAAATAAATGTATTATATTAGTACATTTGAATATTTAATTATACTGATCTAGTGCTCTGTCTATTAGGTTAGTTTTTCATAATTTATTTAAAATGTTGTACGCCTGTGTAGGAGCCATTTCTATTCACCTTTTAGATGGGTTAATTTAGCTATTACTTATTTTAGCCACTTGGGGGAGTATTGCACTGGGGGTGGCACGTCACTGGGAGTTAGGTATATTTACAGGTGTGGCAATTAGTTAGGGAAAGGTGTGGATGGTGGGGAACACACGGTTCTTACCGTAGCCGTGAGCACCCTCTCCACCGACAGCACATTATTAATTAGCAATGGTTGAAGTACCATTTTATGTACAATACCTTTTTTTTCTACTTTTATAATAAACGGGAACACCACCCAAAAAGAGCTAATGCCTGGATCTTTCTGCTACGCGTTGAGAACACCATGCCATCCATGCCGAGGCTTATAGGATAGCCTCCACAACGTAAGAACCTATTCCTTTTCGTTTGGATACGCTTCTGAATTGGACAGGAGCGTCCTGATCGTTTGGATATTGAAAGGATTGCTCATCTTATTGGATTGCTTACCTGTCGCAGAGTCTGGAAGTCTTAATTGAAACACCTGTAAGTCCTCACGTTGTTATCCAGTGCAGACCGCAACCACGGAAAGCTGGTGGGTACACTTTCATATATTTCTGCCGATGGAATTGGAAAATTGGACTCTCGAAATTGAAATGCTCGGAATACTTTAAGTGCTGTGTTGTGTGTGCTGTTGGCTGCTTCTGCATAAGTAAAGTCAATTGTGCTGTTTTATTGAGCGCTTTGAACTTGATGCGCTTAACGCACAAAGATGAGTGCAGAGGAAGAAAACTTGCCTGACAAGGCCAAGACCGCTTCTGTGGCTACAGACAAAAATGATATTCCTGATAAGTCTAGTTCTGTTGTTGATGATTTGGGGAAACGCACAAGAAAATTAACAGCTAAGGGATTTACAATGTTGTTTGAAAATCTGCAAAAAAATCGGAAATCCCAATTTATGCAAGCTAATAGAATTAAGCAAAGGATTAAAGAGGTTCTTTCTGGGAAAAGGACATCTCAAACTGTGTTTGATGTGAAGAAATGTTTAAGCAAATACACCACGTTGTGCAATGAGGCTTTAGAAACTCAAACTACTTTGCTGGAAATGCCTATGCCAGACCCTGAACACGACAAGCAACAACATTGGCTTGCACAGAAAATAGAGGAAATTAATATATTTGAGAATGATGTGAAGAAATGGTTGGCGGCTGCTGCTGCAAAAAAGGACGATGAGAATCTTGATGTGCTATCTATAACAAATTCTGATATAAGGCCTGAAGATAGTATATCCAATGTTTCAAGTAAAGGGTCAAAACATAAAGATCACTCTTCTGTCCATTCAAAGGCTTCCAGTATTATTTACGTACGTTTAAAGGCAAAGGCTGAAAGGGCTGCACTTTTACAGTCTGCAGCTGCTTTGAGAAAAATGCATGATATCGACGCTGAAGAAGAAGTCCTTCAAATGGAAAAGGCAAAGCTGAAAAGGAAAAAGGAACAGCTAGAGGTTGAGACCAAGTTGGCTGCTGCTACAGCTAGATTGTCTGTGTTTGAAAATGTGTGTGGTGGTGAAGATGTGGATGAGTATGAAGAGGATAATGGAGAAGATGCCATGAATGCCTATCTTCATGCTCATTTGAAATCACAAACATCAAGTTATTTGAACACAGCTCCTGTCTTGCAACTTTCTAAAACTGTCTCTCTCCAACAGGACCATTCTCAGCCACTGGCTGTACGGCCTAAAGGAAGGCCGCACATCCCACAAGCCCAGTCTTCAGTAAGGTCTGGTAACCCTTTGTCTTCAGTGTCATATGCACCATCTTCTCACAGGTCTGAAGTGCGGGGGAATGTCCTTGGAACCAGACCCACCAACGCTGCACCAGCAGGACTTCAGCTGTCGATCTCACAAGGGAGTCGGCCTACCCACATGCATGAATCTGAAGTACAGGGAAACGGATCCAGACTCCCCAACGCTTTAGCAGCAGGATTTCAGCCATTAACCTCACAAGGGAGTACACGTATGCAATCACAGTCGCATCATCATTCCTCTCTTGACAATGTTCAACACCCTACTCTGTATGACCTTATGCAACAGCAAACTAACATCACCGCTCAGTTGGTTCAGAACCAAGCCTTAGCCTCTCTTCCTCCACGAGCTATCCCAGAGTTTGATGGTGATCCACTTAAATATGCTGCCTTTATTAGAGCTTTCGAGCAAGCTATTGAAAAGAAAACTACAGATAAACAAGAATGTCTTTATTACCTCGAGCAACATACTAGAGGGCAGCCAAGAGAACTGGTTCGGAGTTGCTATAACATGGCTTCTGGGCAGGGCTATGAGAGAGCAAAGAATCTATTGAAAGAACATTTTGGAAATGAAATGAAAATTGCTGCAGCTTATATGGAGAAGGCTATGACGTGGCCAATGATGAGGGTTGATGACATTAATGCTCTGCAGTCTTTTTCAATCTTTTTAAGGGACTGTTGCAATGTCATGGAAGATTTGCAGCATATGGAGGAGATGAATGTGCCATCCAATCTTCGCCTGATAATGATGAAGTTGTCATATAAACTAAGGGAAAAATGGAGGTCTGTCGCCTGGGAGCTACAGGAGCGCCGTGGTTACAGAGCTATGTTCCCAGACTTCGTGGCCTTCATTGAGCGTCAAGTAAAGATTCTGTCTGATCCTCTCTTTGGTGACCTACAGGGTACGCCACCAGACCCCTCCTCTAAACCCAAGAGCAGATATACTGGAAGAGGCCAAGCTACTGTTGCTGCCATCAAAACTGCCTCCGGACCAACTACATCAGCAGCTTGGCACCAACAGCGCAGAGGGCCAGCTTCACAGAAGAATGACGAAGAGTCATGCTGTGTGTGTAAGAGCCAGCATTCAGTGGAGAAGTGTTCACAGCTTGATGAGATGACACATAGGGAGAAATTGGATGCTCTGAAAGTAGGTAGAGTGTGTTTCAGCTGTCTGAGGAGAGGTCATATGAGCAGGGAATGTGACAAGCCTTTGACATGTGATATATGTAAACACAAACATCCAACTGTCCTACACATCGAATCTAAAACACAGGAAGTGTCAGTCAATAATGCACTTGCGTCATTGGAGACATGTGGCCATACTGGGGCCGGAAGTGATGAATGTGTTCTCTCTATTGTGCCTGTACAGGTGAAGGCCAAGTCCGGGAGCACGATTGTGAACACCTATGCCTTTCTAGACCCTGGGAGTTCAGCTTCTTTCTGTACCCAACATCTCATGAGAAAACTGAATCTTTCAGGAGTCAAGACTAGCATTCTTCTTCGTACTCTTGGCCAAGAGAGGTCTGTAGACACATTCTTGCTTAGTGGTCTCGAGGTCTCTGGCTTGAATGAAGAAAACTTCCTGGACTTACCTGAAGTTTATACTCAGAGGACCATGCCTGTGAGCAGAAATAACATTCTCACTCAACGGGACCTAGAGGGATGGAAATACCTCGAAGGCATTAGAGTTCCCAGTTTTGAGGCAGAGGTGGAATTGCTGATAGGCATCAACGCGCCGAAGCTCATGGAACCATGGGAAATAATAAATAGCCAAGGCGAAGGACCATATGCTGTCAGGACTCTACTGGGGTGGGTTGTGAATGGTCCGCTGAGAGGTGGTGAGCCGCGCAAAGGCAAGATGGGCCGTCCTGCTGTCACTGCCAATAGGATCTCAGTCGCCAAGCTACAAGACTTATTGGTTGCCCAATACAATCAGGATTTCAATGAAAAATCAGACGATGTGTGTCTTTCCAGAGAGGATCAAAGGTTCATGCGAATAATGGAGTCTTCAATTCAGCTTGATGAAGGACACTACTGCTTTGACTTGCCTTTTAAGGCTGAAGATGTCGTCTTGCCAAACAACCACAGCATCGCAGAGCAGCGTCTTTTAAGTCTTCACAGGAAGTTCAAGAGGAACAAAGATTATCATCAAGAGTACACAGCTTTCCTCTCTGAAGTTATTGAAAAGGGTTATGCTGAGCTTGTACCACATCAGCAATTGAAGCGAGCTGACGGCAAGGTGTGGTATATTCCCCATCACGGGGTATACCATCCGAAAAAGAAAACCCTTAGAGTTGTTTTTGACTGTGCTGCTGTGTTTAAAGGAATTTCATTGAATTCACAGCTGTTGCAGGGACCTTACCTCACAAGCACCTTACTTGGCGTACTTACCAGGTTTAGACAGGAACGTGTAGCGTTGATGGCAGACATCCAAGCCATGTTCCATCAGGTGAGGGTGTCTCCGGAGCACACAGACCTTTTACGCTTCTTGTGGTATCCTGATGGCGATACAAGACGAGCTCCCATGCAATACAGGATGAGGGTTCACCTCTTTGGGGCTGTGTCTTCGCCCAGTTGTGCGAATTATGCACTGCGGAGAATTGTGCAAGACTATAAAGACAACTTTGAACCTAGTGTTCTGAACGCAATACTGCAAAATTTCTACATGGATGATTGTCTAAAGTCTGTGTCATCAGAGGCCAAAGCCATAAAAATGGTGCATGAATTGACTGAAGCCTGTGCGAAGGGAGGATTCCGCCTGTTGAAGTGGACAAGCAACAGCAGTGAAGTCTTGGCCAGTATTCCTGAGCCACAGCGCTCCAAGGCCACCAGGGGGCTTAATCTGGATCAAAAGGCAAGTCCTGTCGAAACAGCTCTTGGTCTTCATTGGTGCATAGATGCAGACGTTTTGACCTTTAGGATAGCCATAGAAGAGCGCCCACATACAAGACGTGGCATATTGTCTGTGGTGTCATCTATCTATGACCCTTTGGGTTTTCTTGCACCATTTACTTTGCCTGTTAAAAGGATGCTGCAGGAGATGTGCAGGCTGAACATCGGCTGGGATGCCAGCATACCTCGTGTCTTCTCCGAGCAGTGGTCCAAATGGCTGGCTAATCTCAATCACATCACTGAGCTCACAGTGGACCGGTGCATCAAGCCAAAAGACTTTGGAACACCTACTCACCTGCAGTTGCATCATTTCTCCGATGCCAGTGAGTATGGCTATGGAACTGCATCATATCTCAGGATGGAGAATGAGAGAAACCATGTCAGTATTGCTTTTGTCTTGGGCAAGGCTAGGGTCGCTCCTTTAAAGCAAACAACAATTCCTCGTCTTGAGCTGACTGCTGCTGTCCTGGCCGTTCGGGTGGACAAGATGCTGAAGAGGGAGTTGCAGCTTGATTTGCACCCATCAGTATTCTGGACAGACAGCACAACTGTTTTAAAGTATATTGGAAACGAGACCAGGAGGTTTCATACGTTTGTGGCCAATAGGGTGGCTGTAATCAGAAATGAAACCGATGTTGCACAGTGGAGACACATTGGCACAAAACTGAATCCAGCAGATGAGGCATCCAGGGGTCTAAGTGCTGAAGAATTCCTTGCATGTGAGCGGTGGCTGAAGGGACCAGAATTTCTCTTGAGGAGGGAAGTGGAATGGCCTAAGACCATCATGGAACAACCTTTGATCCCTGTGGATGACCCTGAGGTGAAGAAAGACCCACTGGTGAATGCCTTTGTCTCCCATAATCCACCGAATGCAACAAAAGTGTTTTTAAGCTACTTTTCAGATTTTAAGAAGCTGAGAACGTCTGTGGCATGGATGCTCAGACTCCGAGACGTGCTTCTAAATTTGTCACAAAGGAGAAAGGTTCTCGAAGCCTCCGAAAGTATTGGCCACGACAATGGAGGCCGAAGAAACGACTACCTTTATGCCGAGATGCAAAGGGAAAAATTGGCACTCCGTGGACAGTCACTGACAACAGCTGACCTTGAGAGGGCAGAAGGTGCCATCATTTGCTTTTTCCAGCAAGAGAGGTTTTCTGATGAGATTGCTGTTTTGAAAGACGGAGGATCTGTCAAACGAAACAGCGACCTCTACAAGCTGGACCCAGTGTTGGAGGACGGATTGCTGCGGGTGGGAGGAAGGCTCAGTAGGGCTGCTATGCCTGAAGTTGAAAAACATCCTGTCCTTCTTTCCAAAGAGCAACATGTGTCCAAACTCCTCTTGAAGCATATCCATCAACAGCTGGGTCACGCAGGTAGAAATCACATGCTCTCTTCTCTCAGGAAGCAATACTGGATTACTCATGCTAATTCTGCCTGCAGGAAGGTCATCTCTGAGTGTGTAGTTTGTCGCCGTCTCCAAGGAAAGACAGGGGTACAGAAAATGGCCGACTTGCCAGTAGAGAGAATTGTGCCAGATTTACCTGCTTTCACGAATGTGGGCGTCGACTACTTTGGGCCAGTGGAGGTGAAGAAAGGCCGGGGCAGAGCGAAGCGCTACGGCGTCCTTTTTACCTGCATGGCGAGTAGGGCAGTTCATCTTGAAGTTGCTTATGCTTTAGACACTGACTCATGCATAAATGCCATTCGCCGTTTCATGTGTCGCAGAGGTCAGGTGACACATTTGACATCAGACAATGGCACCAACTTCATAGGAGCTGAGCGGGAGTTAAGGGAAGCCATTGCTGAGTTAGACCACCAGAAGATTCAGCATGCCTTACTGCAGAGTGGTCTAGCATGGTCCTTTAACCCTCCGGCCGGGTCTCACCATGGAGGGGTTTGGGAGCGTCTTATTCGTCTTGCGAAAAGGGTCCTCTCTTCCACGCTCAGACTTCAAACACTGGATGATGAAGGTTTTCACACCATTCTTTGCGAAGTCGAAGCCATTCTCAATAGTCGTCCCATCACAAAGGCCTCTGATGATGCGAATGACCTCGAAGCACTTACACCTAATCACATCCTGCTCTTAAAGTCAAAGCCACACCTCCCTCCTGGGCTCTTTTGTAAGGATGACCTGTACGTGAAGAGAAGATGGAGGCAGGTGCAGTTTCTTTCTGATCTCTTTTGGAAGCGCTGGGTGAGGGAATACTTACCGCTACTCCAGGAGAGACAGAAGTGGATGAGACCAAAAAGAAGCTTCTCCATTGGAGACATTGTGGTCATAATGGATCCTGTCGCTCCACGAGGGTCCTGGCTGATGGGAAAAATTATGCAGACGTACCCTGACAAGAAAGGCTTTGTCCGCTCAGTTCAGCTGAAGACAAAAACGGGTCAGCTGGACCGGCCTGTAACGAAGATCTGCCTTTTGATGGAAGCCGAAGTGTCATAGATGACTTGACCACAGATGACCTAGGCTCAAGAGAAGATTTCATTTAGATTAGCTTTGCACAAATGGCTCCTTTAGTTTAAATTGGGTAATTTGGGTAATTGTGATTTAAAGTAAATATTCACAATTATGGGGCCGGGGTGTAGGAGCCATTTCTATTCACCTTTTAGATGGGTTAATTTAGCTATTACTTATTTTAGCCACTTGGGGGAGTATTGCACTGGGGGTGGCACGTCACTGGGAGTTAGGTATATTTACAGGTGTGGCAATTAGTTAGGGAAAGGTGTGGATGGTGGGGAACACACGGTTCTTACCGTAGCCGTGAGCACCCTCTCCACCGACAGCACATTATTAATTAGCAATGGTTGAAGTACCATTTTATGTACAATACCTTTTTTTTCTACTTTTATAATAAACGGGAACACCACCCAAAAAGAGCTAATGCCTGGATCTTTCTGCTACGCGTTGAGAACACCATGCCATCCATGCCGAGGCTTATAGGATAGCCTCCACAGCCTGTCAATTACTGTATGCATTGCTAACAATTGTTGATATTTACTACTCTTCTTATTCTTTGCTGAATTAAAAGAATCAGGTTTGTTAAAAAGAACTAGAAAAAAGGAAATTCTCACTTTAATGTGTTGCAATTAATTCTCAAAAATAAAGTGATAATAAATAAACATAATTATTCCTACCCACCTATTTGTATGTGGATTTTGTGTAAGGAATTTATTCATCTGTCAGAGCAGTTTAATTTTGAAGTACTACCACTGTAATACTAATTTTTTGATTGTCAGTTTAACAACCTACAGTATTTTTCTCAATAAAAACTTAAATTCAGTTACCAGTCATCAGAGTTTCTACTGTGTATATATAGTCAGACATGACAGATCTTCTGATCAAAGCTTCAGTAATTGATATCAGCATCTCTTTTTTTGGTCACTTCACATGACAAGGATTTGGTAATCTGACTCTCAATACAAATATCTGTTTAGTTAGCAGACTAGAGCAGATTTCCTCTCAAAGGCCATCCAGAGGCTCACTTATAAAAGCACTCCAATTGTTGTTTTTCTAAGCTCTCTCTGAAAAAAAGGGCTGAAAAATGTTTTTTTCTGACTAAACACACACTGTTTGGTTGCTATGACATGTTGTGTGAGAGTACGTGTTTCAGAGTTTTAAAGGCAGCTGTTTTGTTTCAGGATGGTGAAAGATGCTCCGTGGGATGAGGTCCCCATAGCTCACTCTCTGGTCGGCTTTGCTACAGCATATGACTTCCTGTACGAGTACCTCAGTAAAGTCCAGCAGGAGCGCTTCCTGCAGGTGATTGGGAATGCTTCACGATACATGTATGAGAAATCTTACCACCGCGGCTGGGGATTCCAGTACCTCCACAATCACCAGCCCACCAACTGTGTTGCTCTTCTGACTGGCAGCCTCGTGGTCATGAACCAAGGTGAGTCTGGCATTAGTGTGAAAGCATCTGCATTTAAGGTGCCTTTAAGGTACGTCACGTCCAGGGCCGGCGCTAGCTATAGGCAGAGCAGGCGATTGCCTAGGGCCTCGGGCTTTGAGGAGGGGCCTCCATAACCGTAGCATCCCCTCTTTGCTGCTAGTCCACCAGTCAAGACAGGCTGCAAATTCTAGCCTCATTGTTCATTGGATATACAGTAGTTGAATTGTCACTCATCTGCAAATAAAGCAATTAATGTTGCCGTTTCAAAGGCTATTTCAAAATACCGCATAAACATCATGGGCTGATACACAGTGATTAACTTGTGATTCTTACCTCTATATTGCTCTTTTTTTTCTGCTCCTCTTCTTTGAGTCGCTTCCTGCCTTGTGCCCCTGATAATTTTCTTTTTTCACTCATTTTTTAGAAATGATACTTCAGTGCACATAAATGACAAAACTATTTTAACTGCGTGTGCCATGTATAATTAATGCGTTATGATGATATATTATAATTACATCATGACGCAAAAAGTATTTAAATTAATCCACCATGACATGTTGTCAAATCTTATGATTTTTCGTTTGTCAATTTTATTTTATTCTAACATTATTTTAATCAGTTCGATCAGTACTAAAATTGTTAACTGTCAGTAATCATTTTGCTTAATATATGGGTGTAGGAGCGCACGATGGTCACAAGAGACAGATGTTTTGGTCTTCCGAGAAAAAACAAAACAAAAAAACTTTCCGCCATAGGCAACTGCCTATGTCTCCTATGCCACGGGCCGGCCCTGGGTGCAGCGAACTGTGAAAAAGTGAAAGTGACGTGACATACGACCAAGTATGGTGACCCATACTCGGAATTTGTGCTCTGCATTTATCCCATCCAAAGTGCACACACACAGCAGTGAACACACAAACACACCGTGAACACACACCCGGAGCAGTGGGCAGCCATTTATGCTGCGGCGGCCGGGGAGCAGTTGGGGGTTCGGTGCCTTGCTCAAGGGCACCTCAGTCATGTATTGAAGGTGGAGAGAGTGCTGTACATTCACTCCCCCCACCTACAATCCCTGCCGGCCCGAGACTCGAACTCCTTTCGATTACGAGTCCGACTCTCTAACCATTAGGCCACGACTTCCCCACTTGTGTGAAATGCAAACAGCACACAAAGAAGTACAGCTCCTAATGAAGGTGTGTGAGTGTCAAGTTATCTTTGAGCTTGGCTTTGTCTAAACGAGCTTGGCTTTGTCTAAACTTCACGATGTGATCAGCGGCTACATTAACCAACATCCTGACGCTGCCTTTATCATCGCAGGGGATTTTAACAAAGCCAACCTCAGGCAGGTCATGCCGAACTTTCACCAGCATGTATCCTGTCCAACCAGAGGACCGAATACACTGGATCACTGCTACTCTCAGTTTAAGAACGCCTACAAGGCCCGCTCTCTACCTGCTTTTGGTAAGTCTGACCACGCCGCCATCTTCCTCACACCGGAATACAAACAAAGGCTCGCACAGGAACCCCCGGTGAAGAGGGAAGTGACGCGTTGGTCCTCCCACTCTGAAGCTATGCTGCAGTCGGCTCTTGATGACGTCGACTGGGACATGTTCAGGGCGAGCTCATCTGACGTCAGCGAGTTCACGGAGGTAGCAGTGAGCTTTGTAAACACACTTACCGAACAAGCTACAGAAACAATAACTGTAAGGACTTTCCCCAATCAGAAACCGTGGATGGACAGATCAATCCGTGAAGCGGTTAACAAACGCACTGCCGCATACAACGAGGCTCTTTTGTCTGGGAATATGCGCGAATATAAAGCTTCGTGTTATGCTCTCAGACGAGCTGTAAGTGCCGCCAAACATCGCTACAAAGAGAGAATTGAGTCTCATTTCCAGCTCAATGACTCGCGACGCATGTGGCAGGGACTAAGGACCATCTGTGCCTTTGGAAGCAAATCCTCCGCGCAGGTGAGAGCAGATCCGTCGCTGGCCGAAGAATTAAACACCTTCTACGGCCGCTTTGAAAGCAACGGAGGCATCGCGGCTCTGCCGAGCAGCGCATCAGGAAGCAGCAGGCAGAGAAGCGAGAATCATGTGATCACCGTGACGGAGGACGAGGTTCGGAGGGCACTAAAGAGAGTGAACATCAGGAAAGCGGCTGGACCTGACGGGATCACAGGCCGGGTTCTGAGATCATGCGCTGATCAGCTTGCTGGTTTGTTCACTTCTATCTTCAATGAGTCCCTTGCTACCTCTGTAGTTCCCACCTCCTTTAAAAAATCCATCATCATCCCTGTGCCTAAGAACAGTAAACCCTCTTGCCTGAATGACTATCGTCCAGTGGCCCTCACATCTATAGTCATGAAGGTTTTTGAGAGACTTGTTAAGAGCCACATTAGCTCCTCCATCCCTGTTACTTTGGACCCTCTTCAGTTTGCCTATCGCTCCAATAGATCAACTGATGATGCCATCTCACACATACTCCACTCCTCCCTCACACACATTGACAGCAGCAATGGGAACTATGCAAGACTGCTATTCATAGACTATAGCTCAGCTTTTAACACCATAGTCCCCACCAAGCTGACTAATAAACTCACAGGCCTCGGCCTAAACACCTCACTCTGCGACTGGATCCAAGACTTCCTCACCGGCAGACCTCAAGTGGTGAAGGTAGGCCAGTTCACCTCAAACTCCATCACCCTGAACGTAGGAGCCCCGCAGGGCTGCGTTCTGAGTCCCCTGCTATACTCTCTCTACACACATGACTGTGTGTCCCCTCATAGATCCACATCTATTATCAAATTTGCTGATGATACTGTGGTTCTGGGCCTCATTTCCAACAATGATGAGACCGCATACTTGGATGAGGTGGAGAGACTAACATCATGGTGCCAGGACAACTGTCTCTCTCTGAACGTGAGCAAAACCAAAGAGCTGATTGTGGACTTCAGAAAGAGACACCTGCTGCCCTACACTCCTCTTATGATCAGTGGGACCCCTGTGGAGAGAGTAAGCAGCTTCAAGTACCTCGGCGTAAACATCTCCGAGGACCTGACTTGGACTACACACATCCAAACACAGGTCAAGAAAGCCAGGCAAAGACTGTACCATCTGCGACAGCTGAGAAAATTCAGGGTCTCACCAACAATCCTGAAAACTTTCTATGCAGGGACCATAGAAAGTGTTTTGTCTCAGTGCATCTCAGTGTGGTATGGAAACAGCTCCAGTCAAGACTGCAAAGCCTTGCAGAGAGTTGTGCGCTTAGCTGAGCGTATCTCTGGGTCGGCTCTCCCCTCTCTGCAGGACATCTACATCAAACGATGCAGAGGCAGAGCTGACAAAATCATCAAAGATTCAAATCACCCTGGAAACTGTCTTTTCACTAGGCTGCCATCTGGTAAGCGCTTCCGCTGCCTGATGGCAAAAACAGAGAGACTCAGGAGGAGTTTCTTCCCCACGGCCATCAGGCTCCTGAACTCAAAGTCAGCCTCTTAAAAACATCATCTGACTTACTTCAAATCACTAATCACACACTCATTATTAATCTCTACCTCATAACTACCTCATAACTGTCATAAGTGTCATTTGCTCATTTGCACACTTGCACACTTGCACACAACACGTTCTGTATCTTGTAAATCGTATCTTATTTTTATATTTATTTTATTTTTTGTGATTGGCTGCTTCATGTCAACCATGTATAACCTGTTGCACATTCCTCTCTGTACAGTCATGCTCATATTAATATTTAATTCTACAGCTTACTGTCATGCACATTCTTTTACATTTTATATTTTATTCTTTATATCTTATTTTTCATTCATCTTATCTTATGTTTACTTCCCTTGTGTTGTTTTTTCAATATTTGCACTGTCCATGGAGCGGACTCTCATTTCACTGCTGGTTATACAGTCTCTGTATAGTCGTGTATGTGACAAATAAAACTTGAAACTTGAAACTTGAAACTTGAAACTTATCTAGTGTTTCTTCTCAGCCTCAATGTCTGCCCAAACTTGAAAAAGGCTTCAATCAACTTATGAGGGTGCATGGAATAACTCAAAACATCTGATTCTTCATCATCGAAGCAGTTTATTGAAAACTTGATCTTCCTTTGTTTCTTTTCAGAGTTTAATTCAGATGCTTAGCTCAGATGCTTAGCTTAATAACCTATACAGAGAAAATATATAAATATATATGAGTCACTACACACAGTAATGTGGTCATTTAAGGATGTTAAACATTTAAACCACAACCAATGTTACTAGAATACTCACAAATCACAAAGTACAATACATAGCGGTTCAACAGCAACACTAAAATCAAATGCATTTACTGCACATGGCCAGTTAGCATATTGGATATTGGCTAAACCCACTAGCTTTAACAAAAGATGTCGTCATCTATTTTTAGAGTGATTGCAATGTATTCTAAATATAAACTTATTTTAAATATAAACGATCAGCGTAATTTCTGGAAAGATCATTCACCGCTTTATTACGAGTTTTAAAAAAGCGCGAGCGCCATTGACGCGCACCCAGATGTGACGCTTTGAATTTGCGCGTGCAATGAATGACATCGCGTCGGGAGCTGACTAGCAAAATAGCTACAAAAGTAAAAGCAGAGAAGTTTGTATTCGAAATCAAAAAGCAAACACACTAGAACATTTTTTTTGTTTCAAATTAAGGATCTCAGATGTGTGTATCTTCTAAATTCTGCTGATGATTAATGTAGGCTACTACATTACTGCTCTAACATAACACTTATAATTTCAGTTTCAACTAACTAGAAAATAACTTTTTTCTGCTTGGTAGCGATCATGTCTTTCTCTTCAACTTGATTTATGTATATATATATCATATTTAAGGTAACAATGCAATACATAATATCATATTATTGATATTAACAATATGACAATATCTGTAGTCAATATTGATTAAATTGGAGGGGGAAATCCTGCCTATACCCAGCTATGAAAAAAAAATCATAAAAGCACTTACAGGTGCATCTCAATGAATTAGAATGTCGTGAAAAAGTTCATTTTTTCTTGTAAGTTATTTCAAAAAGTAAAACTTTCATATATTTTAGATTCATTGCATGTAAAGTAAAACATTTCAAAAGTTTTTTTTTTTTTTAATTAGAGCTTACAGCTCATGAAAGTCAAAAATCAGTATCTCAAAAAATTAGAATATTTACATTTGAGTTTCAATTAATGACCATCCCTAAAGTATAAATTCCGGGTATCTCTTGTTCTTTGAAACCACAATAATGGAGAAGACTGCTGAGTTGGCAATGATCCAGAAGATGAACATTCATGCCCTCCACAAAGAGGGTAAGTCACAGAGGGTCATTACTGAAAGGTGTGGCTGTTTACAGAGTGCTGTATCAAAGCATATTAAATGCAAAGTTGACTGGAACGAAGAATTTGGGTAGGAAAAGGTGCACAAGCAACAGGGATGACTGCAAGCTTGAGAATACAGTCAAGCAAAGCTGATTCAAACACTTGTGAGAGCTTCACAAGGAGTGGACTGAAGCTGGAGTCAGTGCATCAAGAGTCACCACGCTCAGACGTCTTCAGGAAAAGGGCTACCAAGCCACTTCTGAACCAGAGACAAAGTCAGAAGCGTCTTACCTGGGCTGTGGAGAAAAAGAACTCAGTGGTCCAAAGTCCTCTTTTCAGATGAAAGTAAATTTTGCATTTCATTTGGAAATCAAGGTCCCAGAGTCTGGAGGAAGAGTGGAGAGGCACAGAATCCATGTTGCTTGAAGTCCAGTGTGAAGTTTCCACAGTCAGTGATGATTTGGGCTGCCATGTCATCTGCTGGTGTTGGTCCATTGTGATTTCTGAGTCCACAGTCAACGCAGCCATCTACCAGGAAATTTTAGAGCACTTCCATGCTTCCTTCTGCTGACAAGCTTTATGGAGATGCTGATTTCATTTTCCAGCAGGACTTGGCACCTGCCCACACTGCCAAAGGTACCAAAAGCTGGTTCAATGACCATGGTGTTACTGTGCTTGATTGGCCAGCAAACTCGCCTGACCTGAACCCCATAGAGAATCTATGGCGTATTGTCAAGAGGAAGATGAGAGACACCAGACCTAACAATGCAGATGAGCTGAAGGCCGCTATCAAAGAAACCTGGGCTTCCATACCACCTCAGCAGTGCCACAAACTGATCACCTCCATGCCACGCCGAATTGAGGCAGTAATTAAAGCAAAAGGAGCCCCTACTAAGTATTGAGTACATATACAGTAAATTAACATACTTTCCAGAAGACCAACAATTCACTAAAAATGTTTTTTTTATTGGTCTTATGAAGTATTCTAATTTGTTGAGATAGTGAATTGGTGGGTTTTTGTTAAATGTGAGCCTAAATCATCACAATTAAAAGAACCAAAGACTTAAACTACTTCAGTCTGTGTGCATTGAATTTATTTAATACACGAGTTTCACAATTTGAGTTGAATTACTGAAATAAATGAACTTTTCCACGACATTCTAATTTATTGAGATGCACCTGTATGTTCATCTACTGAAGTGGTATTCTGGAACTGTGAATAAATTGAATAAAACTGCAAAATAATAATAATAACAACAACAATAGCATATTCATCAAACAAAAAATAAATTACCTTAGATAAAGTTTGATTAATATGTACATACATTACCGGTCAAAAGTTTGGACCCATTACAATTTTTTATGTTTTTGAGAGACGTTTCCTATGCTCATCATTTATTTGGTCAAAAATACAGAAAAAAAAACTGTAATATTCAGCAAGAATGTGTTAAATACACTGAAAAAGAACTATTCATTGAATTTACTAAAAAAAATGTAAGTGTTGCACTACATTTATTTTCGCTACATTTAAATAAACAAATTTAGTTGACTAACTTTCAACATATTTTTTTTTTATTAAATGTTGGCCTAGCTCAAATGAATTGTTTGCAACCACTTACCTTAAAAAATGTAGTATTTTTTTTCAGTGTAGATAAAACGTAATAGTAAAGACTTATATTGTTATAAAAGATTTATATATATTTGTTGATTATTAAGAAGTTGTTTAATAAAAAAAAAAAAAAAAAAAATTATTATATATATCTATATATATATATATATATATATATATATATATATATATATATATATATATATATATATATATATATATATATATATAATAATTTTTTTTATTTTATTTTTTTTTATTAAACAACTTCTTAATAATCAACAAATCCTGAAAAAAAAAAAATATATATATCACAGGTTATAAAATAAACATTAATCACTGTTTCTAAGATTGATAATAAATCAGCATATTAGAATGATTTCTGTAGGATCATGTGACACTGAAGACTGGAGTAATGGCTGATGAAAATTTAGCTTTGCATCACAGAAATATATTTTAAAGTATAGTAAAATAGAAAACCATTATTTTAAATTACAATAATAATTCACAATATTGTTTTTTTTTCTTTTCTGTATATTTGATCAAATAAATCCAGGCTTGATGAGCATATTGAGACTTAAACATTAAAAATAGTAAGCTGTCCAAACTTTTGTACTGTATAAGTAAAATTTAAAATGAAATGTTGTATGAATAAAAAGGTTAGGAGCCATATTTGTTTCAAGTGCTTTTTATTGGGGGTGGGGGGTTCTCCACCCTGAATTTTGCCTAGGGCCCTGCTATTGTCTAGAATCGGCCCTGGTCACGTCATATGACAGCCATCATGGTAACACCCCAAACACAGATTTTCTGTGTAGGTTGGGGAGAAAGGGGTTAGATGAACCACCCCATGTTTCTAGATAACAATAAACAAAAGTATTCAAATGACCACAAATTGAAGAAAGATAGTTCTTACTCCGTTCATCTCGACTCAAAGCACATGGAGAGAGTTGTCAGCAAAGGAGAGCAAAAAAGTGTATGCATTTGTCAAGTGAATTTATCATGTTACTAAATGAATCAGTCTGGTATCTTAATTAAAATAGATAAATGAACATGTAATAATACTAAGTCAGTGTAGGCTACAAAACGTGGTCATAATCTTAATCACTGTGTGAAACAGTTTTGTCAAAATTGAGGTTGAGGGATAAAACATCCTGTTGGGGGAAGTTGAGCCAATGGCTTACGATATTGATATAATAAATTCCTGATTATTGAATTTATGATGATTATTTATTTAAATAGTTTAAGCTTCACAAACATGCTTTATATATACACACACAAAAGCTCATTTACACATAGATTCTTTGTTGCTGACCCACAAAAGATCACAGTAGTCTTTATTGAAAATGTTTAGGTGACATTTTGAACAACAGGACACAAACATACTTAAAAATATGAATTTTGACTTAAAACGATGGGCTTATGATATTCAAAATTCTCAAATTTGTTTGATTTAGTGTCGTTTTTATCAGTATTTATTAACCCTATCTTGGGATAAGTTGTTTTAACCTTCATTTAGTAATTAATTGTTCTAAAACCATTTTTGATTTGATAACTTGTTTTAAAGTCCATGGGTACACAACAACCTGAAATATATAGTAACTGTTATTTGAAACAAATATACTTTTATTTTGCAGTAAAATCATTAATGTTGCTCATGTTACCCTGTTCTCCTCTAACTCTTATCTACTTGACTGTGTAAAGACTGTTTGTCAAAATTACGTTTCAAATAAAAAATAATAAATCTGATAGCAGTAGTATCATAACTTCTGCTCAAGTCTTGTTAAAATGACCTTCATGAAAAACGTTATTGACTTATTTATTGGAAAGATGAGACTTCCGTTCCTACAACCTCTAAAATTGAGTGTTGCAATTACATTTACCTATGATTGGTCCACTTTATATTATCTCTGCCTCTACGGACCGCATCTGTGACATGCTGCTCAAAATAATGCATTTGGTGTTGAAATTCTGTTGAGAAATGCATCGCAAAAACATTAAAGAAGTCATGAAACAAGTCATGAAAGCACATTTTAAATTTAAGAAAAACAGGACAAGTAAAAAAATATTGTAGGGCCAGTAATTGACAACATGCTCCACATGACCTTTTAGAAAACTCCTGTAACAGCACATAACAGAAACTTTTATTTTAATACCAAGCGGAACTGAAATTCTCAGTTTTAGAGCGTTCCTCTCTCAATCTGTGCACAATCTGTTACTCCCACTTGAACTGACATATGGTTTTTGGAGAAAGTTCAGTGTTCTGCCCCACACACACACACACACACACACACACATTAGGAAGATGAAGGGTCTCGCTCAGCATTCCTGGCTGGAATTTAAGGCTGCTCAGGGTCATTCTGCAGAGCTGAACTTAAGCCTCCGTAATTATTTCTCCAGTGAAGCAGTGCCCCACATGACTCCAGAACAGATATTTTCCCTCTCTCTCTTGCTCCTTTTGTGTTTCTCTCTGTCTATATTCCTCCCCTGCAGCTATTCATAACATAATCTGTAGATTTTGGCCCTGAAAGTATGTCCTGCTGTTCTTTTTCCTTTTTGAATCGGCTCCTCTCATATCTGTCCAAATATCTGGAGGTTCTTTTTACCCCACTCTTCTCAGCATTCCCAGCTCAGTTTCATAGCAGAAGATTCTGTATAGAATAACAGCATTGATATACAGTAAATGATATGGGTTTGTGGAGATCGGCCTTGATGAAGGAACACCCCCTAAAAGTCTTAGTTCACCCAAAAATGAAAAATGATTTCATCTTTCACTCACCCTCATGTCGTTCCAAACCCATAAGATTTACCGAAAGTCCATGCAACCAAAACTTTGATTCAGCAAAAAGTACAAATAGACATCTGTATGAATTACTTTACTTTTTGATGCATCAAAGTTTTGGTTGCATGGATTCTCAATGGATGGACAAAAATAATGTAAGAATATTTCAAATTTCTTCATTGGTGTTTCGAAGATAAACAGAAGTCTTATGGGTGTGGATCGAAATGAGGGTGAGTAAATTATTACAGAATTTTCTTTTTTGGGTGAACTAACCCTTAAAGATCAACCTTGTGTATACAAAGCTCCTAGTAATCCCAACCAAGCCATAATTTCTACATCTTGCAGGCCAGGACAGTCAGGAACTTGTGTGTAGTTCTTCATTTGCCACTTCAATTTCACTTGGCACTTTATGATGACTGCCTGGTTTTGCAGTTTCACACTTTATTACATGGCACATCTGATCTTCAGTCAACCAAAAACAGCCCACATCACACTGTTTTGGTCTCCCTTCACTTCATCTGTAGCTCCCTATATCAAACTCAAGGCTCTAATTTTGGCCATGAGAACTACCACTAGAACAGCACTCTCCTACCTCAGCACAGTCCTAAGCGTCTGTATTCCACCACCGTCTGGAGGTTCCATCACAACAAGGTACAAAGTCGCTTTCCAGAATGCTCTCACATTCACTCTGTGGTGGAACGAGCTTCCAACCTTCACCTGATCTACTGAGACCATCACAGCTCTTAAGAAGACACTCCTTTGAAATTACTGTTGAATTTTGAGAATGTGATTACTTAGTATTTTATAGAACTTTAACTGTACACTCTTAAAAATAAAGGTGCTTCAAAAGGTTCTTCACAGCGGTGCCATAGAATAACCATTTTTGGTTCCACAAAGAACCATTCAGTCAAAGCTTCTTTAAAGAACCATCTCTTCCTTACCTTTTTACAATCTGAAGAACCTTCTTTCACCACAAAGAACCTTTTGTGAAACAGAAAGGTTCCTCAGATGTTAAAGATTCTTTATGGAACCATTTAAACAAAAAGTGTTCTTCTATGGCATCGTGAAACACCTTTATTTTTAAGAGTGTAGCGTTTTATCAATATTATGTGTAATATTTAAATTTCAATAGAAATGACATTGTCAGTAATGCCGTATTTCAAACACAATAGCAGTAAATATGGAATTATGGTAGCACTTTAGTTTAGGGACCAATTCTCACTATTAACTAGTTGCTTGTTAGCGTGCGTATTACTAACTTATTGGCTGTTTATTAGTACTTATAAAGCACATATTATTGCCTTATTCTGCATGACCATATTTTAGATCCCATAATTCGACCCCATGCCTAAACTCAACAACTACCTTACTAACTATTAATAAGCAGCAAATTAGGAGTTTACTGAGGCAAAAGTGATAGCTATTAGTTAGTTAATAGTGAGAATTTATCTCCAAACTAAAGTGTGACCGAAATGACATATAAAGAAGTCCTACTTAAAAGTCCGAAGTTCAACTAATTGTATTTAATATAAATGTAAAATACAATACAATTTCATTTAATTATAGATAACACTGTAATTGTCTGAAACCATTCCATAAGTGCTCCATATACCATATTCCATATTCTTTTTTTAAGTATGCTAAAGTGTACCACTTTTACACAAGGGCAGGAAACGGCAACAACGCTTGCAACAAGTCTTTATTCAGCCCTGTAACACATGTATGTTGGAAATAGTTCTGTCAAGTGATTAATCGCATCCAAAATAAAAGTTTTTGTTTACATAATATATGTGTACTGTGTATATTTATGTATATATAAATACATACACATATGTATATATTTAAGATATATTTTATATTTGTATATTAAATATATTTATATATAATATAAATTATATAAATATATACATGTCAATATTTTCAAAATATTTACTCTGTGTGTGTATTTATATATACAAAATAAATACACACAGTACGCACATACAACTTTTATTTTGGATGCGATTAATCGCGATTAATCGTTTGACAGCTCTAGTTGGAATATAAGTGATAACTTTGAAAATATGGTTCATTACAGAAATAGTCAATTCTTACCCAGACATCAAGTCAAGTGTGTTGAGCTGTATGGTACATTGTACTCTGGTTGTATACTGCACATTTAGTCAAATGTACACAGTACACAAACAGCAAAAATAGCATAAGTGGTGTGGTGGTGGTACGACTCTCCAAACATAACGTTCTCAACCATGCCTTCATTGAGCTCAAAATTACATGACTAATATTGGAACAAACTATGTACTATTTTTGTGAGATGTAACAGAAAAACACTATTAGAAGAAAAAACTACTGTCATTCATGGAAATGTAAAAAAATATATAACATGTAAAAAGCAATGAAAATGAGGAAATGATTTTAGATTAGGCTTTGTGGCATGAGGGGTGTTTTCTAGTGTGGATTTTTCCTTAATATGGTGCAGCCAGATAGTACATGTGTGCTTTGGTAACTTGAGCTTGAGAGATGGATTTCTGCAGTCTGAATCCACAGAGCAGAGTGATACCATGTTTGTGTAAATGTTGATGTTCACTGAGGGTAATTCCTCTCTCTCTGTGTGTGTGTGTGTATATAAAGAATAACTTAGATAGCTGTTTGTGGGTGGACCTTAGTGTGTTCCAGGAAATTTGTGGTGTGACGGGATTACTCAATAAACTGATGAGCTGTGGTCTAAATATTTTTGTGGTTCTTCTCATACTCACCCAAGCATGCAGGCAGAGGAGGTGGGCGTACATTTGAAACATTTTCCTGAAATTAAGTCTTGCTGTGCATGTCAAAGGTGGTGTTATAATAAGAGTTTAGCTCAAATTAGTACAGGAATTCACTGAGGTTTGCAAAGAGTCTTCGTGTCTGTGTGTCTTCTGATTCCCGGGGTCATAATTACAACTTGTACAATTCATCATGTATACCATCAAACGTAACTTGATGAGTTTAAAGAGATGTGGTTTCTGTATGATCTCTCTATGCTGAAATGAGCTAGATGTAACGGCTAAGAACTGCTTTTTGCTGACACAAGCCCATTTACAGCAGTACATGCACATGAGAAAACTACTTATTCCAGGCTTATTGCAGAAAGCAGTACTCTGAAACATTGTGTAAAAATTGAGTGCTCCTTACACCATTTAAGGAATTAAATTGTTTAGCCATGTTATGACTGATGTCGTTATATGGATAAACAAAATTTGTATGGACATTTTTGGATTTGTTTCACCTTAAGCAATCTTGAGTCTCAGGCATGTAAATGTACAAATTGTAATGCTGACGTTCAAGATCAAGAAAAATATTTATTTGTAACATTTCATTGCAACATTTGCTGTATATTTAAAGTTGAAAAGAAAATCAGTGTTTTAAAGAAAGAAATTGTTGTTGTTTTTCCTGAAGATGTCAAATTTTTAGAAAATGCTGACATTTACATTTACATTTAGTCATTTGGCAGATGCTTTTATCCAAAGCGACTTACAATTGGGGAATACATAGAGGCAATCAGACAGAGGAAGTGCTCGTAACACCAAGTCTCAGTCATTGTTCAAATAAGTACAAGCTAGCAAGGGAAGGAGAGAACGATAAAAGGAAAGGGTTTTTTTGTTTTTGTTTTTTTTTAGAACAAGTTTAGGATGAAGTCAAGTATTGCCGAAAGAGATGAGTTTTCAGTTGTTGCTTGAAGATTGACAGGGATCCAGCATTCCGGATAGGGGTGGGAAGATTATTCCACCATCCAGGAATGGTGAATGAGAATGTTCTGGAGAGTGATTTTGAGCCTCTCTGTGATGGTACCACAAGGCGTCGCTCACTAGCAGATTTCAGACTTCTGGAGGGGATGTAGATTCGTAATAGTGAGTGGAAGTAGGAGGGTGCTGAGCCTGTGGTCGTTCTGTATGCAAGCATCAGTGTCTTGAACTTGATGCGAGCTGCCACTGGTAGCCAGTGCAATGAGATGAAGAGAGGTGTAACATGGGTTATTTTGGGCTCGTTGAAGACCAGTCGTGCTGCTGCATTCTGAATCATTTGTAGAGGTTTGATTGTGTTTGATGGAAGTCCAGCCAGAAGAGCATTGCAGTAGTCCAGTCTAGAAACGACAAGGGCCTGGACAAGAAGTTGTGCAGCATGCTCTGTCAGAAAGGGCCTGATTTTTCTGATGTTGTGTAGCGCAAACCTGCAAGATCGAGCAGTCTTTGCAATGTGCTCTTTGAAGGTCAGCTGGTCATCAAAGATTACACCAAGATTTCTGACCGAAGTTGATGGGGTAATTATTGATGTGCCTAACTGAATCGAGAAGTCATGCTGTAGAGTCGTAGTGGCAGGGACGACAAGAAGCTCAGTCTTTGCCAGGTTGAGCTGTTGGTGATGCTCTTTCATCCATGCCGAGATGTCCGCCAGGCAGCCTGAGATCCGTTCAAGGTTCAAGGTTCTTGTTTATTTGTCACATACACAATCATACAGGGTATAATCAGTAGTGAAATGTAGGTCAGGACAGGTCCGCTCAATGGACAGTGCAAAAAAATACAAATAAAAGATGATACATAACACAGGAGCATATATTTAAATATAGGTAGGAATAAGATAAAAAAAAAATAATAATAATAAGTAAAAACAAAGAAATAAAATAAGGAGTAAAATGTGCAATGAACTAAAATGTGCAATACAGTCTACTGTGGATTTAATAAATATTAATATAACCAGGGATGTGCAAGAGGAATGTGCAAACAGGTTGTACCGGGTATGTACACATAGCAGCAATGCGGAAGATGGAGAATGATGGGTGTTACAGTTAATTAAATTAGTCCTGTAGATGTTATGAGACTGAGTTTAGGAGCCTGATGACCTGAGGGTAGAAGTCAAGTCAAGTCAAGTCACCTTTATTTATATAGCGCTTTTAACAATACAGATTTTGTCAAAGCACTTAACGGTATCAAGTTGGAGGATAGAGTGTCAGTAATGTATAATAATAAGATTAAACACTCAATTTTCAGTTAAAGGCATTTCATTATTGAATTCAGAGATGTCATTGTCTAGCTCAGTATAGTTTAAATAGTATCTGTGAAATCCAATTGACGATAATCGCTAGAAATTAAGTGTCCCCAACTGAGCAAGCCAGAGGCGACAGCGGCAAGGAACCAAAACTCCCTCTGTGAAGCTCCTCCTCAGTCTCTGTTTTTGCCAACACACTTCTGAAGCGCTTGCCCGATGGCAGTGTGATGAAAAGACGGTTACCGGGGTGATTTGAGTCCTTGATTATTTTTGCAGCTCTGCTTTTGCAGCGTTTGAGGTAGATGTCCTGCAGGGAGGGGAGGGCAGACCCAGAGATGCGCTCAGCTAAGCGCACGACTCTCTGCAGAGCTTTGCAGTCCTGATTTGTGGTGTTACTGTACCACACTGAGATGCACTGAGTCAATACACTTTCTATGGCCCCTGAATAGAAAGTTTTCAGGATTGCTGGTGAGACCCTGAATTTCCTCAGCTGTCGCAGATGGTACAGTCTTTGCCTGGCTTTCTTGACCTGTGTTTGAATGTGTGCAGTCCAAGTCAGGTCCTCGGAGATGTTTACACCGAGGTACTTGAAGCTACTCACCCTCTCCACAGGGGTCCCGCTGATCATAAGAGGAGTGTAGGGCCGCTGCTGTCTCTTCCTGAAGTCTACAATCAGCTCTTTAGTTTTGCTCACGTTCAGAGAGAGACAGTTGTCCTGGCACCATGATGTTAGTCTCTCTACCTCACCCAAGTATGCGGTCTCATCATTGTTGGAAATGAGGCCCAGAATCACAGTATCATCAGCAAATTTAACAATAGAAGTGGAGCTGTGAGAGGACACACAGTCGTGTGTGTAGAGAGAGTAGAGCAGGGGACTCAGAATGCAGCCCTGCAGGGCTCCTACGTTCAGCGTGATGGAGTTGGAGGTGAACTGGCCCATTTTCACCACTTGTGGTCTGCCGGTGAGGAAGTCTTGGATCCAGTCACAGACTGTAGTGTTTAGGCCGAGGTCTGAGAGTTTGACAGCTAGCTTGGAGGGGACTATAGTATTGAAAGCTGAGCTATAGTCAATGAATAGCAGTCTGACATAGTTGCCATTTTTGCTGTCAATATGAGTGAGGGAGGAGTGCAGTACCTGAGAGATGGCATCATCAGTAGACCTATTTGGGCGATAGGCAAACTGAAGAGGGTCCAAGGTAGCAGGGATGGAGGAGCATATGTGTTTCTTTAAAAGTCTCTCAAAAACCTTCATGACTGTTGATGTGAGGGCAACTGGACGATAGTCATTCAGGCAAGAGGGTTTACTGTTCTTAGGCACAGGGATGATGACAGATTTCTTAAATGAGGTGGGAATCACAGAGGTAGCAAGGGACTCTTTAAAGATGGAAGTAAACAAACCAGCAAGCTGATCGGCGCATGATCTCAGGACGCGGCCGGTAATCCCATCAGGTCCGGCGGCTTTCCTGATGTTTACTCTCCTTAATTCTCTCCGAACCTCGTCCTCCGACACGGTGATAACATGATCAACATCGCTGCTCTGTCTGCTGCTTCCTGACGCGCTGATCGGCAGAGTCGCGCCGCCGTTGCGTTTGAAGTGGCCGTAGAAGGTGTTTAGCTCTTCGGCCAGCAATGGATCTGCACTCACCTCGGCAGAGGAGTTATTTCCAGAGGAACAGATGGTCTTCAGTCCCTGCCACATGCGTCGAGAGACATTGAGCTGAAAATGTGACTCAATTCTCTCTCTGTATCGGAGTTTAGCAGCTCTAACTGCCTGTCGGAGAGCATAACATGATGCTTTGTAATCGCTCATGTTTCCTGACAAAAGACCGGCGTTGTATGCGGCAGTGCGTTGGTTAACCGCAGCACGGATTGTTCTGTCCACCCACGGTTTCTGATTAGAGAATGTCCTTATTGTTACCGTTTCAGTGGCTTGGTCAGTTAGCATGTAAACAAAGCTTAATGCTACATCCGTGAACTCGCTGACGTCAGCTGAACTCGCCCGGAACATGTCCCAGTCGACGTCATCAAGAGACGCCTGTAGCATAGCTTCAGAGTGGGAGGACCAGCGCGTCACTTCCCTCTCCCCCGGGGATTCCTGAACGATCCTTTGTTTATATTCCGGTGTGAGGAAAATGGCCGCGTGGTCCGATTTACCAAAAGCCGGCAGGGTCCGAGCTTTATAGGCATTCTTGAACTGAGTGTAGCAGTGATCCAGTGTATTCGGTCCTCTAGTTGGACAGGATACATGCTGATGGAAGTTCGGCATGACCTTCCTGAGGTTGGCTTTGTTAAAGTCCCCTGCGATGATAGAGGCAGCGTCAGGGTGTTTGTTGATGTAGCCGCTGAGCTCTTCGTGGAGTTTGGACAAAGCCAAGCTCGTGTCTGCCTGAGGTGGAATGTAGACGGCAGTAGCGATGACCGCGGAGAACTCGCGGGGTAAATAGAATGGGCGGCAGATAATGGAGAGATGTTCCAGATGAGGCGAGCAGGAACGCGACAGAATGGAGATATTCCTGGGGTCGCACCATTTCTTGTTAATCATGAAACACACTCCACCACCCTTGATTTTTCCGGCCTCGGCTGTTCTGTCCATCCGTAAAACAGAAAAGTTATCAGACGGTGTTACAGCGGTGTCCGGGACCGAGGGAGTGAGCCATGTTTCAGACAAACAAAGGATGTTACAGTCCCTAATGTCCCGTTGGAAACTTATCCTGGCTCTAAGATCGTCCATCTTATTTTCCAAGGATTGGCCATTAGCGAGCAGAATACTGGGGAGAGGGGGGCTGTGAGCGTTTTTTCTCAGTCTGTCACGAATTTCAGCGCGTCGCCCGCGGTGTTTCTTTCGCCTCCTGGGATTATTCGGGTGGCCTTTGTTAACCTCGGCGTTCCGAGGAATCTCCACTGGCCACGCTGGATCCGTGGATAAAGTGTCCAGAAGCAGGTTAGTGCAGCGGTGTCCAATGTCCAAAAGTGTTCTTTTGTCATAAATAGATAGTGCAGACGTTAAGCGTGTAAAAAGAGAAAGTAAAAATACGTAAAAGAGTATATAAAAACACAAATTGAGCGGAGCCATCCTTTAACGTCGACTAAACACAGCAGCGCCGGAAGCTACCGTTGCAGCTACCGTTGGATCATCTGGTTGAAAAGAGAGATAGAGCTGTGTGTCATTGGCGTAGCAATGGTAGGAGAAGCCATGTGCCTGTATGATGGGTTCCAGTGATGTAGTGTATGTGGAGAAGAGGAGGGGTCCAAGAACCGATCCCTGAGAGGAACCCCAGTGACCAGTTGATGTGCTTTGGATACCTCCCCTCCCCAGGCCACCCTGAAAGACCTACCGGTGAGATAGGATTCAAACCAGCGAAGTGGAATCCCAGTGATGCCCAGCGATGAGAGGGTGGACAGGAGGATCTGATGATTGACCGTGTCAAAAGCAGCAGAAAGATCCAGCAGAATAAGGACTGATGATTTGGAATCGGCCTTTGCAATTCGCAGGGCTTCAGTGACTGAGAGTAGCGCAGTCTCTGTTGAATGGCCACTCCTGAAACCTGACTGTTTAGCATCCAGTTTGTTGTACTGTGAAAGAAACAGTGAGAGCTGGTTGAAGACAACTCGTTCGATTGTTTTCGCTACGAATGGAAGGAGAGAGACAGGTCTGTAGTTTTCTAAAAGAGAAGTGTTTAATGTAGGTTTTTTGAGCAGTGGGGTTACCCGAGCCTGCTTGAACGCTGTGGGGAAGATGCCAGTGCGGAGAGATGTGTTGATAATGTGTATGAGTGCCGGTAAGAGTGTGGGAGAGATTGCTTGGAGAAGGTGAGAGGGGATTGGGTCAAGAGGACATGTTGTAGGATGGCTGGAGAGGAGAAGTTTGGATACTTCCACCTCGGTGAGGGGACAGAAGGAGAAGATGGGAGTTTGAGCAGTGGATGTGGTTGGTTGGAGGTCCTGTGTGTGTGGAGGTGAGAACTGGTTACTGATTGTTCTAGTTTTGTCTGTGAAAAAAGTGGCAAAGTCGTCAGCTGTTATAGAAGTGGTGGGCGGTGGTGGAGGGGGACGGAGGAGAGAATTAAATGTTCTGAAGAGATT
This sequence comes from Schizothorax lantsangensis, assembly GCA_027422415.1. Lineage (NCBI taxonomy): Eukaryota > Metazoa > Chordata > Actinopteri > Cypriniformes > Cyprinidae > Schizothorax > Schizothorax lantsangensis. Next base: position 28,549,742 of record CM049855.1, on the reverse strand, counting down.
ACGCATGTCTGGAGCGCTGTTGATCTTGTTGTGGAAATGTGAGGATTTGGCAGTGTGTACTTCAGTAGAGAAAGATGAAAGCAAAGACTGATACCTAGTCAGGTCTGACGGATCGTTTGATTTGCGCCATTTTCTCTTTGCCGCTCTGAGTTTGGTCCGATGCTCACGAAGAACATCGGATAACCAGGGGTTAGAAGGGGCAGCCCGTGCTGGCCTGGAGGAGAGAGGACAAATGTCGTCTAGACAAGAGGTTAAGGTAGAGCATAAAGTGTCAGTAGCTGCATTCACATCCAGAGATGAGAAATGGGTAGGTGAGGGGAGAGAGGAGGATACTACAGAGGAAAGAAGGGAGGGGGAAAGGGAGCGTAGGTTACGTCTGAAAGTAACCGGTAAGGGAGCTGGTGGCACCGGGTAGCAAAATGTAAGGTAAATGTAATGAAGAAATGGTCAGAGATATGTAGTGGTTGTACCAGAATGTTATCTGTAGTACAGTTGCGTGTGTAAATTAAATCAAGTTGGTTGCCTGATTTGTGCGTGCTAGTAGTGGTAAGGCGTTTGAGATCAAATGAAGCTAGGAGTGAATGGAAGTCTGTAGCATAAGGCCTGTCTAGGTGAATGTTGAAATCTCCAAAGACTAAGAGTGGAGTGCCATCCTCCATGAAAGAGGACAGCAGGCCGTCTAGCTCCTCTAGGAAGGTGGCTAGAATTTGGCCAGGGGGACGGTAGATTACGGAGCAGACCAGTGCCCCCACCCCGGCCAACTTGCCTTGGGGTGTGAGAGAAAGATAAATTGTGAGAGAGAGCAGCCGGGGTAGCTGAGTCTTCTGGGCGAATCCAGGTCTCAGTCAAGCCCAAGATGCTGAGTGTGGATTGTAAGGAAAAAGCAGAAATGAAGTCAGCTTTGTTGACAGCTGACTGGCAATTCCAAAGACCCACAGAGAAAGAAAGAGGTGTAGTAGATGATGTAGTGATAGGGCGCAGGTTAGCAGGATTACCTTGCCGTCTGCGTGTGTTTTTAGAGCGTGGTTGAGAAAGAACCGGAATGGTTTGGAAACACATGATAGAGGTGGAGGGATAGAGGATAGGGAAGGAGAGTGTGTGAGGGAAGATAGAAATGATACTTAAGTGTGTGCTCGGTGTCGTTGCTCGGTTGAAGTCGCGCAGGAAAAGTCGTCCGTCTTTACACTCGTTGGTCTTCACATGAGGAGGCTGAGCACGACGGCTGAATGCTTCTGCAGACGCTTCCGCGTCAGCGCTCTGACATCAAATAAATACAGTCTAGGAGACTAGAGTGAAAACAGCTGAGGCCGGCTTCTGCTCAGCACAGCCAATAACCTTAAAGGACTGCTAATTGCTGGATACGAAACTAAACACCTTCGTTCTTAGCTGAGGCGCAAATTATTCTAATTACCAGTAAGTGCAATCAAACATATAAACCTCAACGAAAATGCACAATAGAAATAGGTAGGAAACAAAGTATTCCTTCCTAGCAGCAAGTAAATTTAAACAACAGAACTGCGAAAAAGTATTACAACACTTACGCGAGCTGCCGTCCTTCTCTTCTGGTGACTAATCGGCTTTCCCAATTTATAACAGCCACCAAGCAGTTTAAATACTTAACAGTCGCTGAGGCCGGCTTCTGCTCAGCACAGCCAATAACCTTAAAGGACTGCTAATTGCTGGATACGAAACTAAACACTTCGCACAATCACACAGGCTCGTTCTTAGCTGAGGCGCAAATTATTCTAATTACCAGTAAGTGCAATCAAACATATAAACCTCAACGAAAATGCACAATAGAAATAGGTAGGAAACGAAATATTCCTTCCTAGCAGCAAGTAAATAATTTAAACAACAGAACTGCGAAAAAGTATTACAACACTTGCGCGAGCTGCCGTCCTTCTCTTCTGGTGACTAATCGGCTTTCCCGATTAGTCACCAGATTGTCAACTAGTGTCTGACAAACTTTGCTGAATGTCAACTAGTGTCACAACTTTCATGTGTTCAGTTGCTGTTTTGGTTTCCCTAGTTCCTCAATTAGGTCATTTGTTTCCATATAGCTATCTATTAGTTCCTTGTCTGTTTCCTTCCTTCTGATTAGTTTCACCTGTGTCCTGTAATCCTTAAGTGTTTCTTTAAATAAACTACCTCTAGCTATTAGATCCATTGATTGCCATGACACTCAGGAGGTCAAAGGAAATATTGTTACAAAAGATGTATATTTAAAATAAATGTTGTTTGGATTTTAAATAATTCCTAATCCAAAATGAATTATGGTTTCCGCAAAAATATTAAGAAACACAACTCTTTTCATCCCAATAATAAGAAGAAATGTTTCTTGAGCAGATTGATTAGAATGATTTTTGAATAATCATGTCATACTGAAGACTGGAGAAATGATGCTGAAATCACCAATGAATAAATTACATTTTAAAATAATTATTTTAAATTGTAATAATATTTCACAGTATTACTGTTGTTACTCTATTTTAATGCATCATTAGAGAACATAATAATAGCGTTCAATAGAGAATATAATGGAGAATTCAAACTTTTTAAATAGTAGTGTTTTTTGTTTGTTTTGTTTTTTTGCTACATTGAATTAAATGTTAACAGATAATGTCCAAACTAGTGCTGTCAAACAATTAATCGTGATTAATCGCATCCAAAATAAAAGTTTTTGTTTACATATGTGTGTATACTGTGTATATTTATATAAATGCAAATACATGCATGTATATATTTAAGAAACATGTTATGTTTATATATTAAATATATATAATATAAGAATATGAATATATAAATGTATAAACGTAAATATTTTTTAAATATATACTGTATGTGTGTGTATTTACCTATACATAGTAAATATACACAGTACACACGCATGTAAACAAAAGCTTTTATTTTGGATGCGATTAATCGTGATTAATCGTTTGACAGCATTAGGCCAAAGTGCACCAAATTTCATCATATTTATGAAAACTGCCTTCTGATCACAACAAATTGTTCTCTATGCTGCCATTTTTACTACTTTGCTCTGTATTTCAGGATACCTCCAGGAAGCATACCTCTGGACAAAACAGGCTCTTGCCATCATGGAAAAGTCCATGGTGCTTCTCCAAGATGTGACTGATGGGTCTCTGTACGAGGGTGTAGCGTATGGGACTTACACCACTCGTTCACTCTTTCAGTACATGTTTTTGGTACAGAGACACTTTGATATCGGCCACTTCAATCACCCCTGGCTGCACAAACACTTTGCATTTCTCTACAGGACAGTGTTGCCTGGTAAGGCCTTGCTTTGCTTCATTCTGTGACTATTACAAGCACAGCATTTAGAGGTGTCAAATATTTCATTTCTTTTCCCGAAGTCCAATTAAAAGTTTTTTTTGTGTGCAAAAAGGTTTTAATTTCCACCCTCTGTCTGATCATTAGAACTATATGGGACATTTTGCTGCTGTTGTAACATCTACAGTATGTAAAACACCCATTTTGAAAATGAGTAACAGTGTTTGCTATATGTGGGCTGCAGTTTTGTTGTTGGGTCCAGTGTATTTTGTGCAAACGCCTGCATTACAGTTTGACAGCTTGACTAATTTTGTTACTATAAATGTATCTTCAGTTTTGAAAGTTACAGTATGTTTCGGTTGCTTTCGTTTTTTGACCTTTTATTTTAATTTCTCAGGATATGGCCCCTTTAAAAATGTTACTAGCAAACAATTGTGGTAATAAAGTACTTTGAACAGGCCAGTCATAGTACAGTAATAAACTCCTTTTACAGATCAGTTGCCTGGTCTCACCTTAAAACGATAAACGGGTAACCTGGCCAGCACCAAACCAAAGTTCAGACCGTGAATTGTAACTGCAACAATAGCTCTCTGTGCACATCAAAGAACTAAGAGCCGTCAAGCTGTTTGTGTGTGTCCACAGACAAGTCAGGTTTGGACAGTTTGCAACCTCCTGCCAAAAGCCATTTTATTGTAGTGGAAACCAAAACCTTAAGCAAAAAATCAGGAGACGGAGAGGGTTAGCAGTCACAATACAGTCAGTCTCTCGCTCTATCTCTCAGTCTATCCCCTCTGGGAATGCACACAGATGCAGTACTGTTAGGACTATATGGCCTCTTAACCGTTTTTGTATTATCAGTGTAGCTAGCACTCTAGTTTCTCTGTGGAAACTAAAACAAACCGGTGAAAATACTAACATCAAACGCTCATTAGTTAAATGCTCCCCTCTAAAGACAGTGTTTACTGCTGTCGTTCTTTTACACAAAAGTGATTCATTCTGGCTAAATATTTGCTAGTGGTTGCTAGGTTTAATATCCCTTTTCACAGTAAACTGCTGTTCTTCCTTTAATCTTCACCCAGCCTCGTTAATTAAAGTGTTTACTTCTACAGCAGTCAAACAAGCTTCTACTCACCGACTGAAAATAAACACTTATTGTGCAGTTTGTAGGAAACAAAAAGAGCAAATTCTTTTTAGTTGACCTACTCTTTCACACTCGTATTAGGTTTTGAATGTTTCAATGTATTTTTTGCTCCTGCAGGTTTTCAGAGAACAGTTGCGATCGCAGATTCCAACTATAACTGGTTCTATGGGCCAGAGAGTCAGCTGGTGTTTTTGGATCGGTATGTCATGAGAAATGGCAGCGGGAACTGGCTGGCTGAGGTAATCAGACAGAATCGAGTTCTGGAGGGCCCGGGACAGGCCGGCAGGGGCCAGCGCTGGTGCACACTGCACACAGAGTTCCTCTGGTGAGATTTGTTGGGTTCCTGAGCATAGAACTTCTAACTTTTTGCAAAAAAAAAAATCTAGTTTCTTAACATTTTTTAGTATTGGTATTTTTTGATTAAGTGCTGTGAAATTTAAGATGATGTTCTACTGTGAAATGTATGTTGTGTTTTCTTTTGTGAGAAACCGCATATTGAAACAAGTCACTGAAACAAAATTTCCCCAAGGGGATGAATAAAGTTACTAACTATATTAAATTTTAATTTTGAATACCGTGTATTTAACCCTCAAAGATGTAGGCTTTGATTTTGGTAGATTGATTTTTAAACTTTTTAGATACAGACTGATGATATTTTTCCCTCTTAAGCATGTTTGTAAGAAGCTGTTAGTCCCTGGTCATCATGATGTTTCAGTATATTTTGTTTCAGAGTAAATGTCAATGTCGCAAAATTTCACCTTTGTTGTACTTACGTTTTCAGGTAATTTGACTTTCTTTAGAAGCATTGCTAGTCACAATAATTTTAATTACATATATATATATTGTAGTCACAATAAAAATCCCCCCCTCCTATTGATTTAAGAGTGACTTCTGTATGAGCTGTGCTTCATAATTGCTGCACTATCCACAATAGAGAATGAAATAGACCTTTTTTGCCTGCAAGAATATTTTGCTAATGTGAACGCACCATGTGCTTTTTTGTCATTTAAAATATATATATATATTATTGTGACTATACTTTTATATACCCGTTATGTGTGTTATATTACTGAGAATGGTTTGAACGGGGTTAAAAAAATTTTTTTTTTAATATATACATTTAGTCATTTAGCAGACACATTTGTCCAAAGCAACTTACAAATGAGGACAACAGAAGCAATCAAAACAAATCAACAAAAGAGCAATGATATATAAGTGCGGTGACAAGTCTCAGTTAGTCTAGTGCACTACACATAGCAAGTTTTATTTATATTAAATAAAAAGAAAACAAGTAGATAGAATGGAAAAAGAATAGAGCGCAATAGTGTTAGAGGGTCAATTTTTTTTCATAAAAAAACAAGTAGTTAGAATAGTAATAGATTTAGAATACAGCAAGAATAGAGCAAGTGTTAGAGGGTCAAGCTTGTTTCAAGTTGTTTTTTAATAAATAAATAAAACAAATAGAATAATATGTATGCACACATGTATGTGTGAGTGTAGATGTTTGTATGTATGCGTATGTGTAAGTCTATGTACAAAAAAGCCACTTGTTTTTTATTTTGAAAAATAGATAAAACCTGAGAAAAATTGGTACACAGCAAATGCACCTGTTTATTACTATTATTTTACTTTTTAAGTAGAGATGGTTAAATGTTCAGTTTTTGACTTAATTAAAATGAAATGGCATGCACGTGCCACTTGATGTGAAAAGGTCAAACTGAAACCAGACAGGTTTCTGATTATCCAAGAACTAGAATTTTCTGTATTGTCTTAACTGACTTTTCTATGTGCTTCTCCCACTGTACAGGTATGATGCCAGTCTGCAGCCCACCCCACCTCCTGATTATGGTGCATCGCACCTCCATTATTTCGAAGACTGGGGAGTGGTGACCTACGGAAGTGCTCTGCCTGCTGGGAGAAACCACACATTTCTGTCCTTCAAGTCGGGCAAACTCGGGGGACGTGCTATTTTCGACATGGTTCACCAAAACAAATACAAAGACTGGATCAAAGGGTGGCGGAACTTTAACGCGGGCCACGAGCATCCGGACCAGAACTCCTTTACCTTTGCTCCAAACGGAGTCCCGTTTATCACAGAGGCATTGTACGGTCCCAAATACACCTCTCTCAACAATGCCGTCATGTTCGGGCCTGCCGTGTCGGAGAGCTGCTTTGCACCATGGGAAGGCCAAGTTACTGAGGCTTGTAACTCTAAATGGCTTAAGTACAAGCACGGTCAAGCGGCAGACTGCCAAGGGCAGGTGGAGGCAGCTCTGGAGCGGCAGGGCATGGTGTTTATTCGCGGGGAGGGTCACAGCGCTTACAACCCTGAGCTGAAGATCAAGAGCTTTCAAAGGAACTTACTGCTGCTTCATCCTCAGCTGCTGCTGATGGTCGACAGCATTCAGCTGCATTTAGGCAGCTCGACACGCAGCATGAGCGCCTTCTTCCACAACACAGACATGCCCTTTCAGGAAACCCAAGTCGACGGAGTTCACGGTGCTCTGATCAGACATGGAAACGAAACATCCAAGATGTTCTGGTTGGACGATACGGGCAGCAGTGAAAAGGCAACAGTGGGATATAGGAGCTACCCCCGTGGATACCCCTATAATGGTTCGAATTATGTAAATGTGACTATGCCACTGAGGTACCCTTCCAGCAGAGTGGCCTACATCTTCTTCGGATCCGGAGTGGATATTCAGAGTTTCAGCGTGCACGGAGACTCGGAAACACTGGACATCTATCTGGCCACCGGAGATCACACCTACACCGTCTATCTGTACACAGATGTGGGTCCCACCAAGCCTATGGCCATGGTGTTGATGGACCAAAAGAAAGTAGTGTTTGAAAGGACAGCAGGGACAAATGAGCAGCCCTTGGAGGAGGTAGAGGAATATGTTAATGTTGTGGAGGACAATCTGCAGCATGTCAAACCAGTCTTCCAGCAGCTGGAGAGGCACATCCTTTCACGGGTTCTTAACACGGACAGTTTCCACAAAACTGCAGAGCGCCTCCTCAAGTCCTCAGACAAGAGGAAGACCCCAGGGACTGTGGAGAAGATATTTTCCCTTTCTAAGAAGCAAGGGAAGGGGAAGGGAGGCAAGAAGGCAAGCTTTTCCAGCCTCCCAGACATCTTTGCTCAGATCGAGGCGAGGGAGAAGAAGGAGAGGCAGAGGACGATGAAGCGTGTCTATGAGGAGCCTCCGGAGGAGGCAGACGGTGACTCGAGGGCATTCATCGACTACAGCGATTTACGAAAAGGCAGGAAAGTGGGATTTGTCAAGGGGCGGAAATTCAAAGAAGTACGTGTGGGGGCTACGGCAGAGAGTGACAATATTTTTAATGCCACCTCGTACATTCGCCTTTTCCTGATTTTAAATATAGCCACTTTCTTCGTCCTGCTGGCGGTGCTGTTGACGCGCTTCCAGAGGGCGCAGAGTTTGCATACGCAGCGTTGCCTTTACTGCGTCCTCCTCATAGACAGCTTCATCCTGCTCTGTCTGTACTCCTCCTGCTCTCAGACACAGTGCTGACTAACATCATCACTGTGAGACATTCAGAATGGCGCAAAATACCAGCTCTTCCACCAAGTTTTGACACCAATACTATGGCAGAATAACCCTGTTTGCAGCAGCAGTGCATCCAAGTGATGGTATGTGGCTCTTTCTCACAGTCACAGTCTCATCTTTACTGTGAGACGCGTGAAAGTGTCTTTATTCAGCACAGCTCTCAGTCAGTGCTAGCAAACAGGTGTCTGGGACAAGTTGATTCTGTATAGGAATTAATAGATGTTGTGAAGATAGCCAGCCCACCTCAGATCGAAAGCTTTTATGGAGCTTTGAAATTGTTTACATGAACTTTGTCTTGAAGTATACTCTTAAAAATAAAGGTGCTTAAAAGGTTCTTCACAGCGATGCCATAGAAGAACCATTTTTGGTTCCACGAAGAACCATTCAGTCAAAGGTTCTTTAAAGAACCATTTCTTTCTTAGCTTTTTATAATTTGAAGAACCGTCTTTTGCCACAAAGAACCTTTTGTGAAACAGAAAGGTTCCTCAGATGTTAAAGGTTCTTCTATGGCATCGTGAAGCACCTTTATTTTTAAGAGTGTATAGAGCCCTGTACGTGACATAAGAGAGGGGAAAATTAAGAATTCACTTCCACAACTTTACTCATTTGTGAGGGAAAATATAGTTAAAGCATTGGCATGCTGTAGTAATTTATTCCCTCGTTTGAGTTCAATTATGGCCACAGTTTAACCGACATGAGGGAACGAATTAACAAAACGTGGCAACAAAATAAATTGTGAACAAATTTCTAAATCATGACTAAAGTATCTATATTTTTTTTACCCTCTTGCATATGTCATGTTTGGGGCTCTGTATTAAAGTGGGACTCTCTCTATGACCTCCCACTATTATCCAGATTCACTGCAAGCTATGCACATTTAACAACATGGACTATCTTTCATCATAAAATGTGTAAAATGTATATATGTTGAAGCAAAGTATATTTTTTGGATGTTGTTTTATACTCTTCTATTAAAAGGCAACTACAGAAATATGTGTATTTTGGTGATTTCTTTGTTCATTTAGAAAATATACATTCAAATAAACCTTTTATTAGGGAATGTTAAAGACATGATTTCCATACGCAGTAGTAGAAATTAATACAATTTTGTAATGACAGACATCTCTGTAGTGAATAAGTTCAGCTTTAAAATATTTTGATAGCCTTGGTGTTGGTTTGTGTCTCAATATTTTGCCTCAAGAAAATAAATTAGAGGGCAAGCATAGACAAATTTAGGACATTTTATTTGGAAAGTTTTGTCTTGCAGAAAAAAAAAAGTAAATATTTTTTAGATTAGGTGTTATATTTCTCAGCTGTTTTGGATCTCGTATATCTGCCAGTACAGCTATCTGATGGAAATCATTTCCTCTCATGAATAATGTGAAGAGTTTATCAACACAATACTGTTCTTTGTGGCTCTTTGTACTTTGTTCTCTCCACCTTGCACTAATATTCAAACTAATGTTTTAATTGTGCAATACAGATATATCTGTTAACATCAGATTTCTTTCACAACACCACAAGAGTCTAAGAACATTGAGTGGTTTGAATTTTGTACTTTACAAAGCTTGAAAAAAACATGTAACATTTTATTTATTTTGCCAGGTCATATTTTATTTTGACTTGCAGTGATATCTGCTTAGATGAGAACACATTTCAAAACATCACAGTCTTAATCCACAGACACCCTTCCGTCCTTCCTTCCTTCCTTTCTTTCTTTCTTTCTTTCTTTCTTTCTTTCCTTCTTTCTTTCTTTCTTTCTTTCCTCCTTTCTTTCTTTCTTTCTTTCCTCCTTTCTTTCTTTCTTTCTTTCCTTCTTTCTTTCCTCCTTTCTTTCTTTCTTTCTTTCTTTCCTTCTTTCTTTCTTTCCTCCTTTCTTTCTTTCTTTCTTTCTTTCCTCCTTTCTTTCTTTCCTTCTTTCTTTCTTTCTTTCTTTCTAGGAACATTGATGACATTAGTTATGATCAGAAATACAAAGCTGTGTCTTACACAAAAAAGTTTATAATTTAATTTTACACACTTAAAAAAACAGATAAAAGCACACATTTTAACAGTCCTTTATGTTTGATTACATTCATTGTCATTATATTAATTATGTTAACAAATCTTCTGTATTTTGAAGCCATTCTTTTGATAATGTTGAAAACAAGTGTAATGCAATGCAAAGCAAAAGGAAATTATTATTTTATATTATCAAGTAAAAACCACATTGCTACCCTTTTGGTATCATTTATGTTACAGATATGTTTTTAATGTTAAACTGACAAAATTTGCTAATTATTTTGGGACAGATTATTGTTGATTGGACAGGACAAATTCTGTCTTTAGTGGGATTGCCGTTTTATTCATGCATAACATTATAAACATCCAAAACATGTAGAAATGATTTTAAGAAAGCTAGTCATGTGAAATAATGAATTGAACACAAATATATGTCCAGTAGTGTTCAGAAGGGATCCGGTGACACCTAGAGATCCACAGCGGTACTGCAGGGGTTTGCAAAATATTGTGTGATGATTTGAAAAATATAGAAGTAGGCCTATATGACATAGTGCTTCAGTAATAATTACTTAAATGCTCTTGCAATTTTAGAATTATAACAAAATAAATACATCCCTTTGTCCTGAAAAAGGCTGAAGAATTCAGTGCTCGAGATTGAATAAAAATGGTGACAGGAGTCTCCTGCTTTGCAAGCATGTATTTATTTTAATTTTTGCATATGGACACTAGTAAGTTACTTTTTAATTAGGCAGAAAATAGCAGCCTCATATAGCTGGCAACATAAAAAATATATTATTTACAGTTGTATGCACAATTGTTTTATTTACAATAATTAGGCTATATTTATTTAATAAATCAATTAACAAAAATAAAAAATTTAATAAGTAATATTTTAACCGTGCATGCGCACTGACTAGTTTGTCCCTCGTGCGTTTCCGTCTGAGGTTTACAGCAGACTGACGTGTCTTTTCTCTCAGTGTGGCGCTGCTGAAGTTTCCGCGTGAGATTATTTAGAGCTGACTTGAAAATCAAGAATTAATTAAATGCTTGAGTAAAACGAGAACACTAGTTCTGTACTTAAGTGAAGTCATGGCGGCAGACTGGGAGGAAATCAGGCGTCTAGCTGCGGACTTTCAGAGAGCTCAGTTTGCAGATACTGTCCAAAGGTAAAAACCATGTTGTTGTTGTTGCGCTTCATCCCGCCTCCTGGGTTCTTATGTCTTGAAGCAGTATATCTTGAACAAGAATTTGCAAACTGACAAGAGGCTTGATCCACAAAATATTGGAAAACTGATGAGTCAGTTTCAATGCGACATTGGTCGCGCAATAAAAACGTAATCGGTATTTACAAACATCATTACTGTATAACGCGTCAGAGCTGATCATTTCTGTCCTTTACCAAACACTTTTGTTGTAACTTCATGTTTTTGGGCCGTGTCGTGATGCACAATGGTGTTATTTGGGCTGTCTTCAGTGTCGAGCACGTTGTAGCCTGTACAGTACAGTATGTGTATGTGGAAATCGTGTAGTACTGTGGTATTATGAGCAAAAAGATGAAGTTCTGATAGCTTATAATATAAATGAATGAGATTCTTGTAAAAGGATAGCAGGATACTATAATGCATATAAAATCAGTTGTCACTTTTTATTCCCTATAATATGACTTAGTAATACTATATTTAAATGTGTTAATAATGCAATACAATGATGACTGATAGATGTACAAATAAACATATAATATATATGATGCATTCTAGCATGATTTTTCTTAAAAAAAAAAAAAACGTTTGGATAATCAAGTAAACCTAATTTGCTTCAGTCCAGTAAATGTCATTTTTCAAGTATTTGTAACAATATAAAAGTCACTCTTATGTTTACTTTATAAAATCATTAAATATTTCACAGCAAAAAGACATATGTGACCCTGGACCACAAAACCAGTCATAAGGGTCAATTTTTTTAAATTGAGATTTATACATCATCTGAAAACTGAATAAATAAGCTTTCCATTGATTTATGGTTTGTTAGGACAATATTTGGCCGAGATACAACTATTTGAAAATCTGGAATCTGAGGGTGCAATAAATCAAAATATTTAGAAAATCGCCTTTAAAATGATCTAAATGAAGTTCTTAGCAATGCATATTACTAATCAGAAATTAAGTTTTGATATATTTACGGTAGGAAATTTACTAAATATCTTCATGGAACATGATCTTTACGTAATATTCTAATGATTTTTGGCATAAAAGAAAAATCGATAATTTTGACCCATACAATGTATTTTTGGCTATTGCTACAAATATATCTGTGCTACTTATGACTGGTTTTGTGGTCTAGGTTCACATATGTAATACAACCTGAAGGTGGACATTTTTAGAATAATACTAAATATCAATCAGGGCACAGAAACATGTAGAAGATGCAAAGTTTTGATAATTTTTTGAGGTCTTACAAATTCAAATCTCAAATAGGCATTATAGGGTTGATGAAATGGTTAATAAAAGGGAGATTCATTACAAGAAATTCCCTGTTGCTTTGAGTAAAACAAGAAATAGCACTATTGATTTGTGAGAAAGTACCTGTCATGTATGATTTATTTTGTTAACTACAGATTGTGTCTCTGTGTGTTGACCTCAGGTTGTCTGAGAGGAATTGCATCGAGATCGTGGCCAAGCTGGTGGAGGATAAGAAGTTAGATGTGGTTCACACTCTGGATGGGAAAGAGTATGTGACTCCTGCACAGATCAGCCGAGAAATGCGCGATGAGCTGTATATGCACAGAGGTTAGTAGAATACTTGAATTATTTCACTTTAATAAGTGTACTGTATGTCGCTTTGAATAGCAGAGTCTACTAAACGACTACTTGAAACTAACGTTTTGCTTTATATTTCAAGGGAGGATTAATGTTGTGGATCTTCAAAAGGTTGGTTTGATATATAACATAACATAAACATTTTATAGTTTTTATATGCATCTGATGAAGGAGGGCAGGTTTTATTTGTGAATATATTTTTTTAAAGGAAGAGTTCACCTCAAAATAAAATTTTGCTGTAAAAAATGTACTCCATCCAAGATGTAGAAGAATCTGCTTTCCTTTGAATTCCTTTAAATCTGTTCAGATGAAGAAACATCAACATCATGCCCTGAGGGTGAACAAATTTTCATTTTTGGGTGAACTATTCCTTTAATTATTCTTTAATGTTTCTCACAGCTCATCAATGTCGATTTGGTGCATGTGGAGAGCAGAGCAAGTGAAATCGCCAAATCAGACAAAGGCACACAAATCATTCTGGGTCAACTGATTGACGAGTGAGTGAAAAACGAATGCATGTTCTAAAGAGCGTTACTTGTAGAATAGAGGGAAAACTATTGAAAATGCTCTTCAGTACTGTCATGTTAGTACATTTTGTAGATGGCTTAGGTGTCAAGCATTTATACATTTCTTCTTTAATGCTTGTTCTCCTGTAAAGAACATACTTAGATCGTCTTGCTGAGGAGGTGAATGATAAACTCCAGCAGGCTGGACAGGTGAACATCGCAGAGCTTTGCAAAACGTATGATCTACCTGGAGATTTTCTAACGGAGGTCAGTCCAGTCTGCGTGAAGTATTGTGATTCTTCTTGTTAGAATGCATCTTTATGAGAAACAATCTTTCAGCGGTTTGTGGAAACCTGCTTGCATTGCAGTTACAGTAATTGTCAAACTGTGGTGTATCTGTCTGCATATCTCTGCATATACATATTTTATGTTCTCATAAATTTACATGCCCCTTGCAGAATGTGCAGTGTTAATAATTGAAACAAAATAAGAGGGATCATGAAAATTGCATGTTATTGTTTATTTAGTACTGTCCTGAATAAGCTATTTCACATAACAGATGTTTACATATACTCCACAAGACAAAATAATAACTGAATTTATAAAAAATTACTCCATTCAAAAGTTTACATACCCTTGAATCTTAATACTATTTGTCATTTCCTGGATGATCCACGACTGTTTTTATATTTTGTGATAGTTGTTCATGAGTCCCTCGTTGGTCCTGAGCAGTTCTTCAGAAAAATCCTCCAGCTTCTGCTCATTCTTCAGTTTTCCAGCATCTTCTGTATATTTGAACCCTTTCCAACAGTGACTGTATGATTTTGAAATCCATCTTTTAACACTGAGGACAACTGATAGACTCATACACAGCTATTACAAAAGGTGAAAACATGTATTGATGCTCATGAAAGCCACACAGTGCATTAAAAGACGGGGGTGTAAACTTTTTTAATTGGATGATCAGGGTAAATTGTACTTATTTTGTCTTCTGGGAAACATGTAAGTATTTATGTAGCTTCTGAAGTCCAGTACTAAATGAAAAAATATGATCGTTAAACAAAATGAGAAGAATTTACACATCATCATCCTGTTCAAAAGTTTACTTAATGCACTGTGTGGCTTTCTTGAGCATCCGTAAATATTTCCACCTTTTGTAATAGCTGTGTATGAGTCCCTCAGTTGTCCTCAGTGTGAAAATATGGATCTCAAAATCATACAGTCAATGTTGGAAAGGATTCAAATATACAGAAGATGTTGGAAAACCAAAGAATGTGCAGGAGCTGGAGGATTTTTCTGAAGAACAGCAGACAGTTGAACTGCTCAGGACCAACGAGGGACTCATGAACAACTATCACAAAATATAAAAACAGTCGTGGATCATCCAGGAAATGACACATAGTATTAAGATTCAAGGGTATGTAAACTTTTGAATGGAGTAATTTTTTATAAATTCAGTTATTATTTTGTCTTGTGGAGTATATGTAAACATCTGTTATGTGAAATAGCTTATTCAGGACAGTACTAAATAAACAATAACATGCAATTTTCATGATCCCTCTTATTTTGTTTCAATTATTAACATTTTGCACATTCTGCAAGGGGTATGTAAACTTATGAGCACAGCTGTAAATCACATTAAATAATAATAATGACCCTTCTTTTCCACAGCATGATTTAAAAATGTTTCAAAGAGCATCTTGTGGGCTCCAGTAGAAGCAAGAAAATCTGACCTTTTGTACAAAGTAGCTAATGTAGTCAATTTGGATAACTGATTTGCTCATTAATTTTACACCATAGCATTTATTTGTTTTGCACTTTAAATAAATACTAGAACGTTATATGAGCAACACATATGAGATCACTTTCTTTTCCAGTTAATAACGAAATGGTCTTTTGACTGCCTTCTCGGACAGTTTAACATGTTCACTCTGCTAGGAGCTGAACTCGAGGCTGGGCAGTGTGATCCAAGGTCAGATTGATCAGTACAACAGGGGAGTGATCTTCACACAAGCTTTCCTCTCCAGACACAAAGCTTGCATATGTGGTCTGTTCAGTGCCATCACAAGGTAAGTAACTCCACCCTCTGCATCATGGGATAGATAATGGAAAATATACAATAAGAGGTGTGCTGTAGTTTACTGTTACTAAGTTATCAAAATAATGTTCTGTTATCAGCCTGTTGAATAAAGTGTTAGTTTAACCAAAAATGAAAATTACTCGTTCCAAACCCATAAGACTTTTGTTCATCTTTGAAGCACAAATGTATTTTTAATGAAACCTGAGAGATTTCTCTCCCTTATTTATCCAAAATGTTCAAAAAGTTCTTAAAGTGATCATGAAAAGTAATCAATATGATTAACAGATTTAATTTAAGCTTTTATTCACATACCACTGACCAACACTCAATCATAGTACACATGAAATATGTTAACAGCTCAAACATCTCATGGGTTTTGAAATGAGGGTAAATTTTAGGTTAAATAACCGTATAATTGTGTTGAACCAGTGCACATTAAATTGTCAATGGAATGCATTGTTTTTTTTTAATGTCTTACCTTTTCCTTATAGTCTCTTATTGTCTTTCATGATTAATTTTTCTGTAGTTTTTTAACAGCTGTGATTTCCATCCCTAGGCCTACACAGATCATCAACTTGCTAAATCTGTATGGTTTTCAGGAGAATCTGTTGTACTGTGAGTTTTGCAGTTTGCCTTTTTACACAATCGTTTCTTATTTGAGCGTTCTGCATACAGACTGCTTGTTTGTTCTTTCTTGTTTATCAGCGGTGCTTGAAGAACTGGTTAACAGTGGCCGTTTGAAGGGCTCCGTGGTTGGAGGCAGGCAGGATAAAGCCATCTACATTCCTGACATCTACTCCAAAGCCCAGAGCACTTGGGTTGAGTCCTTTCTCAAACAGAATGGATATTTAGGTGTGTTTATTTTAAATGACAGTATATAGCTTATGCATTTAAAATGTTCAGTCTCCCTTCTCTGGAAATTAGGGACCCAGAAAAACTGATGACTCCCAACGTATTGCAGTCGCAGCGCAGGATTTACATTTACATTTAGTCATTTAGCAGATGCTTTTATCCAATGCGACTTACAAATGAGGACAATAGAAGCAATCAAAATCAACAAAAGAGCAATAATATGCAAGTGCTATAACAAGTCTCTGTTAATCTAACACAGTACACGTAGCAAGTTTTTTTTAGTTTTTTTATTATATAATAAATAAAAAGAAAACAGATAGAATAGAAAAAGAATAGAGCAAGCTAGTGTTAGAGGCCTTTTTTTGTTTATTTATTTAAAATTATTTCTAGCCCTAAATAATAAATGCAACCTATCTCCAACTAAAGCTGCGTCTAAAATCGGTCACTTGTTGAATAGGCTTTAATTACAACAAATCATGACATGTACCTCCCCCAACCACACACGCACATGTATTTATATTTGTCTGTACTGTATAAGCCTATTACTCTATTCTAGATTATACTAAAAAAATCATTGAACCTTGCCTTACCTTAACTTTGTTTTCCGTTGTGAACACCTGAGACGTGCCAATAGGTGTTGGTGAATATCAATATATCTCATGCTGTGATTAGTTTACCTGAATTAAATTAGGCTTTGCCAACAGAGTTTATTGTATAATTGAATAAAACAACTTGAAATGTTTTTCAAATTATTTGTTTTTTATTGTTATTATTTTTAATAAAAAGCAGATATCCTAGTTACAGTACACGCTAACAATGGAAGCAAATAGGGGTAGTGTTCTAGAGGTTTTAGAAGCCAAATTGTAAAAGGCATTTCATTTGAAGTTTGCTGTTTTTTTTTATTATTATTTAAATGAGAGATGAGTCAAAATAACTTTTTGTGGCAACTGACACTATGGTAGTTCTGGAGTTGAATTCATATTAATCCAAGAACAGTCCTGTAAAGCTCTTCTTAGTCCAGTTGTGTCTTTTTTCCTGCAGAGTTTGAGGCGCTGACCCGTTTGGGGATACCTGATCCAGTCAGCTACATAAAGAAGCGGTTTAAGTCTAGCAAACTGCTTTTTCTCAAATCTGCATGTGTTGGCAGAGCCATCATAGATCAGCTGGAGGCCTCAGTGGAGGAGACTATCAACTCAGCCACTTGGGTCGACCTACAGGTACAGTCATGCAACTTTTATTTTTATTATTATTATGATTTTTTTTTTTTTATGGAAAAATACCTCCATAAATGTTGTTAATTTCTTGTTTAGCCAATGATCCCAAGCAGTCTGTCTGAGGAGGATATAGGAATTCTGTTGAATGAAGTGCTGAGGGGCATGAATGTTCAGTCCAGTGCAAGGCTTCTCTCAACTTGTGTGGTCAGCGAAAAGTTCATCACCGGATGCATCGCTTTGTTTGATGATATTATGCAACAGAAAGCACAGAAGGTATGCAAGCTTTTTCTGTACACTACACACCTGGAGTACCTGCACACATCATATTAAAATGACAAAATTGTTTGTTTTCACACTTTGATGTTCAAGTCCAAAATCATTTGTCTATGAACAATCAAGTGCGCTAGCCAAAAAAGTTCAAGTTTGCTGGTTTTGGAGAATCTTCCATAAATGGCTATGTGGCAAGTGCTTAAATTAACATTAATATTAAACAATATAAGTGACTCATTTAAATACCTGTTATTAAAGTAAGTAACGGGGATAGTTCACCCAAAAATGAATATTTTCATCATTTACTCAGTTTCATGAGTTCCAAGCAGGGTTATTATCATTAACTAAAACTAAAACATCTAAAACATAATTGTTCATTGAAATAATGCTAAAAAAAAAAAAAGAATATTACATGAAAAACTAAATAAAAAAATTTGAATTGTTGCCTTGGCAACTAACTTGAATAAGTTGAATCATTAAAATACGATATAAAAATAAAAACTATATCTAACATTTAAAGAAAAATTATCAAACCGATTAGTAATAATAAAATGACAAAAGCACTGAACAGAATTACAAAACATTAAACTAAAATAAAAATTAGAAATGAAAATATATAAATTAAATCAAAAAAATGTATGGATGAACAAATAACAAGACATCAGCACATTTTTGGTAAACACACTGGCTTGAAAGTATTGTGTCCAGCAAGAAATGTGTAATTCTAGACTAAAACATTTGAAGGGGATTGTCACGGGATGTGTTTCACTTCTCTGCTTTAACAACAGGAAGTGAAGAATAACCCAGTGTTTCTGATAACGGAGGATGATGTCAAACAAGCGTCTGTTTTGTTGGAGTCTTCAGCCTCTTCAAAGAAAGGCAAACGAGATGAACGCCGGAAGAAGGTTTCAGGTAAAGAGAGTTTATTTCAGATTAATTCATTTTTAAGGCCTCTGTGAAATCAGAATTGGAGTTTTTTTGTGGATTTTCATCCATGCCTGCTATTAGCGTTGTAACCATCTGTATGCTAGTGTATTAAATTGACCAAATGCAGGGGATAAACGCATTTAAAATGTACAGTCTCTCTCCTCTGGGAAGAAAACGATACACTCAGGTTCATATGCACATGTTTTTCTCTCTGCAATACCACCTACCTCAGCTTAGCAATAGAGAGAAGCCATTCACAGTTAATGGCTGTGATGCAAACTAAAAGCTAGTAGCTAGCCTGGGGAACAACACAGGGGGGGAAAGGTATGGCTTTGATGAGCTCAATTATTATACATCACTCAGATTTTGTTTTTTTCTATAATTTTCATAACTTGCAGTAGTTTTTAATTCTTGTAGTAGAAATAGCTGTTGATAAAAAGCCTGCTGTTGGCTTTTTATGTTCCTCAGAGGGCAGCGGAAGCGTGAAAGGAGGTGGAGGCGGAAATGCCCGAGAGATCCGAATTCGCAAAACAAAAAAGAAGGGCAAGAGGGAGGAAGACAGCGATGAGGAGACGACACACATCTCTCAGGGTATGAACACAGATGTGCTAACTAATAATCTTCGCATTTATTAGTTAATGATGTACTGTTCAGTTTTAAAACAGCATATAAACATGCTGATTTATCATATTATTTATGTTTATTTATATTTGTATTATTTAACTCTTTAAAAATGTTCTTGAGTATATAGAAATTTGCAAGGTTTTGTTGTTTGTGTTGAAGTATTGTTTATTTTTAAATTTATGTTAGCTATTTCTTAACTAATGTTAACAAGTTTTACCTCTGTAAAACCTTTCTGGTGAAATTTATAATGGTAGTAGGGAACAGATGTAGTTCCTATTTTAATTTGTGACCTTGCATGTGTTACAGGCCGAAATAAGCAAGGAGACATGCCCTTCCTCTCAGTGGAGGAGATCATGGAGGTGCTGGGGGAGAAAGTGTGTGACAGCTCTGACGAGATGCTGCAGGACCTAGCAGAGCAGATACAAAGGTTCAAACCATGATATTCAAGCATATGGAGACCAAAAAAACAGGCATTTACAAGTAGGGATGCATCGATCCGATACTCAGGATCGGTATCGGCTCCGATCCGGTCATTTTCTGTGGATCGGGTATCGGAGAGACGAGACCGATCCAAATCCGATATTGTATGTATACTATTCTGTGTTATTGTTAAGCCCCACGAAAGCACAAAAGCATTATAAAGCACCATAAAGTCAAAGTCCAAGTGTTCTGAAGCCGTTTCATAGTTTAATGTGAGGTAACGTTACAGATTAATATTTAAGTCGCTAAATTCAAGTTCAGGTAAACTCTTCTCTCTGCTGCGGCTGTCCGTTATCCTCCGTTCAGCGTTCAAACTGCGTTTTGCGTTCATTTACTACAGTCAAAGCAACGAAACTCTCTTCAAGAGCGCTCAATAACTGAGATTTAAAACCGTTAAAAGAAAAGGCTCAATAAACTATCGCGCAGATTTAATAAGCTACGCATCAATCTCTCTTTCCTTTGTGCTTTGAACTTCTCTGACCGGAGCTGTACTGTGACTCCGTGCTGCTTCAAGCGCATCATTCTGCACACGGGATGCGCATAAGAGTTGTGTGCCGTTCTCTATTGGAGCTTTTCGTATTATAATACTTTTGCGCAATGAAATTATTTATAGCGTTTCTTGTACTGTCCTATCAAGGCTATTAATAATCTAATGTATAGCACAGTAATGGAGGCAGGACTCCTCTATCATATGTTGCTGCCTTCATTACTGTGCTATATATTTAAAAGAAATGTCTTTTAATATTGTAGTTTATATTTATAAATAAATACATTTACTTGATTTCATTAATGTATTTTACAACAATGCAAAGAGCAATGTGTAACATTTTACCAGATTTAGTCCTTCACATATTCACTTTTATTTGTTCCCCACTAAATAATGTTATTTCACTAAATGTTTAGATTTTATAAAATTGTGCACTCTTGATTTTTCTAGAATAACTTTTGCTGCTAAATTATCCACTAACCTAGTTTATAATAGTATTTTTTGTCATAGATTATGAATGGGTCTGTTTACACCTGCACGTGATGTTTTCTCTGATCTGATATCTATCTGATTTATTTAAACGTTTCCATTTACACTTGGCCACATAAATCTTCACAAAATGGATACAAAAATCCGATCTTCAATTCCCGCGCTGTATATAAATTTAACGAAGTTCACGTCAACGAAATCAAAAGCGCTGCATTTTATTAATTATCAGCTCATTTCAGATCAAAGACCGCAATATGAGAGCGCGCAGCATCAGCACTGGAAAGATAAGCTTGTCTTATACTGTTAATGAAGATGAGTGTGTTGAGCGTCTGTGACTTACTTTCAGTTTCACTCGCGGCAGTTTGCGCGTCTGCGATGCTCAGCTACTCATCCTCATCATTGTTGCATTAGCGCAGTCATATCTGACTAAAATGTCATATAGCCTATAACACGGTCTCACACGTTTATTATTTTTACATTTTGGGAGGAGTAAAATTCACATATGATGTTTCAACAACCAGATGCATTTACACATGTCCAGTTTCATCTGGAATGTGGCCCAGACCTCCTCCTGAAGTGTTTTGAGCGATCGGATTTATATTACAAAACTCATGAAGTGACCAGGTGTAAACAGCCCCTATATATATTTTCATGTTATTTTTCATTAAAATGAAGTTGTCTAGTAGATTGTGTTTAACACACAAAAGAGTGACACAGAAGTATAGAAACTCTACATTGATAAAAAAAACCTGCGCTAGGATCGGATCGGAATCGGCGATACTCAGAATTTTCTGGATCGGATCGGATCGGATCTGAAAAAATGGTATCGTTGCATCCCTATTTACAAGCATCAAGTGTTTATGATAAAGTTAAAAAAGTACAAATTTTCACCTCGCACACATTGGGCCTCATTCATGAAACTTGTGTAAATATGAGTAAATTCTGAGTAATAAATCTTCCCAAAAACTCTCCTCTGGATTCACAAACGCTTCGTAAACATCCGATTTGATAGTTAAACGTGTATGTTAATCAATTCCAATCATTTGTAAATAGGGCGCTCATGCACGCTCATTCACAATTAGCATAATCCCTGCCTATGAATTACACGTACGCAAATTGTGTGTTTCGTGAAATATTCTGGTCTACTTTCTCAGGTTTGGCTCCAGTTTATTGCATAAATGCAAAAAACACCAATAGGCCATATGCCTGACAATAAATATTCAATTAACGTGTGTCCACCAAAGAGTTTTTAGCCAGCTGAAAAAATGTCAGGCGCTCTTCTTAAAACGACCAGCTGGTGGCACAGCGTTTTTCCAGCTGAGATGCTTTAGTTGCTATGAGTTGGAATGTCCACGGCAGCAACGTATTACTAGTATCTCATTTTTAAGAATTTTACAAAATAGAAAAAAGCTGTAACCAGTAATATTGACTTCTCCATTGTTGTAGGCAGTAGGATGGTTGGTAGTATTTGTCCCGCCCCTCCTCTATTTACGGCGGGATAATTAGTGATAGTGACGAGCGCGGAGTTTTACAATTATCAACTCAATAATTATCAAAAAAAAAATATATATATATATAATAATTAACTATAAGATAAGATTTTTTTTATTTGTCACATACACGATTATATAGAGAGTATATAACCAGCAGTGAAATGTATTCTCTGTATTTAACCCATCCTAAGTGAACACACACCCGGAGCAGTGGGCAGCCATGTTACAGCGCCCGGGGAGCAGTTGGGGGTTCAGTGCCTTGCTCAAGGACACCTCAGTCGTGGTATTGAAGGAGGAGAGAGCGCTGGTTATTCACTCCTCCACCAACAATCCCTGCCGGACCTGAGATTCGAACCCACAACCTTTGGATTACAAGTCTGACTCTCTAACCATTAGGCCACAAACTTTGAATTTTGATGCACTGCCATAATAATTCAGTGTCATCAGTTTGCCAAAAAGAACACAGAACGTTTTACACACCATTTACATGTGGTAGGGAGCGGGCGTACCGACTAAAATTTTGAAAATATTAACATTTTCATGAATTCGAAAGTTTACATCAGAATGGCTTTACGAACGATTTACACAAAAATTAATTCTGCTCGTGTTTCATGAATGAGGCCCAATGATTGGATTGGAATTGGAATAGTTTCAAAGACTTTATATAAAAAAAAAATGCTGCATTAATGATATCTTGTTAGTGTTGGTCTGAGCAGATGCATTAACAGCTGTTCATTCAAATTAAAATATTTATCTCACCAAATTTTCATACAGAACATTCATTTTGGTGTGAACAGACCTTGAGTTTGTTGTTTTTCCACAAAATGTGAAAACCTACAAACTTTTTTTGCCAGGCCATTGAGCAAAATGTACCAGGAAGTGGTCAGTGCAGCTTTCTTGTCCACAAGTTCAGCCCGAGCAGGAGGAAGTCGGAAGAAAAACATGAAGGATCTTCAGGAGGAGATCAACAACTTGTACAACAACATCCGCCACTTTGAGAAAGGAACCAAACTCTTCTCAGGTTTGTTTGTGTCCATCTTAATTGTTCTATAGAAAACACATTGCATACTTTTTATAGTGGTTCAGTCATCAAGTGTACACAATTTACAGAAGGGACAGCATTGTGCTTGTCTGTCCTCCGCTAACTTTTCTGCTTTTTTTTTTCTGTACACACCAGATGAGACGCAGGCTACCATTGCCAAGCATGTTGTGAAGACCGTATGTACGGATGCGACCAATGTGCTTCTGAGCTTTGTGGCAGCTGAGCATATGACCTCGGACAGCTCGACTGCCATCACCAGTGAGGTACAACCTACTGCTATTCCATAAACAGCATTCATAGCAGTTAACTTCTGTTACCACCCCTGTGCTGCTCCTGGCTGGTGGTAAATAAATGTGTAGTAGTCCAAGACTTCAATTTATCCACCAGAATTCGATCGGATTGTGAGAATTAGACTGACTTCAACTTTTTCTCCTAAGATGTCTGTAGAAATTAGATCAGAAGCAGTGTATAAACATATAAAATTGTAATAGACTGAATTAAGGTGCAATTTGCGAATTAACCAATGAAGAAGAAGCTATGACCATGCATGATTTTTAAAAAAATTAAATGAATGGACTAATTAAATGAAATGCTTCCACTTTGTTATTAGTAAATATGGTTGAACTGAACCACAGACACACAATAATAATGGGTAAAAATCAGCATTTGCAATGCTATGCTTTGTGTTTGCTGAGGAAGAGGTTTGGATCAGATCTGTCAGTTCTGCAGCGTGAGAAGAAGCCTCCTGAGAGACGAGGCCATAGACATCAACTCTCTCTGATTCTCCAGTAGAAGCAGCTTACAGTTGAAATTGGCTGAAAAAACAAAAAACAAATTTAGATGGGAAAAAACACATTTTTATCTATGCCTGCCTCTCTCTATTTTACATAAGTCTGTTTGTTACTGTGTTGCAGATCAGGCTGAAGATTCTGGGAAAGCTCTCAGATGAAGTTAAATCTCCTCTGATGAAGCTACACAACAGTCTCAATGGAAAGGTGTGTTTGATGACACAACATGGAATCTGTGCTCACAGAACTGCTCAAATTTCAGTTCAAACGCCTTTTTACACAGTTCTACACCCATTGCATGTTTTTATTAATATTTAAGTAATTTGATCATGCTTTCAGCTATGAATAAAATAATTGAGTGTCATCATGTTTAAATCCCTTCCAGAGAATTCCACAGATTTTTCACAAAATTAATGGAGAAAATGTGAAAAATACTATGTATTCCTTTACATTTTACTGTCAGTTGTCATGGGTTGGAAGCGCAAAGTAGCAGATTTTTTTTTTTATCACTTGCAGGCCATTGAAGACTTTTTGTCATGTTTGGAGATGAGTGCAGAAGAGTGCGGGCTTCTTCTGAAGAAAGGCGACAAGAAAAGAGAAAGGTATAACCACTTCATTCCCCAGCACTGCACTGAAGTGTCTCTTCTTTAGTAATCAAATGTCTGTTTTTATTATTCTTCAGTCATAGGCATTGCATTGCTTTAAGGAAGCCTAAAGTTAACATGTTAGCTCAAGGTCAACCCATATAATTTTTATTTTTTAATCAGCACAGGTATTTGCTTCACAGAACATTCAGTTCTCCAAAACAGCAATTCAATGTTTTTCTTTAGTGATTGACTAACACCACGTCTGCACTCGATGCAACAGTTGTCGTGTCGTGTTGCTAAAGTCTAACAGCTAAAGTCTGTCTACACTGGACCATTGCTAATCATTTGTACTTTGTGTCAGTTCATCATAAATAGAACGAGACATCAGTTTGCTGCTGGTGATTTGCCGTGTTGCGCCACACCACATCTAATGTAGACAGCATCACTGATTATAATGGGTTCTATTGTATTGTGTTGTGTCACGTGTAGAGACGGTGTTATTGTACCATATCTATATGTATGATAACACATACCTTATACAAACCTTGGCTTTTCTCTGCCATTTTTTAAAACCACTAATGTACAAAGCAGAGCCATGTCAAGTCACCTTTTATCGCTTTTATCTCAGCTTTACACTATTAAACAGGAAAGTAACAGAATCAATGATGCAGACTTCAACAATGAGGCAAATCATATGATCATATAATTCATTTGATTCAAGTTTTTAATTGATAACTATAGCTATTTAGAAGCAAATGCAGACATTGCCTAACAAAAGTTTACATATTGTGTGTGTGTGTGTGTGTGTTTGCAGGCAGGCTCTCTTTGTGCACCGCCAGGCTCTGTTGGAGCAGTTGAGGGATACAGAAGACCCTGCACTTGTGCTGCATCTGACCAGCGTCTTGCTCTTCCAGAACGTCACACACTGCATGCTGCATGCACCTGGACGCTGCGTGCCACATATCATCGGCTTCCTGCAAAGCAAGATTCCTGAGGTAACCATGTGTCCCCTAAACCTACAGTAAAATCCAGCTGTGAAATATACAAATAACTATTATACAAAAGAGTTTTGCTCAGTCAGAGTCATTGCAAAACACTCCATGGGAAAAACAGGGGGAAAACATTGCTAAATATAAATACTAAAATGCCATATGTGACCCTGGACCACAAAACCAGTCATAAGGGCCAATTTTTTGAAATTGAGATTTATACATCATCTGAAAGCTGAATAAATAAGCTTCCATTGTTGTATGGTTTATTAGGATAGCACAATATTTAGCTGAGATACAACTATCTGAAAATCTGGAATCTGAGGGTGCAAAAAAAAAACTGAATCTAAAAAAAACTTTAAAATTGTCCAAATGAAGTGCTTAGCAATGCATATTACTAATTAAAAATTAAGTTATATATTTATGGTAGGAAATGTACAAAATATCTTCATGGAACATGATCTTTACTTAATATCCTAATGATTTTTGGCATAAAAGAAAATAATTTTGACCCATGCAATGTATTATTGGCTGTTTCTACAAATATACCCGTGCTACTTATGACTGGTTTTGTGGTCCAGGGTCACATATGCTTGTGCATAGGTAGTATAGCAGTCTGTTTTTGAATTGAAAATGCAATTTAATTAAACAAATTAAACAAAACCCTTAAAATTCTGTATCATATGGCACCATGACAAATCTACAGAAACACATAAGCTATGCATTTGTCTGTGTGTGTGTGTGTGTTTTAGGAGCAGCACAAGCTGTTGTCTCAGTACCAGAGTCTGGTGGTCAAGCAGCTGGTAGTGCAGGGTCACGGCCTGGAGAAGAAGAGCAATCTGGGAGAGGGAGCCGAAGATGGTCCTGTTGTTTCTGATGATGTGGAGGGCCTTCAGAAAGAGCTTCACAGTCTCACCAGAGACATTAAAGACATCCTTTCTCAGAGAAAACCATCTGTCACAGAATAACACCGTTGTTCGCAACAACCCCAGCCGTTAATGTATTCTGCTACATTATGTATTAGAGCTCTAATTTTAAATCTGTGAAATAAACAGACTGAATTCAACCTTGCAACACATTTCCTCTGAGAAGCAGCGGAAAGTGACATGTTTGTGCTCTTCTGACAGTTACAGTGCTTTACTGACAAAAGTGTTTTTCTCCTACAAAGTCCTTCAGCCCAGGCTGGCAATGATCATCATTTTGGAAATATTTGTTAATTAATTAGTAATTTTGCATACATTTAAATTGCAGCTTGTCGATGACCCATAAAAAAGTCAATTTTCCGCTGTACCTCTAAAACACTTTTATTTGAAATTGTAAAATCAGACATGACCTGCTGAGGTCCCAGTAGAAGAAAAGTCTCTTTGTACTAATATAAATAATTTACAAGACAAAAATAAATGTACAACATTTAAACTGATGTTTCAGTACTGTTCAGAACCGTACCATAGGACACATTCAAGCATAAAGTGTTAAAATAATCTCCATATTGCTAAATAGTTGCAATTATTTATGTTTCCCAAATAAATATTTTGTTGTCATTACTGACATGACTCATTGCCAATTCATAAACAAAAACATACACCATATGTAGAGATGCGAAGATCATCGTCATTATGGCCGGAGAACATTAAGCACCATTATTATTATTATTATTTCACTAGCAGGTCTAAAGACCCACTGTGAGGCTGTGTCACAGTATTTATTTCTTTTTAAGCAAATTTAACAGATTCCATTTTGGCAGATGGAACAAAAGGTACAAATTAAGTAATTAATCTGCTACACTGATCAGCCACAATATTAAATCCACTTGCCTAATTTTGTGTAGGTTCCCTCTGCTGTGTTGAGGCATGGACTCCACAAGATCTTTGAACGTGGTATCTGACACCAAGATATTAGCAGCAGATCCTGTAAGTAATGCAAGTTGTGAGGATCAGATTTATTTTCTATAGATGCTCATCATGAGCACTCTGACCGCACTGAGACTGCATCAACCGGACAGGCTAGCCTTCACTCCACACATGACCATGACCCACCAGATGTCCTTCTTTGCATTACTTTAGTAGTGTTGGGAAGGTTACTTTGGAAATGTAATAGGTTACCGATTACAATTTACCCAATTTAAAATGTAATAAGTAGTGTAACTATTTCAATTAGTTTATTAATGTAACCAATTACATTTGATTCTTTTTGAATACTTTCCCAAATTTCTAATAAATGTTTTCAACTGTTGCAGTTTTTCTCGATTGCTTAAACACATTTTTTGCAAAACTCTAAACACAAATCCATAACTTCTAACTCAATTCTCCAAATTTCCTATATTCAGGTCAAAATGAAGCTCTTCACTCAAAACAACTCAATCTTGCTGAAAAACCAAACTTTGCTCTCAGACATGACACACAGTCAAAAACACACACACTACAACACAGTCTTACACACTGATGAGATCAATTCAAAACAATACTGCACAAAAGTGTTGCTTGAGGTACTCCCCAAGTGTTTTATTCCTTAATTGAATGTAATGTAGAGTACAGTACAATACAGAAAACGACAACAAAAATAATTATTCTGCCCCAGCGTCCCGTCTTTGGTCTGGGACAGGCTAAAGATCCTCTTCAACATCACAGACTATAGTAGCCCTGGCCAGGCAGCGGGGGTAAAATCCTCTCGCATGCCTGATCCAACCCTGGCACGCATCAACTAAAATATATGAGAAAGTTTGTCTTCTTGCCCTTGCTCTTCCCATTCCTCCTCCTCCTCTTCCTCCTTCTTCTTCTCCTCTCCCTCTCCACCTCCTCCTCCTCTTCCTCCTTCTTCTTCTCCTCTTCCTCTCTGTACTTTCTCTCCACCTCTTCCTCCTCCTCCTTCTTCTCCTCTACCTCTCTGTACTCCCTCTCTACCTCTTCCTCCTCCTCTTCCTCCTTCTTCTTCTCCTCTTCCTCTCTGTACTCCCTCTCCACCTCCTCCTCCTTCTTCTCCTCTTCCTCTCTGTACTCCCTCTCCACCTCTTCCTCCTCCTCCTCCTCCTCCTTCTTCTCCTCTACCTCTCTGTACTCCCTCTCTACCTCTTCCTCCTCCTCTTCCTCCTTCTTCTTCTCCTCTTCCTCTCTGTACTCCCTCTCCACCTCTTCCTCCTCCTCCTCTTCCTCCTTCTTCTTCTCCTCTTCCTCTCTGTACTCCCTCTCCACCTCTTCCTCCTCCTCCTCTTCCTTCTTCTCCTCTACCTCTCTGTACTCCCTCTCCACCTCCTACTTTTCCTCTTCCTTCATTTCTTTCTCTACTCCCTACTCCTTCTCCTCCTCCTCCTCTGTGGTGTCCTTGACCTCTTCCTTCACGTCTCTCTGGATCCATGGTTTCAAACCTGAATACAGTTTTTCTCAGTCTCTTTGGTGCATTTCTCGAATCATCCTTACTGTAATATTTGCACAGAAGTATGTGCATTTCTCAAAACAATTCGTACAAACAGCACCACACAATGGATTTCCTGCAAAAGCCTGGAACTTACTCAAAATCTTTAGTTCATCTCTCAAAAGTAGGTATGTGTCAATGAACATATCAGTGCAATCAGAATGAAAAGTTCTTGTGTCATTGTTCACAAACAAGATAGTCAAAATGCTTATTCATGTTGTTAATATAACACTGCACTCTGTTAGTATTACCTGATGTAAACTATGGAAACAGTTTGGATGATAGGTACTGTACTGAAATGCAGAAGGTTGCACTTTGTATGCCATATATCCATTTCAAAAGTTTACATTTACACATTACTGTATGTGGGATATTGATGGAGAAAGACTGGATATGATTCACAGTTACACTTTTACTTGTAGTCTGAAAAAAAAAACATTACAACGTCATTGTGAAATGGAAAAGAAAAAGAAATATAGGCACAAAGGCAAAAATAAAAATTAGAATTGTCAGAATTTGTAACTCTTGTGTTTTCCTCTGTCTATATATGCTTTCCAGTTGACAGATGAAACTTTGAGCTATTTCAGAGAACTGGTTTGTCATTGGTTGATCTATATTCCCTTCATTAGTGAAAGTCAAGATTCACTTCAACAATTCATGGCAAATTTATAAAATGTAATAGAAATGTGTAGAAAATATGCTTGACAGTTTATGACAACTAAATCAACCATTTTGCATTTACAGTAATGACTTCTACGATGAACTAATGACTAGACCCGGTTTCACAGACAAGGCTTAAGCCTAGTCCCAGACTAAAATGTAAGTCTGAGCTGTTTCAACTGAAAGAACCTTGCACTGATTGATCTTAAAATATATCAATGCCTTTGTTTTGTCTCAAGATGCACACCAGTAATGTTTTTTTTTTTCTAAGGCACATTTATAAAAATTGCAAATGTCCTAATTGAACTATGGCCTAATCCTGGTTTACTCTAAGCCCTGTCTGTGAAACTGGGCCTAGATGTTTTGAGGGTAAAACTATAGCACAGAGAACTATATAATACATTTTGAGCAACATGACATTAGTAACTGATAATGAAACCGCAGAGAAATGCATGAATATACCAAAACAATCGCAACTTCTTCAGAAGAATGAGAAAATGCTTTTATGATGTGCACAAGTGATGATGTGTGATGAACGAGATGATGTGGAGGATGAACGAGTAGTTTTGAGAATTTCATTTCTGATCTGAGAAATGCACCAAAGCCACTGAGAGAAAAACTGACTTTGGCCCTTTATCCATCGAAGGTTCTGATTGGTGTGTGAGAAATTTGGACTCATAGGGCCTGTTTACACCTGGTCACTTCATGCGTTTTCTCTGATCGGATATCTATCCGATTTGTTAAAACGTTTCCATTTACACTTGGCCACATAAATGTGTCTTCACAAAACAGATATAAATCCGTTCTTCAATTCCCGCGCTATATGCAAATTTAACGGAGTTCACGTCAATGAAAGCAATACATAGGCGCTGCATTTTATTCATTATCAGCGAATTTCAATATCAGAGACCACAACAGGAGAGAGCGCGGCATCAGCACTGGAAAGATAGGTTAGTCTCACTACTTTTAATGAAGATGACTTCAGGCAGTTTGTGCCTCGGCTTGCTGAAGAGATGTTCAGCTACTCGTCCGCGGTGACGCTTGTTGCATTAGCGCTGTCGTATCTGACTATAACATGCCATATAGCTTATAAAACGCTCTCACACGTTTATTATTTTAATATTTTGGGAGGAGTAAAATTAGCATATGTGGTTTCAACAACCAGATGCATTTACACTTGTTCAGTTTCGTCTGGAATGCGGCCCAGACCTCCTCCTGAAGTGGTTTGAGGGATCGGATTTATATCCGTCTCGAATGCGTTTCGGAGCGCATTTACACCTGGTCCTTTCACGATCGGATAGCTATCAGATCAGACAAAACGCATGAAGTGACCAGGTGTAAACAGCCCCTAGTGTTTCCACTTGGGTAATTGTGTGCTAACTGAGCTCAAAGTTTGCAGACTTGAGTGAACAATATTGAATGCTAGTGCTTTCTAAATGAGCACATGGTGTAAGCACTGAGAAATGTAGGGACAGTTTTGCAGTAACAGTTCACCAAATCTGACTCATGTGTTAAAGCAGGGGAATGGTGTTTATAGTTTAGGGAAATGGGTGTGCTTTTTAAAAAATGGTGTTATGGTTTTGAAATTTGAGTTCAAAAGCCTGGTTATAGTGTTTTAGCAATTGAGAAAACTGTAATCATTTTCAAACATTTAAAGCAGGCAGAGTTAACCTTACAGTAGAACTCAACAGTGATTACTGTCAGACTGTCAAAATTCTTCAGCACTTTCATTTTTAATTATTATATTTTCATTTTAAAGCACAGCCACCACAACATCTGTCTTTTGCACCTCTTTTTACTTTGAGATCATTCTGAGGTTAAACAGATTTAAAATCATAAAATAGTTTAATAGTAATATACTATAATACTATTTTTTAAATCAAATTTTTGCATATCTATGACAGGAAACACTGATATCTAACTATGCCTTGGAAAAACAGTTAATCTTAAAATAATACAGCATATGCATAAACCCAAATGGGAAATAAAACAGTTATTGAATAAGCATGTCTTATTCTGTGTTCTAAACTCCTGAAACATTGGTGTCTCATATTTCAGAGCAATCAATGCAATTTGGGAAAGAAATCAATTAAATCTGTATGTATGCGTGTGAAAATTTTCAGATGTAACCCACTTTGGAATTAACATTTTCCTAAGTAACTGTTATTTAATTGCAAATGTTTTCTCAGTAACTGTAATGGATTACAGTTACATTTATTTTTATTTTGTAATTAAATGACACAATGCCCTTACATGTAAGTTAGTCCTGAACACTGCTAACTACTGCATACCGGAAAAACCCTAGAAGGCTTGCCATTTGCAAATGCTCTGACCTAGTCATCTAACCATCACTATTTGGTCAAAGTCACTCAGATCTTTTAGCGTTTGCTCATTTTTCCTGCTTCCAACATATGAAACTCAAAAACGGACTGTTTGCTTGGTGCTAATATATCCCACCCCTTGACAAGTGCAATATAATCAATATAATCAACGCTATTCACTTCACCAGTCAGTGGTTTTAATGTTGTGTCAGCATTAGATGAAACTAGAATATGAATTTACGTTTAATTAGGAAAGAAAACAAAAGCAGTGAGAACATTGTCTCCTTTTTTCAGACCACCACATGCCTTTGATTTCTGTGTTACCTTGACATCACACAAAGTTGGAAAGCCTGTCTAACAAATGTGCACCTGATCAGTGATCCTGTGTAGAATATGCTCATCTCAAAAGAGCCTTTTATCACTATGTCAAGTGCCTGCAATTAGAATCAGGTACAAATCAGTTGCTCATTAAAGAGACGACCACACCTTCAGTTAAGTTCAATAAACTGGCCTGGTATATGGGCATAAGCATTGCAGTTCATCTAATTCTGACTAGAACAAAAGAGCTGCCTGAGCCGTGTTGAGGCGCATGAATCTGGAAAGGGACTTCCAGTTCTACTGTATGTAAAATAATTGTCTGCCTTCGGCCTGAGACATAGACTCCAGTACTCCCTGTGACCACGCACTGGATAAACAGGCACAGAAAATGAACCGCAAGATAGACAAATGAAATATCCACAGGGGCACTCATGATTTCAGATTCTATAAAAATAACAAACAACAAGCCACATAATTATGATTTCACACCCACCCCTGCAACCTGGTTAAAATGTACTGTCGTCTAAATGGATATTTTCTCGCAAAAGGTATTAACACTGCACTACATAATGGGCATCAATCCACGGATTGTTCTGAAAGCACATCAAGAAGTTTAAAAACTAAATATATTTGACTGTATTTTTGAAATATAATTGTGTACTCGATAAGTATATTGTAATCCTGTAATTTATGTTGCTGCATGCGTTTAATTTGTCCGTCAGAAAGACTTTTTACATCCATGATTTCTGACTTTGAAGAGAACTGGATAACTTACATTTTGTACAACAGCTGAAAGAGTTTTTTCAAGGGACAAGATTTGAAAGAATTCTGTTTAATTTCTTAAAAAGTCTGTTTGAATAAGTGGTGATGAATCAAGGTCAAAGTTTTTTGTGTAGTGGTTGTTTTTTTGTGAAAGCCATTGAAAGCTCTACTGAAAAGTCTGTGCGGTAGGGTATATAAGCATAGCTTCTGTGCATTAACACTGTAATTGTGTATATGGTTAGCTCCAGGATCTGAAAATGTATGAAAGCAGCTTTGCAGGGCAGGAACTGTATTACATGGTTGTTCCAGATGGCTATTATTGTACAAACACACAATTGCTCTCCTTTACATTTTTGTAATTTTCCCTTTTTCTTTGCAGTGTTCAGGGACAGGTTTCTTGAACACTTTTATCCTTCGTGTTGCCATGGGAACGGCAGGGAGATGATGAGTAAATTCTTTTTTTGAGTCGAACAACAATAGAAGTTGAGAGTGAGAGTGTGAAAGACAAATCTAACTCCCAATGAACATATATAAACATCTAAAAATGTAAGAACACACTCTAACAAGAGCAATATGATCTGGTAAAGCAGCATATTCATAAAATATACAGGAATGAAGTTACATTATCAATTTCATGGTAAAATAACTAAATATAGACAGACATAAAGCATTTTAAAAGTCAGTGTCAACAGTTTTTTGATAATTACATAAAGGTGTGAGGGGAATTTATTTTCATTTTCAAATGGCTGCTCTATATTTTTGTTTTGTGTGAAAAAAGTGATAAACGTGGTTTTATAAAACTAAAATGAATGCAAATAAAGACAATGAAATTTACAAATATAAATGTTGTGTTGTTTTTAAAAAGACATGTTGAACATAATTTCCACATTCGGACACTATTCATAGTTGACTTTAAAATTCTAATACATTTCCTGAATTTGAAGTGAAATGATAAACATTAAAAAAAAATTGTTGTTTAAACTGACACTTAGGAATTTAAAATAAGTAAAATTTAATAAAAAACTGCAACAAGTGTCAATTTTAAAAATGACTTTTTTATATACAGTGGGTACGGAAAGTATTCAGACCCCCTTAAATTTTTCACTCTTTGTTATATTGCAGCCATTTGCTAAAATCATGGAGGGGTCTGAAGTTCATTTTTTTTCCTCATCGTAGGTGCATGTACACACAGCACCCCATATTGACAGAAAAACACAGAATTGTTGACATTTTTGCAGATTTATTAAAAAAGAAAAACTGAAATATCACATGGTCCTAAGTATTCAGACCCTTTGCTCAGTATTTAGTAGAAGCACCCTTTTGATTTAATACAGCCATGAGTCTTTTTGGGAAAGATGCAACAAGTTTTTCACACCTGGATTTGGGGATCCTCTGCCATTCCTCCTTGCAGATCCTCTCCAGTAAGAATCTGTCAGGTTGGATGGTAAACGTTGGTGGACAGCCATTTTTAGGTCTCTCCAGAGATGCTCAATTGGGTTTAAGTCAGGGCTCTGGCTGGGCCATTCAAGAACAGTCACGGAGTTGTTGTGAAGCCACTCCTTCATTATTTTAGCTGTGTGCTTAGGGTCATTGTCTTGTTGGAAGGTAAACCTTCGGCCCAGTCTGAGGTCCTGGAGCAACTCATTAGAAAATGGAAGAAGCTAAACATGACTCGTCCAGGATATCCCTCGGTACTGGGGCTCGCATTCAAGATCTTTCACCTCGATTGCAACCAGTCGTCCTGTCCCTGAAAGGCTGAGAAATCAGCCCAGAACTACACGGGAGGAGCATGGTCAATGACCTGCAAAGAGCTGGGACCACCGTGCTTCCAAGGTTACTGTTGGGACTGTATTGGACAGGTGATGAGCAGTGCATGGTTTGAAATCATCCATGGCACGGAAGGTTCCCCTGCTTAGAATTAAGGCCAGCAGTTCTATCTTGGTCTCATCAGGCCCAGAGAATCTTAAGTTTGCCAATGACCATCTTGGATGATCCAGAGGAGTCCATGGGAGAAAGCTTTCATGTGTCTTGCACTGAGGAGACCAAAATAGAACTTTCCGTCGGGCCACTCATAATTGCCACTAAAGCCCCGACTGTTTGGAGGAAGCTGCAGAATGATGAGTTGACTTTCATCCCAAGAACAACTTTCTCCCATCTCCTACTGTGAATGCATCTGGGGGTGGTAGCATCAGCCACAGTGATCTTTGGGGGTTCTTCTTTACCTCTCTGCACATGGGACAGGGCTCTTCTCCCCCGACAGCACTGTATTAAGGAGAGGATGACCGGGGCCATGCTCTATTGCGAGAGGGTTCTGGTCGTCCCAAACGTCCTTCCCATCAGTTAGAGCATTGAAGATGGGTCGAGGCCACTGGTGCTCTTCCAACATGACAATGACCCTTAAGCACACAGCCAGGAAATGTTTTTGTAACCAAGGAGTGGCCAGATCTGTAAGAAGCCTTGCCACAAGGTTCTGGTCGTGAGCTCTTCAGCCAGTCTCCTTTGACCTAAACCCAATAGAGAATCTTTGGAGGGAGCTCAAACTCCGTGTTTGCTCAGTGACAGGCCAGAAACCTGTGAGCTGTAAGGTCTTATATAGACAGATCTGTGTGGAGGAGTGGCTTTCCTAATCAAGTCCTCAGTATAATCAAACACAGCTGGACTCAAATGAAGGTGTAGAACCATCTCAAGGATGATCAGAAGAAATGTTTGACAGCACTTGAGTTAAATATGAGTGTCAACAGCAAAGGCTACTGTACCAAATACTTAGGACCATGTGATTATTCTCAGGTTGTTCAAATACTTATTTGCAGCTGTATCATACAAATAAATCTAGTTAAAAAATGTCATACATTGTGATTTCTGGATTGTTTTTCTGTCAGATTATGGGGTGCTCTCACAGTGGTACATGCACCTACGATGAGGAAAAAAAATTTCAGACCCCTCCAAATGATTTCTAAGCAAATGGCTGCAATAGAACAAATAGTGCAAAATTTAGCAGGGGGTCTGAATACTTTCCGTACCCACTGTATATAGCTTGAATTATCCATGACCATACATACAACTTTCAATTTAAACAACACACACACAAAACAAAAACTTTTAGTTTGGATGCGATTAATCGTTTGACAGCACTAATATATATAAATAACTTTTATATTTCTACAATCATTTACTAAATCATCCAAGGGTATGATTTCGAAACGTCAAATTTTTTTGTGACATTACAAATCCACAAAAATGAGAAAGCAAGTTTTATGTCAATGTTATACTGGCATCTCCAAAAAAACAAAAACTCCCACCCGAGTGTACAAACTCTAAATAATACAAGCTAGTTGCCAAGTAATACATACTGTTGCTAAGTAATAGCGTTCCACACATTGGTTCTGATGAGCTTCTAAAGCCCACAGCATCCTCATTAGCGGTGGCTGGAGAAATAATGAACCCCACAAGGGACACTAGTAAAGGAAAATTACCTTTCAGATTCAAAAAGCTTCAGGGTTTACCTCCAGCCCTGCCAGCCTCAGAACAAATCATCATCTAAATGAAGGCGGCACACTACAAAGACTCAGACGGACACAAAACAACCCTTCGCTGCGGTCTCAACGGAGCAGAGGACTTTTTTCCATGACAAATAGACATAAATTTATTCTTAAATGCTTGCCATTTGACATTGAGAGGAAAAAAATTATCCTTCAGCTGGTTGATACACTTCTGAGACCTTTCCATTCAGTCGATTAAAAATGAATGAAGATTACACAATGAGTCATAACTAGAAAAATGTATATGACCACACAAATTCCATGAGTTTTAATTTGATTAATTTCCATGATTTTATTCACTTCCAGTCATGGAAATCACAATTTAAAAATTCACATTAAAAATCTCCACAAAGTCATCTACTTATCAGTTTGGAACATGCTTATACCTTGGTCAAATGCCTTTCCTTTATTTCCACACTGAAAATAATTGAAAACAGAATAGCTGAGCAATCAACAATAAAATTAAATAGAAAATTGGTTAAGTGTAAAACAGATCACAAAGCCAGGAAAAAAACTAAAAAAACCTAAAAAACAAATACAGCACACAAAATCGTATTACATTCATGTCATAAAACAGAAGATTGCACATTTTCACCAAATATAGCAGCACCTGACTGATTGAACAAACTTCTATTAAGATCTAAATCCTATAAAAAACATTGTGCAATTAAAGTTTAATGTACAGGCTCTGTAAACCATCTCATCTATACAATCTTTTACAGCTAAAACATCCTGCGGTTCGAAGAAAGACCAAACATATCACAGCTTGATAAGATTGTACCATAAGTATTACAAAAGAAGCTTCAGAAATGTCCTCCACTACACCACAGATCGATGCTCCCCACACACATAAACAGCACTGGGGCGGATCCGTCTCCTGGTGTGGACCAGGCAGCTGCGGCAGGAACTTGAAAGTACTTGGGCATCAGGTCAAGGCAGGCATCACGGAACTTCTTGATTCGCCAGTAGTAGATGAGAGGATTCAGGGCTGATTTGAGGTAGCAGATCCACAGCAGCCACGTGCTGATCTCGAAAAAGTTCTGCCGGTAGTAGAAGGCGTGATTGAAGGTGGACAGCAGGCTGTAGGTGGCGAACGGAGCCCAGCATGCGGTGAAGACTGAGAACAGAATGAGGATCGTGGTGAAGGCACGTGTTTTGAAGCTCATGTCAACGTTCATCTGAAAGGGCCTCTGCAGACTCATCAGACCCAGCTTGCTGGCCTGGCTGAGGCACACCGAGTCAGGGTGGGAGTGGATGCGCAGCGCGTTGTGCCGGAGCGTACTCAAGATGCCCATGAACGTGTACAGCATCACCAGGAATGGTACAAAGAAGAACACCAGCATAATGAGCATCACGTAATGCATGGTCGTCACGCTCAACCGTGTAGCCAAAAACACACTGCGGTGCTCTGGGGGGAATGTACAGGGCTGGATGGCCAACGGAAAGTGGGAAGGAAAAGCAGAAAGACAGAGACCACGAGACCGCGATCAACACTTTGGCCCTGCGTGGACTAAGTTTGTCCTGCTTTTGCACGATGATTAGGAAGCGGTCCACGCTGATGATCATCAAAATAGCAACTCCCTCCATCAGGAACATCCAGAAGAACATGGCCGAGACACGGACAAAATGTATCTCCGAAGATCCAGCGCGTAGTCACCATTGTGACTAGTGCAAAGGGCATGTTGAGGACCGCTAACATCATATCGGCAAAGGCGAGGCTGGCCAGCAAGATGTTAATAGCGGAACGCATAGCGGCTCTCTGGTAAACCATGAGGCAGACCACCATGTTTCCGAGGAAGGCCAGCAGCAGCACGCAGATGATGACCAGACCGAAGAACACCTGGAGGGGCAGGTTCAGGCCCTGAACAGGGTCCTGCCAAACGGTTGAAGACGTTACGTATTCCGATAGCGTCCAGAGCTCTAGCGAGCTGTTGACTTTTGCCAAGGAATTCTCCATGGCTCTTGTACCCACTGGCTGGGTCAGCACCTTGGGCGTGGGGTGCAGGGTGGCACTAGGCTGCCCTGAAGCCACAGGTGGACTAGTGGAGGAATAAAGCATGCTTCTTTTTGCATTTACATGGTAAAGAGAGCACACTCAGCCTCTCGGACAGGTCGCTAGCACACATCTCAGCATGGAGGCAGACCCTGTGGAAGCAGAAGAAAGGAATTAGGAAATCAGTCATGCAAGAATGTCACAAACAATCAGTCAATCTAACATGTAACGAAATATAGAGTAATAGTAAAGTGATGCTGTCAGCTGGCTGCAGGTTTAAATCTTAAAACATAGAGACAAATTTGAGGAAGCCATTCCCAGATAGTTTTATTTTTGCCAGAAACTGCCAGCTCGCAGTGATGTCCGGCTGCTTTGTCTGGGTGAATCACTGGCAGTGTGAACCCTGCTTGACAGTGAATATTGACAATGTGACAAAGTTGAACAAGACTGAGTTTTTTCTGCGAGTGTTCTCTGAGCAACAGTCTCCAGTGTTGTAGTCTGTACTTGGCTTTAAGTGTGTTGTTAACTTACTGTCCACCTAAATCCAAAAATATACTTTGGTTTGTATCAGGCATACATACAGTGCAAGTGGCGTAAATGTCTTTATCAGCATAGTATCCAGATTTTTCGAACCACGCATACACTGTACATTTAGCTCACATAGGCACCTTTTCTTTTTTTTTGCACTAATTACTACATCCACAAGATGGCAACACTGCCCCAGTCCTTTATTGTACAAGAAACAGATGAGACGGAACAAAACAAAGATTGCCAGAGTGGGCGGATCTCTGCCTGATTGGGTGGTTTTGAATTTGATTTAGGGTTGTGCCGATAGACGACAGTATCGTTTATAAGGGTGGGAGACAAAAAAAATCGATTCACCTAACTATCGCAATTCTTTTTAAAACGATTTAAAAATCGATTGGTTTACCTCAGAATCTATTTTTATTTCATTATTTTATTTTTCCTAAGAGGTGGTGGCGAGAAGTTAGCGCTTTGTAATTCCAACAGAGGGCGAAATGTATAGGTGTGTTCGACTATGAGCAGCACCACACAGACGATCAGTGTATGACATCAAAGTACCGCGAAAGCGATTCGAAAGCATGCGGGGCATCTGCTCTCTGTAGCTCTCGCGGTGCTTTGATGACACACACAGCGATCGGTTCTAGCAGCGCTGCTTCAAGTCAAACACATCTAAGCAGTGCCGCTTCATTAGAGGAAGCATCAAGTTGGCACGCTATGTTGCCAAGTCTGCAGTTTGCCGCGGGTTATTTTCGTGTCCGCGGGTCTTACATAACATGCAGAATTGACGCGCTACATGTAAACAATATCCTTTGTTGTATTTTCCTGTCAAAATAACGGAGTTCCTTTGGAATTCTTCAGCTTTTAAGGATCAACTACCGGGTTCTTCCGCTAGTGGGCGGAGCTAA
Source organism: Schizothorax lantsangensis (assembly GCA_027422415.1). Classification (NCBI taxonomy): domain Eukaryota; kingdom Metazoa; phylum Chordata; class Actinopteri; order Cypriniformes; family Cyprinidae; genus Schizothorax; species Schizothorax lantsangensis. The sequence continues at coordinate 28,509,662 of CM049855.1, read as the reverse complement.
TGCGTAAACGGCAATCTCATTGGCCGGCGCTGCACCTATCATCGTCCCTGTTTTGATTTCAGCGAATCAGTTCGAGCGAACTGCCGGGACAACCATGATTAATATTCATGAACCTGAAACGGTATGCAGCTCAAGTAATTCTTAGTGCATTTTATATTGTTATTAGTAGTCAGAATTCATAGTAGTTTTGTTATCTTATCAGTATTATTCTTTTTCATTTTTTATAGAAACACTAAATGACAAACAATATCTTAAGCACCACCACCATGTCCTAAGTTCAGGGTTTCAACATGGTACAAATAACATTCATACATGGTTATTCTAATTACTTTAAAGTTATATCATCACTGTGTATGTGTACTGCTCCTGAAATAAAAGTTCAGAAAGATGTGCTAAATTCATCAGTTTTTGTTAATATGACTCATCATAATACATGTTTTGACTGACTGATGCTAAGTGAGATATAAAAAAAAACTGCCATTTTACAAACATTGTCTAGTCTTTATATAAGATATAATTATATATAATTGAAAATCATTCAATTGATTATTGTAAATATCATCAACCGTCTATGGACACCATGGCAATAGTAATCTCCTAAGATGTGGCTTGTCATTTTTAAATTGTGAGTTTACTCACCAGGCCAATATTAATTATAGTGATATACTATAAAAAATGACAACTTTTTCCAATGCAGATTCTATTGCCAAAGGGCCACAGCCCTGTCCATAGAGGGTTGATAATATTTAGATGCAATAATCAATTGAATTTGATAGGTGTCTCTCACATTGATCCCACAGAAACATTAATCAAGTCAGTGTAGATTAGTGTGCAATGTTTTATAATAATAATGTATTATATTGTAGTGTCCATTTCATTCATTTAACATTTAATATTGGGGACATCCAAGTTATTTGACATAAAGCGCTTTGCAACGATTGTATCGTAAAAAGCGCTATACAAAGTAAACTAGACTTTCCCTGGTAATTAAGGTTTATTTTATAATGATGTAACAGTTACTATGGTATGTGAGAAGTAACTGAGCGGGGTAATATGGAACTAATTACTTTTTTAAAGTAACGTGCCCAACAGGGCTGCATACTATAATGATTTATTGACACCCCTTGGTCTTTAGAGTTGAATAATACAGAATATAAAGAGCTTTAAATTTTTTTTTTTTTAAACACATCGCATATTAAATCGCAATCGCAATATTGGTAAAAAAAAAATCGCATTTAGATTATTTTCCAAAATCGTTAAAAGCCCTAGATGAGATGGTAAAAAAAAACAAAGATTGCCAGAGTGGGCGGATCTCTGCCTGATTGGGTGGTTTTGAATTTGATTTAGGGTTGTGCCGATAGTATCGAATCAGGAGGTAGGTGTATCGTCCCATCCCTAATCGTTTCTCGATGATAGTCAGCGATATCGCCTGTGGCTGATGCCTTTCACGATAGCAAGATGATTATTATTATTATTAGGCTAGTATTATTATCTAATTAATATTAGGGCTTATGTGTTCCATTATATTTATTTTTACGCGTTTTTACAAGGTTACGCGTTATAACTAACCACACACAATTCTGTTGAGCTTATGAATTTGATGGCCAATCAGAGGCGTTCAGATGAGTCATTGCTGAAACACTGGAGTTTTGTTGTTCAGCGCTCACTGACTGAATTCTGCTCGCTTACGAAATCTCTCATCATAAACAACAAAGTGCAGATGTACGTGCGATGTAAGTATGAGTGATATCTCCACTGATTATAGTGGTGTGTGCATAAACTCACACTAGACTGAAGTCAATGGTGTTCTCTGATATTGTAAAAAGTTCTTTGCTTGTTTTCTGTAGCTGCAAAACTGAGGAAATGTAAGCATTATAATTAGTGACTTAAAATATTTTTAATATGACTAAGTTTGTACTTACAATGTTTTTATTAAATTGTGATCATGTTATGACATGACATCCATATTCTACTTGACTATATAATGTGTAGATAATAGATTACACTAACATACTGCTTTTAGTCTTACCCTGGATTTGAATCTAATTAAATAAATTAGCACGATGATATTGTGTATCGGCGATCTCATATGCTGACTGTAGGACGATATGACTATGGAGCATATCGTCCACCAACACTAATCTGATTGTGGGTGGGTGTACAAAATTTTGCTATCAGTTTTTTAACCATTTACATTTTATAGGCAAATTAGTTAAACAAAACCCAAGTGTGCATGTACTCCATCCAATCAGTCATCATGACGTTACTAAACACAAAGCAGAGTTGGCTGGTGCTGGTGTTAATGCTGATGAGCCCATACTTTTAGCTATTTTTAGCCACTTTTATCAAGAGCGATAGCAGGCAGACGTGAAGATTCATGAGTGACATGTTTTTAGTGCGATAAGGGATCAGATTTTGCACTAATTGTGTTGCTTATTCTGATAACTTACGCTGGGCAATTCTCCACCACCACAAAAGTTTAGAAGTCCTAAATCAACTCCCATACCTTAACAGTGCAATAATTGAGGGGACAGTCATTTGTAGTGGTATCCAATACCATAGTGGATAAAATGCCCATGCACTGTGAGAGCCATGCCAAATGAATTCCCGCCCTTCTGGTGCACTCAGTGTCTGAATTTGTCCACTTGAAGGACAGAATAAAAATTAGTGACTGATCTTACTAAACTAATGTAGGGAATAGTGAATGTAGGTACAGGGGACTATTTCAGACAGGTCTGAAGTAACCACTGAAGCACTTGCACTGGTTGGCTGGTGTGTGTACAGTTAACTGTGCTAAGGCTGTTAAAAGCTAATTCAGTTGTGTAAGACAAACCACAATAGACTCTGTCCAGACTGATTCATTCTTTTAAAAATTCACACCGGACAAAACATTTTATAACCCAACTGTACAACAGTTAACCAACCCAGAAGGATTACGGTTCATCTATGAAAACAATTAATTTTAGCATTTTACTCTTCCATTTAATAATAAAAAAATGCTTTCTGAAAAAAAATATACTTTTTTTGCTGTAAGATTCTTTTCCTATGTGTATAAAATAGAAGTAGACAGAAGTGCAACAAGAAGTCTATACTGCCTGGTACAACTGATTCCAAATAAATGAAAATGCTAACATTTACCTTGTTGGCTTGTTCTTTTATAATGGCCAGTGTGTGTACTGTTCATTTATTTTCTGTTTGTTCATGTATTTATTTGGTAAAGTATTGAAGTATTAAACAAAAATCCCTTGTTCCTCCCACACTTGTTATGCAGAATGAGAGAATAAAGCAGTTTGCAAGCATTTTAATTATAAACATTCCAACTATAAAAATGCTGTAGTTTTATCCATGTTGTGCAGGAATAATAGTTGCTAACTCTGGAAAACTTGGGAGAATTCTGATATTAGAATGTGAAACACCACCAATGTCTGTGGTAATATCCCAAACTGTAAAATGTCCATAAACTCTATAATTCAAATAATGTAAGTTTTGACAAAACACACACACACAAAAGGTTTTATGAAACGATAAACTTGTATTTCAGCCTAATAAATGATTATGTGTGTTAATTAGTCAAAACAAGGACAGCAGATGGGCTGAATGAAAATCCATATTCACTGATAGTAGATGGTGCTTATAGAGAAGCAGAAATGCAGTTGTTACCCCGTACACAAAGAAGCACTGTGCTTATAAACACTACTTTATTAGGTATCATATATAAGATGAAAAGATGGCATTGAAGCTTTTCTGAAAACAGTCAGTTCCCTTCATATACATTCATTTTATGCCAAGTTCTTTGAGCTTAGGAAGGTTAATATACGGAAGTCCTAAAAGTCCATGGATTATTATTATTATTGTTGTTCTTTCTCATTTTCTCGTGATATCAACACAAGTTGTTTCTCATGATCTCAACATAACAAAAGTGAAGTAAAAAATGAAGTCGTTATTCATATCTTCTTTTGTGTCCCGCAGAAGAACGTATGGTTTGGAACATTTGGGCGAGTAAGTGGTGACAATTTTTTTTATTTGTGGGTGAATTATTTATTTTACTGTGTTGTTTTAACAATTGTAATATTCAGCCAAAACGTACAGACAAAACAATAATCAGTAATCCACGAGAAACAATTTTACAATGGATGATTTGTGTTCTTAAGCAGAACATTAGGTAAAGACTGGAGGGGAAAAAATGTATCACAGCCATCAGTGTCTTATTACCATAGCCACAACAGGAATATAAAATTCCAAAGTTCAAAAATGAAAAGTATTAACAATCAGAATAAACAGTTTTTGCCAAGTATAGTTAATTTGCCTAACTAAAGCCTGATTGCAGTTGCCAAGCAACGTAGGCACATTTATATAAATTGCCTACATAAAACACAGTTCATTCAATACAAAATTTAGAGTCAGATTCTGGTTTAGAATGCTACATTTAAAATGTAACAGGCTAAAATAAAAGTGTCTGGACTTGCTTTTCATGATCCTGCCAGCCTACAGCACGTGATAGAAACAGACGTATTAGCAGAAGAACACTATTAGCAAATGTGGGCACATCATTTTCTTTATGGTATCGCCTCTGGCTTGCTCAGTTGGGGACACTTAATTTCTAGCGATTATCGTCAATTTGATTTCACAGATACTATTTAAACTAAACTGAGCTAGACAATGACATCTCTGAATTCAATAATGAAATGCCCTTAACTGAAAATTGAGTGTTTAATCTTATTATTATACATTACTGACACTCTATCCTCCAACTTGATACTGTTAAGTGCTTTGACACAATCTGTATGGTTAAAAGCGCTATATAAATAAAGGTGACTTGACTAACTTCTTAGATATATGTAAATATTAAACTGTATCCAAGTCTTTTTCCGATGACAATTTGAAAAGATCGGGCCCAGTGAAGGTGGAGATGAATAGCTCTGGCTTAAAATGTACATTTTAACTAAAGGACAAAGAGAACATTATCTTGCAACCTGTCAAAATGTTCCTCTAGAAAGGCAAGCTCTAAATGTTTTCAAGGTGTCACTTTGCCCAAATGCATCAAGGCAAAACAATGAGAGAAGGCAGCAATGGTGTTTAGACACTTTCTCTCTAAAGATACTCACCCACCCACATGCAAGCACCCATGCATACTCGCACACATAATTATCTATATACGCAAACACATATGTTGTCAAAAAACATAATTTAGTATGATTTATAAGCGGTTTTCCTCATGGGAACAAAAAATATCCCCATAACGTCAAAAAACAAATCAGGTTTTACCAAATGCCCCCACAACGTTTGGTTTATCTGGGTTAAATCATATGAATCACATTATAAAAGGTAGCTGTTTTGCACTGAAATGAACAGGCTTGTTTAAAAGCACAAGTCAAACTGAAGTGGAAAGCATCTTGGTACAGTATAAGCTGAAACCATAGTGACAGCAGAGATAACCTCATACAGTCATGTATACTGAATAGTTGTGGATCCTAGCAACAGGAATAAAATGATTAAGTGTCTCTTCATCTATGCTTGGAGAATGTTTCCATCCATTCTGAACCACAATCACTTCAAGAGGCCTCAACAGTAGTCCAAGACGGTTTGGAACCTAGAAAATTCCTCTATTTCTAGAATCAGACAGAAAAGCCCAGGCTAGAAGAAGATACTAAATGATAAATGATAAAGCTCATTGAATTCCAGATGCTTATGGACCAAAGACTTTGAACAGGTCTGGGGAAAAATAAGATTCTTATAAATATAACGAATTGATTTTTGTTAAAATATTATATTTATCCAGTGAAAATCTTCCCTGCAATAATTTAATTAATAAATATTCATTTTTTAATTTATAATTTAAATTATAAATTTAATTTATACATATCCCTCAAAACAGAACGGATCTGGAAGATTCTCCTTGAAAGTGGATCAATTGATTTAAAATGGAGGAAAGTGTAGAGAACATCACAATGATATTTATCTTAAACACAATAATTAAATAAGCTGGTGTTTTACCTTGATTCTCTTTTTTGAAATATATGATGCGGCATCAGTCACATCATTATACACTTAGATTCAGAAACACATCCTTCTGTCTCCAGATGTTTGAAGCTCAGACATCACACATTTCCACGAAAATATGCGTCCATCCGTGAGATCTATTTCTTCGAGTAATGGTATAAAACCAAGCTGACACGGTTTCTGCTGAAAAACACTAAACGTGTCAAAAACATTTAAAAAACATCAGAGTTTGTCCATTTTGGGGATGAGAATCAATCTGAAAACCCCCGTTGCAATGTTTAAACTCGTAATAATCTAAAAGAAAAAACCCCTGCGCTAAACAGAATTAAAACAGCTGTTTTGTCGAGAGCAAACGCTCATTTTAAATGGAGAGGAATGCATGATACATTTTGTACCCGCTTCTCGTTTCCCAAACGCATCCCAAACACACCGTGTCGCTCGTGCAGTCCGCATTCACCGAGTACCGCGTCACTCAAAGTAAACCAATGAAATTTCAGTGCCGGATTTAATTTACACACCGTTAACCAATGAAAATGCAGGAGTCGCCAGCTGGAGTTTTCACTGTGGCCAATCATCGATGTCGATGCAGCTGCGTTTGGTTGCGGGATGGGAACGAATCAAGCAGCAGTGAGATTGAAATATAAAACACAATGAAATAAACCACAGAAAGAGAACGGTAAAGTTTTGATATAGTGATAAGAGAAATGAGCTTCTGAAACTTCGAATGAACTGAACCCAATGGTTCACTTGAACTAAGCACGCTGAGGACATCTGCTGGTTCAAGCGTGTAGAACCGGGACAGACTTCAAATGTTCTCATCTCTAGATATCAAAAGAGAAGGAAAATTCTACATTTGGCCCATGTCTCCCCTATTAAACTAATGCACAATACATCTGAAAAGAAATAAGAGTTTTACATAATATAATTCATAGTAAACCACTAAAATTCAAATCACACAAAATGAATTCAAAACTCACATCATATTTGTGATGACAACTGTGAGCGCAAAGAAGTATTGATGAAAAATATTCAAGAGCAAAATGGCAGAGAGTAACTGTATAAATGTGACCCTGGAGTAGCACAGGTATATTAGCCAAAAATACATTGTAAGGGTCAAAATGATCGATTTTTCTTTTATACCAAAAATCATTAGGATATTAAGTAAAGATCATGAAGATATTTTGTAAATGTCCTCCCAAAAATATATCAAAACTTCACTTTTGATTAGTAATATGCATTGCTAAGCACTTCATTTGAACAACTTTAAAGGCGATTTTCTCAATATTTAGATTTTTTTGCACCCTCAGATTCCAGATTTATCCTAACAAACCATACATCAATGGAAAGCTTATTTATTAAGCTTTCAGATTATGTATAAATCTCAATTTAAAAAAAATTGACCCAAATCACACAAAAACCACATTGGTTTTGTGGTCCAGGGTCACAAATGTATAAAAAATAATGTTATATTCAGTACACTGGATCAAAATGATCAATGCAGGGGCAACTGATTTATTGTCAGTGAAAACAGATGCAAACTGCAGTGTTCACATAAACATAATGTAGCGTTTCTGAGCCAGTTTCTTCATATTACATGAAAATTATAATCTGTCCTGATGTTTGACACTAGACATTGATCTGGTAATGTCCAGTAATGTTTACATCACCTTATCTTAGTTAACATGTTGGGATATGCCATGCTTTAAACGAGACAACAAACAATAAATAATTATGACAGGCCCTTCAAAAACAAATAATACAAACACACTACAAGCAACATGTCAAAACACATGTATTTAGATAGATACTGTGCGTGTTTCAGAGACGGCTCGAGTCTGTTTGTGACAGTCTTCACATGTGCTAAGAATCCTTAATCTGCTTGGTCTCCTCTGTTTTTGGTGGAATGATTTTGACGTCAAAGGGAAAAAAGAATTCTGTCAGTGCTTTGGCATCTTTTGGGTCCAGAGAGTACTCCTGTGCCAGCTTCTCTGGAGTCCATGTTTTAGGCAAGCGTTTGTGATTGTTCAGGGCAGTTAAAGCTTCCACAAGAGACAGTTTGCCTTTGGGAACATCAGTGACATCACAGAACCCATAGGGGTCGGCCGGTAGACTGTACTTCAGCACCCTGCGCTGCGTCTCCTCCTCGACCTTCGACACAGGAACTGCTTCAGCCTGCAGCACACGGAGCACAGGGAGTCAGCCACACCAGTAGAGGGCAGTGCACACCACCTCTTTTTTAAACTGTAATTTAAAGCAAACAGCACACCCAAACATGCTAAATGATTTATAGACAGTGTTGGGGAAAGTCAATTTTAAAAGCAATTCATTACAATATTGTGTTGCTCCCTAAAAAAGTTAGCATTACTTAACATGAAAAGTTGGTTTGACTTTTTCTATGCTGGGCACTTGTTTGTTTTTAACATGTAAAAAAAAATATTGGTAACCGTAAAAGTCCTTTCACATCTTTTCACAAACGCCTCAGGCTGAAGGAAATGAAAGTTCACGTCTGTACAGTAGAACAAACCTATTGGCTGCGCTGCCATTCTGGACTGAATTAAGAATAGGACGCATGAGAAGAAGGTTCTACACCACAAATAGTGTTGGGGAAAGTTACTTTTAAAAGTAATGCATTACAATAATGAGTTACTCCCTAAAAAATGCATTACTTAGGTACTTTTTATGGAAAGTAATGCGTTACATTATCTTTGCATTACTTTTTTCTTATCTGGGCTGGGCTTGCTTGTATGTTTTTATTATAGTGCTGTCAAACGATTAATCGGATCCAAAATAATTTTTTGTTTACATAATATATGTGTTTGTGCTGTGTATATTTATTATGTATATATAAATACAAATACGTGCATTAAACGCGATTAATCGTTTGACAGCACTAGTTTTTAATATTAAAAAGTCTTATTTTTGGCGTATGTTAAACCCTTTCACACCAAAGTGAAATGAATAAGCCTCAGGCTGAAGTAAACGTAAATTCAATTAACATTTAATTATTGCAGGTTTGCATTTCAGTTTTTATTCATTTTGAGGAATATTGGATCTGTTTTTGTGCAACTGAGATGAGTAAATGCATGTTCATATTTAGTCTAGAACTACAGTAGCCATCGTATTTAAACATTGCACACAACGCCTCTGCACTTACTGCAGATTTCTCTCAACATGGGAACAGGAGAGCTGTTAGTCAATAAATGGGAACGCAAAGTAACTGAAAGTGACAGTGAAAGTGACGTGACATACGGCCAAGTGTGGTGACCCATACTCGGAATTAGTGCTCTGCAATTAACCCATCCAAAGTGCGCACACCCGGAGCAGTGGGCAGCCATTAATGTTGCAGCGCCCGGGGAATAGTTGGGGGTTCGGTGCCTTGCTCAAGGACACCTCAGTCGTGGTATTGAAGGTGAAGAGAGCGCTGTACATTCACTCCCCCCACCTACAATTCCTGCCGGCCCGAGACTCGAACTAGAAACCTTTGGATTAGGAGTACGACTCTCTAACCATTAGGCCACGACTTTCCCCAAAACTGGCGTTACTTATTTGAAAAAGTAACTCAGATATGTAACTGTAAATTAAAAAGTAATGCATTACTTTACTATTTACTCGAAAAACGTACTCTGTTTACGTAAGTCAAGTTACTTGTAATGTGTTAGCCCCAACACTGCCCAAACAAATGTTATTTTTATCCAAGTCATTTTTGGTTATTAGTATGGTTGAATTGGATCATCAAAAGTCAGCGGTAAAGACACTGGTTAATAAATGGGATTAAATACATAAAGAATATTTATGTTGACATTTAATTATTGCAGGATTGCATTTTACTGTTTTTACTCATTTTGAGGAATACTGGATCTGTTTTTATGCAAGTGAGATGAGTAAATACATGTTCACATTTAGTCTAGAACTAAAGTAAGCATCGTGTTCACAGCGCACACAATGCCTCTGCATTTATTCCCAATTTCTCTCAACATGAGGACAGGAGAGTCGTCAGTCAATAAATGGGAAAACAAAGTAACTGGCGTTAACTCTGAAAAGATAACTCTGATATTTTCTTGTAATTTGTATTACTTTACTTAAAAAAGTAATCTGATTACATAATTCACATTACTTGCAATGTGTTACCCCAACACTGTTCATAGACAGTGTGTTTCTAAGTTGTCTAAAAAACATGGATTCTTTCTTACCATTTACAGTCTATTGATCTAATAGAGCAGGCGTGATTTCTTACAGCACCTACTGCAGTGCAATCTGTCTGGCAGTAAGCACATGCATATTAAGTGTGGCATTTCAAGAGGATAATCAAGTGCAAAAATACTTAGATCATATATTATGCACACCCTTCGCATTTCACCTAAACATCTTAGAGACCTACTGTCTACGGCATAAAAATAATTCATAAATGTCATATTTTCTGCATGCATTCAGTGCAGATTGGCAATGCTTTGAGTTTAAATCAATGAATCTAAATCAATGAATAGTTCCCGTCCAGGATTATGATTGGTTGAGCCACAGTAATACTTCAGACATACAATATCTCTATACAGTAATATTGTTATATTTTCTATTTGACATGATGTTAACTAGTGACACCATGCTAGACTATTTTAAACAACTATTTTAAACAATTCTTCTATCATTCTTACTAAATAAAGACTTGTGACATACAGAGTACAAAATTAACACCCACCAAACAGAGTACAAAATTAACACCCACCAATCACCAAATGCAGGTACTTTTCTATTAGGCCTGTAAATTTCTCAGTACGAAGCTTTTGAAAATGGCCCCAGAGGAAACTGAAGTGGGAAAAATGCACGACCTCAGATGTCTGAAGCATGAGAGCACTTTGAATGAAACGCTTCAAAGAGGCTCAGAAGCACGTGGGCGGCCGCTGCAGGTGCTGACCGACTGCTTGTGTTGTTTAATGCACTTGAGAGATGTTTTCCCCAGCGCATAGCATATTTTACTGTTATAAGTCTGTACTTTGTAAATGTTATGAATTGAAAGTCAAGTGCACATTTGCATTTTGCAAAAACAAGTGAGTTGCTGTTACTTCAAAGACGAATCACCTGCATGGAGCGCACCAGAGAAAGAAGCAAAATAATGTATTTTTCTCTAATACACATTGGCCCAAATTTAAAAGGGACACCTTTTATTCAATACTTTTTGCAACCTCCATTTGCTAGTCTCTGAAAATGCCTGATAAGGTTGGAGAAAACCTCTTCATTATTGCCCTTTTGGTGGAAATGGGAATTTTTTCTTTATTTTGTGAAGGACAACAATCTTTTGCTGCACATCAGAAGTATATTCTTTGGTTTTACTCTTTGCGATGGATGGAACTGTTTGGACCCACTGTTTCTATTCCAAAGTGCCCTGTGGTTTTTCTTTTTCTTTATAACTATGCTGTTGATCCATTTTAAGAAATTTTGCCTTGCAATTGTTGGTGAAATTTGAAGCAATTTATTAAAAGGCAGCTTAATAAATATGAATGAATGTGTCTTGTTGATACCACAGTAATTGCTGCTGACTTTAATTGGTCTGTAGGTCAAAAGATCCTAAAATTCACACCTGAGGAACTGGATCTTTAGACTCCACATACACGTCCTTGAGCATCGACAGCAGTGGATCATTCTTCTGGTGAATCTCTTCTGCCATAGAAACACATATGTCAGATCATGCAAAAAGTGTGTAACATGCAGTTTTGTTTTGGATATAGTGTTTTCTTCATTCATTGATCAATTTATTTTCATTACATAACCAAAAGTATGTTTGTAGAAAGGAAAAGGGACAGCTTCCGTTGCTCTTTATATGGGTCTTTATTAGAAGGTGGCTTTTGGCACAGCTATCTATGGACATCTCTGGATCTACATCAGAGTGCATGGTAATGAAGGCTTTGATCAATGTGTCATACATGGCCTCGCTGTGATCAAAAAACTAATGTAGACGAACAATATGAAAAGACAAGAATACAAATGAAACTGCATTATGGCATACAGTGTGCATATGTATAGTGTTTTCTTCACTTCGATAGAATGTTTTATGAAAGCACGATCAATTTATTTTCATTACATAACATTACTATTAATAATAGTTCAGATATGTTGTCTGTATACATTCAAGGACATAAATAGAAAGGAAAAGGACAGATATCACAGCTTCCGTTAGGGGCTGTCATTATATGACAAGCTTTAAGATTTGTTGTCACTGGACTATTCAAACCCCTTTATTAGAAGGTGTGCACATATTTATGTTTGTGCAATAAGCAGGTTCATTAACACATCACATAAATACAAATTGAATTAAAATGTTAAGTTAAAGAACGAAATATAATTTCCCCTCATCGCTGCAAAACTAAATATTGATCAAACAAAACTTTAAAAGAAAGTCTAAAAGACACGAGGTATGAAATCAAACATAACATATACAATCCTTCACCACTAGAAGAAACATAATTACATTATGTTCTTCATGATGTAATGTCAGTAAACTAACTGTTAGCCGGCTCTAACACGCCTTCTCACCCGCAATGTCTTCTTGTGGAGAACTGCTTGGTGCTGGATGTCGTGGTGCTGCTTTAGGTTTCGTCTTGCTTATTTCTCGGTGAGCGCGATTCTCTATATTGAAGTTTCTCATCAGACGTGTTACTCTTGAGCCCATGATTGAAATCTGTACAGAGGACATTCCTCTTCTTCTGTTAAATGTGCCAATAGCCATTAACCGCTCATTACTGCCCCCGACTGGCCGCTTCTCCGGTCCACACACCAAGATTTGTTTGTTTGTTTCTTAAAATATAAGAAACGTTTTGTATAATTACAAATATGATATGTATAAAACAACCTATAAGACATAGAATAGAAAAGGCATATAGTTTGAATAATAACTGAATGAACTATAGACCTCACATATCACTCTGGTCTTGACACAAAAAACAATTAATGTTTAGATGTTGAATATGAAACTATTCTTTATAATAGGCTACCCAATATCAAAGTGTCAGACCTGCTGCTTGATGAAAAAATGTAGAGAATTTTTGTGAATCGTGTATATGTATAGTCAAGTTTTAATTTCACACATTCAGGTGATTTCCAGATTTACAGTTTCTCTGAATTCTTTGATATGAGTTTGTTTCCTCTTTAAAAAAACAACCAGTTTAACATGGTTTTGTGCATTTGTGTCATCTAAAAAGCATGTTTCTTTAAAGGTTCTTTACACATAAGCTAGTAACAGACCATATGTGACCCTGGAGCACAAAACCAGTCATAAGGGTACATTTTTGGAAATTGAGATTCATACATCATCTGAAAGCTGAATAAATAATCTTTCCATTGATGTATGGTTTGATAGGACAATATTTGGCCGAGATACAACTATTTGAAAATCTGGAATCTGAGGGTGCAAAAAAAAATCTAAATATTAAGAAAATCGCCTTTAAATTTGTCTAAATGAAGTTCTTAGCAATGCATATTACTAATCAAAAATTAAGTTTCCATATATTAACGGTAGGAAATTTACAAAATATCTTCATGATCTTTACATAATATCCTAATGATCTTTGGCATAAAATATATTTTTTTAATTTTGACCCATACGATGTTGGCTATTGCTACAAATATACCTGTGCTACTTATGACTGGTTTTGTGGTCACATATTGTCCTGAAGAACCGCGCTCTTTGTGTTAACAGATTATAGGGTTCTTTATTACCTTTTTTTCTCTCAAATCTGTAACTAAAACCACGTCATTAGTGAATTTCTGGAGCTCAGCTATACAGTCACACCCCATGACCTCATCATCTGCAGAAACTGGCATCAACGAGGACTGTGAAGATATTTCACTGGAACTTGATTACATTGTCTTCATTGCATTTCTTTTGTTTAATTTCTTTATGTATTTATTCATGTTCATTGTCAGTTATCATTTATTTATTTATTCAGCTAAAAACAGTTAGAGCACTGCCATTTTTTTTGCTACAATTTCCCATGCCATCTTATTTACATTGCTTAGCCATTTTTAAGCAAAACCCTAATAGATATTATAAGGCCAGATAGAGGGTCTAATTCATTATATAATACAATAATAATAATAATGAAAAGTCCTATATAGCACTTTCAAAGCATGATTCTTAATGAAGCCTTATAAAAAGGGTTCTGCTATTGTTATGTTTAGAACCATTTTTTACATTTAAGTGAAAGTAGCCATCTCATGATCTCAGGATTCATTTGGATTCATTTTAAAGGCTTTTTTACTTACTTTCGTTTTGAGAAAATCTGCCTTGAGCAAGGCACCGAATCCCCAACTGCTCCCCGGGCGCCACAGCATAAATGGCTGCCCACTGCTCCGGGTGTGTGTTCACTGTGTGTGTTCACTGCTGTGTGTGTGCACTTTGGATGGGTTAAATGCAGAGCACAAAGTCCGAGTATGGGCAACCATACTTGGCCACGTCACGTCACTCTCACTCATGCAGGTGGTGATGAGAAAATAACATGATGGACGAAAGCCCATCACAAGCAGCTTTTAAATAACATGTATAGAAGGTGCACAGTGTCATTCACACAAACACTAAACACCATCATGTTGAGACTCATTAAACTGAAATATGTAATAAACATTAATTTAACAACATTAGATGTAACATACAACCCTAATAAATATAACTGATAAGAAAAAACATCAAATTCAAACAAAATTTTAAATGCAATGCAGGGAATTCTTGGAACGTCAGTTTACGGTTTTTCCCTGTAAATTTTACAGGAACTTACGTTAACATTTAACAGGTTTTTACTGTAGCATTTTCATCTTTTTCATTTTTTTACAGCATAGGTTCAGTCAGACATTCTGCTTCCCCCATTATGGAATAATTTTCTAGCAGCTCTCTAATGAAAATACTAGGAGGTGATTCATACAACCAAAATCTTACATGACAAAATAAGTAATAAGTGTATGTGGCACTATTTTATGTAGATTTTTTAAACGACTGTTTTGTAAAAGCTTGTGTTGATAATGAATTTTTAACTTATTTTCTGCTGAGTTCAGTACACTACCAATGGCAAAAATAAGCTCAACATTGAAACTTTACTTGCTTAAGGGCATAGTGCGAATGCTGCAACCTGTCCCCACAGCGTTCAAGCAGGCTCGGGTAACCCCACTGCTCAAAAAACCTACATTAAACACTTCTCTTTTAGAAAACTACAGACCTGTCTCTCTCCTTCCATTCGTAGCGAAAACACTCGAACGAGTTGTCTTCAACCAGCTCTCACTGTTTCTTTCACAGTACAACAAACTGGATGCTAAACAGTCAGGTTTCAGGAGTGGCCATTCAACAGAGACTGCGCTACTCTCAGTCACTGAAGCCCAGTCCTCATTCTGCTGGATCTTTCTGCTGCTTTTGACACTGTCAATCATCAGATCCTCCTGTCCACCGTCTCATCGCTGGGCATCACTGGGATTCCACTTCGCTGGTTTGAATCCTATCTCACCGGTAGGTCTTTCAGGGTGGCCTGGGGAGGGGAGGTATCCAAAGCACATCAACTGGTCACTGGGGTTCCTCAGGGATCGGTTCTTGGACCCATCCTCTTCTCCACATACATTACATCACTGGGACTCATCATACAGGCACATGGCTTCTCCTACCATTGCTACGCCGATGACACACAGCTCTATCTCTCTTTTCAACCAGATGATCCAACGGTAGCTGCACGGATCTCAGGCTGCCTGGCGGACATCTCGGCATGGATGAAAGAACATCACCTACAGCTCAACCTGGCAAAGACTGACCTTCTTGTCGTCCCTGCCACTCCGACTCTACAGCATGACTTCTCGATTCAGTTAGGCACATCAATAATTACCCCATCAACTTCGGTCAGAAATCTTGGTGTAATCTTTGATGACCAGCTGACCTTCAAAGAACACATTGCAAAGACTGCTCGATCTTGCAGGTTTGCGCTACACAACATCAGAAAAATCAGGCCCTTTCTGACAGAGCATGCTGCACAACTTCTTGTCCAGGCCCTTGTCGTTTCTAGGCTGGACTACTGCAATGCTCTTCTGGCTGGACTTCCATCAAACACAATCAAACCTCTACAAATCATCATCAAGATGTGTCTCTACATTAAGGCACATGTGCTGTGATGATGTGACAATAAAAGTGATTTGATTTGAAATGATTCAGAATGCAGCGGCACGACTGGTCTTCAACGAGCCCAAAAGAACCCATGTTACACCTCTCTTCATCTCATTGCACTGGCTACCAGTGTCAGCTCGCATCAAGTTCAAGACACTGATGCTTGCATACAGAACGACCACAGGCTCAGCACCCTCCTACTTCCACTCACTATTACGAATCTACATCCCCTCCAGAAGTCTGAGATCTGCTAGTGAGCGACGCCTTGTGGTACCATCACAGAGAGGCTCAAAATCACTCTCCAGAACATTCTCGTTCACCATTCCTGGCTGGTGGAATAATCTTCCCACCCCTATCCGGAATGCTGGATCCCTGTCAATCTTCAAGCAACAACTGAAAACTCATCTCTTTCGGCACTACACTGTAAAAAAAAAAAAGTTGGGCAAACTTAAAATTTTAAGGCAACCAGCTTCAGCAGATTTTTGAGTTTTCTCAACTTCTTGTTTTAAGTTTATACAACAAAAAGTTGAGAAATTTCCTGAAAAATAAGTAGAGAAAACTCAAAAATCTGCTTTAGCTGGTTGACTTAAAATTTTAAGGTAGCCCAACTGTTTTTTTTTTTTTTTTTACAGTGTACTTGACTTCATCCTAAACTTAAAAAAAAAAAAAAAAACTTTATCTTTCTCTCCTTCCCTTGCTAGCTTGTACTTATTTGAACAATGACTGAGACTTGGTGTTACGAGCACTTCCTCTGTCTGATTGCCTCTTCAAGATGAATCGCTTTATGTATTCCCCAATTGTAAGTCACTTTGGATAAAAGCGTCTACCAAATGACTAAATGTAAATGTTAAAATAAGCAGAGAAATAAATATGCAGCGTGAAACCGCCTTCGATTTTAAAGAGGGATTTAATTGGTAATAAGAAAGAGGAGTAAAGCTTGTAAAGAGTGTAAAATATTGTATTTTTTATTTCCAAATGGGAAATGTTAACAAAATGGCATGTTAAAAAAATGGGAATGGCAATTTTGAGGCGATTACTGACACTTACAATACTGTTAAACCAAATGAAATGCAGGTGAGGGGTTTTAAAGACGTTCCGATGAGTACTGTACAAACCAAGGGAAATGGTACTTTGGAGTGTTCCCTTGATCCAAATCCAAGCAGTTCCATATAGATTTATGCTAGATTAAACCAAATACATTGAAACAAATAGAATCGAAAAGTGTCCTCCATGAAGAACAGAATAAACGGCACATGAGGATAGGGACCAGTTGTTGTGGAGGGCAAATGGATCCTGATCTGATTTGAATGAGGCTGTGTCCGAAACCAAAGACATCTGCTTTGCTTATTTGCTACCCAGTCAGTCAATGACTTAAACCGCATTTCTGAAAACTGCTTTCAGACTGCTTCCAAGGCACCATTATGTCATGTCTAAATATCAAGAACAAATTCAAGAGCGTACCCTCAGCAGGACAACTTTGTACATTACTTAGACCTAAACAGTAGTAGTACCTTAAATGTACTAAAACACACCTTTTAGAGGCAGATAAGGTACAAAGTTGTTCTTTTGAGGGTACTGCCACAGTAACATGCTGTTGTACCCCAAAAATGTCCAATTTTATATTTACTTTTTTTCTGACAATAGCTAATGTTTAACTTTAGCTAACTTTACCTTTGACTTACTCAGCAAGATTCTCTTTAAACTTTTGCTCCTCCACGACAGTAGTTGACCTGAAAGAGAAAACTGATGGTAGAAACAGTTTCTGGGATGTTCCCTTGCATTCACTCTGAGAATGAAATGTGTACTACAGTAGCTACTGTATATCCGCAAACACAAAAAGTATGTTTCAACCCCTATGTTGGATTTAAATATTGGATTCAAACATGTCTTGGTAACTTCCTTTTGAATACTGAATGAACGTTTTTTCAGGCTTTGGGCACAACCTAAGTATGGGGTAACAGAAAAAAATAACACATTCATACTCAGAAATAGCTGGAAAACTAAACACAATGCATTTTCTCTGTGGAGATATGCAGATGTATGGCAGTCTTTAACATTTGGCTAGAAATACAAAAATGTGCATGTGTAAAATATTTGTTTTTGTTACATTAGGTTAACATCTAACAATTTGGAGAGGATGTCAATTCAATGTAGTAACTTAAGCAATGTATAACAAATAAAAAAATAAATTAAAGAAATGGTGAGAAACCAATTTCCTCTGCAGGTTGAGATATTTTAAAGCCACTAGAATAATAAAGACTCCTCCATTTGGAACATGATCTCGTCAGCAGAGGAGAAAATGAATAAACCACAAACATTCTCAAATTCAACACTTGTTTTATGCATTGACACGCACCTAAACCCTTCATAGATGTCTGCCTTCATGGAGAACGGGTTCCTTCTTTGCAAAGCAACACAAAAAGATGAGCAGGGATAACAAAACAAAAACCCTGAATGAAAACAAATTGAAAATAAACCTTAAACAAGCATCTCATATTTACACTGAATACAGGCATCATTTCATATTATTATAATGGTTATGGCCACAACTTTTCTAGTCCTCCCCCTTCCAACTTTACCCACAATTCCCCCTGTTCGCCTCCTCAGCTCGCTCGTGTTTACACCCCTCAAGTGGAAAGTCTGTGCAAACGGTTCAGTCTTCAGTCGACTAGGGTGTGTGGAGCTGCAGGGGAGTAACAGGAGCTTAGGTGAACTCGTGAAGCTGTACATGCCTCCGGTCTGGAGGGAGTCGAGGCCCAGGGAGGATGAGATCAGGGTGAGCCCAGGCGGCTGGGATTAGAGGTTGTCTCCGGGCTGATATTGAGGTTCGGTTGCGGTGAAGTAATCCTCGAGGAAGGCCTGCAGGTACTCGAAGGTGGGCCGCTCTTCTGCGTCCTTCTTCCAGCACTGAACCATCAGCTCGTGTAGAGAGCTCGGGCAGTCCTGGGGAGACGGCATCCGGTAGCCACGCTCCACTTGTTCCAGTACCTCTCTGTTATTCATCCCTATAGCAAAAATGACAATACTGTCAACAATACTGTCAGCATGTTCATCTTAGAGATTTCATGAGTGCCATGTTGGAAGACAAAGCTATAAAGCAGTTTCTTTAAGCAGGTTCTCAAGGTACACTGTCCAAATTTGATCAAACTCATTTGTCTGTAACTATTTAGTAATCCTGAAGACCTTGATTAGCTTGTTCTTGAGTTGGATTAGGGCTGGAGCTAAACTCTGAAGGAAAGTGGAGCTTGAGGGCCAAAGCTGAGAACACTTAGAATTAACTATAAAATTAACTATTAGCTATAACATTAACTGTAGCTAAATATACTGTATATTATGAACAATAAGCCGTTTTCAGCTATCTGTCTTCATTTGGAAATCCCAGGGTTTCTCATTCACAGTAAACAAATACTAAGCTGTGTAATTTCTGGAAAACGAGACAAAAATTGATAAAGAAAATTATTGATGTTATTATTGGAAGCACTTTTGTTTAGGTACCATTTGTCACTAATAACTAGTTGTTTATTAGCACACATATTACTAGCATATTGGCTGATTGTTATTACTTATAAAACACATACTGTATTAATGCCTTATTCTGCATGATCATATTTTAGATCCCTTAATCTCCATACCTAAACTTAACAACTACCATACTAACTATTAATAAGCAACAATTCAGGAGTTTACTGAGGCAAAAGTCATAGTTAACAGCTTATAGTGAGAAGTGATCCACAAACTAAAGTGTGACCTGATTACTATTATTATTTTTGCAATGTGTATACATAACTCATGATACTCATTCCACTAAATTTCATAAAACATCTTGTTTCTCGTTATTTTAAACTAAAGAAACTCGTCCCCCGCTACACGACATGGTCTAATTTGCGGTGTCTAACATAAATTGATATTTTAGTATATTGAAGTTTAATGTTTTGATAGAGTGTGACAAGTTTTGGTAATAAAATAAAACGTTTCCTTATTTGCAGAACAATACATATTGAAAGTCTGCACTAATTATCCTTATTGACTTCTGCTGGCTAGAATAAATAATACACATGGTTCATCGAACAGTACTTTTCACTTGCAATACTTAAGTGCATTAAAAAACAAGTACTTTTGTAATTTTACTCGAGTAAAATTGAAAAGAAGTACTTAACATTTTATTGGAGTAATATTTTACTAGGGTATCTGTACTCTTACTTGATTTTTGAATCTGAAGATTCAGATTCATGTAATTTCCATTCCATTAGTGGCACCAAATACAACTGATAACATTCTAAATAAATGAAACTCTATTCTCAAACACTCCCTCATCTTTCATTTGTTAGTTCTGCCTAAACTCACACCGTTGTTTGAGCCAGGGTTGCTATGGTGAGCTAGTTGGGATGCTCAAATAAACAGAGCATGACTTTTATCTGTACGTCCTGTAAGTTTTTTGTTACCAAGATGTTTTCAGAAAGATGTGTTTTCATAGTCACATTGAAAAGTAGTCACTTTTGAGCCAGAAGCACAAATAAAGAGATGCATGAACAAAGTACATTTTGCAACAATGACTGGGGAGATCAAAACAAACTATCAATCTGTCAATCAAACCAGGCAATATCAGATCACCGTTTCTGAAGCTCTGGGGGGGCAGGACCATCAGACCTGCTTCTAAATACTAGGGATCTTGGAACAGAACTGCACTTATGAAGCCAGAAGATTAATCATCATCATGAGGGACATGACCACATTTCAACAAGACAGAGAGAAACGCCTGCAAACATCTGTGGATGATGCAATACTGCGTTGACACAATGGCATTTCACACTCCGCCTTCATTTCTACCCTACATTCCAGCCAAGATCACTGGATTTCTTTCTAGAATTTGTGTAGATCTACAGTAATTCATCATGTATCAGAGTTTCAGCATCTCATCTTAAGAGAGATAATATTCATGGCAATGTTAATGTGTTTGGCCTTGGTGGAATAGATCTGCAAGTACCAAGACTTGCTACTGCCAAGTATCACCCAGAGCACCTGTTTCAAGATTTACCTGGATATGGAACTCTGCCTTTAGTGACCAGCTCCGTAAGCAGGATTCCAAAAGACCAAACATCAGATTTAATGGTGAACTTCCCATACAGAGCTGCTTCAGGAGCCGTCCACTTAATAGGGAATTTTGCCCCTGAGATACAGACACAGGAGAAAGAAAGAGATGTATTAAAATAAACATGCACTGGAATATCTTTTCTTAAGGTCAGCTACCAACTATTAAAAACTTTGAAATCATGAAATCAAAATATACTTACACGTCTTTCACATGGACAGAAGAATAAGAGACAGGAAATAATTAGAGACCAGAGACCGGGAGAGGACCTTAAGGAGCCCAGGGACGCAGCTGAGCTACACTATATATGTTTGGAGCGCTGCCCACAACACACCGCTCTGACTTCACATTTATTTTCTTAATATATCTTATTGTATTGATATATTAATATCAATTAATATATTATTATATTAATTATAATATATTAATTGATATAATTATCAGATCATATAATGTCTGAGACAGACGGCCTATATAGTAAGTCCTACTGTACTGCACGGATCTAATATGTTTGATGTTTTTCCCCAACAGTTACTCAAACGTTCACTTAAGACATAACAGATTTTGTTTGCGTGAATAGCCTAATCAAATACTGTAATTCTGTGTATACAGTATGTGTGTGTATATATCGGGATTGCCTTTATGTGCGCGATTCATTATCAGTCAGTGGCAGCGTGAGAAGCGAGCAGAGATAACGTACAAATAAAGATCATTTTAGATGTTTAATTGCTATTTGTAGCATTGGGATTGCTAGACGAGGGTTTACTGAACTCATTTTTGTGAAAACCTGAAATTCGACCATAAATCGATATTTTTCATTTTTTTGTCTGTAGCTCAAAATGATTCCGTGCACATTCCGACTCGTTTTACCAGCACATGTCACAATTCTACTTTTGTGTTCCACTGAAAAATGGTGACTTCTGGAACAACATGATGAAAGACTCAACTATTTATTTTGGATGGGGGGGGGGCAACAGCATCCTAAACAATACATATATGTATGTGTCCAGATGGTGCGTTTCTTACCCTGTCGGGCTGTGTACTCATTGTCCTCAATGAGTCTGGCCAGGCCAAAGTCAGCGATCTTACACACCAGGCTATCACCAACCAGAATGTTAGCAGAGCGCAAATCTCTGTGAATGTAGTTCATCCGCTCGATGTATGCCATGCCTCCAGCCACCTGAATACACAAACACTTACACTGAAATCTGCTGAGCAAAGTCAAATCCTAAAGGAATAGCCTAGTGCTGAAGTTACTTGAGGTCAAACTAAGAAATATTGCCTTCTGTGTGTTACAGTGCTGATACAGCATGATAGGGTACCTACATGTAATAAAATAATATAATATAACTTCATACACACAATAGGGGCCTGAACAGATTATTTTCAGACTGAGTGATTTAAAGCTGGGTTATTTTCATCCTCCTGTATTTGCTACATCATTGATCTACAGTGGCCCCAAACACTATTTTAAGTAGTATACCTATTTTTATCTTTCTTTGAAATAAACGGTGGTTTGCTGTTTTTTACGCTACAGTGTGGGTGTAGTGTCTAAATATTTTCTGGGACCACTGTAGATCAGGTTTAAATGATGTTGCTGTACCTGGGCCGCCATGTCGACGAGGTTGGGCAGCTTGAGGGCCCGTCCCTCCCCGTCCTTCAGGAAATCTAGAAGACTTCCTAAAACATACAACATACACATGTTAGCTTCAGCAAAACAAGGGACATGCTGCTATAAGCACATGTGTACACACACACACACTCTCTTAAAAATAAAGGTTTACCTTTAACATCTGAAGAACCTTTCTGTTTCACAAAAGGTTCTTTGTGGCAAAAGAAGGTTCTTCAGATTATAAAGATGGTTCTTTAAAGAAGCTTTGACTGAATGGTTCTTTGTGGAACCAAAAATGGTTCTTCTATGGCATCGCTGTGAAGAACCTTTTAAGCACCTTTATTTTTAAGAGTGTACCTGCGTAGTCTTCAATAAAGTGTATGCAAAATTCATTCATATTTAAAACAGCCAATTTCAAACAAGTACAAAGTAAATTAGGGAATTTACTTTGAACTTTGTCCAGGTTTTAATACACTATAAACAAAAAAAAAACTAAAAAACAAACAAACTTAAATTTAAATAAATGGACTTTCATTTTAACTTTTGGGGACTATCGTTCCTAAATTATGTTTTGATGCCAAATAACATATTTGTGGAGTTCAGGAATTTTTCCATCAACTGTCCACTAGGTTTTCTAGCAGTATTAGGTTGAATGTCTGCTTCCTCCATTACAGCTCTTCAAATTAAATTTAGCCCACTATAATTTCTTTTTCATTCTGTCCAATGAAGCAATGTTTTGAGTCCTCAAGTGACAATTTCTAAGGTTAGAACATCAACCTTCAATCCTGATTTATCTTTAATTGGATTTTTTTTTCAGTCAGGCCTACAAAACCCATCAGTGTTGCTAAAATAGCTAGATTCTATGTCTGTCCTCAAGTTAACCCATTCTCTTCACTTTTACTATGAGAACAACAGCTGACCTTTTCCCATATACTCAGTGACGATGTAGATGGGCTCCTCAGAAACGACAGCGTACAGCTGCACTAGTTTATCATGTCGTAATTTCTTCATGATCTGCGCTTCCTCCAGGAAGGACTCTGGAGACATGGTTCCTGGCTTGAGGGTCTTCACAGCCACTTTAGTGTTGCCATTCCATGTGCCTGACAGAAACCACACAGCAGAGAGTCAATGCAACTGCACAAAGCTCCTAGAGGAACAGTATGCCACAAAATGACTTTCATGCACCCCAAAAAAGTTCAGCCCCCTCGTTCATGCAAAATTAATTTGCAATTAAAGCAGCCATTATCACACAAGTACACTGATGAGGAATTTACTATGAATGAATTGTGCCCATTTATAGCATTGCTTATTTGTATTCACTTTCTATATTGTTTTAGCACTCTTAAATTAATTATGCAGAACAACACAAATTTGTGCTGAATGCAATTTGTTAAAAGTATGCTTGACTGCATGGCTTCTTATGCAATCTTAAGTATGTTATTTTTAGTATATCTAGATATTTTTACTTTGCAACAAAGTTTTTTTGTGTTATGTACATAATACTTGTGATTTGTGGCTGTTTTTCTGCAGGACATAGTAGGGAATTTCAACAGACAGAAAAACAACAACTGTTAAATCCACAGCACTGGAATCTGCTTGCCTTTAAACGACACTGCAATGGTGGATATTCTGATCATTTGAAGTTTGTAATTTATTGGAAATTAAAATACCTTCTGCAATCCTAGATTAATAGAGACATCTGAGGATCCCAACCAACCCAGAACTCTGCCACTGGCTCAACCAATCTGACCAATGGCAGACGGAGATGAGTTTGTATAATAATTAAAGTGCTTTACATTCTACTGTCCATTGAATATCAGATTACAGAAGAAAATGTTACAAACATCATCATATGTTTACTTCCAGGCAATGCCAAGGTGGTCATCATAAACGGTTACATCTGATGTGGTACCTGGTTTTTAAAATCTACACACACACACACACACTGATCTGTGTGCCTCTGCTCATTAAAAACTAAATACCAGCAGTGTCCTAAAGGCAATAATTATAATAGGCAGATTCAGGTGATATTTTTGGATGCACATCTACAGGGAAGTGAGTGAGAACGTGAGAGATGAGCACACAACCACACTTATCTTGAACAAGACCGCTTGTGATTAATAGAGGTGTGGAACAGAAGAAAAACTCTCCTGGGGCATTAGTCATGATAAACACCCATGATTCAACTTGATACTTACTGTCCTTTTTCTTACCTCCATTCACTGGCATGGTAACAACATGTAGAAGAATCGCTGAAGTTCTTACAATAATGATCAAAACAAATCAGTATTTGAAAAATGTGTGTGCAGAAATTAGCTGTAGTTTGTCCCTCGAGGAAGGTTTGTTCTTGTGAAAAAAAGTACTTTTTTTTTTACATAATTTACATAATCAATGACAAGTTCACGTTCATCTAAGCCTTGTGCATGGAATGGGTAAAAATAAATGGTTTTCTGTCCATAATGAAGGGGTAAAACCAAAGACTTGATGCAAGATCCCTCTGGACTAATTCATTAATATGTTAATAAAAGAAATAGCTCACATGAAAATGAAAATATGGCATTGTCTGCTCACCCTCCAAACCTGAAGAATCTTTAAACTGCTCTTTTACAACAGTTGATAATAACCATGACTCTCAGACAGGTTAAAAAAAAACACACCAAAAATTAGGGGTGGGCGATGTGGCAAAAATATCATATCATGTTTTTTATAGACTTACAAACTTAAGTTTTTTTTTTCATGCTGGTTTTTAAGACTCTATTCACACAGGATTAGTATTATCTGGCACATTCACACGGGATAAGCGAAGCCTGTGATTTTACTCAAATTTACTGACTTATTTAAATATATAAATATATTGACTTTGCCTAACATTATACTGTATATCATAAACAGAAGAATGTACCCACCACATGCTGCTATACATGTCATCCATCTCCATCTAATTATTTTTTTCACTCTTCTGATGTTTTCCAGTTTTCTCTTTCTGCCATTTGTATAATTGTATTGTGTATAGCTATATGAGCCAGCACCCAAAATACTACCAAAACACTCCAACACAGCCTCCATTCTTTGTGAAAGAAGGATAAAAAGACGCATAGGAAACAAAAACCTTGAAAAAATGATCCTGCCAAATCACAGAGATGCCAATTCGCACGGGAAAAATATTATCACAGGACCTCGGTGTTCGGTGAAATATGGTAGCATTTGCGGGGGAATTTTTACTTTACAAATTACAGACATGGCCGATTCACACGGGACTAACATCACAGACAATCTCCGCAGTTATTACAAATGACTAGAGGTCACAGGTAATACTAATCCAATGTGTATAGAGCTTATATTGCAAGTTACTGTCAAACTTATTGAAGACAAACAAGAAGAGTCAGAACAAAGAAACATCTGATAAGCAGTAGAACAAATTAATACATCAGAAGAAAGATACAAAATGAAGTAAACAGGGCTTTAAATGTTTCAGGTAAGTGTGTCTGACATTAAGCTATTCAGGTAAAATACAACACTGTATGAATGAAATATACAGTGACTTTTATTAAAGCTACAAAAAGTATTCATTTGAGAGCAGTGAGTGACTTTCTATCTTTTGTTGTTTGATTAATATTAATTAGACAGCAGCAGGTTTATTAGGCTGCTATTGCTATTAATTATTATTATTATATTATTGTAACAGATTGCACTGAATACAGTGTAATCAGTTTAGCCATTAATATGTTTATAAGAAAAAGAAAAGGCACAAATGTCAGGGCAAGTCAAAACTTCTCCAGGGCCCCAAAACCCCCTCAGACCCCAGAGAGTTAAGACCTCATTCACGGAGCTAATATACTGACACAGTATATTACTGATTTTTTCACAGCTGGGAGTTTGTAAGCCATGATTACCATTAATAGTCTGTATGTAAAAAAAAATAAAACTTTTATTCTTCAAGATTAAAATAAAATAAAATAAAATAAAATAAAGGTAATCGAAATAAATATGGAAATGAAATGGTTGAGGGATGTCAGAAGATTGTCATAAGAATGTGGCGAGCAACCAATATTTTATAACTAACAGGATTAGATGAAAATGCTTCTCTGAAATCTTCATTTAAAGCCTAAGTTTGTGTGGAATCAGAGAATGTGGGAACTGCCTTACCGCACCAAACATCAGCGAAACACCCGGCCCCCAGCTTCCTGTCCAGCGTCAGAGACTCGCGTGCGATTTCCCAGGAGTCATGGCTAAGTCCCACCGTTTCAGGGATGTAGACCATGCACATACCCGTTAAATTAAAGCACAAACCATCTGCACTCTCTATAAAGGAGGAGGAGTAGAGGGGTTAACTAGCCGGACGACGGGGGAACATGCAATGAGAGAGAAGGAGGGTGGTCACCTTGTCCTGAGAGGGTCGGTCACTTCATGATGTCTGAATATTCCAGAAATGGATGCACACATTGACCCACTATATGTCCATTGTAAGAGTGTGTTTTTTAAAAGCCAGAAGGATGACTTGGCCATCGTCATTACACAAATGCTTTTGTTAGAGCTTAACACATATTGAACCTGGAAGATTGGTTTAAATAAATGAGCTTACATATCCAGACGTTTATGAAGTAACTCCACCCCTCACTTTGACCTCACTCCATCTCCCTCTCTGGGGTGCGTTTCCCAAAAGCAACTGTGGGCACAAGTTCCGTCATTACCAATAGATTTCAATGGAACTTGTGCCCATAGTTGGCTAACGATGCTTCTGGGAAACACACTCCTGGTTGGCTGTTGCTTAGCACTGTGGGAGGAGCCATACCCATCCAAACCTCCCCGAACTGGCCGTTGCCTAAGCGCTTAATGAGTTGCAGCGACTCCCGTGGAATCTCCCACACGTCTTTGGTTTTGACAGACAGGTCAGTGAGCCTTGGCATCCCTTTGTGGCAAGGGACGACCAAACGACAGCAAAGCCCCGCTGCCCGCTCTGAGCGTGTGCACACAGACATATACAGATACACACAGTGTCAGAGAGAGAGAAAAGACGAGCATCAGAAGCACTGAAGGAAGCAGTGTAGAGTTTTAGCATGACACCTGAAAATAGTGTGCAATTTGTATCGCAATTTGTGAACCCATGTTGCATGTTTCTTTCAGTGGCATCTGCAATTGTTCATGAATGCATGATTTTTTTCACTTTGTGACAAAGACTTATTGGCTTCTTGAACAACAACAACAACAACTAGAACCTGGTAACTAGGGCTGGGCGATAAATCGATAACGATAAATATTGCAATATAATTTTCCTCGATACAATGATAAGAAGAGTTCGATAAATGTCCGATATGATGTTTATGTGGCAAAAGCGGAACAAAACAGCGCGACTCATTTGAAGCGCGCCACACAGACTGTTTATCCGCTCGACTCAAAGTTCAAATGGCAGCGCAGCGGTTGCGAGCTCACTAGAGCAGATGCGTTTACATTTACTCACTGATGAGTCTCAGTCACGCGAGCACTAAACAGTGCTGGAATTCAGTGAAAAACACAAATGACTCGGTGACTTAAACTAGTTTAAAGCCAGATGAAACAGCACTGACACACAGGAGAAACACGGTGCACAATGATACAGTCAGAAGGCTTTTCAATCTACAAATCACCATCATTTACCATGGATTTACTCTAGTAACACTAACTGCACCACTGTATTGTGTCCGAAATGTGGGTATTCGTATTGAATTTCATTATTAATGTAGACATGCATTAAATGTTTTAAAGGAGCATTTTTACTAAATAGATTTAGATGACTGTTTTTCATACAAATACCTGGAAACCATATAGCCTACAGTTGTACCATGGTATTGAGGTGCTATACATGTAGTTTTAACTGATTATCATGATCAAAATGTATGCTACTATGGAAGACCAATGGTTAATTGAAAAAAAAAAAAAACTCAAACAGAATAATTCAATTTCACCATAAAAATTAGGTTGCTGCAATTGTTACAGATGTTACTGATTTTGATAATAAACATAAATTTGCATCTGCATCCTAACTCAAGCTACTTTCAAATGTGCATTTCTAAGGGACAAAAAAATGTAATATTATAATTAATATTATCAGGCAACACAAACCTATTTCTTGATTTGAAACAATACCACTCATTAGAGCATTCAGAAACTAACAAATTATTAAGATATTTATTTTGTTAAGGAAAAATGGCTGTAATTAAAAAACATTAAGGCCCGGTTTCACAGACGGGGCTTAGACTAAGCCAGAATTAGATCATAGTTCAATTAGGACATTTAAGGCATTTTTATAAACATGCTTAGAAAAAAAACATTACTGGTGTGCATCTAAAGACAAAACAAAGGCACTGATATATTTTAATCATATTAATATTTTAACCTTGTCTGTGAAACCGGGGGTAAGTGCTTCCCATGTTCTGACCATAAAGACTAGTTTAAAACCACAATTAATTGTCTGGTTTTGACAACTTTCACTTTGGAGCAAACAAATTTGACATATCGTGATAATTATCGATAGCGACTGATATGAAAAAAAAATTGTGATAATTTTTTGCCCATATTGCCCAGCCCTACTGATAACTGATTGAAAAACAGTGATGGTCAGCAATAATCATTCAGTCTGGACTGTTTTGTAGCTTCCTTTGAGATGTTTGCCCCTTATTGACTGATGTAGGACATGCCTGTTGGGCATGTTTTGACATTTAGCAAAGGGTTAATGTGTGGCATTTTCCTACAGCACTACAGCAGTGTTTACTCCGGACTGTAAAGCTGAGATAACAGAACACTTGGCACCAACAGATGCATCATTTCAGGAATCAGTCATTGAGTACCATCTGCTCTGAGCTTGAGGATCCCGAGCATGTATCCGGCCTCACCAGCCATCAACATCATGAGCCCTGTCACACATTCAGTTTCAACCCTGATCAAACACCCCTGTCTGGAATTATCAAGCGCTCCTGAAGATCATTATTAGTTGGTTCAGTTGTGTTGGATCAGGGTTGGAGCTGAAGGTAGATCTCCAGGAACAGGATTGAGCACTCCTGATTTTAAGTTTGACACACCAGTCCATTTTAAAATGATTTATGGGATTTGTTTAAAATTAGCCTATTTTAGTATAATGGATTTCTTAAAGGGATAGTTCAACCAAAAATGGAAATTCTGTCATCATTTACTTTCAATTACTCTCGTCATTCGGAAACCATACAAGTTTCATTAATCTTTGAAACAAAGATATTTTTAATGAAATTTCTGATACTCCACTGAAAGGCCAAGCCTTACCCTTATGAAAATTAACCATAGTTTTACTACAAATAAAACCAAAAAACATGGTTACTATAGTTAAACCATGGTAACCACAAATTAACCATGGTTTTGCAACACTAACCATAGTTTTACCAGGGTATTTGTAGTAAAACTGTGGTTATACAAATGGTAGACAATAAACCAAAAAAAAAACATGGTTATTACAATTTTACTATAATAAAACCATAGTTAATTTTCGTAAGGCTACTTACCTGACATGTAAGAACAAACCTCACTGGTTCTTGCACGTCAAGCAAGCATATTTGAGAGCTTGTTTGCCATATTTTGATTCCATGTATATGTGAAGATCAGTGTTTATATGTTAATAAAAGCCTAAATTAAATTTGTACATCATAGGCTGCATTTACACTACAGTGCATGGCACAAGTGACCCAATTCTGATTTTCCTCCCATGTGGCAGAGATATGACCCACAAATGTGTAAGCAGGAAAAAGCACATGGATTCTGATAGATCGGTTTCAAGCCTCATTCATATGTGGAAATAGATCTGATGTGAATCAGAAACGTTCATTTCAGAAGACTTGGACTAAACCGCTCGATTCATTTGGATGATGAATTACAATTTCTTTAGTGACATGTCGGTGAACGAATCAGTGTTTCCGAACAAAATATTTTAAGTGAATAATTCGCTCCTGGTCTTCCTGTGAAAAGCTGCACTATCATACGTCTATAATAAAAACTGAATAAGCATGAACAATGACAGGGTCCTATAATGATCTTAAATGTGGCTCTGAAGTTTTTGCATAAATTAAATGCCCCATCAGAGCGACCTTAAACTTTGTTTCAAATATATTTGTATGTAGTGTCCTGTACTGTAAGTGCACATTTTTAAGCTATGCAGATGATACACACTGCATACATAGCACATGCAATATTTTGTCCTGCATTTGACTTTTCAAAAAATAAAACAGTTTTCCTAATAATTTTAATTTTAAATTATGATCATACATTTTTTTGTGTGGATCAATACAGAATAATTTGAGAGCGAGTAATGATGGATTTCTGAATTGATATTCATCCTCTCCGAGTTGTTACCTAGCTACAGTTGTAAGCAGCTGATGCTACTTTTCACATTCACGATTCAGATGTGCCAAATAATACAACGTGACAAGAGACCGGGGGGACAGGGCTGGGCGGTGGAATCACTTTAGGTTTTGGACCAAGCTATTCGAAGCAAATGAAGAAACAGATTGCAGAGTCTTCTTTAAATGCACTGCTGTAACAGGGAACATTACAAAGACAAACACAAAGCTCTGCTTCTGAAAGCGAAGGCGGTCAACAACGAGAAAGTGTTCAGCTAAAGCAAACACGGACACTTTAGAGTAGCATCAACACAGCAACTGACGCTGAAACACAGTTAAGGTCATCATGAGGATGTATTATTATTATCTGCGTGTATGTTTGTTCTCTGGGCTCAGTATGGGAGGTCATGGAAGAAGCAAAATGCACACGCTTTCTAAAATCCATATGACTCATTCTAGATGCATTAACAGTCAATAAGTTAACTGGAGCATAGACAAAGTACATCCTACTGAGAGACAGAGAGAGAGAGAGCTATTCAGATGAGGTTTTCTGACTGACTGGAGCAGTGCCTGCCTCCTGTAGAGAGCTGTAAAAGCACTGTGGCATTATGGGATATAACCATGCCTCTAAGTTAAAACTATAATTACTTACAATCATTTTGCATGTCAGACTATGAAATGAGATATACTGAGCTCTGTGTATTGGGTGTGTGGAATGAGAAGCGTGTCTATGTGTGTTACCCATGTAATGCTGGACCAGCTGTTGAAGCGTCTCAAACTGAGCTCTAGTGGTGATGTAATATCCTCCACTGTCCAGTTTACGGATTTTATAATGTTTCACGTGGTCCCCCTTCACATCGTCCCAGTCCCGGATAGACAAAGAGAAGGCACCTGCCACACAGACACAAAACAGAAGTGCTGTTGTAGTGCAGTAATACTGTGCAGTGTGGGAAATATTGTAGTGTAGTGATGTGCAATGCAGTAGATGGTGTTGTGTAGCAAAGTTAGGGCTGAGAACAGAGAACCGATTGTTTTTCACTGGTTCCACTAGGTTCCAGAAGAATTGTTCCCAATCATTTTATTAAAGACTTTATTAAAGCTTTATAAGACACAAACCAAACCAACCAGGTGAATCGCAACATTATAAACTTTATAAGACAATTATAAGTCAAAAAACATTATAAGACAAAAGACTGTGTAACGGCTTAATAAGAAGCACAATCCCGAGAAGTGCTGCATATGATATAATTGAATTAAAAATGATGGATAAATATAAAACTATTGATTTGAGGATGTAGATTATGTATATATTTATTATATATTATGTTTACTGGAAAAAGTATTTTGATAGTCAAGGGAGACCGACTCAATTTAGTCATTCGCAGCGCTTCATGGGTGTGTGTGGACTATTTTTTACGATTTCTTTGCACAATCATTGGTAATGTAGTTTTTCCACTACGAATTATGCTTTTAAAAAGTAATATTTCAAAAATAAGTAAGCAATAAGGTACGAGAGGCCATGCTGTATTCGTGAATAAATCGCGGCTGAAGGGTGTTGTTAGTTTTTGTTCAAAAAATCAGCTCCACTATGGAGAAAATCGCAGAACTCGCCTGTTGCACTCTATACCATAAAAAAAAAAACTTGAATGCTGTTTTCTGCACTACGATGGCACAGAGCAAAACATCACAACCAGTGTTGCCAATTAATTTTATGAGCCATTTCTTAATTTTTATGCTATTTTTTCTTAGTGAACTAAAAGCATACAGCACAACACAACAGAACCATTTAGAAACCAGAATCGTTAAAAGAATAATTCACTCAAAATTACAATTTTATAGTCATACACTAGTTTACTTTAGTTTTAAAAAAAATAATATCATAACCGGAATTGGAATAATTAAACTCTTCATGAATCACATCTTTAAGCACAGTAGATGGATGCTGTTGTGTAACCCAGTTAATGGTGTTGTGTGGTACTGTAAGTGTTGTTTATTACCTTTAGTGGTTTCGCTCTCACGGATCAGGTAGGTACCACGCGGGTTCCCTGTGGAAAGAAGCTGCCTTTCTGCATCCTTTCTGCCCAACTTTCCAAAATACCAGCTGAGAGACAAAGAGAAAGAGGGCCTTTATAAGTATTCCAAGTCTGCATTTCTTAATACTGTTAATTAAGCCAGGCCTGTTTGGATCTGCTGAAGGCATTCTTTCTGAACATGAGCCATATTAATGTTATTCATAATGTTACAATGAATGGAATTTTTATTTGGGAATATATGTAAACTTAATCACAAAAATGGATGGCTGGGAAACATTTTTACAGCTGTATATGTTAACATGGAATCTGAGGGGCCTTACAAATAACATCAGAAAAATGCAGAAAACATCTGCAAACTTTCATCACTTAAACATCTCCTTCTGGTTAAAGTTACGCATGTTAGACTAAGCCAGCATCTGACATCAATCTGGCTTTTGAAAATTAAATGGAAAAAATCTGACATCATTTTAATACATAGTGTAACTTAGGCAATCACAGGAGAAACACCATAATTAAAAGTTTTGTGTTTAGCAAAATTGTTCCTGCTCTGTTTTAAATTTGTTAAGATTGAAACAAACTTAAAGCTGTGTGGGGGTATTTTTTAAGTTGTTTTTTTGTGTGTGTGTGTAATGTGTGTTAAAATATTTCCTTGCCAATTCATTTGTAGGTTGAAGAAAAGTTTTCAGTCTGACATGTCAACATTTATCCCAACCAATGGTGGTCTCTCTCTGCCAGTGGGCGGGACTACATGTTTGTTAAAACAACTCAATAGGGGAGTGACTGGAAAACTTGCTTCAAAAAATTATGTTTGCAATTTAATTTGGGCACAAAAGCGGCAGAATCAGGATGCAGTCAAAATCCAATCATTTCAATAAGAATCTTCAGATACTGTTTGATACAATGGTAATACATGGGTCAGTTTTTGGGAAGTGTCTTTGTAATTTGTCCCAAACAACAACACATATGTTGCCTAGCAATAACAGTCAGGAACCACCCCGTACTGCAACTGTATCTGGATTCATTTAGAGTGGGCCGAGGTTTGTCATGAATCCTGCTGAGAGGTCTATGAGTTAAAGTAGGAGTGATCAGAATTACATCACTTTACCCCCACCCTTAACACAGGCAGTTAGTTCAGATTAACACACACACACACACAAATCATCCAACACTTACTCCTCAGCCTGGATTGAGTCCACAGGGGCGACATAATTGCTGGGAATGTAGCCGGTTCCTCCTGTAGTGAGAGAACGGGCGTCCCACCAATCACCCTCACTGACACAAACAGACAAAGAGAGAAAAAACACATTATCTTCTTGTCATGCCAGAACTTGAGAATTATTTTCAGCAGACTTAGTAGACTGGTCTATGCATCTGTCCTTCCATATGTTCATCCATCTGTTCATCCAATACCTCAATTCATTCATCTCTCAGTTCATTCATTCATCCAGCAACCATTCATACGTTTGTTCATCATGTAAAACACAACACACCCCATACACACTTTTACCTCTTCATACACAGAGAAACAAGGTGTTGTGTGAAAGCCTGAAAGGTCTGAGGCAAGTGTCACTAGAGATTCCTTCATTCCTTTGTTTAGATAGACCAATAAACAGAAACACCACAAGAAAGAAAGAGATCACTGCTGGTCTTTTTAGGTAGAATTGTGTGTGTTTTGGAAAACTATTCTTCTCTTCCTTGAATATTTTCATTTAATTTCATATTGCCATTGTCTCGCATCTCTCTCCAACAAACCTTTCACCACAAGTAAACAACCACATCCACAACACACACACTTTCACACACAGAGAGGAAAAACAATCTGCCTACAGCTGATCTCTACTTCTGTGAATGTCCCATTTATTGGATAACGCTCTACTCTCTCTTTAACATGCCCTTCATGTAATACCCCTCTCCACTAACAATCTCCTCCTCTCTCAAATAGCCTGTCCTCTTCACACAAAAATATCATTTGCATCCAAGAAAAGCCTCTCTCATCTCTCCCAATCATTGTGTCCACTTCCCCAGACACGCACACACACACACACACACACACACACACACACACACACGCACGCACGCACGCACGCACGCACACACACACACACGCACACACACACACACACACACGCACGCACGCACGCACACACGCACACGCACACACACACACACACACGCACGCACACGCACGCACGCACGCACGCACACACTTTCATGCACTGTTATTATAATAATAGCATAGCTTGAGAAGACATGCTGTATGGAGCAGTGGAGACTACATTACCACCAGCAGAGGGCGATCTATTGTTAAACACTCTGGCAATGTACAAAATACAATACAGGCTTACTAACTTGCAGCAATCTGTATAGGATTCAGAAGTTAAGGAAGGTCGAATTAAAATTGGATGAAATTCATAACTGCTTTATGTGTAGAAGTATGAATCATTGTGGACTGCCTATAAACAAATTACACAACCTAATTACTTTTTAAGTATTAAAAAAATACATTTACATAATAAAATGTAATATTAATTAAATAAAAGGCCACTTAAAGAGAGTACACTTACAATACTAATCTTTACTCTGAAGTACACTTAAAAATGCACTTTGTAATAATGTCAAATTAAAGTACTTGCTGATAATTTTAACCGTACTGTTTTTTGAGCTTACATTTTAAGTTAATAGCTGTACTAAATTGCAACTGCATCATTACAAATGTGTAATTACAAAAATATTTATACACATGAAATACAAGTTTCAGTAGAAACGACACTTAAGTATATTTTAGTTTACCATAAATGCTTGTCTGGACATTCAGCAATACGCTTTAACCATATTTCAAATACTATAGGAGTAATTAATAAATAGCATATAAAGATGTAAGTCTTATTTAGGTGGGCCAAAAATTACTAATTTACTCATTTAGTATAAATTAAAGCCAAGCCGTATTATCCAATACATAATATGTGTCCTTTAACATCTCTATCACAATGTAATACTTGATTGGACACCATTTAATCTACAGTAACAATATTCATTTGCAACATGATAACTGGTCACCGTTTGCATGCTTTATGATCAGTCATGTAACAATGTAGCATACTGTTATTTGTACAGACTGTACGAAGCAAAGACGATCCACTCATACTGTAATATTGGGAAAAATATGACTAGGAAAAAAAAGTGCCACCTTACAGTTAAAAAAGTCCTTTTCTATACAAATCACATTGTACGAATTTCCATGAAATCGTCACCATGTAAAATAGTTAGATTTCCTCATGAGATCAGGTTTTCTTGAATTAAAAACGTAATTAAAACATCATTTATTCAAATAGTTACACAGACTTTTGTTTTTCTCCATTCAAGTACATAGAAACTGTTCTTGCACGGCTGAAAATAGCTGTAAGGGGGTGTTAGGAATACGGTTGCCGAGTGAACTGAATAGCCTTAAAGGGGCTTTAAATAAGTAGTGAGCTAATTTTCCATTTTGATCATACTTGATGTTTCAGGTCTTAGACTTACGTGCTGTTGATGATTTGAAACTTCTCGCCTTTCCTGAAACTGAGATCATCTTCTGTACGGGCCTCATAATCATAGAGAGCAACAAACAGAGTCACACCTGAGACACAGAGAGAGAGAGAGACCACATCAGCACCATGAGGATTAAGAGCAAATATAAACATACTTTTATCTTGGAAAGGGACAACAACATAGTGCAGCGTGAGCACTAGGAAAGAAAAAGCCATTTTGGTCTGCGGATGCTTTCAGACAGATCAAATGACATTCAAGACCTGCAATTAGGGCCCGCAGGAGCCATTTCAAGAGTCAAGACTGATTCTACTGATTCAAGAGCCCCAATCCACCACAGCACAGACACACAAAGACCAGCACACTGATGCACAGCACAGAATGATGTCTGGTCTAAAAGTATCTTAGAGCGATGAGCTGAAAGCTACACCTCTCCCACCGGGATGTTATAAACAAGGCTGTGTGGGATCGGGATGGGGAGCATTTGTCCGGTCTGGCACTGCAAAGTCATCTTAACTACTGTCATTTTGATTTCACTGTGCCAGTCAATGCGTGCCTCGAATGACTCCCGCTAGATTTGAGATATTTGGTCACGACATACTAGACCCAGATTAATGGGACACAAGCAAACCAACCCCCTCATTAGATGGAACCCAAACCTAAAATCTGTCATTAAGCACATATTCAGTAGGACAGGAATGTAACGCAATCAACCTCAATGGGCTCACACTCAACATTTAGCAGTCACAGATCATAAGTGATAACCCATCTTTAAAAGTTCTTTATAGATCGTGGCCATCTCATGACAAATTGGCCCCTATAGGGGTCACAGTAGATTTTAAAGGGGTCATGAACTGCCTTTGTTTATTTTGTACTGTTCTCTGAGGTCCACTTATAATGTTATCAAGATTTTTTTTTACATAAAAAGGTTATGCTTTTTTCTGTCCTGTTTTGACCCCCTCATCAGAATCTCTGTTTGAATAGGCGTGAAGGATTGTAGACTCAGAAGTAAACCCACTGCTGTGAATGTATAATAGTTGTATATGTTTGACATTCCTCATAGATGGACGCTGCTGTGATTTAGGTTAAAAAATGCATAAATATTCATATCAAATGATCTGTTTAACAGACAAATCAATAGTGACCACGTAATAAAAACAGTTACTCACACTTGTGTTGGATCCAATATAGTCGCACAGCATCGTCTTTTAGTTTCAATCTTTCTGAAATCCCTGAATTGAATTGTGCCTTGTTTGTAAATGAACCCGTGGTAAAATGAAGTGAACAAAGGACGAGTTCTTACTGACGCGGTCTGGATCTTCATTAAAAATAAAGTCCATTCACTCTTTCCTAACATTGGGTTCAGAAGGAAGGCAACGCAAACACTGTTTTTACACAACTTGGCACTGAACAGCGTCTTGATGTATTCGGAGCATCTTTATCATTTGGTTTCTGTGCAGACCTGCACTTTCGCCGCTCTCGTAAACACTACATGTGCAAATCGGTGGGCGGGGCTAAACAGACAGTGATGTCGATCTTCTTCTGTGGAGGCGGTGCTTAGCCACACTATTACACTCTTAAAAATAAAGGTGCTTAAAAGGTTCTTCACAGCAATGCCATAGAAGAACCATTTTTGGTTCCACAAAGAACCATCTCTTTCTTACTTTTTTTATAATTTGAAGAACCTTTTTTCGCCACAAAGAACCTTTTGTGAAACAGAAAGGTTCTTTAGATGTTAAACGTTCTTTGTGGAACCATTTAGACAAAAAAGGTTCTTCTATGGCATCGTGAAGCACCTTTATTTTTAAGAGTGTACATCATAGAGTAGAACATTCCACAAGCTGTGGTTTTGGCAGACTGGCTTCAATATAAGCTGTTTTTAGACTAACGAGAAAGTTTTGAGTTCTGAACCTCTTATATGTCAAAAGATCAAAGAAATTTTGGTTTCTCAGTTCATGACCCCTAGGCAGGGTTAACCTTACAGTGGATAAGCTTAAGGTTACTGACAATTTTATTATTATAATTTTTTTAAAGGTCAGGTTCTTTGATGTGTCCCTCCACAACTTCTTGTTTTAAATAAGAAAAATATCAGCACACACTCTTAAAAATATAAAATAAATATTTTGGGTTCCCCAAAGGATCTTTAAGTGTGTCTTAGTGTGAAGAACATTTTAATAATAATGTATATATATATATATTTTTTTTTACTTTTTTTCTTTGTACTATGGAAAGGTTTTGTGGAAGTTAAAGGTAAAAGGCATAGATGCCACAAAAAAAAAAAGAAAATATTAATTTTTAAGAAAAAGAAAGCTGTGTCCGTCAAGTCATTAATAGGCAAATTTATGGACAATTATGGGCATTGGGTAAGATGCCACACTCAAGGTCTTCTGTTTTTAATAAATAATAATAAATTATGCAATGAAAATGTCATCTATTTGAATTTTAGCCATTTTTGTCAGAATTTGTCAGTCTATTTAAGTTCTCAGGTCACCAAATTTCATGTTTCTAAAGAACCTCTGGCAACTCGGTATGTATTTAGATTTTTTTTATATCTATGTCAGTGTAGTTAGACAGGTCCGCTCTGATATGGTCATCACAGGTGACTAAAACACTGAGCTTGTTTGAGCAGCTTAACAAAGGTTTGGGTAGTTGGGACTGTTTGAAATGTCTGTTACCTGTGCCTCCTCGTGTGCGGAGCGTCCCCTGCTGTGTGGATGTGTTGACCCCTCCGAAGACTGTCACGCCCTGCGTGACCCCAGCGCCATGGAAGTTGTTGTAGTTGGGAATAGCGGTGACCCCGGAGACCCCGGTGACCCCAGTGACCCCGCTAAAGCTGGGGTAATGCTGTGGCGTGGGGTCGACGCCATACCGATAACCTACTCCGCTCTGAGACAAGCTGGTGTCCCGGTCCTCGGTTAACTTAGCAGCCTCTTTGTCCTTACATTGCACACAGCCCATCCTCTACGATCTGACAGAGACAGAGAGATAGGAATAAACTAACCGTGTGAAAAAGAAGTACCCTTTAGCAAAAGTGTGAACTGATTATAATGAATAAGTGTCTAAAAACATAGCATTGTAAGATTTCAAATTAAGATTTTAACTGATGAACTGAATTGTTCAACACAATTAAGCAGACTTTTTTCACAAAGTTAACAACAGCTTAAAAACATGGATTATAAAAAAATAACAATCTTAGACACACTGAGAAGAGTTAGGGAAACGTATTTTTGTTCTCACGCAATTTCAAATATGTGTGAGAATAGCGTTTGAGAGCCACAGAATTGGTTTTTGCATATAGATTCTTCAAAATGTATTTCTTTCTGTATATAAAGAACTAACTTATCACGAAAAAGTAAATATGAAGGATAAACAAACTCTTTTTGGCTCAGCAAGCTCCTCTTTTGGAGGGCGCAGGAAATTCACTCACTAAAGCACTATAGACACATGCAGAGAATGTGTGAGAGTGTGTGTGTGTGTGTGTGTGTGTGAGAGAGAGTGTGTGTGTCTGTGTGAGAGAGAGAGTGTGTGAGAGAGTGTGTGTGTGTGTGTGTGAGAGAGTGTGTGTGTCTGTGTGAGAGAGAGAGAGAGAGTTCTTCCGTTCATCAGTACAGGATTTTAAAACCGCGCGCGGACGTTCTGCCCATGATCCATCAACAGCACAACAGCTGAACTGTCCAGCAGACAATAAACTCCCAGGAAACTTCAAGATCTCTTATCCCTCTTTCAGAAGTTCCTCACAGTGAAATACAGAGAACGAAGACCTTTGTGAAATAGAAGTGTGCTTAATTCTATTGAATGTGCACTTGCAGTGTACTTCAAATCTTAAAAGTATATATTTAAAAAAAAAAATATATTTGCAGATAAGATAAAAGAAGATTAAAGGCCACTGAAGTGAGAAATGTATTATATTACAGTGTATTATTTCCATAATAGGGAAGAAAAATTTGTTAAAGTGTACTTTTTCACAAGAGGAGAGAGAGCAACACATAGAAGATGTCTTTTAGAGGAGGAGAGTAATTTACCAAAACCAACATTTTATTTTCTTATAATTCTTCTTTTTTTTTTTTTTTTTTAGATCTGTTCTTATTTTAGATCTTGTCATATAATAATAAATGAATTGTCCAAATACTTTTTAGGGACAATATGTATATTACTGTATATTAGTAATACTGGCAGGTATATAACAATTTTTATAAACTCTAAGAAAAAAAGAAAAGAATAAAAGAAAATTTACAATTCTGCTTATATCTTAGAAGGTTAAATATTCTGTTAATTTAAATAAAAAAAATAGCTGATATTTACAAAACAGAAGTGTGGCATACAGCAGAAACACATTTACAGGATACATTCTTATTCTAGGGTCTAGACTCTAGACTGCTCAACAGTGCAATAACAAAGACTCAAACACTTCAAACTCTATCCAGCTGGACAGAGATTAATACAGATGTTTTTAAAGGACAGTCTGTACTGAGAGTTTTTTTTATGAACAAGATTCATAAAAGAGAAAATCAGTGTGTGTTTTTAAAAGAGAGATAAAAGGATGATTAGGTGTTTATGTGTGATGTGTGAGTGTGTGTGTGTGTGTGTGTGTGTGTGTGTGTGTGTGTGTGTGTGTGTGTGTGTGTGTGTGTGTGTGTGTGTGTGTGTGTGTGTGTGTGTGTGTGTGTGTGTGTGTGTGTGTGTGTGTGTGTGTGTGTGTGTGTGTGTGAATGTGAAAGCCTGCTATAATAACTACTGTAGGAAGAAGATATGAGGGAGATGAAGGGGAAAGTAAAGCATTTATGTTGATTAGTAATAGCACTGGCCCAGAGCTGCTCACCGTTTAAGGCAGAGGCAATAAGACATCACACCTTCTCTAACCACCAAAGCAAACGTGGATGAGTTTGAGTCAGTTCTGTGACGAATTTAGATGAGCAAAGAAATGATTTCAGTTTACTGAAATTACTGGTTCTTCGCTCTGAATTTTGAATAATTGTGCCAAAAGGGAGAACACATGGATCTCAGTGTTCTTAGTTATGACAGAAGCTGCTCGTCTTCACCTGGTTCTCACAAACACACACAATGTAAGATAGCTCAAGAAAAACTCACTGGGTCACTTTGTACTCATCATGACACTAACATCATGAACAGTGAATCCTCCTGCCCTGGTTTTCTCTCTTTTCCCTTTCCATTTCTCTCAGTTTGTCAGTGAGACGGCCTCTGCTGTGTGTCAGACTGCAGACTAGCGCTCAGCACTGCCAGCGGACGACACTCTCTTACACCTACGAGCATGTCTCCCGTCCTCTCGCTCTTCTGCTAATCTACAAAGCTCACTTTCCCTATCTTTAATATTCATCTCCCACTGCCATGTATAATTTATGCCTTTCTTGCCCTTAAGCAGAACCACCTGCAGGCTGGCAGTGGTGTTAACTTGGGTTCAGCCCACATCCTCTCATTTACAGTTCAAGAATGCCCATAAACAACAGCTTACTGCAAACGTGAACCCCAAAGCTCTCCACAGGATTTAC
Organism: Schizothorax lantsangensis; assembly: GCA_027422415.1. NCBI lineage: Eukaryota > Metazoa > Chordata > Actinopteri > Cypriniformes > Cyprinidae > Schizothorax > Schizothorax lantsangensis. The sequence goes on along the minus strand of CM049855.1, from coordinate 28,467,434 downwards.
TGAAGGTAAAGAATGTTTATCCCAGGAATTCAACCCAGGCTCACAGGAAAGAAACGTGACTGTGGTGACATTTCTGCTAAATATTATGTTGCTTTTTGCACGTTCTGCAACATATTTAAATGAAATGTCTGTAACATAAAGATAAACGTAAATCTAGCAATGTTGTTATTTGTATTGAGGCAGTTCTGAAATTAAACGTCCAGTGACTGATGCTAAAAGGTTAATGCTCTACCACGTTTGAAGATAACATACCACCTACACTAAACTCTACTCTAACCCAAGTGCAGTGCTGTATCCGGTGAGCTGCTGAGCAAATTCACTATGTCAGAAAAGTATAAATATAAAGTTAGTATGTGATGCAAACTTCAGCATGATAGAAGTGTTTTGAGGTCATTACATAGCAAGGAACTGCAAGAAAAAAGTGTTTATTAATCAATAATTTGCCCTGTAATCCTAATTTGTGTGAAGAGGAATAAAAGAGTTTTTTTTTAAGTAGTGTTTTACTGTAAGTAGTGTTCATTTCAGCTGAGAACTGCAGCAAATTGTATGTACAGGGTTCGTACAGAAATTGCAAAATGAAATTCCAGGACTTTCAAGGACTTTAAGCACAATTATTTTGGTTTTCAAGGACTAAAATCAGAGATCTCACTTATCAAACAATACTGTTATTATCTTTCAAATTATAATACATAAACTAATAAAACAATGGTACAAATAAAGTGCAGCTCAAGCAAAGCATGCAATGACTATGGCCACTATAACATTTAAAACTATACTATGGCAAAGTACACTTTCCTTTTATTTTATGAATACATGATTGACCTGAAGAATAAAAGCTATATCAGACACTTGGAAAAATATGAGCTATATCATGCTTGTAGACACTAGGGGTGTGACAATAAACTTAGCTCATGAGATGAGACTAAATACAGAGACTTGGTTCACTAGAATGAGAGAATATTTTAATACTATTTTTAAGAAATTTTCAATTGCAAAACATTTGTCTTTTAATCACAAAACAATGCAGTTGTATTTGAAAGGTTTTAACTAATCTAGGGCCATAAACTAACAATTATTTTGGTAATCAAGAAATCTACTGATTATTTTGACAATTGAGTAATCTGATCATTTTTAGTGATAAAAATAAACATAAGTGAAACACAGGCTTTAATATGACTATATCTATATATAAACTAACGATGGGGCAATCATAATTGGTTCAAATAAAGTATCAAATCCAAGTAATTAAATGATTTTATTGAACAAAACTGTTAAAATGCATACTGTAATATGCCTATATTTAATATGAATATAACCAACTTAAGTATATTATGTATTATAACAAATTCCTGCAGAGGGCGAATGTTTCATTTTCAAGCGTTATTCAATGAGGTTTAAATTCATTTAACATTAACAAGCAAACTCAGAGCGACTTTTATTTTGAAATCGCGATGTACAACAAATCGCATGTTTAGAAATATGTTGATTTAATATAATGATTTACATTACAAATCTACACAGATAACACACACTGTTTTCCCAGATGAACGTTAAGCAACCCAAACTCCAGCATATGCAGAGGAAGAGTTTGTGTCCCGAGCGGCTGAGATGGAGACGTGCTTCACGCTTGTAAATGACAACAGTGCAACACAAAGCGCGTCAGACTTTATATGCGTTCCCAAACGAACAGCACATGCAATAAAAGACTGAACAATATAATGCAAGCACTATCAAAGGTTTTACCACAATCTGAACTTTATACTGATATCGCGACACCGCTTTTCACCTCAAGGTGAAATATCGCAAGATCTCGCGCGCTCCCAAAAGCCGGGAGAAATCGTAATTAACACATGCAGCATTGTTCATTTTGCGTGAAAATATTGTTTTTATCGAAAACAAATATGAACACTAATTTCATATATACTGCCTTTTAAAATGTCAAGTAAAAACTGTTAAATGGTTCAACGGTAGTTCCCTTTTCATAAATATGGAAAAACTGTTTTCAAGGGTTTTCCAGTAGTATACTTAAATTTGGAAGTGAAAAAGTCAAATTCAAGTACTTCAAGCACTTTAAGTGAATAACCGTAAATTGACATTCCCGAATTCCCTGCGTATGTAGACTTCAATGAATCTATGTTGCAGGAAATCTATCTGTGAAATGCTCATTGTTTAACATCGAAAACACTGCATGGGTTAACCTACCTTTAAACTGCTTTTGCAATGCAAATCCTTATGCCATGCTGATAAAGTCTTTCAAACAAGCACAGCACTATATAACACTGATGACACTAAATGGAGTTTGCAAAACTAATCCTTGTTTGTTAACAGAACACTGTAATAAACAGTAAAAATGCTACAGTAAAAACCAGTAAAAAAAAAAAGTTGGTAAGTTCCCCAACTATATACGGTGAAAAACTGTATTATTAATTTTACAGTAGTATACCATTTTTGGAAGTGAAAAAGAACGTATAATTTACAGTGAATAACCGTAAATTGACATTCCCAGAATTCCCTGCGTTACATTTCAAATTTGATGTTTTTTTGTTGAAATAACCATGTTTCTTCTTATTAATTTTACGGATTTTTTTTTACAGTGCATAATTAATTATTAGCCTATTATTTTAATGTTTTTTGACATCAAGGAAGGTTGTGTATATTTCATACTGACTAGTTTGACATGATAACTGAGTCATTCTTTCCTGTATGATTTCTAAAAACTGATTGAAATCTTCATAACCCCCCCCCCCCCCCCCCAAAAAAAACAACCCTCCATTCTATTGATTGCAATTTGTCTCCGTTTTCATTTTATTATTGACTGTTTCTTTAGTAATCACTTATTACTTGAAAACAATGTTTAATTAAGATTTTTTTTTTTTTTTTTTTTTTTCTGTTGCATTTAAAAAGGTATAAAGAATCAATCAATTTTACTGGCATTAGCATTGACTTCTGAAATTATGCTATTGTGGCAACCCAATTTTCAGCCAAATTAACTCTTTGACAAACTTTTGATATACTTATAGAATTAGATTTTGGTCATACCGACTGCACCTGTTTTTGCAGAAACTAATAATGACACAACCTTTTATTTAGGAACTGTATTACCTGTAACACAATTTTTTTTTTATTAATTACAAATAAAATATTTCAATTATTTGACAGCCTAATATTTAATAGTGCTGTGCACAGGATATCATCAGAGTATCAACTGCTAACTGATGAGTACTTTATCCCTAATTATTTTAAGTAAAAACTTAAAGATGAAAGATGATTTGTGTGTGAAAACATACATGTTAGGAAATTGAGACATTTAGATGAGAGGAGAGGAGTCATGTGAGGTGACAAAATAGAGATTGGAGAAGAAGAGAGGAGAAGATAACATGAGGGGTGGAGACGAAAGCAAAAAGATGTGAAAAGAGGACAGTGTGGAAACGAGAGAAGAGGAGACATGAGGAGAGGACCAGAGAAACAGATGAGAGGAGAGGAGGTTAATGAGTTTCTGAAGAAGACAAGTGAGCTGCTTTATTAAGGGAATGATTGTAATAAGAGATGGGAGGGAAGCAAGAGAAATGAAAAGATGAAAGGGCAGATGTAAAAAGGCAGAGGGCAGAGAGTCTGCAGAGATGGAGGAATATTTCATTTTTTAGGAAAAGAGAGAAAGAAATACTGACAGCGAGCGCGAGAGGTGGAAACTTCAAGATTATGGCTGTTCCATTACTGCAGAACTGAAACCGATATGAAGAGTCCACATCAAACCACAATTCCATTACACTGGATTCATATAATTGTTGCATTTAACTGTGTAGACTGGCAGAAAAAATGATACTCCTTGTTAGTGGTCGACCAATGTAGGTTTTCTGATGGCTGATGCAGATGATTCAAAACTAAAAACACAGTTAATATTACAGGACACTAGATAGAGTGCAGCAGAGTATGAAATTGCACTCATGTGTGTCCAGTGACAACAGAAGACCACTACTCCATGTTACTGAATAAACAAGAACATACACAGCCACAACATTAAAACCACCTGTGCAATTTTGTGTAGGTCCCCACTGATGTGTTGAGGCATACTCCACAAGATCTTTGAACATGTGGTATCTGGCACCAAGATATTAGCAGCAGATCCTGTAAGTCCTGCAAGTTGTGAGGTTGGGCCTCCATGGATCAGATTTGTTGGTCCAGCACTTTCTATAGATGCTCAATCGGATTGAGATCTGGGGGATTTGGAGGTCAAAGCAACACCTTGAACTCAGAGGCCACATTTACATTACATGGTTCAAGTGATTCAATTATGATTTTTCCCTCCCATGTGGCACAGATCGGATATGACCCATGAATGTGCAAGCAGGAAAAAGCAGATGGATTCTGATATGTGACCATGGACCACAAAACCAGTCATAAGGGTCAATTTTTTAAAATTGAGATTTATACATCATCTGAAAGCTGAATAAATAAGCTTTCCATTGATGTATGGTTTGTTAGGATAGGACAATATTTGGCCGAGATCAAATGCAATCAATGTATGCGAGCTCGCGGCACAATCTTCTTGTTAGCCAGGGTTCAAAGTCCAAAGCGTGAGGAAAATCTGCGCTGAAACAGTGCTACTCGTCAGATGCTCAGTAACATTTTTATGAATTTTTACAAGGCATGGATGTGGCAATGTGATATGTGCGACAAACATCTTAGCAAATTTGTAATGACAATCATTTATAACTATATCTGCTGTGTTGTCAACAACAAGAAGCACTGAGGTCCGCCAAAATAAAAGCTCCATCAACATTCATAAATGTTAGTACTGCAATTTTACTGTTGTTCTGTAAAATAAAATAAAAAGTAAGATAATAATTATAATAATAATTACAACAGCTCTATTAATACATTTATTATTATATTCACACAGTGTTCAAATTGGGATCTGTAATATTTTCTAATGATTTAAAATAAGTCTCTTTTGCTCACTCAGCAAGGCTGCATTTATTTGTACAATGAAAAATTACCTTTTTTTTTTTTTTTTTACAATTTTAAATAACTGAGCTCACATACTGAGTATGTGAACATATAGTAAAGTGTAATTTATTGCTGTGATCAAAGCAGAATTTTCAGCATCATTACTCCCGTCTTCAGTGTCTCATGATCCTCCAGAAATCATTCTAATATGCTGATTTTGTTGCTTTTTTTCTTTGAAAAGCGAGACAAAAAATGCACATTTTAGCTATTTAATTTATGTAATGGTGACATTTTTTTAAAAAAAAAAATGCGAAAAACCATGTTCCTGTATTCGGCCTTTGGCCTTCGGCCCAGTGTTTCATTTTGTTCAGATTCGGCCAAGAATTTTCATTTCGGTGCATCCCTAATATGTGGAAATAAATCTGATATGAATCGGAAATGTGCAATTACATTAGATCGGACATTCTCCTGTCAATGTGAGTCATACATTCAAAAAATACAAAAGTGAGAAATGTGAACAAGTGACGGTGGTGAATGATGTGAACTCAGGTGGACGCTTTTCCAAGCAGTGTTGCCAAGTCCATGGTTTTCTTGTGGAATTGGGCTACTTTTACACTGTTGCCGCAGGTTGTTTTTAAGTCTGCGGGTTAAAGCGATCTCCCCAGCCAAGAACACGATTTTAATGGAGGCTTTACCTGAAGTAGGGAGAAACCACGGAAAAGAAAGTGATAGTTTTGATTAGCAATTGGGCTGTTTTAGTTTTGCAGACATGGCAACCCTGGTTCAGGGTCAGTATTTCTACCATGGGTTGTTTCACCAAGTGTATAGATATCTGATATGAGTCACTTTTAAAATAGATATAGCAGTATAGATTTTGTCAGATGTAGCCAAAAAAATGGGAATTGGCATCAAGACCTGCAGTGTAAATGCAGCCTTTGTAATCTTCCTCAAACCATTTCTAAATATTTTTTGCAGTGTGGCAGGCTGCGTTGTACTGGTGAAAGAGGCCGTTGCCATCAGGGAACACCACTGAAGGGGTCTATGTGGTCTGCAACAGTCTGTAGGTGGTACGTGTCAAAGTAACATCCACATGAATGCCAGGAAACAAGGTTTTCCATTGCCTAGATTAGAACATGATAATGCCTACACTGGGCTGCCTATTTTAATCAGTAATGATTTAGTTTTGATGTTTATTGATATACCCAGCTCATAAATACATATACAAAGTGCAGTGGTAATTCTGTTTGTAGCTGGATCATGGAATGTGAGTTGTCACTATAGTAATGAATGACCTTGTCCCAGTTCTTGCTGTCATTGCTTGGGAAGCAACCATCCTTGTACAGCTTTCCAACACACACACTCACGTTTGAGCTCAGACTCTCACACCAACCGACACACCAAGGGAACATGTTCATAACCCAGCGGAGATGAAGCTACTGGCCTTCATATCCACCGTGTGTCAAATATGGCCAGCATGGCACCATTGTGTCAAACGCACTCAGTATCATATAGAGGGAGAGAACAGAAGCTGGATGTAGCCATAGACATTATATAGGCTAAAAATGTAACCTGACAAAACAGACATTAAAATTACAAATTATCCATGAGCTATATTCCATATCTTTATATGGTAGCTTTGTGTGAGGTATTAGTTTATTACAATTCAATATTTCATTTCCGTTTCGGATTTGTGCCAGAAAATGAGATATGTAACATATTAGATAGACATGGATTCTTATTTAATTTTGACATTATTAGAAAGCTTTCACTACAGGTATCCAGTTTCGATATTAGACCACTGTTTTATGACAGAAATTCCACATCGAAAGCAATTTCTTAATTTGTGCCAGAAATACACACCAAACCATGCCAAATCCAAACGTAGAATGAATAAAAAACACATACTGTACATGTTTCATGTCATATCATATGTTTATCCATTTATAAAAATATTGATAAATTCTTGATAAACTTCAGATTTCTTGGGGGAAAAAAATATTGAGTAGATGTGTGTGGGGGGGATCATTAGCAGATTTAACTAGCATTTTAATAGTTTAGTTTAAACTAGCAGTTTAATAACATCAGATCGACCACTGAAAACATCTAGGGCAAAAGCACAAGCAGAAATCCCCGATCTTCCCTGAGCGCAGCTGCCTTGTAGTGAGGGCCATCATGGAATCTGAAATAAACCCTTCTAAGATTAAATGAGGACATAAAGTGATGACCTTGTGTTTATAATGCAGCTGCATTCACGGTTTGCCCCCCACCTCTAACCTTTGAACTGACTTGTGTTGTGCTCTTAGCCAAAGTTTAAAGATAGAAACAAAGAGGACTTTCTCTAACATACAAAGTCTTCTATTCCATATGCACAGTAGCTCATAAGATATTAAGCTCTGCACAAAACGCTTGAGTGTCTGGGGTCTGGCATAGCTAGGAGAAAGTGGGAATCTGTGGACTGCTTATTCTTCAGAGGACACTTAGGGTAAATTAAATACTATGACATGCCACAAAGTGAACACTAAATTCTAAAAAAAAATCATAATTCATATCATATATACATGTTATTATCAACATTTTTCATTCCCCTTATCTGACCCTAATGGACATAATATATTGCCTCACTATTCATTTGATAGGCATCAAATAACAGGAGAAGCAACTAGGAGAAGACTGTGACCCAAAACGTTTTTGGAGGATAAGATTCCTCACATTGACAATTGGGCCATTAGCAAATCATTTGCAATTCTCGAAATTTGTCTGCGACAAATGAATCATGGAAGAAATTTTTGCAGAGGACACCTGGCTTTACCTCTAAAACAAATCTTAGTCATACATATGGCCAACATATGAGCAGTTCCATAATACAAAACCAATTAAACTCTGCATATACAGATCAACGAAAGCTCCATTTTTAGGCCAGAGATATAGATTGATGTTCACACATGTGGTAGTGATTATACATGTAGGTCACCACATGACCCTTAAACACATGATGCCATGTCATCATCAATTCATGTGCACATGTATTTGTACTTTTGTTGTGAGGAGAAAGAGGAAGTTTGGCACTGTTCAGATTAGGGATGTCAACGATTAATCGACAATCGATTAATTGTCGATAAGAGACGTAATCGATAAAAGCTATCGATGGTCGATTAAGCGGTTTCATTTTGGGGTGCGCGCGGCTCGTGCGCAAAACACGTGCAAAAGGCTGTGAGTGATGGTGAAGGGGCTGGATCTTACAAGAAAATAATTATTTTAATATGATACAAACTTTAAAAGTACATTAAAAGAGATACAGTACAAAGTTCTTTTGAATTGAAATGTAGTAATAAGTCATGTTCAATCATAATTTCTCTAGATAATTATTGCATATCGGGCACTTCGCTTTGGCAGGGCTGCGCACGCGAGCAGGACAGTCTATTCATTCATACAACTTGTTAATTTGTTCCTACGACATATTAATTTGTGGCAGCTGTCCATGTTTCATTCATTTGTTCCCTAGAACAGGGGTTCCCAAACTTTTCCATTCCACGACCCACCTAGACAAGTATGATCTATTTCAAGACCCACCAAAATATTTGAGATAAAAAAACAATTGACATTACTATAAGCTTAATCATAATTAAAAGCATAATATGGCAGAAATTAAGTATTTAAGAAAAATAACCATTTTATTTTATAGGCTAGTACCACTGTAAACATTCACTACTAATATTTACGTTTTAATTTCTTAATTTACAGACGTTAATGAGTCTAGAAATATGTCCATAAAGCCTGGAAACGCGCTCACTCCGGTGCGGCTATGAACTGTAATCTGCTGCGAGTGCTATAAAAAAACCCAACACTTTATTTTATTTTAGCAAAGCATAAGAAGCAAAGCAGAATTCTCAAACAGTTTAGAGATTAAAATAATTTTGAAATAATTGTAAAAATAATAAACATATGTGTCTCATTTTAAATAAACACTAAAAACCGAGAAGACAAATTTACTTCAGCCAGAAATTTACTTTTGCAATGGGTAAATAAATGTTCAGCTATATCTTCAAAAGATTTTTTTTTTTTTAAATTCTCTATATAGTGATGATATGGCAAGGAAATAATAGGATATTTTGTAAATTCTGTTATGCTAGCATGTGGAAATGTTTGTATAGTGTTACAATTAACCCCGCATTTGTGCCCCGCTCAACCCGTACATGTGAAATGCTTTTTACGGACAGTTTATGGATTAAATGCATATGAAGGAATGAAAACAACAAACTCTTTACATCTCTCGGAAAGATACAGTGCAGAGTTCAAACAGACGATAGAAATTAATGAACAGCCTACCTGATACAGTTTTCACAACATTTGAATTTTCCGGTGTATGCAATCTCATGCAGAACACAGCGCAGTGAAGTGAGAGAGTTTCTTCTCATTAATAATGCGGACCGAGCATTTTAATAATGAACCGTCTCTCTGAGACCCTCTGTTATTACAACTCGTGCGCGTCCGCGCTTCAAAACACGCAACGCATGTTTTAAATCCCGGCCTTTTCGATTCGAAAATCGCACTGAGCAATATCGCAATTCGTAATTAATCTTTGTATATCGTCCAGCCCTAGGAACTGTGTGTGTGTTGTGTGTGTGTGTGTCATTTAGCTGCCACCAAGTAGCTTTGTGCGACCCACAGTTTGAAAACCCCTGCCCTAGAAAACCCATGATTGAACTTAAATGCGGGAACAATTTAAGTCATAGTAACGAATTCTTAATTCATGGCCACGAAATCTTTCATTCCCCCACACGTTTACCACAGTAAGAGATGCAAAAACAGTGATTAATAGTGAACAACAATAAAATAAACCTGTGAATCTAGAGGGTGAGACAGTGAGGATTTGGGAAAAGAAACAATAAATAATATTAAATTCGTGACCATCTGGAAAAACAGAACACAAAGCCGCATATGACTTGATTTAAATGTATGCGCTCGGCATGAATCAAAAAGCATGGTCGCGATGTAACATTTGCCTGCTAACCAATTATTTCTCTTATTAACAAATCTTTGTACCTCACTTGTGTCATAATACTCACATTAAAATGTTTCAAATGGGTAACAGTGTGTTTGTAGCAACGCCGGTGGTTCTGGAAGCGGATCACTGACCGCGCGTCACAGCCCCACGCGTACTTGCGTTTGGGATCATTTTATTTTAAATCCCGATAATGTCAATTGCAAACATTGCTATGATGTTTTAAAAATAAAAAAACGAGCACCATGAAACCATTTAAAAAGGCGCATTCAGCGGTCTCAGTGACAGGATATGAAACAGCACATAAAGTATAATGATCCCGTGCGTAACTACGGCGCGCTCTCTTCCTTTTATCAAATGATCGTAATCACATCCATTCATTTTACCATCCTGCTACTAGCCTTTTATTAAGACTAAAAACCCTTTTCATTCGGGTGAGGAAGCTGGCGTTTTGAGTGGCATTTGCACATCCTGTCATGCCGGTGACTATATGCCACTGCAATAGACGCATTTTGCAGTAGTTATGGTTAACGATTAATCGATTAATTGATCGTTAATTTAAACGACGATCGATTATGGAAATTATTGAAAATTGACATCCCTAGTTCAGATAAATGCCTGGATTTCCACAGTTTCCTCAAGTTCTAGTAAGCTAATACAAAGGGCCAATGGTTATAGGTCACACAAACATCTTAGAGGTGAAGTGTGTTTTTATGCTACAGTACATAACTTCCTTCTATCCCAGTCCAATGTGAAGAGACACAGTATATCAGCACTGGAAAAATACTGGTATATTTCATATTTGGAAAATCGCTAAGACAAAGAAGCTCATTTCAGTACTTGATACGCTGCTGTTCCGAGGTTCACCGCTATGTGAACCTCGGAATCTAAATTCCTTGTTTTATTGTTGTGATTATTTTTTTATGATTATTTTACGTCTTTTTATGTAAAGCACTTTAAATTACCATTGTGTATGAAATGTGCTTTATAAATAAACTTGCCTTGCCTTGCCTTATGTGGCAGTGTAACCCAAAATGATTCGAAACCGGCAAACAGAGGAATAAGCTGGATCAAACAGATAAAACTCCCTCCACATGATAATTGTGCTGATGAAAAAATAAGAGAATCATAGAAAATATTGATATAACGCTAATGCTCCCGTGTGTATTTGTGTAAGCGCTCTGTGATGAATGTCAAAGGTTTCTATTTGCAATGTGTTTTTGCAACATTGAGCACGTTGGCCAATCACAGACATTTCTGGTGAGCATGTGAACATAACGGCTAATCAGATGTGTTTACATTGGTCTGAATACTACGGTGGCCGAGAGAGTTCAACGCACTGCAAATGAAAAAACACATGCAAATTAAGAAAACACCTTCATCACTTTGACAACACATGTGCTACAAATACTCTCACAACAGAAGCAAATACATGCTGCAAAAACAGAAACGCACTGCAAATGAAAAGCCTTTTTTAACCTAAATCACTGCAGTGTACATCTGTGAAAGATGAATGCTGTCAAACATACACAAGTGTTAGCCAATCATAGCAGTGGGCATTTACTTCCGAGTCTACAATCCGTCACGCCCATTCAAACAGTGTTCTGATGAGGGGGGTCAAAACAGGACAGAAAATAGATTATTACTTCTAAATTATGATGTTTATGTAAAAATTTTGATAACATTGTAAGTGGACCTCAGAGAACAGTACAAAATAAAAAACAGAGGCAGTTCATGACCACTTTAAATAATGGATTGAATCCAAAACTGTGATGATTGACAGTGATAACATAGCAACAGATGAGACATAAACTGTACTGACACTGTACATCAGGAATAGTGCATTAAGTCTGGAGCGTAAATGCAAACTAACAGATCTGCCACTGGTTCTATGTATGTTAAACTTTTTATGGGAAGATTGCACTTTTTGTATGATTCAATAATAGTTCAATAATAATAATAATAATAATAATTAAAAAAAATTGTTACTGCAGAGTTTCATGCAGTGTTCTTAATAAGATCGTTTTAAATTTAGTTATCTTTTTTAGATTGCTTATTTGTCACCTATGGTATTGATTTATCAATTTAGTATCGATACCAAGGTCTTAGATTCTAGTATCATACTGAAGCCAAAATTCGGGTAAATTATATTATATTCAAACTATAAAGATTTACAATATGATAGATATAATCTAGTAATTATCTGGTTTTAAAATGAGTTTAAAAAAATATCACTAATGTCACCAACTCCCTTACATAATCTAAATTTAGGCCCCAGTGCCCAAGACTAGTGTTGGGTGGCATGCTCAATTTTCATATCATCCTATCATCAGCCTGTGAGATCTTGTGATATTATCGTGCTAATTTATTTAATTATTTATTAGTTTCATTGCCAGAAAGAACCAACTCCAGCGTAAGGCTAAAAGCAGCCTAATATTTTTAATATGACTGCATTTGCATTTAACATGATAATTTAATAGAAACATTGTAAGTTACTAATTATAAGGCTTACATTTCCTCAGTTATTCAAAAAGCAGCTACAGAAAATGAGCAAAGAACATTTACATTACCAAGGAACATAACCACTGACTTCTAGCGCGAGTATATGCACTTTAAGAAACACTCCCGTTATAATCACTGAAGCCGTCTACACCGTATGATGAATAAAGTCTCTTATACTTACATCGCACGTACATCTGCACTGTTGTTTATGATGAGAAGAATTCGAGAGTCAACAAAACTCTGCTGTTTCAGCGAAGACTCAGAAGCTCAACATAATCATGTGTGATTGGTTATAATGTGCAACACTGTGAAAACATGGAAAAAGAAATATAATGGAACAAATAAGCCGCCTTGCTATCGTCAAAGGCATCATCCACAGGCGATATCTCTGACTATTGTTGATACACGATACTATCGCACAACCCTAATGGAGACATGCTTGAAAAAAGCCATAACATGAGGAATTTAATTTTCTTTTATCTTTTGAAATAAACGAGATGGGTGTACTATGAAAACATAGGCTACTGAAACTTTCACAACTCAAAACTTCACAGCTGAAAAACACCTACGACTGAAACGATCTCCGATGCAAAAACGGTTTGTTCCAAAACCTACGAAGCATCAGAAACCACATGACCTGATGACATATGATGCACCCACATTTACAAGTCAATGATGCTGATTACATGTTCAGAAACTTGGCCCGCCTAATCAAGGTGAAGTCACCAGGAAGATGTAGGATAAGGAACTAAAAGTTACTCCCGCTGATATATAACTAACAAAATAAAATTGAAATGTGAAAAATTTCACCCAGAAAGAGGGCGATAAAGCTTCACTAAATCAAACTGACCAAACGACAAGACTAGAGGGTGTTGTGGATCTGTTGAGACAGACTCTTCTGTGTGGGAGCAGGTTTCAGATCATACAGTTTGTGAGCATTTCCTTCTTGGCTTATAACCTTTCAGAAAATGCCACCAGCTACAAAGCAACACTAGTCACATTTGATGAAACCAGCAGTCACTAGGTGTGGTGATCAGCGTATTGTGCTGCTGTAACACTCGACACCGTTGTTTGCAGTGCTGCTATGAATGTGTGCATGTATGGAGTGTTTGTTCAAGAGGATGTGGTTAACCTGAGTATGACAATGACAAAGAAACACACAACCACATGAACTTTCCATGAGAGGTGTTTCTCCTATGAGGGCAGCAGGAGCAGCCAAGAGCTCTTTAAACAAAATATCAGCACATTAAAGTCTCAAATGTTAATTAGTCAGAAAGACTAATGAGGATGGCAGTAAAAACCAGCAGATAGGCTAGTTGCTCTGTTTCAAAACCAAGTAAGTTGTCTCAAAAAGCCAGTGCACTCATGACATTAATGGTGCATTCTATTTGTACTCGGAATTTGGAAATTCTGAGTTCCCAGAAGGAACTTTTAACTGGAATCCCAAGACGGAGGAGTTGGAATCAGTAACAACTACAAAGAACCAATATGGCTGCTCAGCATCAACAGAAGAGAAACAGAAGCTATTGTTGCTCTGCGTGTGGTGCACACAATCCAACTCTATTTGTTGATATGACGTTATCTGTTGCTTTTAATCAACTGGTATTGCTAATTGACACGTCCATGTGGATCACACACGATGTCATTAATGGTAAAAATGCAGCCGGTATCTTAATTATATGCTAGGATATATGACCAAATTCTAAGGCAGGACGGCTAAGCCATAAAGCACTGGGATGACAACAAAAAGGTTATTAATGAACATATTGTATCAAATAAGTCCATAAAAAGTTTATTCTCGTTTTGTATATGGAAATCTACGCATTGTTTATTAATACTGTATGCTAACATTTAACAAATCAATTAATCACAGCAAATTAAAGTTAATCACAGCTTATCCACAAGCTGTGGCATATACTAATGGATAGAAGGTGCATTGTGTTATAGACACAAATACAAAACACCATTATGGTAACACAAGGTGACACCAAAATAATGCAATAAATATTAATTAAACAACTTAAATTTTAAAGTAAAATTCTAATTTACAGGACACCACATTTAGTAAGAAAAAACACACACACAAAAAAAACATCACATTATCTGCCAGAAACGTTATCAACGCTATCAAAAACAGTAGCATTGAACACTAGTACACAGATCTGTAGAACAATCGGTTTCAGAATGAATGAAATATGCAAAAACTTGCCATGAAAAACTCTATATTTCATTCAGTATAGTAAAGTTTTCACAAAATCATGCTAAAACATTATTAAGAGCACTAGACAAAGTTATCATCTATATATTAGCAATATTTATTAATGAAAAATATAACAGTAATATGTACTGTTGCATGAATAATAAAAAAATTATAAAATTATCCACCCCTAACCTATAGTATTAACAAATTTTGATGCAATTACATTTACATTTATGCATTTAGCACACACTTTTATCCAAAGCGACTAACATCAAGATACAGTTTTACATTTTATCAGCTCTTGCTTTCCCTGGGAATCGAACCCATGATCTTGGCATTGCTAGCGCCATGCTCTACCATTTGAGCTACAGGAAAGCCCAGAATATAAAGCAATAAATATGGTATAATTGAACTATATTCATCCCTCTAAAACAGAGAAAACATCTTTCACAAACATATACACGTCTGTCTCTTTTACAGTGTTAAATCTATATAATGTGTTGTATTTGTAGGGGTTATTATAGCACAATTCTTAACCCCACCCCAGACCTCACTGGTTTTCAAAGCCTGGTTATGGACATGCTGATTGTGTTGGTGCATAGAAGTAACTCTGTATAAACTTATAATTTTGCTAAAAAAAAAACAAAAAAAACTTATAAACAAGTTTGAAGTCCTACATTACTATTATGTAATAGTACTGCTTAAATTAAAAAGCAGGCCTATTGAAATTGAATCCACAATTTAAAAAAATATTTGAGTTTGCAGAACTTATATTACTGTTTGATGAAAACACAGACCAACTTTGATACAAGTTGATACAACAATGTTCCCATTAGTTGAGTTTTGTTATTTTATACAAATTGGTGTAGTTCAAGCTTAGATTCAAAAGAATCACCATGAGGAACTTTATTCTGTCTGATAAGAATAATAAAACACATTCAGAAACACACACAAGCAATTGTTTTATAGATTCATGAAATAACATGTCTGTAGATGTGATCACGCCTACTTCTATTCTACTCAAATAAACCCTTACCTTGCTGCTAAGGTTCTTAATTGATCTGAAATGACTGAATGTGTGTGTGTGATGGGGGATTTCCAGTGACACAACTGCCAGTCAGAATCAGGCACAGGAGACCCATCAGACAAACCCGCGCAGTTGCTAGGAGACCAGATTCCTCCACAGTGTGAGAGAGCAGACTATACCCTCATCAAATGCGGATGTGTTGGGAGCACATATTCTGACTGTTGGTAAAATAAAATTATGCAATACTGTGAAAATCGTAATGATTTTAACGTGCTTTTTTTTTTGGTTTTCTAAAGACAGTTTCGTTAGACTATTTGTACAGTCATTCCTTATCATGGAAATATGAGTCTTGAGACAAAGATGTTTATTTATTTGTTAGGCCTTTAATGTGATTGGTCAGTATAGACAGACGGAGATGGTGGGATGTGTCAGGATTGGTTTGAGTAAAAGTATGCACTGGACTGAATCAGAACGCAGATTTCAGTGCCACTTAAATCCCTGAGCTGTCAACTAAAATATTTGCATGTGATCGCTAGATAAATTATACTGTTGTCCAACAAAAGAGAACATTATAACAGGTTTTTACTCCACAACATCAAATAACTTCCTTTTGTGATCTGATGTGGCTTCTTATAACAGAATGAGGCAGAAAATGTATTCTATACTGTAAAAAGTCTATGTTGATTAGCGATGGATTATAAATATACATAATTATTATGAAAAGACCAGAGAGGCTTGACGAACACAGATAAACTATACATTAGGGCTGGGCGATATGGCCAAAAAAATTATCACGATAATTTTTTTCATATCAGTCAATATCGATAATTATCACGATAAATGTCAAATCTTTATTTCTTTCAAGTTTAAACCCAGAATTTGGCTCCAAAATGAAAGTTGTAGGAACCAGACCATTAATTTTCCTTAACAAAATAAACATCTAACTAGAAAAATGTATTTCTTAGTTTCTGCATGTTCTCATGAGTGATATTGTTTCAAATCAAAAAACAGGTTTGGGTTGCCTGATAAATAATATACTTTTTTGTCTCTTAGAAATGCACATTTGATAGTAGCTTGAGTTAGGATGCAGAGGTACATTTTTGTTAATTTTTAAAATCAGTAACATCTGTAAAAATTGTAGCAGCCTCAGTTTTATATGGTTATATTTATTCTGATCAAGCTTTTTTTTTAAGCATTGGTCTCCCATAGTAGCATACATTTAAATCATGATAAACACAATTAAAACCACACATATAGCACCTCAATACCATGGTAAAAATGTAACTATATGGTTTTTAGGTAGCCTATTTGTATGAAAAACAGTAGTCTAAAAACATTCAGTATAAATGCACACATGCTATAGCTTAATCACAAATACATACATTATAATTATACACCATTACTCCTGTAATAAAATTCAGTGTGAATATCCCACATTTGTGCCACAATACCATGGTGCAGTGAGTGTTACTACAGTAAATCCATGGTAAATGATGGCGATGTGTAGACTGAAAAGCCTTCTGACTGTCTCGTTGCACACACTGTTTCTCCTGTTTGGCTATAAACTAGTTTAAATCAAGGAGTCATTTGTGTTCATCGCTGAATGCACGAGCTTCACACTGGATCTCACAGCGCTGTTTAATGCTCGCGTGACCGAGTGCATCAGCTCTAGTGAGCTCGCGCCGCGCAGCAGTTTGAACTTTGATCCGAGCGGATAAACGGTCCGTGTGGCGCGATTCAAATGAGTCGCGCTGTTTCGTTCCGCTTTTGGCTCATAAACATTATATCGAACATTTATCGAACTCTTCATATCGTTTTATTGGGGAAAATTATATCGCAATAATTATCGTTATCGAATTATCGCCCAGCCCTACTATACATTGTCACAGTCGAGTGTTTATTGTCTTCATGTTTCATCATTCAAAGTGTTTCAATCTTCCTTTTATTTAGCTACAGCGATAGCGATGTCTTTGTCCATATTAGGGATTTCCTGGAACATGATTGGTTCTATTATTTCTTGAAGCATATGTGGAGTTTTTGCGCGAGGGCGCCCTCTGGCATCCAATATGAGTGAAACAGACATTACATACATTTATCGCACTCAAAAATGGCAAATCCATCCTATTTTGGGTTTTTAATTTGTTTTAATGTCACCCAACATTGTTTTGTGGCCTTTTTTTTTTAAGTATTGGTTCAAGCACCGTATAGGCACTGGTACCGTTTTAAAAGTATCGATTTGGCACCATTATCGTAAAAAACCCGACCGAAAGTCAGGACTCAAACTTAGCTCATCTGAAGCACAACGGAACTACATGCTGAAGCTCTGCCCATGAGGCCATAGAATGATAGTAAGTTTAATGGTCAGTTTAATGGTCTACCTTAAATTAATTAAATCGAAATTTGGAAGCAAATACATGCGCTTCAGGTAAGGAAGCTCTGTAGTACCTCGTAGGAAAAAAAAGTACTTAATCGAGTCGACAACAGTAGGATCTACTGACGTCTCACATGCAGAGTCAGACACTGAGCCTCTAGACTGAAAAAGCTGACTGCAGCCAGACATGCTGTCTTACTTCAGTCGCTCAGAAGCGGCTCAACCTTAATCACTGTACAGGTCAATATGGAGAGTCAGCCAGACATTAAACTCAACCAGAGACAGTACAGCGGGAGGAGACGGACCACTTATTGACCAAACTTATGGCATATACAATATTAGTTCAAGCTAAAGGTGATAAGAAACATATACACTACTGTTCAAAAGTTTCAACGATAAGATCTTTTTTTTTTTATTAAAACTTTTATACAGCAACAATGCATTACTGTTTTCAACATTGATAAGAATTGAGCAGCAAATATTACAATGATTTTTGAAGAATCACATTACACTGTAGACTTTGCCATTACAGGAATAATTTCTATTTTAAAATATATTAAAACAGAAATTTCAATAATTTTAAATTGTAATAAATTTTCACAATATTACTGCTTTTACTGCAATCATACAGCCTAGGTGAGCATAAGAGACTTCTTTCAAAAGTATTAAAAAAGAGCCCAAACTTTTGAGCGGTCGTGACCCTTCAACACAAACACATCTGAGCACTGTTCAGTCACATCAGTCAAAGCAGAAATTCTCAGGAAACAAGACCCTTCGATGAGCATGTGCACACGCACACATTTGGTCTGTGCATCCAAGTTGCATGCTCACAAACCCTGTGGGTTTTGTTTTGATGCCTCTGCAGTTGTGCTTGCACAAATGTGTAGGTATGTAACGCCATCTTGGCATCGCTGACACATAACAAAACTATAATCGTTTGCTTCTCAAATTTGTGAGTGCTACTGTAAGAGATTTCATTTAATGTGATACCATTATTCCAAATGCACAGATATAATAATAAAAAACGACTTGTTCAATATGTGATGTATAATGCATTGCTGCAGTTTATATACAAACATTTTCCCCTCCAGTATATATATATATTTTTTTTAGTAAAGTGATGAGTGCTGAAATCTCTGACTGTTCCACTGCTAGCGTGACTGTACCACATGAAGCTTGTTCCTACCCACAATCCTTCATGTCTACCCACAGGCCAATGAAAGGCTGAACGGCAGCTTTGCTGATTGATTCAAAATTAGGAACAGAAATAGTTACTACTGTAGATTACCCCCACCCACACCTCTGGCCCTTTTGTACACCACCAACCACTGATCTGAGAAAAGCAGCCTGGAGGTCAACTAAGATTTAGCGCGACTGGCGCTGTGGTTAGACACCATTTAAAAATGTTTTGATTTGTTTTTATTTTGACTTGTGGCCTCTTTGAAAAATGTTGGACAAAAGGATGCATTCAAGCAGTGTTAAAATTCTCACATTTATGACAATATGCGCTGGTCATATTTATTACCAAAATTAAAAGAAATGCAAAAAATAATATTTTGCATAAAGACAATTAATATTTTAGCACAATCTTTTGCATTCTGGTTATTTTTAATATATTTAAGCATATTTGGCCTGAATCCTTCCTAACTTTCAGAAGCCAACTGTAATGTAAAGAAAATCCTGTGTGTAATGCAATAAAAAAGACCTTAAAAAAGTCATTACTGTAACTATTTTACAGCTGCACTAAATGTATTTGTCAAAAACACTGATTTATAATTATGCAAGTGGTGTGTGTAGACTGTGGAGTGTGTAGAACCAAGAAAAGTGGCTCTGCACAATGTGTGTCACAGCTCTGACTGGGAACAATAGAACAGGAACAGCTGGGCCTATCCAATCCTCATCTGTCCATTAAAAGGTATTAATGACTCTTTAGAGATGCCACTGTGCAGAACGTGACAGACTGCACTCGATTTAAAGGCTTCGCTCTTAATTATGCAAACACACTATGAAACCACAGCTCCACTGAGGCTGTGTGGGTTAAAGGAACATCTGTGATATTTTGAGGTGAGGGCTCATAGGGCATGTAGGTGGGTATGGTGGAAGGTATGAGTTGACAGGGTGAGTTTTTATTTGGGGTGTTGCATTCACATGCTGGTGTCAAACCCACGGCCAGCTGAAATGAAAGAAAAATGTTACCCGCTTACCTGACAATAACTGCCATGAAACACTTTAGCTAACAGATAAACATAAATAATTTCTGTTTGGCCTTAAGAATGTGATATTTGTATAATTTTTTATTTCTTTTTTTTACTGAACTGAAATGTTTACTAGTAAGTTTTTGTTGTTTCATCATTTGCACAGCTAAAATATCACTCACTTTGCCGTTTTACTTCAAAAACAAGGTTCATCCTAGCAGTCCAATGTCAAAATTTCAAATCCACCTACCATGAAAGGACTATTATTATTATAATGTTTGATAACACTTTAGTATAGAGACCAATTCTTACTATTAACTAGTTGCTTATAAGCATGCCTGTTATTAAAGGGGTCATATGATGTTTTTTAAAGATCATTATTTTGTGTATTTGGTGTAACAGAATATGTTGACATGCTTTAATGTTCAAAAAACACATAATTTTTCAAATACTGTACATTATTGTAGGTCCTCTATGCCCCGCCTCTCTCAAACGCGTCGTTTTCTACAAAGTCCCTCCTTCCGACAAGCACAGTCTGCTCTGATTGGCCAATTGGCACAATGCATTGTGATTGGCCGAACACTGCAAGCACGAGTCGGAAATGTAACGCCCCTTTCCATAATCGCGAGCTTCATCTTTCAAAATAAACGTAAAGACCGTTAATAATGTCCTTAGTTTTACCATCAGTTCAAGCCCGAGAGGGGAACAGAGTCGCGTGACAGACACATGATTCAGTCGTTGATTCAGAAGCGCCAGATTATCATAGCAAAGTCAGAATTACCTCCTCTCCTAGGTTCACGAAACTGTCATCCATAAAATGTGTTGCTGTTCTGTTGTAAGTAGTGCTGTCAAAATTAGCGCGTTAACGCAGGCGATTAATTCTTTCAGTTTAACGCGTTAAAAATATTTAATGCAATTAACTCAGGGGCGGGGCTAGGTTTGGCCAACCCACTCAAAACTGCTAAAGAACAGAGTTTATTCAGACGCAGAACGTCTTTACGAGCACATTAAACAGGACAGTTTTTAGACGCGCGCTCCAACTTCACCTCAGCGCTAGGCGCAATCAAACGAGCGCGGAAACGTTACCGGAGACGAGGAGCTTCAGTAGAACATCAGTGAACTGCGGTCAGATGAGATGTTGTCAGTAAAAACGAATCTTCCTGTCCTGCCAGCCGTTATACTGTGCTCGTAGCGCATGCTCCTCAAGTGCACCATGCACAAATGTGCCGGCGCGCGCTGTATTCGGCTATATTAAAGCGCATGTATCATACTCAAACCCAAATGAAACTACGAGTATGCAATGAAGTAGATATGTCGTCAGTTAAGTCATGAAGTTACAAAAGAAGGCCATTAAAGCTGCCTTAAAACTGTGCATGCAAGTGTTTATTATTTATGATTTATGAGTCACATTCAAAGCAGTGTCAGATCCACATCAAGTTCAGCAGCGGCAGTTTTTAAAGTAGCAGCCAAAATAACCTGATAGCAGTTGCTGTGATGTCTTTTAAACAAAGAACAAAATTAAAAAGAGGAAATCAATAACTTCTGTAGTTTTACTTTATCTTTATTTAATTTAGAATTTAGTGTTTGATAACTTTATTAAATTAGGCTATATTTTCTTGCTGAAGGACACAGGTAGCTATATGACATTTATTATAATGGGTTATGTGAAGATTGTTTTAAGTTCACTTAAATTAGAAGTAATTTTTTTAAAGTTTAATAAATGTTAAATTGATATCTCTCAATTATACTGCATGTTGAATGGCTATAGTCAATGGTTAAATATTAGGAAAAAAATTCATAGAGACATCAGTTGGTATCAGTGATACTTGCCTTCAGTCATAAAAAAAGATGGCATTAAACAAATATAAAAAATATACTTTATGTTGTTTCTACATTAATTC
Organism: Schizothorax lantsangensis; assembly: GCA_027422415.1. Taxonomy (NCBI): domain Eukaryota; kingdom Metazoa; phylum Chordata; class Actinopteri; order Cypriniformes; family Cyprinidae; genus Schizothorax; species Schizothorax lantsangensis. Next base: position 28,445,289 of record CM049855.1, on the reverse strand, counting down.
GAAGATTGAATGTGAAATTATTGCAATATAAAAGTATAATTAAAAACTTTAATGTTAGGTGGGATTAATCACGATTAATCACGATTAATTTCAGAAAAATGTGCGATTAATTAGTAAAAAAATAAATAATCGATTGACAGCACTAGCTGTAATTAATCTTAATGAGTCCTGCATCTACTTTCAGAAGGCCACATAAAGTGCTTTTGCTTTCAAATAGAAACACACAGCGTCTCCCTGACGGCTGCTTCAACACTACTGCGGTTACTGAAACCACCCCTTACGCAAATATTTCCATATCGTGACGTAGACACATGTGGGGGCGTGTTTGAATGAGCCGTTTTAGGGGGGCGTGGCAGAGTCTTAAATTTAATAAAGAATATCTCTTTGGTTTTGAGACTTTAGTCTTTGCAACTTCAGGGATCTTATCTATACACAATCAACACTCCAAAGAGAAAGAAAAACTTGAAATCGCATTATATGACCCGTTTAATATATTGGCTGTTTATTAGTACTTATAAAGCACTTATTCTACATCCCTAATCCTAAACAATACCTAAACTTAACAACTACCTTACTAACTATTAATAAGTAGCAAATTAGGAGTTTACTTGTTAATGGTGAGAATTGGACCTTAAAATAAAGGGTAACCTAATAACCTAATATTCAGTGATGCTAGTTTACAGATTGCATGCAAATGAAACCTTCGCATTTATGAATATACATTTGCTTAATGTGAACATTATATCTACTGTACAGTGTACACATTGTCCTATGAAGTGAACAAACCTTAAAAATTACACTTTTGTCTTTGTTTTAAAAAGTACTTCAACTTTGTAAATGTTTGATAGATTTTAAGTTTTTAATTATAAGATGACAGAATTTGCTTCAGTTGTTAAAACCTTCTTAGAAAAGAGTTTTAGCCACTGCATTGTCACAGTTTTTTTTTTTTTTTTGGAGCATCCCATCTTGAATGTTACGTGTTTAAGATGGTTTGTCAAATTAAAGAGTAAAAGTTTTTAAAATTAATCTCACAACCTGTGCATTCCATTCCATTTAATTCTGTCTTATATAAACACCCTCTAAATAAATGCATGTCAGGCATATTAGCTTGCCAAATTATACTGAACAACACTTCCTCATGAATGATCAGCAGACTAGTCACTCAGGCAACCCACTGACTAGTTAATGCATTTATGGAGATTCCTAGACCAAATGTACCCAAATCATTTTGCCACCAAAAAACATATTGGTGAAATTCTGATTTCCAGCCCGAACTGTGCATGTCAACTTCAAATTACTTCTGTTGAGATAAAGATAAAAAGTGCCAACACACTTAACCACTGAATCATTTCTTGAGTCTGTTTTTATCTGAATATCTTTAACATTCTTTAACAGTTTTGTCTAAGTTGTGAGTTTGCAGTATAACCTGAAGGAATGGACTCAGTAAATTATTCAAATAAATAAAAGAATAAACAAACAAACAATAAACAGACATCTTTCTATTGCAATGTCCTCACTGTTTTCAAATACCAGAAATGTTGCTTCACCCTTCATCTTGCTCCAGTGTATAATGCTCAAGCATCAAAGTGGAAAGTGCTTATTGGAGCCACAGAGGTCTGGTTTAATGCGAGCAGGCCCTGGCTTCTCTTTATTATGCAGTAGGAGTGTCAGGCCTGCTGAGATGCTCACTCCATACATCTTTGATGTGCAGTCATCCACTGACACTACCCAGCAGGCCCTGGGCTTGAAACACTGACCAGTGTGTTTCTCTTCAGAGACAAGAAAAAGAAAACCAAGGAGAGAAAGAGAGAGACCTAAGGGGCAAAGGACAGTAGTAAGCAGCTCTACCATTATACCGTATGGAACCCGTGACTCACTGAAACGTCAAACACACACACACACACACACACATTCCACAGAGTCTAATCACTTCAGTATGTCTTCGCTAGCCCAAATTACCTCACGAAAACACACATAATCTCTCAGAGTCAAAAACAGACACGCAGTCCATTTAAACACACTCCAGTTTTCAGCAGTTCATATGACTTCATGCACACACACTCTTGAGTCTTATGTTTTCTTTTCACAGAGAAGACACACATACACTGAACTCTATCCAACATTATATCACACACGTTTTCTTCGCTATCTACATGAAGACATAAAATAGACCTTTACTGACCCAAACTTTTTGTATTTACAATATTTTCTTTGCTGTTTTGGGGGAAAATATGTGGAATTATATGGAACAGATTTAAACATGGTAAATGTCATTATACCCTAGTGAAAAACAAATATACTTCCATGCTAAGTATACTAAAAATACATTTAGATATGTATGTGCTTAATAAAAATCCCCTGCAATTGTACTTTAGCATAGCTACTAAACTGGTAAACTTGAAGTCTGCTAAATTGGAACTAATTTTGTACTCGGTGCACTTTAATTGTGCAGAAGTAGTGCTGAAGTCCAACTAAAGATATACAAAAGTATATTTGATTGTGCTAAAGTGGAACTATATTGCAAGTATACTTCATGTACACTTTAAATATCCTGCATTTAAAGACCGATATTATTCAAAAATCATACAATCCTCATCAATAGTGACATTAAAAACATTTTGGGCTTAATATTACGAAATGTGCATTGTGCACAAGTGGTACTCCAAATAAAGTTTAATTATAATTTTTAAATCATTAAGCCCTCAAGTGATATGGAATTAAATATGTTAATAGATTTGAATTATAATTAGTATGAAATAAATACTTTTTAAATATATTACTTTTTTACTAGGGTAGCCAAAGGCAAAATCACATTAGCCAAAATATTAAATAAATAAACAAGCAAGGAGTAGGGGGTACAAAAATAAAAATAAAAACTTGTATCTGACAATCAATATGCAGAATTGAAAAATAATTAAGAATTATTATATAATAATAATTATCAGACTGCAATAAAAATGTAATATATATATATAATTAATATTTTAATAACAACAAACACAAGTACTAATTATTTTAATATTACTAGTTGTCTGAGATTGTCTGAAATCGTTCTCAATATTCAAGAATAACAGAGTCCACACCACAGCTATAATGATAAAGGCACAGAGAAACGATATCGTTAGAATCACTTTCAGAACGATTTTTCCAGCTGATGAACGATGCGCTCAAATGACACCCAATCAGAATCCATCCTGTTATAACGAGCTCCAGAAATTAAAGCAGCAGACGAGCATACGCTGAGAATAAACAGACAATATCATTCGCTGGTGTGGACGCTAATATCGTAATCTTTATAGTTATCATTCTTGGTGTGAATGGGGCTTTAGGAAAAAAAATAATAATAATCACCCCAACCCTAAACATAACCATAAGTGACATGCAAGCACATTGTATATAAAAATGTGCAAATATCTGAATTAGCAATTTATTCTGTCATTTATGCAAACAACACAGTCATATGCACAGCGGTATACTGTTGCTGCATCCTATTCTTTGGAGACCCCCCCAAAAAAAGCAGAAAGCTGTGAATATTGGTCAAATATTTTGCCATATGGCTTAGTTTCTATCTGTAGTTATTCAAGTTGCATCTTTAAATTCTGCAGAAATCTGCAGTGAGTTTGTGGGTGTAGATTTCCTGTAAGCCTGCCTATAGCCCATCATACCTTCCCTGAGCACGCTACTGATGCAGTGTTTTACTCTCACCTGGATTTAAAGCACAGCACGATCCTTATTTCCTCCACATTGCTTTGTGTTCAGAAGAGAATCCTGAGAGAAACAGAAAGAGAGACACAGATTAATATTATAATGTGATAAACAGCTTTATAGTGTGCTCTGACCTGGATTATAGACCTTTGTGCAGAACAACAGCCAGAAAATGACAAAAGAAAAATATGTCAATCACTCTAGGACAGTTTAATCACAATCAATCTTTCTATATCCCACACTCAATAGTATTAGCTGCTATTTTTAGGGACAGATTACATCACAGTGATGGTAGTCACCCAGACACCCAGTCTAACCCCTCGCAAACAAATGAAGCCCTAGTCAACCTTCTCCAGACCTCCGACTATCTGTAGGGCTGCATGATATTCTTTTATTTTTTTTTACAATGTCTTCACTTATTGTATGTAAAAGATTGCTGAACACAAAGAAGTCACAGGTGTCATGTTTTCTTTACCCAGAAAAAGTCATGCATACTGAATAAGCCATTTTCTGATTTTAAATCCACTTGATAATAATTGAAATACCTTAATAATAAGTGTATGTCAATGAATTATCCAAATAGTTTTTCACATATTGCCTTTAAATTTCTTCCATAGTCCTGTCCTCCAAACCAAAACTATCCCGACAGCTTATTCATGTGACATCATGACATTTAGCCTTTTTTATGTGACATTTTGGGGGAGGTTCAATGTGACAGACACTGATAGCTTTTCTCATACACTAGATTGACAGATATCAACATTATTTGCCTAATAATTTACATATAACGTGGTGCTAATACTCTGCCTTTTCTGCAATCTGTTTGAGATGATACATGAGATGATACACTTCTCCCAAGACAGAAGAGAAGTGTGACACTACAGACATAAAACACACACGCAGAAGCAAAGCACAGATGATAGAAAAAAATGAACCTCCAAGGAGAGCTATATTTAGGACAAACCCATTTTCTTAATTAGGTTTGAACTATAGGCAGAAAAACCAACTTGGCATTCAACATGGATTAAGAATTTAAATGATTTAAGAGTAAATGGATCTTTGTTAAATGAACAGCCACTGTTTGAAAGATAATTATTATAGAAAGCAACAACATCTGATCTGTTCTGTAACGCTGAGTTGGCGAGATTTAATAAAAAAAGGGTTTAAACAACCATAAATTAAGATTTGTTCAATATTACAATTATGTCATTTTGTTCCAAGCAACCGCTATTTTTTCTGTGGAACACAAAGAAAAGACTCTTAATGAAGAACTCCTACTGTATGTACAACATTAATATCCATATATTTACCTCCAAAAAAAAAGAAAAGAAAAGAAACATCAAAAATGCATTTTGAATGTTTTTTTTTTTTTGTCTTGTCATTGTAGTTACTATGAATCGATATTATATTATACTTTACTATATATTATAGCCTACATTTGTATTTCACAGAAAATAGCATCACACAACTTTGGTACTACATGATTTTTTCTTTTCATTCTTTCTTTTTTTGTTAACTTTTTATTTTTATTTTTGTTTTTGTTGAATTATACCTAAAGTGAGGTATTTACTGTAGAACAAGTCCGGCCCAACTGAATTTAGAGCAGGCAATGACATTAGAATGTGACATCATGTGTCACATATCACATAAAAAATGTGGTGCACTGCCTTAATATCCTTTTATTCACAAAAAGATACCAAAACAACCTAAGGGTTCAGAGGTCTTCAGCCAGACATTGTGTGTGTGGAGCAGGCAGAGGGAATCTTTAATTGAGGGTTCTGTTGTATTTTTAGAACAGCTCGGATGTAAACTAGAGGAAGCGCTCACTCTGTACAGCTCACAGAAGGGAAAACCTTTCATTTTCTGTCACACGAGGGCTGTTTGAGAGTGTGTGTGCTGTTATAAATCAAGCATTTTGAACAGAATTTTGTAGTCATTTTTAATTCCTTTTTTGAGTTTCTCATTTTTGACTGTGCCACTAAATGTTTGTCTTCTTTACCAGTTATGGGGGGAAAGTGCTAACTAAACTAATACAAAAACTACAAAAAATAAAATAAAATAGTAAAACATAAACTGAAGTAATACATGAATCCAACCGTTTCTTAAAAACAACAACAAAACTTTTTTTTTTTTTTTGATTTATCTGGCAGAACAAAATAAAATTGCTTTAATCTCAACATATAACATAGTGCTAAACAAATAATGTCATTTAATACATCAAATTTTATAGCCCTAAAAATACCCAAATTAAAATCTAAATGAAAGAGCACTGACAAAAAACAAATAATTGAACTAATTTAAAAATTCAAACTCAAAATCACACTGGTATGTGTCAGGCTGTATGCTGTTTATTTTCTCCACATGTTCAGTCTACCTCACTCTAGGTCTAGTGAACTCCCAGCATGCACTACTTTCTTTTTCTACCCTCGATTTGTCCATCTCTATCATCATGTGGGGTTCTCGTGAAGATGCAGTCCTGAGGCTGTTGTGCATTCAGCTGGATGCAGGCATTCATTCACTCACACACACACACACACACACACACACACACACACACACACTCACACACACAGACGCTTTATATGTCAGAGAGAGGGCAGCTCAGACTATAGGCAACAGGAGAAAAAAAAGCATCTCACATTCAAGTGAACGTTATTTACTGACTGATAGTGGCATGGAGGGATATTCACTGCTGAAGACACAAAGCTGCACTGTTGCCTGCGAACAACACATACGCACACCCATACAAATGATCGAAAACACAGCAAGACAATTCACAACATGAATTATGCACAAACAACCTCCAGAGAGCAGAGGCATACAGATGTCTTTTGTTTGGGTCTGTATAATGTAAACACTTGACGTAGCTGAGTTTAACAGGAATAGATCATATCATTAAATCCAGTAACGCATCAACATTCTTGGTTGAAATGAAAATGCTCATTTTAAAATCTGCTTTTCTTTGGAATAATCTATTCTATTAGTTAGTGTAGTTAACTTATGCTTGTGCAATGTTGATCAGTGTAAAACTGACTTAACTTAGTCTTTCAAACAGATGTCTTGCATCTTTGGCAAACTGTTATGATTGACAGAACAGAACCGATTGTTATGTAAATGTAGGCTATTACATGTGATGTTGTGTTAGTCACTGCCTGCTGTATATAATGCAGGCAGAGAGTGGACAAACCAGCACCAACTAGATTTTTTTGTGTATTTTGTATATATTGTGTATTTTTGAAAAAAAAATAGTATATTGTTTTTTCCTATTTACTTATTCTATTTTTACTCTTTTTATTATCTGTGTCTCATCTTGTCACTGTCATTCTGTTTGTTCTGTGGAAGCCTGTCATCATAACAAATTCCTCGTATATGCAAACATACCTGGCAATAAAGCTCTTTCTGATTCTGATTCTAAAAAAACACTCAGGCCTGAAACATACTCTATGCAAATGCGGACACTGCTAGCTACACAAGCTCAATTTGATGCACTGTTGTATTCTGAAATGTGTCAGTGCATCTCATAATGCAACATAGATAGGCACTGCATTCTTGTTAATAAAGTCCTTTTTGAAAACTCCCTAGCTGCTCTGCATTTGGGATCTGTCTGCAAAAACAAGTGCCCAAAACCCTTCGAAAACAAAGCCGATCAACCTGACCAGTGGACAAACCGTTTAGAGGGACCAGCTAGCAACCTCAGACTGTAAAGTTAAGTATGGAAGCCCGTTTCTGCCACTGAATAAAAAACAAAGGTAACTTTTCATCTCACAATTCTGACCTTTTCTCACAATTCCAACTATTTTTCTCTAAATTATGTGAGAGAAAAGAGAATTCTGAGAAAAAATAATTACAAGATTTAAACTTATACAGAATTGTGAGATATAAACTCGCATTGGTTTATATCCTGCAATTCTGACTTTATAACTAACATATAATTATGCCCAAATATTTAATATTACCTCTAACAATTAATGAAAATAAGGGTTGGGATGGAGAATTCCATGAATTTACTGTAACTGGGAGTATTGTTGAATTTTGTCTAATTTATAGTATAATCAGAAATCTGTGAATATGATGATATAGTCTTAAAAAGTTCCATTAAGGAATTAGATGGATCTTGAAGATACAACAATATATCATCTGCATACAAATTTATTTTATGTTCCATATTTCCAATAGATATGCCTTGTATATTTACATTTTGGCAAACTGTCGCTGCCAATGGCTCAATGAAAATAGCGCACAACAAAGGAGATAGAGGACATCCTTGTCTAGAACCTCTTTGTAATAAAAAACAATGTGATAATTTTCCATTCGTTATAACTGATGCCTTAGGTTCATTATAAATAGTCTTTATCCAATGTATTAACCAATTTCCAAAACCACATTTTTCCAAGACCGCAAAATAAATTTCCATTTAACTTTATCGAAAGCTTTTTCGGCGTCTAAAGACACTATTATTGCCTGTGTTTGATTATATTGATGATATATCAATTGTATTGAAAAGTCTTCTTAAATTACTTGAGGAATGACAACCTTTAATGAATCCAGTTTGATCTTATGAATAATTGTAGAAATGATTGATTCCAGACAAAATGCAAGAGCTTTAGAAATCATCTTAATATCAGTATTTACTGAAGATAAGGGATGATAACTAGAAGGCAAAGTTGAATCTTTTTACAAAGTGTATACAGTCAAAGACATGTCTGTTGTTCGATCAGAGGTGTTTAAGTCATGTGTTTCAGTGGAAGCTCATAGAGTTCTGCACTTTCATGAATACCTTCATTGGCCGGCGCTAATATCGTCCCTGTTTTGATGGACATTATGTAAATAAAAGATTCACGTTTTATATTGTGTAATATAATTCATTGTGGTCAGACAAACAATATCTTCATGGATTGTATCATGTTATATCATCATATAGCTCAAATTTAAGCTAAATTATCATAATATCAAACTGATCAGTCAGAAAATCATTCAATTGAGCTCACAATGAACTTTTATACGACCAATATTAATTATCTGATATACTATAAAAAATTCAATACACAATCGTATCTAATTATGTGCAAGTTTTATAATAATAATGTATTCTATTTAGTGAATTCGAAACATATTTGCACTGACTGCCGTTACTATTTGTGAGAAGTAACTAATATAACTAATTACTTTTTTAAATACGTGCCCAACACTGCATCTATACAATGATTTATTGCTTGTCTTTGTTGAATAATACAGAATATAAAAGCTTTAAAAAAAAAAAAAATCGCATATTAAATCGCAATCGCAATATTGGTAAAAAAAAAAATCGCAATTAGATTATTTTCCAAAATCGTTCAGCCCTATTTCAAATAGTTTTTTTCTCCATTCTGTCACTGATGGAGTTTTGGTTCCTTGCCGCTGTCGCCTCTGGCTTGCTTAGTTGGGGACACTTCATTTCCAGCGATATCGATGACTTGATTGAATAGAAACTATTTAAACTGAACTGAGCTGGACGATGCCATCACTGAATTCAATGATGAACTGCCTTTAACTGAAAATTGAGTGTTTAATCTTGTCATTTTACATTATTGACACACTATTTTCCTATTTTGATATTGTAAAGTTGCTTTGACACAATCTGTACTGTTAAAGGCGCTATATAAATAAAGGTGACTTGACTTGACATTAAGTGAAGCCCGCATTGTATTTGTGACTATCACCTGTAAACATTACAAAAGTGACTAAAATAAATATCAAAGATGGCGAAGTCCCAAACAGCAAAGTCTTTTCACATAACAAAAGTACAATGAGGTGCAATTTCATCCATCAAATCTTAATTTACAGATGGCAGCTTTTGAGTTGTGGAGTGGAGCATTTGAGTTTTACGCAGACCACAAAACTGACTGAAGTAGCTCAAGTGGTGGACAGTGACCGGATCCAAACCTTCAGATAAAACAGAGATCATATCTGCTTCTCTGAAAGTTATCGAAACCACACATGAAAAACCCAGAACACGCTAGACACGTACATATGCAGCTGCAAGACACATATGCACAGCTCCCTCGCACTGTATGACAGTCAACCAGTTGTCCAGTGCGGTTCTGTTCACACAGCATGCCTTAGCCAAAAATACGGTTGAGAGTAGACATGTGTCGGTATTTGGTAATGCGATATATCACGATAATGAGTATGAGCGATATTGTTATTGTGGGCCCTTCAAAATACCGTGAATAATTTTTTATGCATTTTAATAATACTTTTCCCATCAACTGGTCACAATGCACAACAGCTCTGTAAGCTGCGTCAAAGACGCGTGTGCACTCTGATGTAAACAAGCACGGATGAGAAGCGCATGGCAGAACGCGTGAGAGACGCTCTGGATGCAAGCGCAATTCACTCTCTGACAGCAGATGGCGCTGATGGAACCACAGAAATGCAGCCGTTACCCAGGAAACCCCGAACAGCTGCTACTTCCTGAAACATATTTAAATGATTTAAACAGCCATTCAGATTTTTGCATTCGCAGTGGTGTTCATTAAGCACCAAATACTTAGACTTAATAATTATTATTTTCAAATAGTATTTATTTTCAAACTTTTTTTTTAATTTTAATCTGGACTACAACATGCCCTAAATATTGTTTGATTTATTTGACTCTTGCCGTTTTGAAGGGAATTCCATTCAGAGCTGCAAGAGTCAAATAACTTTTCACTCGAGGAACAATTATGTTTAAACTTATTTTGATTGTTTAATTTTTTTATGTAAATGTAACCGGTTTAATAAATCCTGTAAACTATTTGTGAGTTTGCTGTGTTTTTATTGCATACAAGGTTTGTTCAAAAATAACACATACTTGACACAAATTGTGTATTTATAACACATTAGTGTGTAGAAAATTTTCAACACACTTCCTGTGTAAGCAGGAATAACACATTAGTTGAGTTAAAACTAACACAAAATGGGTTGCCCTTAACTAGACACAGAGGTGTGTTAAGAAACAACACAGGCTGTTGTTTTTAACACATCCTTTTTAAGAGTGTAGGTAATCTCAATATTTAATAACACATTGTTAAAATCAAAAGTTGCTGCTGTGTTATTTAATGAATCAGAGTTAAAATGAACTAACAGTTGTATTTTTTAACAAAGATTAATAACTTCTGTAGCAAATGTAGCTACTGCTCATTGTTAATGTTAATGCATTAACTAAGGTGGTAACACTTTAGTATGGGGGGGGGGGGGGGGGGGAAGTGGTGTGTGGCCAAGTATGGTGACCCATACTCACGGGAGCACATATTCACTATTAACTAAGAGTTTTCCCTGAACACACTCCTTATTTGCTGCTTATTAATAGTTAGTAAGGTAGTTGTTGAGTTTAGGTATAGGGTAGGATTAAGGGATCTAAAATATGATCATGCAGAATAAGTCATTAATAAGTACTAATAAACAGCTAATATGCCAGTAAGCATGCTAATAAGCAACTAGTTAATATTTTATTTTAAGTCCTTAAAAAAAGTTATTAAACCTGTTATGCTTTATTATGACAACACTTTTTTGCAACTAAATTTCAATATCATGTTAATACCGTATTCTGTGATAAAAGCATTAGCAATTAATCACAACATGAAAATTTGATACCATCACATAGTTGAGAGTCCTAAAAATGTATGGCTGTAAGTTCGGTTATAGAATACGGTTGTCTCTCCCTAAATAATAAGAAATGTTTGTGAATGCAAATGTATTAATGACTCAGATAAGGGATGACAACCGTATTCTGCTGCTGTGTGAACATGGCCTAGGTTACTGTGTTCATTACCTACAATTATTATTATTAATGCTTAGAATAACTGTAGGTAATGAACACCGTAACCTACAATTATTATTAATGCTTATAATAATTGTAGGTTACTGTGTTCATTACCTACAATTATTATAAGCATTAATAATTAACTAATTTAATTTATTTTTATTTTCACACAGTTAAAATAGTTAGTTAAATATTTCCAATAGTTTTTTGTACCTAGCTATGGTACAGACATTGGTAACGAGAACTGTGAAAATGTACTGCCATTGCCACCAATTACTACACTAACTGTAACATTATTAAGATCTCTAGTTGCTGCATGAACGGATGCTCATACTGACAGCGATGAAGCCATGTGTGAACACACTTTAAAATGCTTCTCAGATTTCCACCATGTCTATGGTTATACTAAAGTTCAGCTGTGCATAACTACTTAAGTTACCACTGACCTGTTAATGCTAAACCATTAATGCTATTAGTTTAAAGTGTTAATCTACATATTTTCAGTTAATGCCTAATATTTAGCCAATGTTTTGTATCCAAACAAGCAGCGGTTCAGATGAAGAGGGTGTTTGATAAGAGACAGAACGTGGCTGTGTTTGTGTGATTCAGTGTTGGCCCCAGGGACGGTGAGGAAGCAAACTGTTCCAGCTAATTGAATTCCTTTAGAAAGTCTGCTTCCCAGACAGCAGTCACCATCAGCCAGACACACACACACACACACACACACACACACACACACAGTCTCTCTTATAATGACACACCATATCACTAAAGACAGAGTGGCAAAACCCCCCCCCCCCCCCCAGACCATCTAATTTGATCCAGACACAAGGAAACACCCTGAACTACAATCAAATTTGCCCATCAATTGTGTGGATGTGTGTAACTAAACCATGCAGTACAGAAAGACAGAGCTGAGTTTCGAGTTTTAAAAATTGTTTTAAAAAAAACAAAAGCTCAAATGTTACATCCCCCAAACCTCAACTATTTTTGATTAGATTTTTATTAAAGAATGGCTTGAAAGTAAAGTATTGTTCTCTTTTTTTTCTTATTGTTTGATTAATACTAACAACACAATAGACATTAGCAGGTCTGTTTGGATGCATGTATACTGCAAGGCAGATCAAATTTACCGAAGACAAACTGACTGCATGTTCATATAAAAAGCAACTTAACCAGGAAGTTCATTTAATCATTTCATTTGAGTCACCAAACTATAGTACTGCTAATAGAACAATTTTCATTCTTGATACTTATGGCATCCCTAATTGAGTCCAAAGCTTATCATAAGCAGAGTCTAATGGTTATGATGTTATCCTCAATATTCATTCTGTACACTGAACATGCAACACTAACTGGGGTAGACTGGTGTAAATTTCACAGGAAATTTTCGTATTTGGCCAAATGGTATTTTTACACAGAGCTTCTAAACGTCTTCTGAAAATGATGTCATGAATGATTACAGACTTGTTAGCAGGCACATTCTGACGGCCTGAAATACACACTACACAGTTTGTAGACACACTTAGTTCAAGCCTGAAAAACAACATCTGACAGCGCAAAAGCTTGTTTAGTTTGGTCAGTGGGACAGCACACTTGATATGCCCTGGCCAAGCATTTCACAGCTGCATTTGAATACTTGTGTAAAGTACGTTTCTGGTCTGAGGCTACAAAGTGGCCAATTGTTGAGTCCCTCTATGTATTGGCTGATGTTCTCTCTCAAAGAACAGGCATAGGCTCCCTACGCAAGGGCAGAGCAGTGCACCGTGGGCCGTGGTGATATGTGATGACCTCAGCAGAGGCAGGGGGTGGGGCAGCTGAGACGAAAAAGAGCCGGACCCACTCTAGACTTTCCACTGGTCAACCAAACACACAGAAAGAACAGCTGGATCAGAAGATGAATACCTAAAAGATCCACTTTATCCTAAAACAAAAAGTACCAACATTTTATTTAACTGTCTTGGATTTTTACTTTCTCAGAAGAGTATGCAAGAAAATGAATTCAATCAAATCCTGGTGGATAAAGTCTCAAATCGTGCACTATTTCCAGATGAATGAAATTTAAATGCATTGAGAGCATATACTGTATGAGATTTTAGAACTTCTGAAAAGATTTGTGGTTTTATTGGTAAGATGTAATTTCAGTCTGTTCCTTACACACTATCAGTATATTACAGCAGTGCTTATATATATATATATATATATATATAAATATATATTTTTTTTCTTTAGAAGCTTGACATTCTTGATAAGTTTTGGGCAAAGTTACTTTTAAAAGTAATGCATTACAATATTGCGTTACTCCATTTTAAAGTAACATTACTTTTGCATTACTTTTTGTCACCTGGGCTGAGCATGCTTATTTGCTTTTTAATAACAACAACAACAAAAAAACTATAAGTTATATTTTTGGCAACTGTAAGGAAACTTTCATATCAAAAGTGAAATTAATAAGCCTCAGGATAGGAGGAAGTGCCTCTGCACTTATTCTCGATTTCTCTCAAAATGGGGACAGGAGTGATGTCAATGAATAAATGGGAAAACAAAGTAACTTGCGTTACTTATTTGAAAAAGTAACTCAGATATTTTGTTGTAAATTTGAAAGTAATGCATTACTTTACTAGTTACTTGAAAAAAGTAATCTGAATACGTAACTCGTGTTACTTGTAATGCATTACCCCCAACTCTTCTTGAGCACTATGAACACAGAGCTATATTAAAAATGTTCCAAACTAAAAAAGTAATACCTATTTGGAACGACATGAGGGTGAGTAAATAATGACAGAATTTTCATTTTTGAGAAAAGATATTGCTTTAACCACTGGTGAATGGGTTTGCAGGTCAGTTTATAATTGGCAGACTCTCTCCTTATGCACACTTGGTGAAGATAAAGTGTACAATATTTTGATGTTAAAATACCTTCTCCTATCACAATTTAATATGCAATGACAACTAAAATAAGCCATTCGTAGGATGATTCTCCTGTAAAATGTAAACACTGCAACACTGGCTCAACCAATGGCAGATGAATTCCTTTCTCGCCCAAGGAAGGACAGGTGGAGTCATTATTTTGGCTATTCAGGGGTGTGTTTTCCAAAAGCAAGTTTCATCGTTACCAACATAGTTCAACGATACTTTCCCAAAATTATGCTTCTAATGAACATTCGTGAACGACAACACAATGTTGTGTGGTTGGAACTGCAGCTCTCCACCTGTGGTTAGAAGCATAGTTTCAGTTTCTTGTTTGTATAATATGTGGACTTAAATAGATCATGCTCTTGAGCAGACTTAGTAAGCTAACGTTCAATATGTACATAATTTTAATCTTTTGTCTTTTAGTTTAAGAGAATGAAATTGTCATTTTTGAGGAGCATGCTTCTGCGAATGTGCTCTACTTGGGTGAAGCCTGGAGTATAATGTAAGATGAATCTCTCAATTGAAATGTAAAAATAAAGCAAAACAACAAAACAAAAATATTGAAATTTGAGGCCATGTTTATTATTTACAGCAATAAACCAAATCTCAAACCGATTAATTAGCAAAAGTTAATACTGCACCTTCTCTATAGCTAACACATATGCTGTTGTCTTTGTTCTGCTCCTTTCCTCAACATGTGACATTTTACCTGCAATATTATAATAAAGTCTCTGACATTTACCTTACACAGTACAGGTTACAGACTCTAGAACAGGTCTGGACTGCAGGCGGGGCAGTCAAGGCGACGTCTGATGGCATAAGCACGTCTCTATGAGATGAGCCCCATATGTCTGCTCTCAGCACAAATCTGACAGAGGGTGAGCAAAACAGGATGACACGATACTATCTAGAAAATAAACTAGATATTTTCACCTCAGCAAACCCTCCAGCTTAAAGGTACATCCCAGTCAAAACAGCAAGCGAAATAAAATCCCAGAATGTTCCAAACGTTTGTCTGTGTTTCCACGGTTACCTTTCCAGGGTTCTGCAGACTGATGTTATGACCAGCTGCTTCATTCAGCTGCTTCCTTTTTGGACACTAACCATGTAATGCGCATTATGGATATGACTTCTTCTTTATGCTAAGAATTTACATGATTTACTTCAGCAAGTAAACCTCAAGAAGTACTGGGTTAATTGATTAAAGGGTTAGTTCACCCAAAAATGAAAATTCTGTCGTTAATTATTCACCCTCATGTCATTCCAAACACATAAGACCTTCGTTTATCTTCGGAACACAAATTAAGATATTTTTGATGAAATCTGAGATTTCTGAGAAATCTGCGCACACTTACTGCAGAACGTAATCAACGTAATCAGCATTGTTCACGTTCAGCATGTGCGCACTTTCTCCTGAACATAAACTACACTGATTATGTTCGGGGGAAAGTGCGCGCAAGCGTTGTGGTACTTTCCAAAATGGCGGAAGACGGTAACTCGGGGAGAAGAATTGTTGAATAAATTATGTTATTTTTGTTTTCTTTGCGCACAAAAAGTATTCTCGTAGCTTCGCAAAATTGAAGTTGAGCCACTGATGTCACATGGACTGTTTTATCGTTGTCCTTACTATGTCTCTGGGTCTGGGAACATTTCAGTTGTGTTGCTGTCTATGCAGGGTCAGATTTCATAAAAAATATCTTCATTTGTGTTCTGAAGATGAACGAAGGTCTTACAGGTTTGCAGCGACATGAGGGTGAGTAATTAATGACAGAATTTTCATTTTTGGGTGAACTAACCCTTTAATACCAGAAAAAACGTCAAATATTTTAAAATAATTAGTTAATAATAAACTGGAACATATGAGATGCAAACCGCATTTGTGGTTAAGGAGAATGTGACTGAATTTCCCGGAAGGGGTTTTGTGAAGTGTTTTGACGTTTCCACCAGCAAATACCAATGTAATGTTTCTGATAATAAAATGTAACAAACACATACAATCCCAAGCAAATAATGATGACATGAACAAAACTGTATGAGAACTGATGGACAGCAATGAACTGTGTGTTGGAAAGTGTTGTAGAACAATATGATTGAAGTGACATGATTAGTCATTAATGACTTTCCTTTATTTAGTTGTTACTTACTGTTAACTCGAGAAACTTGCTGTTGTTAAATCCATGCTGTGACTGAATCATTGAGAAAGGAGTCGAACTCAAGAACCAGATAAATCAGACTCATGGGTCGTGTATTTTGTGAACCGATTACTTGAAATGACCTAACTCAAAAGAATGATTCATTCACAAACTCTACTTATAGTATCTACATGATTGTTATGGATGAAAAAAAGAAAGGCGGAGTGGATATCAGTTTTTAAGTGAATAATGATTTTTTTTGTCTTCTTCTCAAGACAATCTATCATAGGCTATGTTTTAAGAAGGCCTGGAATATAGTGCATGGGTCATAATGGTCCACTTTTATGGTGTTATTGCGACCTTTTTGAGAGTTTAAGAGTATCAGTACCCATTAATTGTCTTTGCAGTCAAAACATAATGGAAAACACTGGCCATTCATCCAGGGTGCTTCCCTGCTTACAGCCTGTGATAGAGGGACAGGCTTCAGCATCCCAGGCAGCGACCGTACACAGGACGAGTAGTTTGGAATATGAATGCAGGGATGGTGATGGAAACAATCTCTTTTCTATTAACAGATACAGATTTATAGCCTAAGGGGGCAGAGTGAATGGCAGAGAAAAGAGTGCACCTTTTTGTTTTTTTTTATTTTTGGGAAAATTATTCCTTCTTTTACTAACTTCTTTTCAAAGGAAAGAGAGTAGGAGAGAAAGTCAAGGAAGACAGTATGTGTGTGATTTCCACCAACCCTGAAAGAGATGCCACACGTCCCACTAAGCCTACTTAATTTTTCCAGATGGAACAGTTAGTGTGTATAACATGTAGGAGGGTATGTGTGTTGCTGTGTGAAGGTTCATGAGTGCATCTGATTATGATGGAAAAGAACAAATCAAACAAAGCAAGAATCAAGACTACAAATTGCCTGGCAGACATACAGACAGGCTGCTTACCTAAACAGCATTTTTGGGGATCATGCACCACAAAAATGCTGTCTAGGTAGGCAGCTCATTATGTTTTGTGACAGAGCCACTCAACATTCAAATAGATCCCACTCAAAGTTGCTTTATCGTAAAGAAATGACTACCCAAAAACTACATTTGTGTCATTTCAAACACATATTTTCTCTTTTTGTAATGGAACACAAAAGGAGACATTTTGCAGACACTAGATTTGAATGTGCGCACATGCAAATGAGATCTGAGAACTGATGAATGCTTTGCCTTGAAATAAAGTGCACAAGTAGTAGTAAGTAAATTAGGTCACACTTTATTTTAAGGTCCAATTCTCGCTATAAACAAACCATTAACTACGACTTTTGACTAAACCACTAATAAACTACTAATTTGCTGCTTATTAATAGTTAGTATGGTAGCTGTTAAGTTTAGGTATTGGGTAGGATTAGGGATGTAGAATATGCTCATGCAAATTATGTGTTTTATAATACTAACAAACAGCCAATCTTAATAAAAAGGCATGCTAATAAGCAACTAGAATTGCTCCCTATACTAAAGTGTTATTGTAAATTAGTACATTTTGAGTAGCCTAAGTTACAATTATGTTAGAATGTTCTCACCAAGTTTACTCTGAGTGATAGCTATTGCTCTTCAATGGTTACATTAAAAATAAAAGGCAATGCTTCCGTACATCAAATGTAGAACCATTAAGGGCAAGACGAGTCACAGATTGACGAAAAAGACTGATGTTCTAAAACTGGTCAGTGCATTTAACAAAGATGAACCAGAACATGGTCTTGAACCCCAATCAGTTAACTATCTATGTGGCATGTTGGGCAGAGAATACATTCCGAGTCAGAAGAGCACATGATGCTCAAAACTGCTGTTTGCAACTTTTAAGAGACAGCCACAGTCTTGAGCCTCAGTATCACAGTTGAACCATCTGTATTGTTGTTCAAAGCAGAACACTGCTTTCAACCCCCCATGAAATAGTTTGACATATTTGCTAGTGAAACTGGAAATAAATCTGTGGTTCCAGAGTCAAATGGCATTATTAGCTCAGGTGATTAGCCCCCAAAAAATCTGTATCCAGAGTGCCCACGTGCAAAGACATAATAACAACTGACATAATAGCACCAAATAATCAACTGTAATAAAGATTAATGACAATTTGAGCAGGGGATGGAGGGACAATCTACAGAGAATTTAACTGGACAAAATTTGAATAGGCGTCCACCTATGTGTGCAAAATGAGTCACTGGCAGCGCTCCAGACAGGCTGACCAAGAGGTGGGAGTTTTTCAGACTCTTTTTGGAGCTTATGACAGTAGGTGGTGACAAGTGTCTTTTAAAGTCCAAGAACCATTTAATCAACAGATTAGTTCAAAAACACTTATTCATTCAGGAGCGAAAGACCACCAAGACTTCTGCTAGAAAACATTCAACATCTGACCCTCTTCTGACTTTTGTTTAGAACTATTTTTGTTGGAGGAGCAATAATAGGCTAATAGATAATAGACAAGAGAGTAACTGTCAATGCTGTGTCTAATGTAAGTTACTCAGTAACAACTTCTTTATTATTTATCAGCTGTATAAAATCAGTATCACACTCACAATTGCACAACTGTCATGCTAATATTAAGTACAATCAACTCTTGCTCATGACATTGCATATATATATATATATATATATATATATATAAAAAAAAAATATTACTCGACGATGCAACGATGACCTAGTTGACGCAGTTTAAGCAACAACATTAGGCGTCAATAAACAAATGTTGATCTGAGGGTTTGAGCTGAAGTGAAGGATGAGGACTGCAGGTTTATGCCGACACAGTCAACTAAATATCGACTGCATCTAAAAATATCAGTAACAGCAAAGGCAACATTGTGTCTGCGGTGTTACAATCACTGCATGCAACAAAAATCACAGCTGCAGCATCCTTAGGGCAAATCCCATGAAATTATTATTATTACTATACATATGTTTATATGAGAAGAATGAGGGCATGCATTGAAATGCAATGGATAGTGAGCACACGTTTCCATTTCTATTAAACTACAATAACCAACACAAATAATGCACTTACCCGGATAACAGCCTAAAGTCCTGTCTTGATGTTTTCCATGGTACACAACCCACTCACAAAGATATCCGTGATGGTGTAAAGAATAACAGGAGATCAGGGAAAGGCGAGTAAACAGCGGATATTATTCACTGCTGCGAGCGGCTGGCTGGTGATGGCGCAGCGGCAGTATAATGAAACTCAATGGCGCTGCGTTTTGATTGACATCTCCTTCAGCCAAAAGAATGCTCTGGATCGCGTTCAACACGAGCTCGAGCATTTCATTGGCTGAGACGGTTGTCAATCAGCCCCCACCCGGGGGTTTGTAAACAGGGTAGGCGAAGGACTGAACACGCCGGGGCGAATGACACATGTGTGTCGCTTTATTGACTCCTCATTGAGGGGTTTCATGCCTAGCGTTGAAAGAAGTTACAGGGAATAGCGGTTCGAAAACGCTCCGTCCATTAAGATTTTCCAGAGGTTACGCCTCCTCCGTAAACATTTAGCCTCAAAACCCTATAGCATATCTGTGCTTAATGCATTAATGACTAAACTCACTTAAATATTGCTTTAAAGCTGCAGCCACGCTTATTGGTGTGGACACCATTATTATCATCATCTTTTTTTTTCATAGTAAAGTAACGTTCTAACGAAAAATATAATGTGAATATCTTTATTATGTTGTAAGTTTTTATTTAAAAACAAAACAGTAAAGCAGTCGAGGCTGTGCTTCAGTGTGATTATAATCACTCCACTGTGTCTATTGCATTTAGGCTTGGTCTGTATTCACAATAGATGCTACAGCAAGTTTCTGTGTCATTTTTAAACGATAATAATTATAGCTACTTATTCCCGAAAATAGCTGTTGTGTGCTGTATGAGATGCTGTATAAGAGTAAGTTAATCAGACAGATTTAGATGTGTTGATGTTTAATGGATGTTGCACACGCAGTCTTTCATTATAGGTTCAAGAGCCTTATAACAGTGTTTGGCTCAATGCTTCCATCTGTCGACCAGTCATCATATTTGAGTCACAATGAAATAGAGTTTAGTTTAGACTAGGTTAGTATTTTGTTTTAGTAGAATCGGCTGTGGGCTGGGATTTGCACTGAAAACACACACACACACACACACACACACACACACACACACAAACAAACACATCTGGTTTGCTATCCTTGGGGGTATTCTCCATAGGTGTAATGTTTTTCATAGGTGTAATGTTCTACAGTACAAACTGTATTTTCTATTTTTTTTTATATTTATATATAAGCTTGTTTCCGCATGGGGACCATATAAAATGTCCCCACACGGTCCACATTTACTAGTATTTCTTTGTGGGGACATTTGGTTCCAGTAATGTAGGGAATACTAGTACACACAGAGAGAGAAAGAGAGAGCTCACACGCTCATATAGCTACTAATATGTCTTCACAAGTCTGGTGGAACATTATTAGTTAATAGCAAATAAAATAAACATATTTTTTTGTGTGTGTGGAAATATAGCTATCATTTGGCTTCTGATGTACGGAGCACCTTAAGGGACATGGTGGTGGGAAAAATTCAGGGTGAGAGGAAAAAAATCGGGGTGGAAGGACATTCCATGTTTTTTTACATTTTTGAGTTCCCTCGCAAAACTTTTGCATTCTCTCACAAAACCAGTTGAGTTCGGACAAACTCTTCCTGTTTACTTTACAGCTTGCAGTGGTTACAGCACCGTATGTTCTCAATGGAGTGGTTCATAAAGTTTTTATTTTGAACGTGGACTCAAGTTTAAAGAAATACAGTCAGTGGTTAGTTCAAGGCATGGTTTTACATTCTAAAATGCTTAATGTATTAAAACAGTGACATTGGAGGATCAAATTCAATCATAATAAATACTAATAAAATTATTAGGCTAATATTAATAACCTTATTAATAATAAAGCAGAATAGCCCAGAATATGAATACAACGCCCTGCACATTAATCTTTTTCTGCCCCATAGAAAATGCTTAAGGTAGGCTATATGAACGAATACGGTGATTTTAAAAAATACCAAATCTACAATTTATATTACGCACAGAAAAGCAGATGAGCCCAGAACAGCTTACAGTGGTTCATAAAACGCTTAACGCGGCCTAATGAAAATGATAAAAAAGACCAAATATGCTATAGCCTATGTATTAAAAATATGTACTGTACATGTAAGCCCAAAATATGAGCTGAATTGCATGATAAGCGTTTTCTCCCCCATAGAAAAGTGCGCTTAACGTGGCTTAATATAAAAAAAACAGTGATAAAAAGCCCAAGTTTTATATTTTATTAAAAATATACACTATATGCACAGAAAAGCAACGTGCCAAGATATTTTTATAATGTTTTGTCTGTGGTGGAGAAAACACTGGGCTGTGCATAATAAACGGTAAACAGATTTGGTATTTTTAAATCACTGTTTTCATTCATTAGCCTACCTAATGCTGGGTACACAATAAAAGATTTTTAAAATCTTATAAGATCTTCAAAAGGTGAGAGACCACAAACATGAGGACAAAAAATCCTAGATTTAACCGTTTTGCTCCTATAGTGTGTGGTGTGCTGCGATGTGACAAAGACAGCACACCACACACCAACAGATGTTCAACCAGAGTCCGGCTGTGAACACGGGAAATCTCGCGAAATCTCTGGAGACTTGAGAATAAACAAGATTTTAACAAGGGCAATAACATATAAAATACACCAAATACAATAATAAACAAAAAAACAATTAAAAAAATATATATATATAAAAAAGGAAAAGCAATAAGAAAATTACATTTCCTTAAACAAGTATAAATAATTACAAATTATTCAAAGAATAGATTTAAGGCTTTAAAGTAATAGCAAAGTCCCAGTCTTTGGTAATGGCAGGAAGAAATTGCGATGATAGTGTCCAAATCCTTTTGTGCTGCTCCATGACTGCGTTTGTTATACTTTAGTCTTCTGTCAGCTGGCTTTCTGATTGGATATTGTTGTTTCACGAGATAATCTCAACATCGATTTGTCCTGGGGTTCCCCCCCACACATCAGGATTTCTGATCTAAATATTCAACATGCTAAATATTTACTATTCGCGATCAGAGCGCCTCCGATGTTCTTCCGAGCAGATTCAGTCACTCTTAACACACCTCACACCACAGGAAAATCTGATAAAATAATCTTTAGATCCACCAAGATAATCGGGACATTACCTACGGGAGGAATCGGCCCAAAATCAGCCCATTATCTTGTGGTGTGTACCCAGCATTAAAGGGGTGGTTGACTGGTTTTTTCTAGGCTTGATTGTGTTTATGGGGTGCAGTCTAGCATGTGTTGATGCTTGTTTTTTTTTAAAACGCATTATTTTTCACATAATTTACCTTTATTCCACACCTCTCTGTCCCTTCTCTGACAAACCTCGATTTATTTCCTGGTTTTATGAAGCTCCTCCTTCAGAAATACGCGATGGGCTGAGATTGGTTAGCTGGCTCAGTGTGTTGTGATTGGCTAAACCGCCTCTACTGCACGTCTGAACGTCCCGCCCCTCTCCTCAGTGGCATGTGCTCCGGTTGAATTGTAAACAGTGGCGTTGTCTATAATGCTTATCAATTTGAGCCCGATTGAGACCCAGAGGATATTAGTGAAGAGGATCGTGCAGAACCTGTGCAAGCACGGCTCTTAATGGTATGTTTGGTTGTTGTTGTCTCATACTTTTAAATATGCTGCTATTTGTAAGTGCTACTGCTTCTGTTAGCTTTTAATATACGGTTTTATCCTGATTAAAGCTTTAATACAGCACAGCAACCGCACGCGTGTCCATTTATAATGCTTCTCATTGCTGTGTGAAAATAAGTGTATAATTGGAACAGTTTGTTGGAGCTGATCTAACCATCTGAATGAGAGAGAGAGAGAGAGCCTGAGTGTAGGTTACTTCCCCGACATCTGGAATCAAGGCTTGATAACACCAGTCTTTAAAAACAGAGATAAATTTGATCCTAACAACTACAGAGGAATCTGTGTGAGCAGCAACCTGGGAAAGTTATTCTGTAGCATAATAAACGCTCGACTACTAGACTTCATCACCACACACAATGTACTGAGCAGAAGTCAAATCGGATTTTTACCAAATTACCGTACATCTGATCACATCTATACACTACACACTCTAATTGAAAAACACGTTAACCAAGATAAAGGTAAAATATATGCATGCTTTATTGACTTTAAAAAAGCTTTTGACTCAATTTGGCACCAAGGACTATTCTACAAACTTATTGAAAGTGGAATAGGAGGTAAAACCTATGACCTCATCAAATCAATGTACACTGAAAGTAAATGTGGCGTAAAAATCAACACCAAACGTACAAGGTATCTCTCCCAGGAGCGTGGAGTGAGACAGGGCTGCTGCTTAAGCCCAACATTATTTAACATCTATATAAATGAACTGGCGCTCAGTCTGGAGCGATCTGCAGCTCCTGGTCTCACTCTACAC
Source organism: Schizothorax lantsangensis (assembly GCA_027422415.1). NCBI lineage: Eukaryota > Metazoa > Chordata > Actinopteri > Cypriniformes > Cyprinidae > Schizothorax > Schizothorax lantsangensis. The sequence goes on along the minus strand of CM049855.1, from coordinate 28,421,245 downwards.
GACTCAGAGATCAAATGCCTGCTGTATGCAGATGATCTGGTTCTGCTGTCTCCCACTCAACATGGTCTACAGCAGAACCTGGACCTGCTGGAGCAATACTGCCAGACCTGGGCCCTGACAGTCAACCTGAAGAAAACCAACATTATGATCTTTCAGAAGAGATCCAGATCCCAAGGAACACAACACATTTTCATTAGGCACGAACCAGATAGCACACACATCACACTACAACTACCTGGGTTTGAAAATCACATCCACTGGAAACTTTAATCATGCTGTGAATGAACTGAGAGATAAAGCACGCAGGGCCTTCTACGCCATAAAACGGCAATGTCCTATAGAAATCCCTATTAGAATTTGGCTGAAAATATTAGAATCAGTAATTGAGCCCATTGCACTATATGGCAGTGAGGTGTGGGGTCCACTGACAAACCCAAGTCAAGATCTCACTAAATGGGAAAAACACCCGATTGAGACCCTGCATGCAGAACTCTGTAAAAATATACTACACGTGCACCGGCACACAACAAATAACGCATGCAGGGCAGAATTAGGCAAATATCCTCTAATCATAAAGATACAAAAAAGGGCTATTAAATTCTGGAAACATCTGAAGCTCAGTGACCCCCAATCATACCATTATAAAGCCCTGCAATACCAAGAGATGAGCAAAGAAAGCAAGCCCTTCCTCCATCTGATCCAGAGCTTCAGTCCTGATGCTTCACTAACATCTACTGATGCTCTGACTCACAACATCAGAACCAATCAGATCACTGCACAAATCAAACAGAGTTACATCACTCATTGGCAAACCCAAACTCAACAACAGAGTAAAATGCAATGCTATCTGTCCCTAAAGAGAGAGTACAGTATGGCAGAGTATCTGTACACAGTGTCAGATAAGAAACTGAGAAGCACGTTGACCAGATACAGACTCAGCGGACACAAGCTGATGATAGAGACACAGACAAACATGGCTGCCCCCCGAGCAGAGATTGTGTTCACACTGTGATCTGAATCAGATGGAAACAGAACTGCACTTCCTAACAGAATGCTCCAAATACACAGATATACGGACAGTGTTCTACAACAAAATACAGCAGATCCATCCCACATTTAAAACTCTTCCAGACCAGGAGAAACTAGCGTATCTGCTCGGAGAACACAAGACCTGCTGTGTGTTTGCTGCTCAATATGTGTCTCTCTGTCACCACAGAAGAGAAGACACTCCACCTGCCCTGAGCTGATGTTCCCAGCACATCTAGATTATATTATGCCATATTACTTAAATGTATATTTTGCCTCTGTATATCTTATACTTTATCTATTTAATTTTATTTTTAACACATACTTACACTAGCCATTTATTTTGCACTACATGCTTAATACTTTTTTAAATATTTGTAATATTCCTATTATTATTTTTCTTTCTGTTAATTCAAATGTGCACTATTTGTGAGCAGCCCAGCTGCGATTGCTTTGGCAATACAAATGTATAGTTTTTGTCATGCCAATAAAGCACACTTAAATTGAAATTGAAAATTGAAAATTGAAAATTGAGAGAGAGAGCGAGAGAGAGAGAGAGAGAGAGAGAGCAGGGCGACACCAGTAACAGTATTAAGAACCGCTGCTTTAATGATTTTGAAACTTGTGAATCCATTAGAATCGTTAGAAGACAGAATCGTGATTCATATGAATAGATTTTTACGTGCATCCCTAGTTTTCTTCCTCTTCTCTAAAGCAGCGCAGCATGGCCTCGCCCCCTTTGCTGCGTGTTCCCGGGGGCGGGGTTTATCTGGGTCTGTGATGTATCAGACCCGGGAAGTAACTCGTTGTAGTCCCTTACCTGTCGTTTTTGTAGGCATTAAACTGCCAGAATTTTAAAAGACGATATCTCCGTTTGCATTGAACTTTCAGCGCCGCAACTCTGCAGATATTGTTTATGCTCAAACAGCAACATTACACACTAACTAATGTTAAAAAAGTGAAATCGCAATCAACCACCCCTTTAAGCGTTTTATGGGGGAGAAAAAGCTTAACGTGCAGGGCGTTGCATTCATATGCTGGGCTATTCTGCTTTATTAATAGTAATATTATTAATAAGGTTATTAATATTAGCCTAATAATTTTATCAGCTTTTATTATTATCGAATTTGGTCCTCCAATGTCACTGTTTTAAAACATTAAGCCACATTAAGCGTTATAGAATGTCCCAAAACCGTGTCTTGAACTAAGCACTGACTGTATTTCTTTAATTGAGTCCAAGTTCAAAATAAAACTCTATGAACCGCTCCATTGTGAACATACAGAGCTGTATGAACCACTGCAAGCTGTAAAGTAAACCGGAAGAGTTTGTCCGAGCTCAACTGGTTTTGTGAGAGAACGCATATATCTTTGAAAGAGAACGCAAAAGTTTTGCGAGGGAACGTAAAACATTTGAAAGATATATTTTTTCCTCCCACCCCGAATTTTTTCCACCACCATGTCCCTTAAGGGGCTCCGTACTGATGACTATAGGCTACTGCACCATAAAAGTGGTACTATTATTCCTTTTGACAGAAGTAGTCACTATGAGCTGTCATTGTACTCTTTTGTAGTGTTTTTTTCTTTTTCTTTTTTTTTTATCATAAATGCTCAAGCCACTGAGCTCTTCCACATCCCAACAATGAAACATGTGCCACTAGTGCCCTCTACTGATCAATGCTGATCACGAAACAACAAGAACTAAAAGAAACATTGTGTAGGCTATTTTCTGCACTTACATTATTTGTGAAAGAAAAAAAAAAAAAAAAAATTCTTTCCGCATCAGGATATTTTTATCCCACAATACCTTTATTATTATCTCACAATACAGCTTTTTTTTTTTTTGGTATTCTAATATCTCAGAATTCAGACTGATTTTTGTTTTGTTTATCTGAGGGGGAAAAAGTCAAAATTGTGAAATAAAAACAAAATTATAAACTCAGAATTCTAACTTTTCCCCTGACAATTCCGAGTTCTGATCTCACAATTCTGAGATTAAATCTAGCAATTTCCAACTTTTTTTTCCCTCAAAATTTTGAACATCTGTTTTGTTTTGTTTTGTTCAACCATGAAATAACAAATAAAGGTATATGTCTTTTTATCTCACAATTTTGAAAAAAACTAAACAATTGTGAGGTATAAACTCAGAACTGAAAAATGTCTGAATTGTTGGATAAAAACTTTTCTTTTATATGTTATGTTTATTTATTTATTTGTTTGATCGTTCCTTCTGTGGAGAAAATGGGCTTCCATTAAAAAAACAAATTACAATCAATATCAGTTAACAGGACCACCTTCATTCATATGTCGGAATGAGGAAGACAAACCTGTTAATTTGTCTTAAAAAAAAACACTTACAGGAAATCATGAAAGATGAGGAGATAAATTTGAGATGTCATAATTGTATCATTATGTTAATTAAAAGTTTTTTTGTATTGTCAATATGGAAGTTTTCCAGAACAATACTTCACCTCAGTGTCCAGTGGTTTTCAGTCTGAGAACACACCGCAGCAGCTGCTCACACACTCATTGAGATGCAGTTGTAGTCTTGAGTCCTTGGATAGTGTTTCATGACCACAGACACAGAATGTATGTGCGCTTGCAAATGACAGCTAATCACAAACCAGTCTACGGCTACAGAACACAGTAACTCGCTTCCAAGACTATTACAATTCATTCTCACAATTTACACAAAACCTCAGCTACATTAGCCAGCTTTACCATGGTGACTTGCAAATCAGCAACATTTGTACCAATGTTTGACATAAATATAAATCTTTACATCTGTAAAACATTAATACATAATTCAATGCATAAAATAATTCAAATGTACTATTAATGGGCATATCTTATGCAAAACCCACTTTTAGTTTTATAAAAATATCCAAAAATATGGAAATCTCCATATGCATAAAATGAAATTATTTGGTAAATACAGTCTAAAATACACAATCACAATATTTTAAAAATACAGAAGTAAGAAGTAAGGTCATTTTAGTTTGGTCTGAATTAGGAAAACAAGTTATGCAAAAATAATCAAGATTCATGTACCATTTCTCTCCAGAAGGTGGTGATAATTAGCTAAAAATGGAGAGTTCTTGAAGGAGTGTAATTTGATAATTGCAGGATGTGGCCCAAAGGTACAGCATTCCCTGAACCAGTGCTTTTGAGTTGGAGTGGGACTACCTGTCTGGCACTATTTTTGCAATTCTGTTTAACACTACATCTTTAATATGAGAAAGTGAATGTTGAAACTGGCCAGCAAACCTTTTTACCATTCAGAGTCAAATAAAATAAAATAAAACAACCAAACAAACAAAAGGCAGCAGTTTATTTTCTGTTTCTACTCTCTCATTTCTTTTAAGGCTGACTGTGAGCTTTGGTAATTGTAAAATGCTTTAAGAAGTTTGGAAACAGTAGTTAGTAAAGTATTTATAGCCATATAAACAGGCTCTATTTGGTATTCATGCAAAGGAGGTCAATTTCTGAGCCAGTTCCTCAAGTCGTAAATACCAGGTGACCAGTTTCACTGATGAAGATGAACTGATGCATCTATCAGCAATAACTGAACATAAGCAGCTAAATTCTGACTTAACACAGAAATGTCTGGACATTATTATGGTTGACATATTTTAAAAAAGTGAAGAGTAGTAATAATTCCAGCAGGTATTATTATTTCTTCCACCCAGTGAAAACTGGAAAACTATTGATGAAAAAAAGAGTTTTTCAGTGCATTCCTGTAGGATGGGCTTTTAGAGAAAGAGGCAAGAAATGCATCATGAAATCTGTGTGTGTGTGTGTGTGTGTGTTAGCAGCACTACCAGCTCTCACACTTACAAAACAAATCAAAATAAGTGAGTCATATAAAAACAAACAAACAAAATAATAATAAATGGTGCAGAGTCGCACAAAATTCACAAACCTGGAATGCAGAATAAAACACAGCTGGAGATTAACTTGTGTCTTAAAATGCAAGACTTCAAATTTATAAAAAAACAACAAACAAAACTCAACCCAACAACAATAAAACCAACATAAAAATGCCCTCATATCAATGTATATTACTGTACAATTGTGATCAAATTGCTTCCAGTCCAAGATCAGTAATGTATATCTCTAGTCTTCATGCTAGCCCTGCATTTTGCTGCATTTCATGCTACACTCTCAGAAAAAAAGGCACACATCTCTGTCACTGGGGCAGGACCCTTTCAAAAAGTACTTATATTTACAATTCAGGTACTAACGTGTACTGTTAAAGTAATATGTACCTTTAAGGCACTAATACCCTAGTAAAAAATAAATATACTTAAATGTATTTAAAATTATTTTTTTCGTGCTAAGTATACTACAAATACATTTACAGTTTTATGTACTTAATAAAAATCCCCTGCAATTGTACTTTGAGTATACTAAACTGGTATACCTGAAGTCTGCTAAATTGGAACAACTAATTTTGTTTGGTATGCACTTTAATTGTGCAGAAGTAGTGCGGAAGTCCAACTAAAGATCAACAGATCCTCATCAACAGTGATATTAAAACACATTTTAAGCTTAACATTAAGAAATGTGCATTTTGCACAAGTAGTACTCCAAATAAAGTTTACTTATAATTTTTATATCAGTAAGTGTTGAGCGATATGTCAGTAAATATGTTTATAGATTTGAACTATACTTAGTGTGAAATAAATATATTTGAAATATAATACTTTTTACTAGGGTATATAAATAAGGTACAAAGATGTACTGTTTATGTAGCTTTTGTTTAGCATTATATCTTTTTTTCTAAGAGTGCACTTTATGTTCAAGTACTCCTGGAAAGAATTGTTGGAAATGACACTCCTTCTGAAATGCTTGTTTGGAGACAGAGTTCAGAGGATGCCGTCAGGGTTCTGTTTGGGACACTCTTCATACAAAGCGTGTTGTGACTTCTCAGCCGTAGTGCTGTAAGGCAAACGAGGGCAAAGATCAACCACATTTCATGTGTATCAAGTTTAACTGTGATCTGCTCTGAACAAAATATGTTCTTAATAAAACAGTGTGGCTTTCTTTACGCGGTTAAAGAGCTTAGTTGTTTTGATTCGTGGTTTATGTTCTATCCAGCCTTCCTTATTAAAAAAAGGAAAGGGGGAAAAAATTCACATTCATGAAATCTCCAAGGCTAAATGAAAACAAGGCCCAAATGGAATCTGTTGATGTTTTCATCATTTCTGTGTGGATTTAGGGGAAGAATGTGCAGAATGGGTTAGGGCCGAAAACCATTAGTCAAAATTATCAACAGTAGCTAAGCATCCAAGTTATTTATTTATTTATTTGAAAAAGGTATAGCACATCACAATGTTTATCAGTACAGCTGAGAGAAATGTGTTGACGCAATCTTTTTTGTTTTAATTTTAGCACTTCTATTTCGATACTATAAATGTCAGAAAAAAAGTAGTTTTGAAACATATTTTGTTGAAAAAGAGATTTAATGCATAATAAATTGACAAAATTGCACATGTCCTCATCTATACATTTACTTCCATTAAAGCACTGTTTCTTTGTAATGTTCAAGGGTGTGTTAAATCTATTCTGACTTCATACTGTATATATGTATACTGTATATTTATGACTATCAATATTTTTATGGTCTCATAAACTTTCTGTTGCATATTACAGTTGAATGAGCTAAGCCATTTCAGGGCAGAATTTCTCGTCCAAGTCGAACTGTGGCTGGTTTGACAGCTTGTCATGGGGTTTAAATGAAAGATTTTTTGTTATGAGAGACAAAACCAACTTTTGGTAATATATGCATGTAGAGTACATGCATTTCCTAGAAAACCCACCCTACTGGATGTTGTGTGTACATCATTGCTTTCCAAGAAGAAGGAGAAGATGGCGGACTGAGCAACTTCTACATGCTGTCTGTCAGAGACCATAACGTACATCATACACAATGCACGTGAGCATAAATGTGTCCTTCACTTGCTGAAACTGACAGCCTGTTTGGCAACTGATGTTGAAAAGACATCAAATTGACATCAAAATTGACGTCAAAAACAGGTCGAATATGCAAATCAAACTGACATCAAAAACTTGACATGACGTTGATTTTATGTAAATTAAACTTCAAACATATATTGGCCTACATATACATTGAACTCATTTGAGTGTGGGATTAACATCCTATTTTGACCCAATTACCACTGGAAGAAATTGCCATCCAAACTGAATTGATGTTACAGCATCTTAATCTAAGTCTTGACTAATATTTGATGTCAAATTGATATCAAGGTGCCCGCTGGGAGGTGATTATTTAAAATGTAGATCTTCCCAGATTAAGGCAATTATCAAAGTTTGATAAAATGGTTTAAAATGGTTTCCCAAAAAAACATTTTTTACATGATTTGTTACATTAAATTACCCCTTAGTAGATTTGGAATCATACTGTAGCCTACACTGTAAAAAAAAAGTTGAGCAAACTTAAAAATTTAAGGCAACCAGCTTCAGCAGATTTTTTAGTTTTCTCAATTTATTTTTTAGGAGATTTTTGAGTTCTCTCAACTTTTTGTTGAATATACTTAAAACAACAAGTTGAGAAAACTCAAAAATCTACTGAAGCTGGTTTCCTTTAACTTTTTAAATTTGCTCAACTTTTTATTTTTTTTTTTTTTTTTTACGTTTTTTACAGATTTTTGATTTTTTTCAACTTGTTTTAAGTTTATAAAACAAAAAGTTGAGAAAACTCAAAAATCTGCTGAAGCTGGTTTACTTAAACTTTTAAGTTTGCTCAACTTTTTTTTTTTTACAGTGTATATATTTACTAATTTAATATTATTACACTATTTGTGAAATTAGATAGCAGTAAACTGGCCAGTTTTAATTGTCTTACTACTTATTACTCTGCATTTGAAAAAAGATCTGGGGACATCTGGGATGTAAAAGATACAGAATATGCCATATAGACTAAATTCTCTACAGAAAAGGCTCAAGAGCAAATTTCTCTTGGGATAAAGCAAAACTTATGCAACAGTGTATTTATTTATTTTTTTATAATAACCGTATAATTTTATAGATAAAACAGAAAAACATCTGTAAAAGAACAATTGGATATATTCAATGATCTAATTGTTAAAATAAGTGCATTTTTAGTAGCCTGTTTTTAGTAGCCTGTTAAAAGAAGTGGCACTGTGTTAATAAATACCACATGCCTACATCAGTTCTCAGATGAACTGAGATTTTATGCAGTTTTTCTTTAATCTAATGAATTAGATTAATTAGATTATTAGATAATTAGATCCATGTTATTAGAGTTTATTGAAGCAAAAGTCATAGTTAATAGTTAGTTAATAGTGAGAATTGGTCCCCAAATGAAAGTGTGACCAGATTAATGTATCGGAGTGTCTATTTACACTAAGTGCAAATAGCAGTATTTTTTAGCGATAGATGCTGTTTACACTAAGTGCAAATAGCAATGGATTCTATTTACACCAAGTGAAAATAGCAGTATTTTTTAAAGATATGCTATTTACACTAAGTGCAAATAGCTATAGACTCTATTTACACTGTTAAAATAGCAAGATTTTCTGCTATTTATACTACTTATTGCAAATAGTGGCAATTATCTGCACCTCAGTATTGTCGTACATTATAAAACAGTATGCAATAATAACGTATTGAGTGCAAATTATAGTTTTAATTCAAATTATTAAATGCATGCCACCTTATTGGGACAATAAAGCCCTCCCTACACCTACCCTAACCCTACCCGATACTTTATTTTCAACTTTTTGATTATTTCCTTCATTTTTATTTAAAATAAATGCCTTTCTGATGCAATATGAGATTTGAAAAGGGAGAAAAAAAGTTTGGCAAAAGGCGGGCTCGAACCTGGGTCGATCGCGTCAAAAAGCACATGCCTCACCAGCCACGCCACAGAAACTGATGCTGGATCAGCGCCTTTTTTTAGTGTTGACTAACTCAATCACACGTTAGTGGCCGGAGTTAGTGTAAATAGCCTTTGCCAACAAGACGGGCTATTTGCACTTAGTGTAAATGGCATCTATCGCTATTTACACTGAGTGCAAATAGCCGCTGCCTTATTCTATTTGGCCAAGCGCTCATGTGTCTGCAGTGTCTCACCTTACACCGGTGTGCTCTACATCCTCTATAGTGTCTGGCAGGGGCTTATGGGCCGTCTCAGGCAGAAACATAGTGAGGACGGCACCTATGAGCGGGCACAGGCCGAATACCACCATGGGGGCATGACGGCTGATGTTTCTCAGGAGGTAGATGATGGGTGCAATCACTCCGCCTGCCCGTGCGCACATCGAACCCATACCTATGCCGTTTTGTCTGAGAAAAAGAAAAATATGTTTCTGTATCTCACATCTCAACTGAACACTGGGAAGTGTTTGAATATGGAGAAGTGTAATGTAACACTGTGTCCTAACCAGGCCTGATGCAACACAATTACAGTAGAAGTCATTTGCCTGTCCACAATGTAAGTGAAAATTCTGTGCAACAGATTAAATGACAATCACAACATATTATACAGTTATTTGTAACTTGATAGTGGTGGGACAGTAGTTATGGATGAGCACTACCAACTGAACCACTGAGTCACTGTCATGGGGTTTGAGGGTTATAACATGTACAGTGAGGGAAAAATTATTTGATCCCCTGCTGATTTTGTATGTTTGCCCACTGACAAAGAAATGATCAGTCTATAATTTTAATGGTAGGTTTATTTGAACAGTGAGAGACAGAATAACAACAACAAAAAATCCAGAAAAACGCATTTAAAAAAAGTTATAAATTGATTTGCATTTTAATGAGTCAAATAAGAATTTCACAAAACATGACTTAGTACTTGGTGGCAAAACCCTTGTTGGCAATCACAGAGGTCAGACGTTTCTTGTATTTGGCCACCAGGTTTGCACACATCTCAGGAGGGATTTTGTCCCACTCCTCTTTGCAGATCCTCTCCAAGTCACAATCACAAGATGGCGCTGCTGTGTTCGGATGCCGTCCAGGTCGCTCCGCTAAGATTGTGCTTTTATTTACTTTTTTACTTACTTTTGCTTTCTCTTTTTACACACATAACGTCTGCACTGATCACCTATGACAAAGGAACACTTTTGGACATTGGATACCGCTACACTAACCTGGTTCAGGACACTTTATCCACAAATTCATCGTGGCCTCTTGAGATACTTCGGAACGTGGAGGGGAACAATGGCCACAGGCGACGGAACAAGAAACACCGTGGAAAAAGCGCTGGAATTCACAACAGACTGAGGAAAAGGGCTCACAGTCCTCCTTTACCGAGCATTCTGCTCGCTAATGTCCAATCCTTGGAGAATAAGATGGACGATCTTAGAGCCAGGATAAGTTTTCAACGGAACATAAGGGACTGTAACATAATTTGTTTGACTGAAACATGGCTCACGCCCTCGGTTCCGGACACTGCTGTAACGCCGTCTGACAACTTTTCTGTTTTACGGATGGACAGAACAGCCAAGGCCAGTAAATCAAAAGGTGGAGGAGTGTGTTTCATGATTAACAAGGAATGGTGTGACCCCAGGAATATCTCCTCTCTGTCGCGTTCCTGCTCGCCTCATCTGGAATATCTTTCCATTATTTGCCGCCCATTCTATCTGCCCCATGAGTTTCCTTCGATCATCGTTACTGCTGCTTACATTCCACCACAGGCAGACACCGGCTTGGCTTTGTCTAAGCTTCACGATGTGCTCAGCGGCTACATTAACAAACATCCTGACGCTACCTTTATCATCGTGGGGGATTTTAACAAAGCCAACCTCAGGCAGGTCATGCCGAACTTTCACTAACATGTATCCTGTCCAACTAGAGGACCGAATACACTGGATCATTGCTACTCTCAGTTTAAGAATGCCTACAAAGCCCGCTCACTACCGGCTTTTGGCAAATCGGACCATGCCGCCATTTTCCTCACACCGGAATATAAACAAAGGCTCGCTCAGGAACCCCTGGTGCAGAGAGTAGTGACGCGCTGGTCCTCCCACTCAGAAGCTATGCTACAGGCGGCTCTTGATGACGTCGACTGGGACATGTTCCGGGCGAGTTCATCTGACGTCATCGAGTTCACGGATGTAGCTTTAAGCTTTGTAAACACATTAACCGAGCAAGCTACAGAAACAATGACTGTAAGGACCTTTCCAAATCAGAAACCGTGGGTGGACAGAAGAATCCGTGTTGCGGTTAACAAACGCACTGCCGCATACAACGCCGGTCTTTTGTCGGGGAACATGAGCGAGTACAAAGCATCGTGCTATGCTCTCCGACGTGCAGTAAGAGCCGCCAAACTCCGATACAGGGAGAGAATTGAGTCTCATTTTCAGCTCAATGACTCTCGATACATGTGGCAGGGACTAAGGACCATCTGTGCCTATGGAAATAAATCCTCCGCAGAGGTGAGAGCAGATCCGTTGCTGGCCGACGAATTAAACACCTTCTACGGCCGCTTTGAATGCAATGGCGGCAGCGCGACTCTGTCGATCAGCGCGTCAGGAAGCAGCAGGCAGAGCAGCGATAATCATGTGATCACCGTGTCGGAGGACGAGGTTCGCAGGGCCCTAAAGAGAGTGAACGTCAGGAAAGCTGCCGGACCTGACGGGATTACTGGCCGTGTCCTGAGGTCCTGCGCTGATCAGCTTGCTGGTTTGTTCACTTCTATCTTTAATGAGTCCCTTGCTACCTCTGTGGTTCCCACCTCCTTTAAAAAATCTGTCATCATCCCTGTGCCCAAGAACAATAAACCCTCTTGCCTGAATGACTATCGTCCAGTTGCCCTCACATCAATAGTCATGAAGGTTTTTGAGAGACTTGTAAAGAGCCACATTTGCTCCTCCATCCCTGTTACTTTGGACCCTCTTCAGTTTGCCTATCGTCCCAATAGATCTACTGATGATGCCATCTCTCACATACTCCACTCTTCCCTCACACACATTGACAGCAGCAATGGGAACTTTGCAAGGCTGCTATTCATTGACTATAGCTCAGCTTTCAACACTATAGTCCCCATCAAGCTAGCTTCTAAACTCACAGACCTCGGCCTAAACTCTTCACTCTGTGACTGGATTCAAGATTTCCTCACCGGCAGAACTCAAGTGGTGAAAGTCAGCCAGTTCACCTCAAACTCCATCACCCTGAACGTAGGAGCCCCACAGGGCTGTGTCCTGAGTCATCTGCTCTAATCTCTCTACACACATGACTGCGTGTCCTCTCGCAGCTCCACATCTATTATCAAATTTGCTGATGATACTGTGGTTCTGGGCCTCATTTCCAACAATGATGAGACCGCATACTTGGATGAGGTAGTGAGACTTACATCATGGTGCCAGGACAACTGTCTCTCTCTGAATGTGAGCAAAACTAAAGAGCTGATTGTGGACTTCAGAAAGAGACACCTGCGGCCCTACACTCCTCTTATGATCAGTGAGACCCCTGTGGAGAGGGTGAGCAGCTTCAAGTACCTCGGTGTAAACATCTCCGAGGACCTGACTTGGACTACACACATTCAAACACAGGTTAAGAAAGCCAGGCAAAGACTGTACCATCTGCGACAGCTGAGGAAATTCAGGGTCTCACCAACAATCCTGAAAACTTTCTATTCAGGGACCATAGAAAGTGTATTGACTCAAGTGTATTTCAGTGTGTTATGGAAACAGCTCCAGTCAAGACTGCAAAGCCTTGCAGAGAGTTGTGCGCTTAGCTGAGCGCATCTCAGGGTCTGCTCTCCCCTCTCTGCAGGACATCTACCTCAAACGCTGCAGAAGTAGAGCTGTCAAAATCATCAAGGACTCAAATCACCCTGGTAACTGTCTTTTCACTTTGCTGCCATCTGGTAAGCGCTTCCGCAGCCTGATGGCAAAAACTGAGAGACTTAGGAGGAGCTTCTTCCCCCAGGCCATCAGGCTCCTAAACTCAAACTCAGCCTCTTAACATCACATGACTCCACTTTATAATCACTAACAATCAATGAGATATTCATTATTCTCTACCTCATACTAACAGTGTCATTTGCACATAACACTTTCTGTTTTTTTATTTTTTTTTATTTTTTTTGGTATTGCTGCTACATGACAACCATGTACAACCTGTTTGCACATTCCTCTCTTGTACATTCCTGCTGATCTTAATACTTAATATTTAAGTCTACAGTATACTGTCATGCACATTTTTTATATTTTATATTTTGTTCTTTAGATCTTATTTTTTACTTATTTCATTTTATGTATATTTCCTCTGAGTATTTGCACTGTCCATGGAGCGGCCCTGACTCACATTTCACTGCTGGTTATATACTCTCTATATAATCGTGTATGTGACAAATAAAAAAACCTTGAACCTTGAAGTCATTAAGGTTTCAAGGCTGACGTTTGGCAACTCGAACCTTCAGTTCCCTCCACAGATTTTCTATGGGATTAAGGTCTGGAGACTAGCTAGGCCACTCCAGGACATTAATGTGCTTCTTCTTGAGCCACTCCTTTGTTCCCTTGGCCGTGTGTTTTGGGTCACTGTCATGCTGGAATACCCATCCACGACCCATTTTCAATGCCCTGGCTGGCTTCAATGCCCTGGCGGTACATGGCCCCGTCCATCGTCCCTTTGATGCGGTGCAGTTGTCCTGTCCCCTTAGCAGAAAAACACCCCCAAAGCATAATGTTTCCACCTCCATGTTTGACAGTGGGGATGGTGTTCTTGGGGTCATAGGCAGCATTCCTCCTCCTCCAAACACGGCGAGTTGAGTTGATGCCAAAGGGCTGGATTTTGGTCTCATCTGACCACAACACTTTCACCCAGTTCTCTTCTGAATCATTGGCAAACTTCAGACGGGCCTGTACATGTGCTTTCTTGAACAGGGGGACCGCTGCAGGATTTCAGTCCTTCCAATTGTTTTCTTGGTGACTATGGTCCCAGCTGCCTTGAGATCATTGACAAGATCCTCCAGTGTAGTTCTGGGCTGATTCCTCACCATTCTCATGATCATTGAAACTCCATGAGGTGAGATCATGCATGGAGCCCCAGTCCGAGGGAGATTGACAGTTATTTAGTATTTCTTCCATTTGCAAATAATCGCACCAACTGTTGTCACCTTCTCACCGAGCTGCTTTGCGATGGTCTTGTAGCCCATTCCAGCCGTGTGTAGGTCTACAATCTTGTCCCTGACATCCTTGGACAGCTCTTTGGTCTTGGCCATAGTGGAGAGTTTGGAATCTGATTGATTGATTGCTTCTGTGGACAGGTGTCTTTAATACAGGTAACAAGCTGAAACTCCCTTTAAGAGAGTGCTCCTAATCTCAGCTCCTTACCTGTATAAAGACATCTGGGAGCCAGAAATCTTGCTGATTGATAGGGGATCAAATACTTATTTGACTCATTAAAATGCAAATCAATTTATAACTTTTTTGAAATGCATTTTCCCTCACTGTATTTCTATTGATATTTGGTCAAAAATTACAAAATTGTTAGCAAGAGTGGTCCATTCAGAACTACGACAAGCTTCACTGTCATAATATCTGATTTAAATGGCTGTAACATTTGCATCAAAATAATAAACTACACTGAATAGAAACCTCAAATTGTAGTCATAAACTGCTTAATGCCCTGAATTGCTGTGTTGTTGAGCGGTTAGTGTGCCGTGCCAATGACTTAAATTGCATCAAGCCAAACAGACATTTTTTTTCTCAAACAATGGGTGAGTAATTCACTTTAGTAACATGAATATAAATAAGTTTCTAATGCAAGCTGTGTGAATTTATCAGTCAAGATAAATGGAAATTATACTGTTTATTTCTTAATATTGAAAATAATTATAGTTCCTTTCAATTAAAATGGACCAGTTCACCTATTTTGTTTTTGTTATGTTTTTTTTTTTAAAGTATCATATTGTTAGCATAGCATTAATACTAACAAAAAACTTTATTGGAATAAATTTAATATGTTGCTGCCAAGATAGAGTGCTCTCTAACACAGATTAAACCAGCCTATTGAGTCTAGGAGGGTTTACTGATCTTAGATGGTTTAAGCTTGTATAGCAGGTCTTCCAACCGAGCTGGTGTTCCTCTTAAAGAAATATTTCATCCAAAAATAAAAATGAAGAAAGAAAGTCATACAGCTTTGAGTATAAAGATATCACATTTGATAAAACTCTTGACCTTGCGTACCTGATGACTGTTGGGAAGACCTCTGCTGAGTAAATGTACACAATGGACAGCGAGGCGGTGATGCCAAACTTGCCCACCATGGCAAGTACGGTGCGAACAATAGACAGATCTGTGAAGACAGCAATTATGAATGGATGAGGTTTGTTATGACAGAAAGAGATAGTCTCTGGTTTTGTTTTCCAATTGCCTCGAGGGAGGGTGGCACACACAAATCTTCATTCTGGATCCTCATTTGAATCATGACATCACTTTTAGCTAGTGAGTTATATAAACAGTTTGCGTAAGTCAAGGTTTTTATATGTGGCTCAGAATTCTCCAGGCTTCTGTCCCATCAACAGTAGTAAACAGTGGCATGGACACTGTGGAGTTATAATATCATTACATCAAATGGAGCCTGTGGTCTGTTTATTGGATGTTATTATTATTATGTATCAAGCAAAACCCACGGTACACTCACACACACTGTTACATTACATGCCAGCATCTTTGAAGTTTCTTTATGTTTCCTTTTTCCTTAAAAAGTTGGGAAGATAGAGTCTCTTAAAGTGCCTAGTAAAAAAAGTTGATGCTCTTCTTTTATGCTACTTTCCACCAATCTGTGATTGTTTCTGCTACAGAAAAGGTAGTTCTTGGCTGGGTAAAAAAGTCTGCATTGTCTTCCAAAACTAGCTGATCTCAAACTAGGAAACACTAATGTCAAAGGTATAATGACTGGAACTTAATTTTCAGAAGAATAACAACTTAGTCTGGTAAGATTGATGCAAAACAAAGTTAACTGGCACAAAATTAGATCGATTGTAATCAGCAGCAGAAATTCAGTGAAAAGGCGGATGTTATAAGTACAAGTGATTTTAGAGCTTTAGTTAAGTAAAGGTTTGGTTTTTCACCTACCATCTGGAATGAATATGGTAAGAAGGCAGGCCAGGCCACCTACAGCCAAGAATGCTAACTGGGATATCCTGCGTGAGCGGTTTAGGGTGAAGAGAGTAATGGTTCGTGCTGGCATCTCCACCAAGCCAAAGATCATCTGCGTCAGGTAGATATTCATACCAAAGTCTGAAATATTCAGTGACAGCCCATAGTACACCAGGACATTCACAAACCTGTAACAAACAAAATCCAGTGTCACTTTTGTGAACTTTAGAACTCTGTAAATTAAAAAAATGAATATGGGAATGGTCAGAGCTCAGAACTATAGCAGAAGTTTTTCTTTTTAGTTCTTATGAAACATAAAAGGGAAACATGCAAAACTTAAGGGAAATGAGAGCCACAACAGGAAATGCTGGAGAGTGTAACTGAAATGGATTATAACCAAAAGCCCATCCCCGAAAAGCCCTGAAATTTCTTCAACAGCTTTTGTGAACTGAAATTACTATAGTGTTTTGAAATGATGGATGCTCTAGTGTAATTTGTAATTTAGTTATTTAGAGGTAGTCATGTAACTGGACCTTTTACTTCTGAGGGCAAAAAAGTGGAAATTCATAACATAATTTGCAGAATCAGTAAAGATAAGATGTTATTGATAGCTCTCTTAATCCCTTACTTTTCACTTCAAACACGTCACTCATTTTCTCATTAATTTACTGCAAATGCATCGATATTTTCTTATTTTTCATTTTTAGACTGATAATTCTAGACCTGAATTTTGAATACAGGAACAATGATTCATAATGTCCAACTTTTAAATCATTCATTTTGAATTCAAGTTGGGTTTTTGCAGTTAACTGCGTTCTTTTTTTTACCACAAGTAGAAGAGAATGAGGGACTGTTTTCTCATTCTGGGCGTTCGGACCAAATCGATGACAGTGTACTTCCTCGGCTCTTGCAGTTTCTCTGCGTTTTTAGGGCTCTGCAAAACAAGAAAAACACATTTCAAGTAGGACTAGATACCTCTGTAGTAAAGGTTGGAGACTGAGACTAATTTGAATATTCCTTTCTGAAGAGAGCTGTTACATCACAGATAAAATGCAAATACAACTGCATAGCCCCACTGGAAAATTTAGTTTGATGTAGTAATTGTTTTACAACAAGTAAAACTAACTTGCAACATGTTTCTAGTTGGTCCAAGATGACTATAAACTGGTCCTAGATGGTTTGGGTGTTGTCAAGCTAAACTACTAGCTGGTGATCAAAAGTGTCAAAATTTTAAACCAGCTAAATGACCAGCTGGAAAAACACAGTGACCAACTTAATGTGTAAGTTCATCCGGACCAAAAATGAAAATTCTCCAAATATTTAGTCACTCTCATGTTGTTCCAAACCTGTATAACTTTTTCCATGGGACATAGAACAAGAACTCATTGTACTCATTCATCTTCCATTCAATTACAATGAATGTGGACTTCCACAAAACACAAAAAGGACACAAAATCACTATTATAATTTCATAAATGTAGTCCTAGTTCACTGTATTCAACCGGAACCAGGAACACTTCCCAAAACACCCAATGTACTTGTTACATCGTTAGACGAATGGCATCTACTGTACGCTAATATTAGTCTGTTTCTTTCTTATTCCGAGGTCACCGTAGCCACCCAGATCCAGACTGTATCCAGATCAGATGGTCACTGCAGCCACCCAGATCCAGTCCGTATCCAGATCAGATGGTGGATCAGCACCTAGAGATGACCTCTACAGCCCTGAACGTCAGCAGAGACCAGGACAACTAGATGAGCCCCAGAGACTGATCCCCAGTGAAGACCCTGTCTCCTAGACGGCCATCGGGACAAGACCAAAGGAACCAGATGAGTCCTTTGCACAATCTGACTCTGCTGCAGCCTAGATTTTAACTGCTGATTTTGTCTGGCCGGAGGAGAATGACACTATTTCGACACACTATTTCCCCGTCTAAATACTGTAAAGCTGATGTAAAGCCACCCAGCTTTATATCAAGATGATGTAAAGCTGCTTTGACACAATTTGCATTGTTAAAAGCACTATACAAATAATAGTGACTTGACTTGACTTGACTTGACTATTCTCATCATTCTATATCTGCGTCCTCAATTTTGTCTTCAAAGTTGAAAACAGTGAATCTAATAACCATACAGGCAAAATTTCACTTCAAGAATAAACAAAGTGGCATCAAAGGTTAAGGTTAGTGCTAGATTTGGCATTCATCATCTCTATCCTAACTTCCAGACTTCTCCAGTCATATGTTATATTCGTCAGCAAGCGAGCATTCAGAGCTGCCTTCATCCAGTCAACAACTTTTTCAATAATTAAATATATATCACAGTATGGAAGAAAAGATATGTTGCTACATCATGACTGTATATTTTAGATGCTTTCCTTATTAGACGTAAACAGCTCAGGTCATGGAGTACAGCACGCTACTGATGAGGTAATTTAGCTGTGTTAACTAAGGGAGATCCAAAATGTACAGTGCTGGGGAGGCTCTAAGAGTTGTTTGAAAGTCTTTGGTATATAGGATGCTTTTGTGTTGTTTTTGAAGCTTAGGTTTCCATTCATTGTATTGCATGGATAAAGAGAGATCACAAAAATCACATTAGGATGACACAATTTTTAACTATTTAAAAAATACATTTAGCTGGGTTTCACATATAAATCCAACCCCATGTGTCTTTGCCCGTGGGCATTGCCTAAAGCCAAGGAGGAGTGAAGTGGAACAGATGCTATAATTCTTCTTTGAAAATAAGTTTTATACAAATTTTGGTTTGTTCACTTTACATGTTAGTAAAATGGTCTCTTCCTATCAGGGCAGTTCTTGGCCAGAATAAGCCAATAGGGTCTGGCTGCAGCTTATTGGATTTTTTTGCTTATAGTGAATAGTCTAACTACGTGAGACTAAAGGCCCGTTCACACCAAGAAAGATAACTATAACAATAACTATAAAGATAATGATATTAGCATCCACACCAGCGAACAATATCGTCTGTTTGCGCACACTTGTCTGCCGCTTTAAATTCTCGAGCTCGTGACAGCAGGATTGATTCTGATTGGCTGTCAATATTTTTTATCATTCATCAGCTGGAAAAAATCATTCTGAAAGTGATTCCAATGATATCGTTTCTCTGTGCCTTTATCGTTATAGTTGTGGTGTGGACTCTGCTATTCTTTAATATTGAGAACGATTTTTAGAACTTTTATAGAATCTTTATCGTTATCTTTATACAGGTAGTTATCGTCCTTGGTGTGAACAGGGCTTAAGAGTATGCCATACCTGACCGAGCTCAATGTCATCGTCTACCAGAGGTTTGCCATTAATAAGTGCTGCCTTACGAATCAGATCCAGTGCCTCTTCATGCTTCTTATTAGCCATTAACCAACGGGCGGACTTAGGAAGCACCCTGAAAATTCACAAAAATAAATATACGTAAATAACAAGAATACATGTAAGAACATGGCCTCCTAAGTACCTGGACCATTTCGGACACTTAAGTCACAAGACACATTGTGGCCTTTTTGTGTTTGCAGCTCACCAGATGTAGAACAGGAAGAGGAAGCCTGGGGCAGAAATGGCCAACTGCAGCTTGCGCCAGTCTCTGATGAGGTAGGCCACACCTGCAAGCAGAATGTAGCCAAAACCAAAGAAGTAGTCTGTGATGACACCTGCCAACATGCGGTTTTTTGGGCCCGTCCACTCAGTGCCTGCAGAATGAAAAGACAAAATGTACACATTGGACAATAAGCTACACTCACAGTAAACCAGAAAATCCCAGCATCATTAGACACTGTATTAGGCCTAGTCTCAGGCTAAATGTTATCACAGATTTTGCTGACGCAACCACAGTACAATTCGAAAGAATATATATTCTTATTATTAAGAAAATTATCTTTCTGCTAAAATAATAATGCTCAATACAATTTCTTTCTGACAGGCCATTTTCTCTAGTTCCAGAAAGCTTGACAAAGCATAACAAGTTAAAATATTAAAGTATTTAGTGGATCTTTTACTTACCCAACACAAATGCATTCATGATTACTGCGGAAATCGTCATGCCCACCACGAAGCGAAGCAGGACATATATGTAGAAATTTGGGGCGAAAGCGACCCCCACTCCAAAGATGGCCTGTGCTGCTAAACCAATCAATATGATCATTCTGCGGCCATATCTGAAATAGCATAAAACCGTACGTCATTACAAAGATACACTATTGTGTGATTAAGCTCAGTTAGTAATATGTTTCCTAGAAAATAGGTGTGCATGGGTGTGAAAAAGAATTATTAATTGTGATCTTGTACTTCAGATCATATTATATATATATATATATATATATATATATAAATATATATATAATCTGTCTCTTTCGTCTATATTTTTTAACATGCAACTTCATTACAAATGTGTGATTACAAATATATTTCACTACATGACATACAATTTTCAATGGACATGATGTTAAATTATATTTTAGTTTACCTTAAATGCTTGTCAGCACATGCAACAGTACACTTTATTCCAGAGACAATATAATTTTGTATGTGAAAATATTACATTCAGTTCACACTTCGGTAATGTTTTTATTATTTCCATTAAAAGTAAGCTAAAGTGTACTTCTTTTTCAGAAGGGTTATACTGGATTGGTGTATTCTAAAATGGTTGCTGACAATGGTGCTAGTAACATAAAAGTCACGAGTTTGATTCTCAGGTAATGACTGGACTGATCAAATGAATACCTCCTGGATGCAATGTCACTTTGAGTAAAAAAGCCTGCCACATGTAAAAATGCAAACCGTAACATCTTAAAATTAAACCTTGTCATCTTAAAAGGCCATGAATCCAACCAAACTCAATAAAGCATGTTGATATAGAGGATTTTCATGGTAGACTGGATGTTTTTAATGTGCGCATGCACAAAAGTGCTGTCACCTCAGTCACCGGCCACAACACTCACCAGATCACTATCACCTGAATACTGATCACCTGCAGCCTGCAATCAGCACTCCTTTAAATACACTCTTCACTCAGACACTCATCGTCCGGTCTACCGTTCACCTACCTGAACTAGCCTGACTCTCTCTATACTTACCTTCATGTGCTTACCCTCACATCCTCCAGTACTCTTGCGATCCTGTTCTCCACTGTTCCTGCACAATCCCGATCCACCTGCAAGGAACCCAACATCAATCATCACAGATAAGAACCAACGAACTGCCAATTGTGTTACTGCTCACCTCATCTCAGTATCAGCTCTCTCATTCAACCAACCTGTCAATAAAGCTCACTTTGTACTCACTTACCTCTTGTCTCCGGCCTGTGTTGTGACAGAAGACCGGACCCTAAAACATTTACCTCCATGGATCCCCGGCACCAAACACCCGCAGATGTCCTAGAGGAATTCGTCAACACCCTCTGGACTTCACTCTCACCAGTCACCTCTCCTCCTGCTGCCTCTGGAAGTCCCATGGCCCTGCCTGCTTCCTATGCGGGTGACACAGCTGAGTGTGGCGACTTCCTGTTACAAGTGGCTCTCTTCATAGAAATGCAACCCCAAAGGTTCTCCACCGAACGCTCCAAGGTAGCCTTTCTCATTTCACTGTTGACTGGCAAAGCTCTGTTGTGGGCCCGAGCTATATGGAACGCTAAAAGTGTCATAATCAACTCGTATGATTATTTCACTAACCATTTCAAGTAGGTGTTTAGTTCAGCTACCGGAGCATTGGCAGTGTCTGATCAGCTGCTGCGGCTGAGCCAGGGCGCCTCCACCATCAGTGATTACACTCTACAGTTTCGCACGCTAGCGGCGACTAGTGGATGGAATGAGGCGGCCCTCCTCAGCTCCTATCATCATGGATTGAATCCAAACATCCGCGCAGCTATGTCCATCTACGATGACATGATCGGACTGGAAAACTTCATGCAAAAGTCACCCGCATTTCACAGTGCTTATCGGCATGCCAACCCAACGAAGCCGCTCACCAGCTTGCATCACCCGCCGTCGGTCCTCCAGTACCAGAGCCCATGCAGTTGGATTCCACCCGTCTTACTCGTGCAGAATGCGCACGCCGCATTGCGGCAGGACTCTGCCTCTACTGTGCTGTGGCTGATCACTTCATCCAGAACTGTCCTGTCAGACCCCCACGCCCTGCGGTGAGTACCCTTCAACTAGAGCCA
The DNA here is from genome assembly GCA_027422415.1 of Schizothorax lantsangensis. NCBI lineage: Eukaryota > Metazoa > Chordata > Actinopteri > Cypriniformes > Cyprinidae > Schizothorax > Schizothorax lantsangensis. Next base: position 28,398,956 of record CM049855.1, on the reverse strand, counting down.
GAAATTTCCACGTTATCTCTGTTACCAGTACAACTCCTCACCCTTGATCACTCTGTTGCAGTCTCCGCCCTTGTCGACTCGGGCTCCTCAGGCAATTTCATATCACAAGACCTCCTAAGCCGTCTTCACCTGCCCCGAATACGCCACGCCCAGGAGCTCTGAGTCGAAACCATCCAGGGAAAGCCATTTGGGCGTGGGCGAGTGAGATACACCGCTCCCCATTTGAAACTATGTGTGGGGTGCCTGCATGAAGAAACCATCACCTTTCTGGTACTGGAGGGACCTACAGTGGATGTCATCCTGGGACGCCCCTGGCTAACCCTCCATTCTCCAGAGGTCAGATGGGAACCATGTGAGATCACTCGCTGAAGCGAGTTCTACCAACTGAACTGTCTCACCACGGTGCCCAAGCCTCGCTCCTCCCCCATTCCAGCCCAACTCGCATCCACCCTCGTTGAGAGCCCCGAGCCGGCAGAGATTCCCACCGTCCCATCTGACTATGCGGCGTTCCAGGATGTCTTCAGTAAGCAGGCAGCCACTCGTCTACCACCTCACAGGCAACGGGACTGTGCTATCGACCTTCTGCCTGGGGCTAAGTTACCCAAGGGTAGAGTATATCCTTTGTCCATCCCGGAGCGCAAGGCAATGGAGGATTACATCCAGGAGGCTCTACGTCAAGATTTCATCCAACCATCCACCTCACCTGCGGCCTCCAGCTTCTTCTTCGTGGGCAAGAAGGACAGGGGCTAGCGGCCTTGCATTGACTACCGTACTCTTAATTCCCAAACAGTGAAGCTGCCGTACCCACTTCCCCTGGTCCCAGCCGCCCTTGAGGAACTCCGTGGAGCCCGCATTTTCTCCAAGTTGGACCTGCGGAGCGCATATAACCTCATTCATATCCGGGAGGGCAACGAGTGGAAGACGGCTTTCATTACACCATCAGGCCACTATGAGTACAAGGTTATGCCGTATGGGCTGTCAAACTCACCGTCAATCTTCCAGAGCTTTATGAATGAGGTGTTCTGGGAGTTCCTCCATCGATTCGTTATCGTTTACATCGACAACATCCTCATATACTCCCGGAACCTGGCCGAACATCGCCACCACGTGATGCAGGTCCTCCAATGGCTCAGACAACACCGCCTCTACCTCAAACAGGAGAAATGTGAATTCCATCTCTCCACGGTGCAGTTCCTCGGGTACGTCATCGGCCAAAATGGAATTCAGATGGACCAGGGGAAAGTTACGGCCATACAGGAATGGCTACTCCCATCTACGGTAAAGGACCTGCAACGATTCCTCGGATTCGCCAACTTCTATCGGCGATTCATCAGGAACTACCCAAGTCTACCCAAGCCCAAGCCCCTGTCCTGGAACTCCAATGCCCACGAAGCCATAGAGAAGCTCAAGGAAGCATTCAGCACGGCCCCCATCCTGCGTCATCCCGACTCGCAAGGACCTTTCATGGTGGAAGTGGACGCTTCAACCACCGGAGTCGGGGCCGTGCTGTACCAACATTTCGACGAGCCTCCTAGCCTCCACCCTTGCGCATATTTCTCCAAGAAACTGTCCCCAGTGGAGGTAAACTACAATATCGGTACCCGAGAGCTGTTGGCCATCAAATTAGCTCTCGAGGAGTGGCGGCACTGGCTGGAGGGTGCACAACATCCATTCATTGTCATCACAGACCACAAGAACCTGCAGTATCTGAGAGATGCTAAAATACTTAACCCCCGCCAAGCCCGCTGGGCTTTATTCTTCACACGGTTCAATTTCACTATCACCTACCGTCCCGGAAACCGCAGTTGTAAGGCTGACGCCTTAACCTGCCTGCACTCCCAGAATCTCCCTCGGACCCGAACCCATCATCCCTCCAGCCCTCATCGTCAGTCCCATTCAGTGGGACATCTCTGAGAACATCCGTGTCGCCACTCTCACCGAACCAGCTCCGCTGGGAGGCCCAGAAGGGAAAACCTATGTCCCCACATCACAACGTCAACCCCTTCTGGGCTCAGTGCACGATATTCCGGGCTCTGGACACACAGGCAGCAGACGGACCCTCTCGCTCCTTCAAGCTCAGTTCTGGTGGCCCAGTATGACCAGGGATGTCATCCGGTACGTCCGTAGCTGCTCAGTCTGTGCCATGTCGAGGACGCTCTGTCACCTCCCGGTAGTTAAACTCGTGCCATTGCCCGTCCCACGATGGCCCTGGTCCAATATAGGAATTGATTTTGTGATGGATCTCCCCAACTCCGACGGCAATACCTGTGTCCTGGTAACCGTTGATCGCTTCTCAAATGCAAATGCTTCTCGCATGCAAGTTCATCCCCCTCAAGGGACTCCCCACAGCCTTCGAAACAGCGGAATGCCTGTTTAACCACGTATTCAGGAATTTTGGTCTTCCTGAGGAGATCGTCTCAGACCGTGGCCCCCAATTTATCTCCCACGTGTGGAGTGCCTTGTGCTACAGTCTGTAGCAAGGAGTACTTGTAAGATTTGACATGAAATCATATGATCCAGACTACATTAAAATATGTCTTTACTTGTATTGAGGATAAACATGATTTGTGCCAACCGCAATATTGTTTGTGTGGTGAATTGTTGGCTGCCAAGAGCATGAAAACATCATAAGCAATAAACTATTTTTGTTCTATTTTGGATCGAATTTATAATCTGGGTCCTGAAGAAAAGCCTGTGTAGAACCACAGTGGATGGTGCACAGTCTCATGTAAACATCTGTAGTCTTTCCAGTATTTTAGAGCATTCCATCCCACATTCTCCCTTCAGTTCATTCAGCAGTTAATGTTTTCACACCACAGTGCTGCTATTGTCTGTTCAGCTCTGAAATGTGAACATGTGCTGCTTATTAGATCCGCTCTCTAAAACCACTACATTTCCAATACTGCAGAATCCATCTGATTTGGCTCTAGCACAAGACATACTAGTCAAATCCCTACTACTCTCTATAAATATCAGTAAATAAAACCAGAAATAGAAGTCTGCATACAGGACAGAAGCCTTCCCAGCCATCTCAGAAGTGTGACAGAGCATGAACTGTGTTTCTCACAGACAGAGTCACATTTGTCAGCTTATTGAAAGGGTGTGTTCAGAGTTTTTCTGAGACCTGTTTATGTAAAATATCCAAAACTTCTTGGTATTTAAGCTCTTGTCCAGGCACGTGCAGTTCACAAATCATCTCGTGTCAATCAGAACGGTTTCTAACCTGATATCAGTCGTTGAATTTCAGATCCTGTTTTTTTTCCCACTGGAATGGAAAGTTTTGGATGTGTGAGAGTTTGAGAGATTGTGTGCATTTACAGTTACCTTGAGATTCTTCTACTTACTTATCAGAGAGGGTGCCAAACAGAACAGCTCCAACCAGCAGCCCAAACATATAGATAGAAGATCCAATGTTGTTCAAAGTGGCATTTTCACACACAAGGTCCCACTGTAAAACAAGGTCACAAGGTCAAAATAAAATAAATCAGTATTATAACAATCAGGTGGTTTGTGGAACATTATGGTTAGTTGTTGTCAGTCCAAAGTGGTTTATCAGTCCTAACCAACTTGGTCAAGATGGATTGCTATCTCCAAAAAAAGTCCTCCAGTTGGTACAATAGCCCACTGATCATCCATCTAGACTTATTACTGTCAAGCTTATTACCATATTTGTGATCCTGGACCACAAAACCAGTCATAAGGGTCCATTTATACATCATCTGAAAGCTGAATAAATAAGCTTTCCATTGATGTGTGGTTTGTTAGGATAGGACAATATTTGACCGAGATATAATTATTTGAAAATCTGGAATCTGAGGGTCCAAAAAAAAAAATCTAAATATTGAGGAAAATTGCCTTTTTGTTGTCCAAATGAAGGATGAATTGAATGCAATGCATATTACAAATAAAAAAATAAGTTTTAATATATTTACAGTAGGAAATTTACTAAATATCTTCATGGAACATGATCTTTACTTAATAAAAATATATAAAATTATTAATCAGTTATTACTGGAAACTGAATTTAGTTGAAATTTGGGCTTGACATTAAGCATTCTAATGTGGTTGTCCTTTGGACAAGTAAATGTGCCATTTACTTGTCCGAGTATAAAAGTTACTTGCCCAGAGAGAGAAAAAAAATAATTTAATTGAGTTATAAATATAATTATTTATTGTAGTTATACAAAACACATTTACCTTTAGTTAGATTTTTCTTTTTAAATAAAATAGTGAAAAAAATTATAAAGTGTGATAATACTGTTATATTTAAAAATAAAAGGGAAGTATTAATTACAAAGACAATTATTTTATATTAAACTTAAAAATAAAATGCTAAAATTTACTTCTTTTTTATATATGAATTTTCAAACTTAAATTTTAATTTTTTTTAATTAGAGTTCAATTTAATCAGACAATTAGTATAAGACATTTGGGCCGTTACCAAACAAATGAAATCAGTATCAACAAAATTCATCTTTGCAATGTAGAGGAAACAGAAGCTGCATCTTAAGTGGGATAGATATATTTACCCACTGTTGTTACCCACTGGAATGCTTTAATCTGCAGTTACAAATGAATAAATAATGTTTTGATTCATAAAACGTTGAATACTGATATTTGAAATTATTAAAAAAATTAAAAATACTGTAAATGTGAAATTAAAACCACCAGTAGGTGGCATCAATTCACTGTTTATAAGTGAGTCATTGCGACTGAACCGAATCATTTAAACAGTTGAGTCATTCAGGCACGAATCACCGTCATGTTGCTCAGAGATGCAAAACAGTGCTGTGGCTGTGTTTGGAGTTATTTTTGTTGGTGAAATAGAGCAAAAACAGGAAATATGGTGTCTAAAACGTAAGTCTCTTAATGTTAACTTCTTGTTTATTGAACTGTTATAAAATAACATTTGTAATCATGATGGTATTTGGAGCCAAAAAAACGGCGCTCGATCTTCGTGGGAAACTATATGAAATTATATAAATATATACATTTTCTGCTCCCATATCTTGAATTTTCTGATCATTCTTCATGCATTGTAATACTGAATCATGCAGTGAAAGAACGCACTCGCACGTGAGCTAGTCTAACCTAGACTTCTTTACGTAATGTATGCGTGCACTCTGTAGGTGTGTTTTGTTTGATTCTTGCAATATACTCGTTAAAACAACAATTACGAAATTATCGCAAAAGATATATATCGCACACCCCTATAACAAAGGCTATATCATAAATAAAGGCAGTTATTATTGTTTTTGGTATTGACTTTTTCAAGTTTCTTGTCCGATTGGGCAAGTACATTTCTCTTTCACTTGCCCGTCCAAAACATTCACAAGCTGGAGGAGCCCACTGTCAGAAAAAAAGGGCAAAATCTGTACCTTTAGAGGTACAACAGCTTGTCAATGTTGCAGTATCTTTAACGGGACAACTTTGTACCTTATCTACCCCTAAAAGATTCATAATAGTACCTTAGCATTGTATGTATATACATCCTTAAGGTATAGTATTTAGGGGTGAATAAAGATGGCCCATGAAAGTACTGCCATAGTGACAACCTGTTTTTTCTGAATGAATGTACTTAATTATTTCATTATCACATTTTGGAATTAACTCTCATCTGTCTCCACCACAAAAATACCTTTGGTAGGATCTTAGAAGCAGTTTGTTTAAGAAACTCTGTCCTCAAGGTCTATACACATGGATTAGAGAAAGATGCCCCCCCCCCCCCCCCCCACACACACACACACACACACAAACACCGCAGCTGTAAAGTAGAGAGCCGTATCAGATAGTCAGCCCCCGTTGTGAGGTTGGGCCAAGATCCAGTCTTTGTAAATCAAAGCAGGTTCTGCCAGGATGCCCTGCTGTGAGCAACCCATCTCTCTGGTCACATGTCGCAAAAGAAATGCAGCTCCATCGGTCCGTCTTGCAGTCCTGTGAGCTACACCACTTTAATGAATCTGTCTGAGATGCCTTCACCACAGGAGGCCAGAAATTCTCAATGCAGTCAGCACCCAAAACATCTAAACCACAATGCATGACCAGCTCCGATAGCACCAGAAAGAGCAACGCTGTGCATGTTACATCACAAAACAACCACATCCTGTTATACAACTGTGATGTTTTGAGATTAGCACTCACCTCTGTGACAATAGTGCTGAGAAAGACTTCCTTGCTGAATTCCCATCCTCCCGTGCAGCCGTTTGAAGAGGACGAGTGCTCAGTAATTGGTAGACTGTGATTAAGCTGGGACAGAGGGCCATCCTGAACAGATGTGCAGGACTCCCCAGGAGCAATGCTTAAGTTGAAGCCCAGCGTAGGGCCACCACCGTCGCCTGGTGGCCAGGTGGATCTGCACAGGTGAGGGGGCACGGCCCCGGTGAAGACAGACACCAACATGTGGAAGGCCAAGAAGATCTGTGGCAGGCAGATCCACACATAAAGCGTCTTCTGGAAGCGTCCAAACCCTCCAATCCGGTTCAGGACTTCGTCAAAATTCATCCTGCCTTTCCTTGAATGTCACTTCATGAAAACGTACACAGCATCTATCGAGGTGATGATGACTGGGCCCTCGAGTCTTAGGACACAACAGAAGTTGGTGTATAAGTGCACATGTAAGTAATACTCTAGATGTCAGGTCGGTATTATGATATTATCAATGCTATGAAATGGGTATGGCTAGGAGGGACAGGCGCGTGTGAATGGCCGGTGTAGGTCTCCTCACACCTGTAGCAGAGAGAGGGAGGGAGGGAGGGAGAAGGAGAGACGGAGAACGCTGCAGCGGAGTTCTGACTGTTTGGTATGTTTGAGGGCAATATAAGGAGGGGAGGGCTGGGAGTGACCCAGATATCTGAAATGAGCCAGTGAGCATGAGGGGGAGGGGCTGTTGAGTGAAGGGGCGGGGATTATCTGTGACAGGAGGGAAGAATTACTTTCACACTCTCTCTCCGTCTGCATTACAAACTCCCCCTGCACTTGTTTCTTCCTCTTTATGTTCATTTCATTCACAAACTTTATGTCTGTGGCGTGAGAGAGCAGAGGAAGTGTAAAAGAAAGTAAATGAGGTTTGATTTTCGCATTGTCATCTCTCTCCAACATAAATAGTTTCTTTTTCACTCTTTTACACACAAGAATTAGGGGTCACACTTTAGTTTGGGGACCATTTCTCACTATTAACTAACTATTAACTATGACTTTTGCCTCAATAAACTTGTAAATTGCTGCTTATTATAGTTAGTTAGGCAGTTGTTAAGTTTAGGTATGGGGTAGGGTTAAGGGATCTAAAACATGGTCATGCAGAATAAGACAATAACATGTGCTTTATAAGCACTAATAAACAGCCCATATGCTTGTAATATGCATGATAATAAGCAATTAGTTAATAGCGAGAAATGGTCCCTAAAGTATTACCAAACTAGGTTTCCTAAAAGAGTTCCTATGAAAGAGCAACACATTATTGGTAACACTTTATTTTGATGGTCGCTTTTGAGCATTCTGTTGACAATAAGTAACTTTGCACCTACATGTCAACTAACTCTCATTACACTCTAAAAAAATGCTGGGTTAAAAACAAACCAGTGCTGGGTAAATATTGGACAGAACACATGCTGGGTTGTTTTCAACCAACAGTTTGGTTAAATGTTTAACCCAACCTTCTGGGCAGTAACCCAATCGTTGGGTTCGTCCATATTTTACCCAGCGCTGGGTTGTATTTAACCCAGCATTTTTTAGAGTGTAGAGTACTAGTAGACTGTCTGCTTAATATCTGCTAACTCTTTATTGTGATGGTCTCAGTACAGTCTACTAGTACTCTACCCTCTATTGAGAGTTAGTAGATATGTAGATGCAACGTTACTTATAGAAAACAAAATGTGTTAAAGGGACTATCAAAAGTGAAAAAAAAAATTCTTCTTTTGTGAGGTGTTTCAGTGATAACTTTGCACTTAAGTGCATATGTATGCATGTAAGAGTAATCTAACGAAAGCCAAATTATTTTATATTAATTGAATGATCTGTTATGAGATGCATAGGAGCCAGTTAAGAACCAAGCAAACAAAACAAAACTGAGACAGACAGCCTATCCTTCTGTAATGATCCACCTCTCTTTGTCTCTCTGACTGTGTTTTTGCCTCTCTTTCATCACTTCTTTTTGACTGGAGTCAAGAGTTTGAGGCTGAAATAGGTCAACTGGACAGAAAATGTTGAGAAAAATGCAAAGGATGGCGGCTTGCAGGATCATAGAGTGGGAGATTAAATTAATTAAGGGGGAGCAATGTGGCTGCTGTTTTTCAGCATTCTTCAGAGAGGCGTGCATGTGGGATAAGCCACACACCCATCCACACTGACTCAATGAAAGGGTGTTTTTTCAATTATGGGAGGAAAAAAACAGTCTTCAACTTTTTTTGATGTATGAACACATTCATATTGTTACATATCTTTTAATCTTTGTCCCAGACCCAGACCTTCAATCTCGAGATATGAAAATCCATCAACATTTATTACATTATTATTACAGTACATCATCAGCTATCAATTACCTGGCTGTGGCATTGTTTCCATCATGACCGTCAATTTTGACCAACTTTTTGACATACATTTTTACCAAGGCAATGTATTAGTCAAGAGCGAAGGTAAAATAAATATAAGATGTGATGTGAAAAAAGAGATAAATATAATAGATAAATATTGCTTGTGAAAACAATGACAAAAATGAAAATTCTGTCATCATTTACTCATGTCATCCCAAAGTTTGCAAGATAAGCTTTCTATGTAAGCAGCCTCTTTGAATGAAAAATGAGGTGCCGTGATCACTCGCAATTTGTGGATTTGTTGTTGGGGTTAAAAATATATAGTTTTTAACTGCACCATAACATGCTCTTCAGGGCTCTTGTTGAAAATAAGCATAAGGTTTGACAAACTTTCAAAGCATTTTTTTACAATTGCATCTGGATGTCAGGAATAATAATCTCTAACCAATGTCAGTCTTTTTTACATCATAACTGGGCAGGCCAAGTTTCTGAACACAGAATATTGTAGGCATGTGTAAATGTTGGCAGTCATGTCTTATGTTATTTTCAGTTATTTTCATTAAATATTCTTTTTAAACCAAGATGGTTCTCATTTCTAACCATTAGTGAATGTTTTATAACATATCAAATTTAATTTCTATTTTATAACTCTTTTAAAATGGTTGTGAATTACAATCGCATGACATAGGAGAACTGGAATGCCAGTCAACAGGAACCACACTGTAGCCCCTCTCAGCAGGGGGGAAATACTTGCTTATACTTCAGTGTTCAGAGTACTTAAACAGACCCTCTCTGTCGTAGGTTGGTCGACACAGGAGCTTCGGGAATACAGCATGCCCAGACTTACAGCACCTGCATTCTGTTTTAAAAGCTATAGTAATTATAATTTACAGAATGGCTGTAAATGCAGATCATTTGTAAACAGAGAGTAAATACACAAAGTTCTCATGCATTGTAAAATCCAATAGTTTACCTTAGATATAATTAGTTATCTTTACTTAGTTGTTACACTTACTAGGATTTTATTAAGTTAGAGCTAATTTTAATGTGCATAAAGCAACTTACTTATTGCTTTGAGTGACA